>CM077643.1:391364418-391964418 GCA_039707465.1 Rhabdophis nuchalis | reverse complement strand
TAAAGGTTCCCTTTGTGCATATGTGCTAGTCGTTCCTGACTCTAGGGGGCAGTGCTCATCTCCATTTCAAAGCCGAAGAGCCAGCACTGTCCAAAGATGTCTCCATGGTCATGTGGGCATGAATAAACGCCGAAGATGCACGGAATGCTGTGACCTTCCCACCAAAGGTGGTCCCTATTTTTCTACTTCCACTTTTACATGCTTTCGAACTGCTAGGTTGGCAGAAGCTGAGACAAGTAATGGGAGCTCACTGTTATGTGGATTTTAATCCACTTTATAATGCCTTGGTAAGGCCACACTTGGAATTCGGCATCCAGTTTTGGTCACCACGATGTAGAAAAGATGTGGAGACTCTAAAAAGAGTGCAGAGAAGAGCAACAAAGATGATTAGGGGACTAGAGGCTAAAACAAATGAAGAACGGTTGCAGGAACTGGGTATGTCTAGTTTAATAAAAAGAAGGATTAGGGGAGACATGATAGCAATGTTCCAATATCTCGGGGGTTGCCACAAAGAAGAGGGAGTCAAACTATTCTCCAAGGCACCTGAGGGCTGAACAAGAAGCAATGGGTGGAAACGAATCAAGGAGAGAAGCAACTTAGAACTAAGGAGAAATTTCTTGACAGTTAGGACAATTAATCAGTGGAACTGCTTGCCTCCAGACGTTGTGAATGCTTCAACCCTGGAAGTCTTTAAGAAGATGTTGGATAGCCATTTGTCTGAAATGGTATAAGGTTCCTGCCTACGCAGGGGGCTGGACTAGATGACCTCCAAAGTCCCTTCCAACTCTGCTATTGTATTGTATTGTATTGTATTGTATTGTATTGTATTGTATTGTATTGTATTGTATTGTATTGTATTGTATTGTATTGTATTGTATTGTAATGTCTATACCAAGACATTATAAAGTGGTATTAACATTTCATGTGATCTTGAACACAGGATCGCTAATTGGGTGAGACTAGACCACTCAGGGTTTTTCAGCCCAACTTTCCTCACAGTGTTGGAATATCTTATATGGTACTTCGAGCTCAGAGGGAAAAAAAGATTCCATGAAGTGCTTGCTATTAGAAAACAGAAAGCTCTTAGAAAACCTCAGAATATGTTCCGAGAATGCATTTCTTAAAAGTAATTTATGCAATGATACAGCCTTATTTAGAATGTAGGATGAACTTTTCATTCTCACCTCCTCTTCTAAATTTTTCACTTACAGCCAGGAATGAATATTTTCTTTTAAAAACAATATGCAACAATTACCCACTCAAAAATATTTGGGGAGGGGAAGGGAGTAGAGTTCTATTGATTCCTGATGACTGCGTGGACTGGTCTTTGCAATTTTCTTTGCAAGATTTCCAACATTTTTTGCCATTGCCTGCTTCCTGAGAGAAAGTGACCAGCTTTCAAGGTCACAAAAGGAGATCACACCTCTCCCGGGACACTACAACCGTCATAAATGTGAGTCCAATTGTAAATCACGTGACCGTAGAGATGCTGCAATGGTCATAAGTGTGAAAAAATGGTCAGAAGCCACTTTTTTCAGTGTCATTGTAACTTTGAGCAGTCGCTAAGCGAACTGCTGTAAGTCAAGGACTACCTGTACAGTCATACCTCAGTACTTGAATTTTGAAGTTTGTCGAATTTGGTACTCAATTCATTTTGATGTGAAAATGTTGCCTTGGTACTCATCGTTTGTTTGATACTTTATGCACAAGCTAGAACATATTGGTGTTGGCTGCCTAATGCAGAGGTGGGTTGCTAATGGCATTACTGCTGATTCGGTGCGCATTACTACCGGTTCGCTTGCGCGCATGCCAAATGTGCGCTCGTGTGCATGCACATTTACAGCTAAAAAGGTCTGCGCAAGCGCACATTAGAAAAGGGGGGAAAGTACATTTCTGCAATGAAGATTGTTCTGTGCATGCGCAGAATCAAAAATCAAGATGGCGCCACCAACAATAGAACCGTTTTGGGTGCATGAGCAGCCAAGTTATTACGGACTCAGCCGAACCGGTCCAAACCAGTAGGGACCCATCTCTGGTCTAATGGCTCACTACCCTTTTCAGCCAAAATGAAGAGTGATGGTCATGTGATTTGTTTAGTGCTCGTAGTTTTTAGTACTCATCAAACCTCCCAGAACCAACTGACAAGTACGGAGGTACCACTGTATAGTTAATCTTCAGTTTTATGCACTGTTTTTGGACAAAACTCCATTCAATTAAGAATATATGGTTTTGAAGTACATATGTTTCATATTGGATTGGCAAACACCTAGAGCCACTGCAATAGGATTCTTAATTGTGTTAAATTGCTGTTTGACATCACCATTACAACTACTGCCATTACTACTTGTTAGATTGATATCCTGGTTTTGCTTGAAGAGTTCAGGGTGGTTTACACTAAGAAGCCCCTACGTCAGGGGTGTCCAAACTTGGGAATTTTAAGGCTTGTGGACTTAAACTCCCAGAATTCCCCAGCCAGCATGGCTGGCTGGGGAATTCTGGGAATTGAAGTCCACAACTCTTAAAGTTTCCAAGTTTGGACACCTCTGCCCTACATTGTATCCCCAATACAATTCTATCAGGAACGCGGAGATTAAATCACCTAGTATCTTTTCTGATGATTGATGTAGAACAGGGAGAGTGGGAATATATGTGGGTAATAGGCCATTGTTTGAAATCACCCCTTTGAAATCAGATAAGGAAAAGGAGCATCTAGCCCAAACCGAGAGAGGGGGAGGGAGGGAGGGAGGGAGGGAGGGAGAGGGAGGGAGGGAGGGAGGGAGAGAGAGAGAGAGAGAGAGAGAGAGAGAGAGAGAGAGAGAGAGAGAGAGAGAGAGAGAAAGAGAGAGAATGAGAGAGATTTTAATGGATGGATGGATGGATGGATGGGATGGGATGGGATGGGATGGGATGGATAGATAGATAGATAGATAGATAGATAGATAGATAGATAGATAGATAGATAGATAGATAGATAGATAGATAGATAGATAGATAGATAGATAGATAGATAGATAGATAGATAATGATGAGAGAATCAGAGACAAAAACAGAGAGACAGAGACAGACAGATAGACAGAGATATTGATCAGAGAGACAGACAGATAGAGACAAAGACAGAGAGACAAAGATGAGCGAGAGAGAGAGAGAGAGAGACAGACAGACAGACAGACAGACATAAGCTTAGAAAATAATATATTCTAGCAGGAGTCCAGTTCCCGTTAGGGATCATCCTTGCCCAGATCTTCTGTTGGGTCAACTTTGTACACATTCAAAGAGGAATTTGTAGTGGAATTATTTAGCAACTGTACAAGGGACTGTTCAGTACATTGGCTTCGTTTTGAATTCATGTCTTGATTTTTCTCTGTGAACTCAAAATATCATATAAGGTGTCTCAACTCTGTTGGCTCATTACGTTGGGCTGAAAAAAGTGAGTGGCCCAGTCCCACCCACTTAGCTTGAGTCCACATCCAACATCTTAACCAGCAGTTCATTCCAGTAATTGCAAGGAAGAGCAAGCTGTTCTAACGATGCATGGAGTGAAAAACTGAAAACATTCTAATAGGTTCAGGCAAATGCCATCTTATCTATTTTTAAATACATAATCCGAGTCCTCGGAAACCTGAGCGGGCGTATTCTATTCCCATTTGTCTAGACAGTCATTTTAGAAAATACATTAAGTTCAGGGCACAGCTAGTTGACAGTCCGAACTGCTGCATTAACGAGCTTGAACGGCTGCTTGCTTATTTATTTATTCCCCCCCCCACAGCCCTCTCTCTCTCCAAATGAAACCAAAATGTCATTGACAGAACATTATTGCTTATTTTTAAAAAATTAAACCTCTTGGCATGCTGCCATTGTTAGCTGCAGACAGCGTTCATCCCTTCCGTTCAGCAAGGAAAATTGGAAAGTTTATTTATTTATTTATGTATTTATTCTTGGATTTGTATACTGCCCTATCTCCCCGAACTCAGGGCGGTGCACAGGTAAATATTAAAACAATACAAAAATACAATATAAATACAATAAAAATATATTAAATTTAAACCCGTGCTAAGACTATGTATGGTCACAATTTCCTATCCTTGAATTAGGGATGCATTGTAGTTACTTGCTCAGAAGAGACTAGCTATCAATTTGAGAGTATGCAATTAAAACACAAGAAACAAAATTTGTGTAAACCTGGGGCCAGGAGCATCTCATGAGATAAGAATCCAAAGGACTTATTATCAAAACATAAAAACAAAAGGACATTTTCCTGCAATGTTCTCTCCTGAGTCTGATTTTTATGGTGCAGTTCTCTGAACATTTCCTAAACTATGTATATTAAGATGCAACAAACGGAGGGGGGTATGAAGTATGCATGAAGTAATAAGAAAGAAATTGTACCTTTGCATTGTATGAAGCAACACTGTTTAGAAAAAAATGTATCTTTTGAACATCTTTCTTTCTTTCTTTCCCTCTCTCTCCTTTCCTTCCTTCCTTCTTTCTTTCTTTCTTTCTTTCTTTCTTTCTTTCTTCTTCTCTTTCCTTTATCTCTATCTATCTATCAGTATCTGTCTGTCTGTCTTTCTGTCTACCTATCATCTACTACTAAAATTCTACATTAGAAAAATATTACAAAGATTGTTTCTTTTGTAGACAAAATAAATATATGCAAAATCTATGCAAAAGTAATAAAATTGAAATAAGTAGGGAGGAAGCGAAAAACAAGAGAAGTTAAAATTTGGCCTTGGAGTAGAGGCATGCATCCAAAAATCATAGAACTGCACATAGACGAAAACTGCACTTAATTTTGGTTTAATGAATGCAATTGTCTTTTAATCTAATACAATTAAAATAACTGTGCATTTCAGAATCCCAGTCTCTGTTTATTCCCAGGCTTTTCCGACTGAAAGATAATAATTCCGTAAAATATGCATCCTTGTATTTTGGGTTCACGTGGGATTTCCATGGATGATGTGCTTGTACTCTGGGATCTAACTCAATTGTTTGCTGCAATTGCTATGCCACAGCATGGAGAAAATTGAATTATAGGTGCATTGCAATACAACAGATATATTGATTGGAATCATCTGTAAATAACTTTGAAAGATCAGCTTAAACCTTAGTGTCTATGGAGGTTCTCAGTCATCCAAGTCATGGTTGTGCCAAAGGTGTTTTTTTTTCCAAAAGGCAACTAGACTTTCTTGGTTTTCCTTGAAGACATTTTGCTTCTCATTCAAGAAGCTTCTTCAGTTTAGATGGATGGATGAACGGATGGATGGGCAGACAGACAGACAAACTTCTTGGATGACAAGTGAAATGTCTTCAAGAAAACCAAGAAAGTCCAGTTGCCTCTTGAAAAAAGCACCTTTGGGACAAGCCTTAGATATTTTGCTGGCTGGCTCTTTTCAGCACTGTCCATTGCAGAATGTCTGTGGACAGCTCCCTAATCTTCAACTCTTTTGCCAAGATTTTCAACTGATCTGCAACCTGGAGCCCACGGGCACCAATGACACCTCTGCTGATTCTTGCTAGGATTTCTGTCCTACTTAATGTTAATGGATTGTTTTTGTTTTTGTGGTTTTTTTTTTCAAGCAAGAAATCTGAAGCAAACAAAATAAGTTGGGGGCAATCCAATGTTTATTCCAGTAAGGTAGACCTTGACTTAACAAGAGTTCATTTAATGACTGTTCGGTGATTCAGCAGCACTGAAAAAAGCAACATATGACCATTGTTTACACTTATGACCACTTCAGCCTCCCCCAAGGTCACATGATCAAAATTTAGAGGCTTGGCAACTGTCTCATATTTATGACAGTTGCAGAGTCCCAGGATTATATGGTTCCCATTTTGCGACCTCCTGACAAGCAAAGTCTATTTCTAGTTTGATGAAGAGAAGGACCAGGGGAGACATGATAGCAGTGTTCCGATATATCAGAGGGTGCCACAAAGAAGAGGGAGCCAAACTATTCTCCAAGGCACCTGGGGGCAGGACAAGAAGCAATGGGTGGAAACTAATCAAGGAGAGAAGCAACTTAGAACTAAAGAGAAATTTCCTGACAGTTAGAACAATTAACCTCTGGAACAGCTTGCCTCCAGAAGTCGTGAATGCCCCAACCCTGGAAGTCTTCAAAAAGATGTTAGATAGCCATTTGTCTGAAATGGTATAAGGTTCCTGCCCACGCAGGGGGTTGGACTAGAAGACCTACAAGGTCCCTTCCAACTCTGCTATTGTATTGTATTGTAAAGTCAATGGAGAAGCCAGATTCACTTAACAACCAGGATACTAACTTCTGAACTGCAGTGATTCACTTAACAACTATGATAAGAAAGGTCACAAAATAGGGCAAAACTCATTTATCAAATGTCTCAATAACAGAAATTTTGGTACCACATGATGACTAAAAACAACCATCTTGCTAGATGTTGGTCTATCCTAATTATGACTTAATAAATCATCATAGGTAATTCTCCCCCCCCCCCAATACAAAACAGTAAACCGTATGCTCTGTATATATGTAGCCAGATTCACTTTACAACTGTGTAACTAACCTAACAACTGCAGTGATTCACTTAACAACTGTGGCAGGAAAGGGTGTAAAATGGGGCAAAGTTCACTTAAGAACTGTCTTGCTTAACAACAGAAATGTTGGGGATAATTAATAATAATAATAATAAATTTTATTTTTATACCGCCTCCTCTCCCCAAAGGGACTCGGAGCGGTGCACAGGGAGTAAAAACCAATGTAAAATACATAGAAAGATAAATAGTTAAAATACGAATTAAACCGAAATTGTCCCTGCGCTAAAATCCCCTAAATTTAAATTACACTAAAAAAAACCTAAAACCCTATTAAAAGACGGAAGACTAACCTAGGCCGGCCAAGCAGAAAAAGTGTGTTTTCAATTTTTGACGGAAGGAGCGGAGGTCCGTGGTTGTTCTGATTTCGGGGGGAAGGTCGTTCCAGAGGGCTGGGCCCACCACAGAGAAGGCCCTTCCCCTGGGTGTCGCCCGCTGGCATAGCCTAGTGGACGGCACCCGGAGAAGCCCCTCTCTGTGGGAGCGAATCGGCCGCAGGGATGATTGTAATCTTGTAATTAAGATTGTAAGTTGAGGACTACTTGTAATACCTTTGAGTCCTATGTTAGCATCCTTATTTCTTTTTTCTTTTTGCTTTATTTTTAACAATAGATGGTTGAAACAACACAATGTTTTGTTGAAATATATATCCCTCTGCCCAGAAAAAAAACGAGAATTGTTCAGTTGGCAGAGAGCATTCTGGACACAAGGGAAGAAATATGAGACAAGGGAAGGATTTCCCATTTTCTCTTCTAGTAAATAAGTTATTTTCTACTAGCCATCATGGTAACAATTTTTGTAACCAGGCAACCTATCACCCATGCTGCCCATTTGTGAAAGCGTCCCATGTTATTATTTTGCAAATTTACAGTGTGTCAACCCACCACAAAAGTTTGCCGAGTTTGGATCGGAATGAAATTTATTCTGCATAACTCTCTTGTAGCTGTACAGCTCTCACTGTAGCCCAACTCATCAAAGTCACCTTATAGGAAAGATGAGTGGTTTGAAATTTTAATTAATCAATAAACAGTAGGAGCAATTTCCTGTTGCACCTAAAGCCAAGCAGGGTGTAGTCATAAGATAAGAAAAACCCACTAGTGTAATATTCTACATTCACCATTAAAAAACAAGCTTACAGACTAAAAAATAGCAAGAGCACTTACTTATACTGCTTCATAGTGCTTTTATAGCCCTCTCTAAGCAGTTTATAGAGTCAGCCTATTGCCCCCAATTATCTGGGTCCTCATTGTCAGGCCTGCAGTTTTCTTTTGGAACTTTGGCCTTCCACACTTTCCATTATTCTACTGTGCATTTTCTATTGTGGGAAAATGGGAGGGGGGATTCTACAGAGTTACTTAATGTGCAGCCCTAACAAAATTCTTTCTAGAAAGCCAAGGTCATCCTTTGTCTCTGCAGCTCTGCAACTGACCAGAACTGGATGAGTGGAACTGCCAGCATGGCAGTGGGAGATTGGACCATGTGATGGATTTGTGGGGTGTTGCAAGATCTTGAACTTTCAACTAGGTGGGGAAAACCTGGAAGTTTCCAGATTCCAGTTTTCCTAGATGGGCCAACATGGCTCTCATAATAATAATAATAATAATAATAATAATAATAATAATAATAATAATAATAATAATAATAATAATAATAATAATAATAATAATAATAATAATAATAATAATAATAATAATAATAATAATAATAATAATAATTTTATTTATAGACCGCCTCCTCTCCCCAAAGGGACTCGGAGCGGTGCACGGGGAAGTTAAAAAGCAAATATAAAATACATAAATAGTTAAAATAAGAATTAAACAAATTATTCCTGCGCTAAAACCCACTATACTAAAACTAAACTACAATCCCCTAAAAACCCAGTTAAAAACGGAAGACTAACCTAATATATTGGAACTTTGAGGAATCCTTTGCCTTGGACTCTGATTTACTTTTGGATGCTATTTGGAACTCTGACACTCATTTTACCCACCTCAGAAGGATGGAAGGCTGAGTCAACCTTGAGCCATTCAGAATCGAACTCCAGGCTGTGGGCAGAGTTAGCCTGCAATCTTGTTATCCTTACAACTGTGTCACCATGCCAGTGGATTATTATTAGTAAGTCCTGACAGTGAGTAATGAGTTAGCCTGCAATACTGCATTTTAACCGCTGTGCCACTACAAAACCAAGGGTCATTCTAGGCAGTCAATCCTGAAGAACCAGAGTCAGGTTAGAAAAAAACAAAATTCTCAACCATGTCCTGGATATTCTCATAGGCAGCTAAATCAATCAATCCTGTCCTAGTAATTGAATCCAATGCACAGGCTGATGAGTCACCAGCAGGTCTTTCAAATAATTGTATAAGCACTTACAGAGTACAATGTGTCAGCCCCTGCAATTTATAATGGCTTCTTTCATTAATACTCAACCAATGAATGGCAATAAAGAGAGATATGGTAGGAGTGAAATAATCACAAGGCACGTAAAATCATGGCGTTGGAAGGAAGGTTGGAGGTCTTCCAGGCCAACCTTCTTTCCAGAGCTGGAAACCTCAGAACATATCAGAGATCTATGTCTATGGAGATTCTCAATCATGGTTGTCCCAAAGGTGCTTCTTCTTCAAGAGGCCACTGGACTTTCTTGTTATTCTTTGAAGAATTTTCACTTCTCATCCTTCTTCAGCTCCGAAGAAGCTTCTTGGACGAGAAGCGAAACCTCTTTAAAGAACGTCAAGAAATCCAGTTGTCTCTTGAAAAAGCACCTTTGGGATCCCAGAGAAATGTTACCCAACCCATCGCTTGAGAATCTCCAGTGATGAAGCATTGGAACTCTAGGAGGCCAATTGTTTCACGGCTTAATGGTTCTCAGGGTCAGGAAATCCTTTCTTGTTTTGATTTTGAATCCCTCTTTATCCAATTTTCACCCATTGCTGCTCTCAGGTTGACTAAATTTTCTTGAGATTCTTCTTGCTGTTTCTTTAGCAGTTATGATTGTTATCTGATGCTTGATGCCAAACAACCAGGGGACACCCTTGAAATATATGAAAAGAACATTCACAGATGACTGAAAGACTTTAAACATCAGATGGGGAGATGATGACGTACCCACCACAAACCTGAAAATGCTGGAGTTACAGCCCCCTATTCTACATGGCATGGGAAGATCTAATACCAATGCTAAATTGCTAGTCTCAGGAACTATGGAAAATAAATCCACTTCTTTGTCTTTGCTTTAAGTGATGAAAGACTAACATGCCTGCCTCAGCCTTCCTTGGGAGAAATATATCCACTTCCTTTGATTAGTTTTGGTTTTAGCCTCCTATTAAACACAGATCTCCAACCTTGACTGCTTTAAGACCTGTGCTGGCTGGGGAATTCTGAGAGTTGTAGTCGACAGGTCTTAAAATTGCCAATGTTTAACACACATGGCCTAGACCATTATGTAGAATTGTATTATGCATACAAAGGATAATATGAAGTAGTCAGGCCACAGCAGAGATGGGTTGCTGCCAGTTTGGCCCGGATCGGCAAAACCTGTAGTAGCAGTGGCAGGAAGCTCCACCCACCCACCTGTATGTTTCTGCGCATGCGCAGAAGTGTCACACATGCAGTAGCATGCCCCAACCAGTAGTAAAAAAAATAGCAACCCACCTGTTAGGAGTATAATCCTAATGTTGGGTAGGCAATATATATAAGCCATGATAACAAATGGTCTTTATTACTTTAAATGTTTGAATGTAATTAGCTGCTGTAATTATCTCAGCAATAAGAGGAAGCCAGGAGATCTCTCTCTCTCTCTGCTCGCTGTGACTGACTGACTGACTAAACAAGGAAGAATTGTGGATTGCAACTGTAAGCAATTGTTTTTGCGTTAAGGACTGTATTTGATTCAATATCTACTATCACTGCTTGTGAAGCAGTAGTTTAGATTTACATCACAAGTAAAGCTACTTGGTTTTTTTTTATTATCAGTTTCTGAGACTCTATTTGTGTGTCTACTAGCAACTGTTTCTCTAGCTGCACATTCCGCTGCACAACTTTCTGTCTCCTAAAGGAGATATCCCCAACACCACTTCCAGGCCATAGGATGTTACAACAATCCAAACAAGACACAACCATAGTGTGAACCAACTGCTTAGCCATTTCAGTACCAAGGAACCAACAGATCTTACACATCTGCCTTAAATAATGGAAGTTAGATTTTGATTGTTTCTCCTATCGTCAATTTAGATTCACAGGTTCCTCACATCCATTGAACTGATTCTCTTATCATCCAGTGCTCAAACTCTGTAAGTGTATGTAACATTAAAAAATTGAGAAAAGGCCCATAGTTTTTAAAAAATGGCTGCTCCTGTTTCATAAGCCATAAACATTTTTCTTTCAATGCCGTTTCTTTCTACAGCTCAATTCTCAGAAAAACAATCATTAATTTTACATCAGGCCTGGCAACATAGCACATCAACCTTTTGGCTGACAACTTAACTTCTTTTATCCCTAGAATCTGGAGTCTCTACAACATCTACAGAATTGACCTCATCTGTCTTCAGGCTCTTTTCAGCCTGCCGTGTGTGTGTGTGTGTGTGTGTGTGTGTGTGTGTGTGTGTGTGTGTGTATACACACACACACATATATATACATGATTTTTCTCTTGATTAGCTAAGGAATGGGAGGTGTGGAAGGAAAGAGACAAGAGAGAGAATTATATATATATATATATATAATTCTCTCTCTTGTCTCTTTCCTTCCACACCTCCCATTCCTTAGTTAATCAAGAGAAAAATCATAGGATTTCTCCCCCCCTCCCTTCTCACTTCTCTCTCATTCTGGTTTTAGTGATGACTTGATTCTCCATTCTATATTTTGATGGTCTTTTTTACAAGTTTGGACACCATCTTTTCTGCACTTGTAAATATTTGTGAGACTCTCCCTCTTAAAATATTCAGGAAATTACTAAAGACATGGCCCTTCTCCCAAGTCTTGGAGACAGTATGATTCTAATGTCTCCTCTTAGTTACAGCTGGCTTACAGCTGGTATTCTGTTCTTCCAATTGGTTGCATCCTTTCTTATATCTTATATGCTGGCCTAGAAAGCATGTCTCAACATTCCGACTGACAAACCCAATCAAAGCAGGCACAGTGGAGACGATCCTGAAGGCAAAACTTTACTGAGTACATCATTTCGGGGCTGATGAGGGCAAAACCAGATCTAGCTAATTCCCGCGCAAACCCACATCATTAAAGTATAGGATTCTCCCTTCCCTTATTAGAGCAGGTCACATTGTCCAATTGAGTCTCATTGTATTGTTATGAGAAAAAAGTCTTTGGCTTTGGCAAACACCTGACAGAGTGTCCTTGGCTCTCACAGCTGTCTTCTTGATGTCTGAAACCTACATTCCATCTTCCTCTTCCCTCCCCCCTGGTTTGGTGGCAAACAGAGAAGTGATAATGATTGCAGCAACAACAGCATACTTCGAACTTGACAGCATAAGTATAAGTATAAATCTTTATTATGGTCAAAGAGCAGCAATACACATTACATTTAACTATATGTTAAAAAGTACTAACTTTAAGATATAATTTTTAAAATGTTAGCGTTACAAGTGGACAACCATTTAAATATGAGCCAGCAGTGTGCAGCAGCTGCCAAAAAAACCAACACAGTTCTAGGCTGCATAAACAGAGGGATAAAATCTAGATCACGTGAAGTGTTAATGCCACTGTATAGTGCCTTGGTAAGGCCACACTTGGAATACTACATACAGTTTTGGTCACCACGATGTAGAAAAGACATGGAGACTCTGGAGAGAGTGCAGAGAAGAGCAACCAAGATGATTAGGGGACTGGAGGCTAAAACATATGAAGAACGGTTGCAGGAACTGGGTATGTCTAGTTTGATGAAGAGAAGGACCAGGGGAGACATGAAAGCAGTGTTCTGATATCTCAGAGGGTGCCACAAAGAAGAGGGAGTCAAACTATTCTCCAAGGCACCTGGGGGCAGGACAAGAAGCAATGGGTAGGAAAGTAATCAAGGAGAGAAGCAACTTAGAACTAAGGAGAAATTTCCTGGCAGTTAGAACAATTAACCTCTGGAACAGCTTGCCTCCAGAAGTTGTGAATGCCCCAACCCTGGAAGTCTTTAAGAAGATGTTAGATAGGCATTTGTCTGAAATGGTATAAGGTTTCTGCCCACGCAGGGGGTTGGACTAGAAGACCTACAAGGTCCCTTCCAATTCTGCTATTGTATTATTATTGTATTAAGTGGAAAATAACATACATGTTCTCAATTTGTTCAGGTCACTTGCTGGTTTACCTGGGTGCAAAGCCATTAAGTATGGAAGTAAATACAATGGTCCAAAAATTGTTAGAGATATGTCCAAATAATTGGTACAAGATGACAACTATACTTCTGTAACCAACTTTTTTTCTTGTAAGCAGCAGCTCAGAACTTTGCCACTGCATGCGTGGTAGCCCGGTTCGTGTCCTGGAGGAGGAAGTCTAGATAAAAATTGTCTGCCCTCCCTGGAAATCTCTCTAATAAGGGGAGAATATATGCAGACCTACAAGCTCTGTATAGCTCACAGTGTAGTAGAACATTTCTCCTTTGCCACATATACAGACCCGTTCTGCTCTAGGTGTTCTCTTATACCTGCCCTGGAGGAGTGCTGAAGGAAGAATGTTAAATCTGGCTCTGAAGAAAGCTGTTCTTTGTTTTGGGAAGATCAGATCATTTAATTCTCATAGTGGTTTTGGGGTGGAATACCATCTGTACGCTGATGACACTCAGTTGTACATATCCACCCCAAACCACCCCAACGATGCTGTTGAGGTGCTGTCCCGGTGTCTGGAGGCCGTACGAATCTGGATGGGTAGTAACAAACTCAGACTCAACCCATCCAAGACCGAGTGGCTGTGGTTCCCGGCACCCTGGTTCAGCCAGATAAGTCCAACACTGACCATTGGGGGCAAACAACAATACAATATCAATTGCGCGCCCCCGTGGAGAGGGTGCGCAACTTGGCAATGCCGGTTGGCGATACCCAGGGGAAGGGCCTTCTCTGTGGCGGGCCCGGCCCTCTGGAACGACCTACCCCCCGACCTTCGCACTATCTCGGACCTTCGCCTCTTCCGCCAACGTCTTAAGACGTATCTATTCCAACAAGCCGGCCTAGGATAGCCCCCACTTCTGACTTTTTAAAAATAAATTAATTTGGTACGATTTTAACATGGGTTTTAGCACGGGTCTAATTAATTTAATATATTTTAATTGATATTGTATTTTGTGGTTTTAATAATGCCTGTGAGCCGCCCTGGGTCCTAACAAGGAGAAGGGCGGGGTATAAATTTAATAAAATAAAATAAAATAAAATAAAATAAAATAGTGATGAACTTGACAGCAGGAGTTTATGAGTTCTAGTTCTACCAATAAAGGAGAATATTTGTAGCTCAGTAGGGTCTGCAAGGGGAAAAAAACAAGCTCAGAGAGCATCAAGAACCCCTCTGTTCGAGTCCTGCCAGCTGAGTGATCTTGACCCAGTCACTCCCTCTCAGCCTGACCCACCTCACAATATCATGGTGGGGAAAGGAGGAAGAGGAAGGAATATTAGGTACGTTTGCCACTTTGAGTTACTTACAAAGTAATAAAGGTTGGATAAAAAAAAATCTCATACGCAATTAAAAATAAAATCTCAAGAAACAAAAGAATGGATATCAGTTAAGACTAGTAAATAATAATAATAATAATAATAATTTAATACTTATAAACCGCACCCTCTCCCCACAGGGACTCGGGGCGGTGCACAGGAAGAATAAAAACAATGACTATATACAACATTTCATATTAAAAATAGATTAAACAACACCTGTGCTAAAATACCCGTTAAAACTAACTAAACTAAAAATCCCCAATAAACCCAAAAACAGAGGAATAACAGAGGAATAACAAATGAATTGTTCAGTTTCATTTCCATATTTTATTTATTTATACCAATGACATTTCATTTTTATTTATTTTTAGTTGCTTTTTAAAATGAGATTATTGTGAAGCTTTTTGGGAAACGGTGGGGATGTTGCTTATGGAGCAGCGCATCTAAACAGATGCTCTCCATGTTACTCATGTTTTGATGAAAGTTTAATTTGTAGCATATTTTTCCATATTTTAACCATCCTTCTGACATATTTATTTAGTTACTTGCTATAATCTTATTCTGACTCATTTTAGAAGGACACTAATTCTTAAAGGAGAGGTGTTAAAAATAAAGAAATCTAACCCTGGTTTCAGTTTAACCTGTAAGCGCATTAATTTTTGCCCTTACTTGGAGAAGGCAATAATTAGACAACAGCATAATACGGAAGCGGTGGCTCAGTGGCTAAGATGCTGAGCTTGTGGATCAGAAAGGTCAGCAGTTCGGTGGTTCGAATCCCTAGCGCCGCGTAATAGAGTGGGCTCCTGTTACTTGTCCCAGCTTCTGCCAACCTAGCAGTTCGAAAGCACTTGTAAAAATACAAGTAGAAAAATAGGAACTTCCTTTGGTAGGAAGGTAACAGCACTCGGTGTGTCTTCGGTGTTTAGTCATTCTGACCACATAACCACAGAGATGTCTTTGGACAGCACTGGTTCTTCGGCTTTGTAACGGAGATGAGCACCGCCCCCTAGAGTCGGGAACGACTAGCACATATGTGCAAGGGGAACCTTCACCTTATAATAGCAAGAGATGTTAATTATGTCAGCTGATTCTGCCATTCATCCTCAAGAATCTAAGCTTAGTCCTTAACACACCCAGATGAACCAAGCATGCATCTTGTTCTGCTAGGCCTCATGGTTTTGCTGACTAGAAGCAACATGAAATCTTAACAGTAGCTCAACCACAATAAATAGGCCTGGGAAGCATGGAAGTAGAAAAAGGGAATAATTTTCAAGATTAATAGAATTGTCTCCCAGAGCATCAAGGTAACCGATCGACTTTGCTTGCTCTGATAGAAGAAAACTGGTAGAGTGTACAGGTAGCCTTCAAGTTATGATTGCAATGGAGCCTGCCTATCAGAGGTCCTGCAGGTTCTGGCTAGTTCTGGAGAACCATTAGCAGACATTTTGAGTAGTTCAAAGAACCATTAAATACCACCTCTGACTGGCATTGCCCCCATCTATTCTCAGCCTCCCGAGTCCCAGTTGATCAGGAGGGAATGGGGATTTTACAGTATCCTTCCCCTGCCATGCCCACCAAGCCATGCCCACAGAACCAGTAGTAAAAAATTTTGAATCCCACCACTGCTGGGTGTAACTCATGACAGTCATAAAATGGGTTGGTCATATAATGAATAATAGAGTTGGAAGGGACCTTGGAGGTCTTCTAATCCAAACCTCTGCTCAGGAAGGAAACCTTATGCCATTTCAGACAAACGGATGTCCAGTTTCTTCTTAAAAACTCCCAGTGTTGGGGCATTCACAATTTCTGGAGGCAAGTTGTTCCACTGCTTAATTGTTCTCACTGTCAGGAAATTTCTCCTCAGTTCTAAATTGCTTCTCTCCTTCATTAGTTTCCATCCATTGCTTCTTGTCCTGCCTTCAGCTGCTTTGGGGAATAGGCTGACTCTCTGTTCTTTGTGGCAGCCCCTTAGACGGTGACTGAATCATTGTTATGTTCTTTTTTTGTCAGGTATTAACTGAACGCAGGGTCATTAAGTGAATTAAATGAACCAATGGTTTGCTATGGGTGCAGTTTTGCTGAAAAACCAGAAATAGCTGCCAGTTCCCCATAAAATAGAATATTTATAGCTCAGGGTTGAAATGAGGGCTCCTTGGTGCTCTTCGAGTTTAGTTATTTTCTTACAGATGTTTCATTACTCAAAGTAGATAATGGTTATGAAACATCTACAAGAAAACAACCAAGCTCAGTTAGCCCTCCCCCACCCCACCCCCATCACATGTCCATGAGACACTGCAAATGGTTATAAAGGCCAAATGCCTGAAATGTGGTCATGTGACTGCCATCAGCTTCTGCCTCATTTACTTTTTTAAACCATATCCTATGGACATCCTGTATCAAAAGAAAGAGAGAGATAGAGAGAGAGAGGTCAATGGATACGTATGGAGAAATAGAGATGTGTGTTTGTGTGTGTGTGAGAGAGAGAGAGAAAGAAAGAGATAGAGAGATGAGAGAGGGAGATAGTGACAGAGACCAAGAAAGATGTGAGAGATGAGAGATGGAGATCAGAGACAGAGAGAGAAAGAGGTAAGAGAGAGGGAGAGATAGATGAGAGATAGAGATGAGCGAGAGGAAGAGAGAGATGAGAGAGACAGAGTTAGTGACAGAGACAGAGAAAGAGGAGAGAGGGGGGAAGAGATAGATGAGAGATAGAGAGAGACAGAAAGAGGAGAGAGATGAGAGGTGGAGATCAGAGACAGAGAGAGAAAGAGGTGAGAGAGTGAGAGTGAGAGAGAGAGAGAGAGTGAGTGAGAGAGAGGGAGAGAGAGAGAGAGAGAGAGAGAGAGAGAGAGAGAGAGAGAGAGAGAGAGAGAGAGAGAGAAGAGCTTTACCCTACGGCAACAATAAATCTCATTGTGTTTGCAACAGAGGACTGACCAAAAAGAGACTGTGAGTTCAAGTCCTGTCTTAGCCATCAAAGCCAGCTGGGTGACTTTGGGCCAGTCATTCGCTCTCAGTCCATGCCTTAATAAAGGCATGATACAAACATTATACACTGTGTATCTCCTTGATTCCAAGAAAGTGGGAGAAGGAGGAAGCCAAAGAATAACCAAGATAAAGCAAGGGAAATGGTTTGCTACTTTAAGTAAAAGCCAAGCCCTGCATTTCAGGCTGAATATCTTTTATTAAATCCCTGTACTGTACAGTCACCAGGTCGAATCCCAACCCCTTCTCAGCTCAGTGGAGATTGTTCCCAGCTTTTTCCTGAAAAACGTAATGGTGACAATTTTATTAATGCTTCGCTTTGTTTGGTTGCCAGGGTTTAACAATGGCGTCCCAGAGTGGAGTATTAGCTCCTTTGAATATAAAACAAATAAAAGCAAGATAAAAATATACGCAGTGGTGAAAAATGGAGGTTGGGGAGGGGTTGGCAATTCATTCTTTGTCAGGCATGTCTTGGGGCAGGGGTTTGCAAAGTTGGCTCTTTTAAAACGGGTGGACTATGCTGGCTGGGGGATTCTGGGAGTTGAAGTCCACCCGTCTTAAAAGAGCCAACTTTGCTGACCCCTGTCTTGGGGTAACTCAAGTGAGTTTTTGTACTTCAGAAATACTTCAGGAGCTCAAGGCCAACCCTGGAAGTCTTTAAGAAGATGTTAGATAGCCATTTGTCTGAAATGGTATGAGGTTCCTGCCCATGCAGGGGGTTGGACTAGAAGACCTACAAAGTCCCTTCCAACTCTGCTATTGTATTGTATTGTATTACCCAGTCATTGAAATGGAGCAGGATTCCCTGGGGGGGGGGGGGGGTGAGTGGGAAAACCAGCTAAAAAGCATACAGTAGAATCAAAAGCTTCATTATGGGTCAAAGACCAGCATAAGCAAAATAAAATGCAATTAGTCATTTTAAAAGCTAAAAAATATAAAATACACCAGGTTGAAAAAGCATTTTAAAAACAAAAACAGATATAGAAATATTTATATATATATATAATTATATAATTATATAATAATAATATAATTATTATTAATCATCCCTTAAAGAAATTTAACACACACACACACACACACACACACACACACACACACACACACACACACACACACACACATACATACATATATATATATATATATATATATATATATATATATGAAAAGGGATAAAAACATTAATTAAGTAGAAGAGCACATAAAAGCTAATACATGGTTTTCTAATCTATCACAGCATAAGGCACTCTTAAATAACAAATTCGATGCTTGTTAAGACAAGTTTGACGCACAGGTCACAGCCTGATGGATTTTAATTGCTGCTGTGCAGAAATGCCGGCAAGATTGTATGTTGCAGCAGGTTTAATGTCTGCAAGCATCAGGGAGACATGACATTGTCCTGCATGCCCTGAGTATTGGTGAGGTGAGGCTAGTGTGAATATGTTTGTGATACACACGCTTGGAGAAACACCTGTTCTATTGGTTCTCTATGAACAGAATCATGGGGGCATTGCAGTTGCAGGCTGCAGGCGGTACACCCCGGTATGGGCATACCAGAACCTGCTTGGAGCATGGGGTACCGTTCCAGTACTGTGCTCCGGAGGACCCACCTGCCCGCCTGAGCTCCTTACCTGTCCTTTAAAGCAGGGGTCCCCAACCTTTGCAACTTTAAGTCTGAAGGACTTCAGCTCCCAGAATTCTCCAGCCAGCAAAACTGGCTGGAGAAGTCTGGGAGCTGAAGTCCTTCAGACTTAAAGTTGCAAAGGTTGGAGACCCCTGCTTTAAAGCCTTTGGCGCTTTCGCGCACATGCATAGCATCTACATTGCCTGTGCAATGCTCTGCCAAGCAGCTGGAGCATTGTGCAGGCTTGCACAGGCGTCACTGGCAGGTACAACTCATGCGTGGACTGCATGTGTTCATGAGGACGACGTTGGGCCCGTTCCAAACTAATGTTTGGGATCCGGAACCCACCACTGGGGCATTGCCTCTCTGAATAGGGAATATTTGTATATCAGACTTCAAGATCATATAGCATCCTTTTTTGGTATCATACAAATCCAACTATTCATAACTCATGTATCTGAATTGGATGGATGGATGGGATAGATAAATGATAAGTAGATGAATTTTTGATACAGGAGAGGAGAGGAGAGAAGAGAAGAGAAAAAGAGAAGAGAAGAGAAGAGAAGAGAAGAGAAGAGAAGAGAAGAGAAGAGAAGAGAAGAGAAGAGAAGAGAAGAGAAGAGAAGAGAAGAAAAACCTCTGAATGCTGGAGATAGTTAAGGACATGTGCATATTCAATCTGGGCTTCTATTAAAAGGCAATTCAACTGAAGGTCCAAACAAGATGAATTGTTAATTTAAATCCAAATTGCCCAAATGGATATATTCAATTCAAGTTGAACTTCTTCAGACTTCTTTTGGATTATCCATTTATCTTTTTATAACCCAGCATAATTCATAGAATCGTAGTTGATTTGAAGATCCCAGCTGAACTAATTTTGCGAATCCCATTTGAAACAATTGGATAGTTCAGATCAGAATGAGCCCTATTAGTAATTCCACCCCTATTAAACAATTAATCAAATAGAACTGGAAGGGACCTTAGAGGTCTTCTAGTCCAACCCCCATCTTATATTAAATCCCATCTCGGTTATCTTCAATACGAGAATGGAAAAATAGTTCACTTTTTAAAACAAAAACAGCTGCCTTATAAGTTGCCACAATATAGGTCAACCATCATTTGTGAGTCCACTGTTTCCTGCCTCTGCAGTTCTAAATCCATTTTTTCCTTTGCAAAAAGATTTCCAGAAAAACAAAATTGCAAAATCAGAGGAAACTTTCCTGAGATTCTGATTTGACTCTTTTAGCCTGTCAATTCTTTCATGCGGCAATCATATATTATGCTCACAGGATGTTTCTTTTTTTAATTTAAGGCACAAGTCATTGGTGTTGATTGTGTAACTCAAAGCCGCACTACCTTTAAGTTCTGCAAAGTAAAAGCTATCAAGAGAACATGTGGAGGGCCACACATCAATCTGCAAATCCGTTGGGAACACTTAAAAATATTCTTTGTGTCTTTTCAAGTCAACTTTTCAATTAGAATTCTCACCCAGAGGCTTGATAACTTCCAACCATGCTCCAACAAATGGCAGATTTAAAACTCCTTCTTTACACCTCAGAAGTGTTATACTGCTTGAGATTTTAGTAGAAAATAGTAGGTGTACCAAACAAAAAAGTTGTGTGATTTGAGGAGCTGATTAACAAATCCGTGAAAAAAATGCACCTCAATTCAATAGAATGTCTGAATTTGCCTCCTTGAATCAGATTCTAGATTTACATCAACTTGTTTCCTCCAACTAAATAACTCCAAAACAATCCAATGATTGAACAGTCTTTGGTGGATGGAGACAGACAGACAGACAGACAGACAGACGAACGGACGGACGGACAGACAGACAGACAGACAGACAGACAGACAGACAGACAAGTATTCCATCTCACCCCTATGGGTGGTCTTGTCTTCCTCAATCTTCAGTCCTCTACCACAGACCTGGGAGTTTGAGGGTTCTGTGCAGACCTTAACTCAGTGATGGTGAAACTTTTTTGCCTTGGGTGCCAAAAGCATATAATATAATGCCCCCCCGCACCGTGCCCCCTGTCTGGACAGGGTTCTGAAATTGTTCTTGGGACCTATTGGAGCCCCTCTCCCAGTTTAGGAGTCATAGATTCGACCACTGGGACACTTTGGCCTTTAGTTTCCACATCTTTTCTAGTTTCTCCTTCAGGGCCTAGTACTTCTCTAGCTTCTCAGACACCTTCTTGAGGCTGCTGTCATTTGGCACCATTAAATCTAGCATCACAGTTGTCTTCTGGTTCTTGTCTACTACCACCATCATGTCCAGTTGATTGGCCAGTACCTTCGGGTTTGTTTGGATCTGGAATCTCTACAGGATCTTAGCCCCATTGTTCTCCCTAACCTTCTGTGGAATCTCCCATCCGGACTTAGGAAGGTCTAGCCCACACTCCATGCAGATCTTCCTGTACATCATTCAGTGTTATGCTATTGCTGCCTGGATACCTTAGTAAGGCCACACTTGGAATACGGCATTCAGTTTTGGTCACCACAATGTAGAAAAGATGAGGAGACTCTAGAAAGAGTGCAGAGAAGAGCAACAAAGAAGATTAGGGGACTGGAGACTAAAACATATGAAGAACGGTTGCAGGAACTGGGTATGTCTAGTTTAATAAAAAGAAGGATTGGGGAGACATGATAGCAGTGTTCCAATATCTCAGGGGTTGCCACAAAGAAGAGGGAGTCGAAGTATTCTCCAAAGCACCTGAGGGCAGAACAAGAAGCAACGGGTGGGAACTAGTCAAGGAGAAAAGCAACTTAAAACTGAGGAGAAATTTCCTGACAGTGAGAACAATTAATCAGTGGAACAGAAGTTGCCTCCAGAAGTTGTGAATGCCCCAAAACTCGAAGTCTTTAAGAAGATGTTGGATAGCCATTTGTCTGAAACAGTTTAGGGTTTCCTGCCTAGGCAGGGGGGTTGGACTAGAAGACCTCCAAGGTCCCTTCCAAATCTGCTATTGTATTGTATTGGATCTTACACCCCACTAATTGGTTATGTTAAATGTCTAACATTAAACATTAAATGTTTGTGTTGTACATGTATATATGTATATGTACAGATAGTGGTTGTGGCCCGCCAGTGGCCAGTGGAACTGGCAACAGAGTCGGACAGTGACAACATTGAGGAAGGGCATGGGTCAGTCCTGGAGACTGGGGAAGGCTCAGACGAAGGTCTGTGTCAGAGGCAGAGGCAGGGCCAAGGCAGTCTGGCAGTGATCAGGTGCCTACAGAGCTAGAGAGCCAGGGGTGGGTTGCTACTAACATTACTGCTGGTTCAGCATGCAAAAAATGCTCCGCGCGCATGAGCATTTGCTCCTGAAAAGGTCTGTGCATGAGCACAATGTTAGAAAAGTGGAGGGGGGAATTAAATTTTTGCAATGAACATTCTTCTGTGCATGCGCAGAACTGAAAATCAAAATGGCCCCTCCGCCAATAGAACCGGTTCAGGGCGTGGCAGGCCGAGTTACTATCTACTTGGCCGAACCGGTCCGAACCAGCAGGAACCCACCTCTGTAGACAGAAGTGAGGCAGAGGGACAGCTAGAGTCTGTTCCCAGTGTGCGTATGCGTAGGAGTTCCAGAAGAAAAGAATAGCTCAGAAATCAGGGTAGACTTGGGAGCAAAGCCACAGGTGGAAGGTGAATGGCCCCTCCCATAGGAAATAAAAGAGGAGTGAAAGGGAAGTGGGCTTTTGCAGGAAACAATTTGTTCATTCGTTTCAGGAGTGTGAAGATCTGTCCCTGGATCTCAGAGACTCTGTGCCCAGTCTTCCCTTGCACAGCACTGCGTTTGGAAAATATTTATATGGCAGCTTTCCAAGCTAGATAAGGTCTGTGGTCATAAATATTCCTTTGAAAGACTGTTTGCCCGGCCTTTGCTGAATGGGCATGAGAGGAATTCACATTCGTTTAATAAAAGGGGTTTTGTCGGGACCAGGACTCTGCCTCGTGCTTTTTGGGGAAGCCTAGGTCAGAACAGTAGTCTTCAACTTACAACCATTCATTTACTGACTATTCAAAGTTACAACAGCACTGAAAATGTGTCTTATGACCATTTTTCACATTTACAACAATCGCAGCATCCCCATGGTAGCGTGATCAAAATTTGGACTTTGGGCAACTGGCATAGATTTATGATGGTTGCAGTGTCCTGGGGTCAGGCGATTCCCCTTTTGTGACCTTCTCACAAGCAAAATCAACAGGGAAGCCCGATTAATTTAACGACGGTGTGACTAACTTAACAACTGTGACAAGAAAGGTCATAAAATAGGGCAAAATTCTTTTAACAACTGTCTCATTAAAGCCAGAAAAATTTGGGGCTGCATTGTGATCGAAAGTAAAGGACTTCCTATATAGGGAAAGGTTTTTAATTCTCTAACTGAATTGTTTTCCCAAATCAAATTGAGCCATTGATTTTGAAAGTCTGAATCAAATCAATTCTTACAATCAAATCACACCAATTTGTACACCTCTAGGAATCAACAGCTTTAACAGTGAGACTTTGGAAAGACCAAACTCTTTAGTTAACTTATTTACAAATATGTAGTGCCTACATAAAAGGGACGAGGTGGCTCAGTTGGCTAAGGTGCTGAGCTTGTCTATCAGAAAGGTTGGCAGCTCAGGAGTTCGAATCCTTAGCACCACGTAATGGAGTGAGCTCCCGTTTCTTGTTCCAGCTTCTGCCAACCTAGCAGTTGGAAAGCATGTAAAAATGCAAGTAGAAAAATAGGGGCCACCTTTGGTGGGAAGGTAACAGCGTTCGTGCACCTTCGGCATTGAATCATGCCAGCCACATGGCCACGGTGATGTCTTCAGACAGCGCTGGCTCTTCGGCTTTGAAACAGAGATGAGTACTGCCCCCTAGAGTTGGGAACGACTAGCACATACACTATATTGCCAAAAGTATTCGCTCACCCATCCAAATAATCAATCAGGTGTTCCAATCACTTCCATGGCCACAGGTGTATAAAATCAAGTACCTAGGAATTCAGACTGTTGTTACAAACATTTGTGAACGAATGGGTCGCTCTCAGGAGCTCAGCGTGGAACTGTGATAGGATGCCACCTGGGCAACAAATCCAGTCGTGAAATTTCCTCGCTCCTAAATATTCCACAGTCAACTGTCAGCTGTATTATAAGAGCGTGGAAGTGTTTGGGAACAAAAGCAACTCAGCCACGAAGTGGAAGGCCACGTAAACGGACGGAGCGGGGTCAGCAGATGCTGAGGCGCCTAGTGTGAAGAGGTCACCAACGTTCTGCAGAGTCCATCGCTACAGACCTCCAAACTTCATGGGGCCTTCAGATTAGCTCAAGAACAGCGCGCAGTGGACTGACGTCATATTGAACCCTATGGATTAGAAATGGGATGTCACTTACTGTAAATTCATATGCGAGTAAAGGCAGGTGAGCGAATACTTTTGGCAATATAGGGTATGTACGAGACAGTGGCGGGTTGCCAATTTTTTTCCTGCCAGTTCAGCCGTGCTCGCGACGTTTCTGCTCATGCGCAGAAGTGTCCAGGTGGGTAGACAGAGTCTCCTGCCGCCACTACTTAACGGTTTGCCCAATCCAGCCCAACTGGGAGGACGTCCCGTCTAGACTACTGTAACGCTCTCTACATGGGGCTCCCCTTGAGATGCACCCGAAGGCTGCAGCTGGTCCAGAATGCGGCCGCGCGGGCAGTTCTGGGAGTCACTAGATACTCCCACGTAACACCACTCCTGCGTGGGCTGCACTGGCTGCCTGTGGCCTTTCGGGTGCGTTTCAAGGTGTTGGTTATTATCTTTAAAGCGCTCCATGGCACAGGACCTAGTTATTTGCGGGATCGTATCCTGCCCCATACATCCCTTCGGCCAATTCGCTCTCACAGAGAGGGACTTCTCCGGGTGCCATCCACTAGGCAATGCCAGCGGGCGATGCCCAGGGGAAGGGCCTTCTCTGTGATGGGCCCGACCCTCTGGAATGACCTTCCCCCTGACATTAGAATGACCACGGACCTCCGCTCCTTCCGCCAGAAACTCAAAACCCACCTGTTTCAACTAGCCAGCCTGGGCTAATTCCATGCTTCCCACCTCAGTTTGTATTTTAAATTATGTTATTAGGTTTTAAGGTTAAGTTTTTAATTTTTATAAATTTGTACAGGGGATTATTTAATTCGATTTTAGTTTATATGTATTGTTGATTGTCATAATTTTAATTTTTTACCTGTACACCGCCCCGAGTCCCTTCGGGGAGAGGGGGTGGTCTAGAAATCCAATTAATAATAATAATAATAATAATAATAACCCAACTCTGGTGTGAGGGAACCTAACCTAACCTAAAGTGACTGCATATGGATGAGAATGGCTACTTAGAGCTCTTCCATTCCTGCCCGATACCTCTTCCTACAGCAACATTTGGGTGTACTTTTGCTATGATTGCCTCATTATCTGGCTTAATCTTCCAAATTACTTGATCGTTGAGGTCTGACTGCTCAAACCTTATTTAAACAAATAGAAACTGTAGGCTTTTGGCCGTTGACTTTATAGTTATAGCTCAGCTAATTCAATGGCCTTGGGGCATCTCCCATAAAAAGTGAACATCAGAAGCTTGTGAGGAGAGAAGGAGAGGGAGGAGGAAGAGAGAGACTTGTCTGTCCTATGGAGACAAGACTACAATATGGCCCTAAAGAAAGTCCTGGTGGAGAAGCTCATGTCTAAATCCTGGTGTTTGCAAGACCAGCCATCGCAACTTAGAAACCAGACCATAAGTAACCTCAAGGTTAGACCCTGTGAATGCTCACTAAATGCACTGTTGTAAGTCAAGGACTACCTGTATTAATAGCCTGTGTAGGAAGTCAGCACCCACCTCTCCTAGGAAAATGAGATATTTTAGGAAATATTAAAAGGGCAGAATATATCCCCTAAAAGCGAGGCAGCCCCTACATTCACACCTCTATCAATGTACCCTTAAGGCCTGAGCCAGACTATTCTACATAACAAAGATCTACCTCCTTCAGGCAGAGCCATAGTAGGAATCGCCCAAAGCGCTTTCATTACATCATCACCCAGCAGGTTCAACCAAGCCTGGGACTCAGGACAGCCTACAGAGTTGCCCTCGCAAGGCCCCATGGGAGTCTGACCACCAATCAGAATACAAGGTCAAATTCAAAAGCCCAGAGAGGGCATAAAACCCAGGCACTCTCAGCATCTCTGCCCTTTTTTCTTTGCCATGTGACCCTGTCCACCATTAAACCATCTTTCCACGCAGCCTCCATGTTTCCAATGTCTTTTTCCCCACATGGAACTGAATCCCGATGGACATTTCTTCCCACATCTGAACGGTGGCATTACTCTCTGAGATGCCTCAAAGGTCCTTTTTTCAGGAGGCAACTGGACTTCCTTGTTTTTTTCTTTTGGAGACGTTTCGCTCCTCATAAGAACATAAGAACAGCCTTGCTGGAACAGGCCACAGCCATCCAGTCCAGCATTCTGTCTCACACAGTGGCTCCCCATTTGCTTCAGGGTCTTCCCAAGCAGATGTCTTTACCTGCTTATGATTCCCTGCAAATGGCATTGAGAAATATCCTGCCTATCTCTCCATCCCGGAGGGTGTCCTTAGGCATCCATAATGATAGCCATGGATACCCTTGTTCTCCATGAACTCGTCTAATCCTTTCTTAAAGGTGTCGAGGCTGACAGCTGTCACCACTTCTTCTGGCAGGGAGTTCCATAGACCAGTGATCCTCTGGGTGAAAAAATACTTCCTCTTATTTGTTTGAGGTCTAGCTATCAAAAGTTTCATGGAGTGCCCCCTAGTTCTAGTGTTGTGCGATAGGGAAAATAGTTTTTCCTTTTCTACTTTGTCCACACCGTGCATGATTTTATAGACTTCAATCAGGTCACCTCTCAGGTGCCGTTGTTCTAGAGTGAAGAGGCCCAGCCGTTGCAGCCACAGATGGTAAGGAAGGTGTTCCAGTCCCCTAATCATTCTGGTTGCCCTCCTCTGCACCTTTTCCATTTCCATAATATCCTTATGAAGGTATGGTGACCAGAACTGTACACAATACTCCAGATGGGGCCTCACCATAGATTTATAGAGAGGCAAAATGACACTTGCTGACTTATTTTCTATACCCTTCCTAATGATCCCTAGCAATGAGTTTGCTTTTATCACTGCTGCGGCACACTGGGTTGACACCTTCATTGAGCTGTCCACCAGGTCCCTTTCCTGGTTAGTTGCAAGGAGTTCAGACCCCATCAGTTTATAGATATAGTTGGGGTTTCCTCATCCAAGAAGCTTCTTCAGCTCTGACAGGATATGGGGGAATGGAAGAATTTATATTCCTTGCAGACAGCTGGTCATTTGCATCCATTTAGAGGGTCATTGGAGCACTTGGAGGTTGATCCTCAGGGTCACCTGAATAGCGTTTCTGGTTCCTGTAGCCTGCAATTCTTTTCCTCTGGAAATCCATTTCTACTCCCACACCATTCAAAGGGTGTTCGTACCAATTTGTGTGGCTAAACGGTAGAGATTCTCCGTCATCCGGGTGATGGTTGTCCCAAAGGTGCTTTTTCAGGAGGCAACTGGGCTTGCTTTGTTGTTGTTTTTTCTTTTGAAGACATTTTGCTTCTCATCCAAGAAACTTCTTCAGCTCTGCATGGAAGGATTTATATTCCTTCCAGACAGCTGCTCATTTCCATTCTTTTAGAGGGTCTTTGGAGGTCCTTTATCTGTATGCTCCTGGTTCCTGTAGTCTGCAATTTTCCCTCTGGAAATCCGTTCCTGCTCCCACATCATTCAAAGGGAGTTCATCCCTTCCATTCCCCACTATCCTATCAGAATGGAGGAAGCTTCTTAGATGAGAAGCGAAACGTCTTCGGAAGAGAAAAACAACCCAGAATGTCCAGTTGCCTCCTGAAAAAACACCTTTGGGACAACCACGGCCAGGATGATTGAGAATCTCCACAGACCCTCTGAAATGGTTTGTTTTTCAAACTAAAAGATGAAGGTGATAGTTCAGCTCTGAAGATGGTTGTTTAAAGCCTGGGTGGCTTTTCCAAGTTGACCCTACACAATCTGGAAAAAAAAACCCACCACTATGTTTTATAGACCTAAGGCCGGAACACCATGTATAGCTTTAAAGCCATGCCCTGTCAATTTAATAGAGAGATCTTTATTACCGGTCTGAGGCCTATTACGATGAGTTTCTGCATCTCAAAACTGCACCACTCAGCACGCTACATAATTTAGGTAAATGCGGCGTGTACCTTTCTAACTCTCACCAAAGGATGTCGGTTGTGCTTGTCTTCTTTTCTCTGTAAGTCACCTCCTGTCAATAAATAAATAAAAGCAGCGGCTGCACACAGAATCACCAACTAAACAAGACACTTCTGGCTTAAATAGCTCGCCTTTCCCCCAAACCAGGGGACAGCAACCTGTGGCTCTCGAGCTGCATGTGGCTCTTTCATCCCTCTGTTGCAGCTCCCTGTCGCCAGTCAGCACCACAATTTTGAGAGGAGCTTCCGGTTAGAGGTGAGGGGAAGCAGGGCGCGCCAGGAGGAGACTCTATGGCAAGGGGTGGGTTTTCCACTCAACTCCACTATTAATAGGGCTTTTGATTCGGACAGGCAGAGGAAAAAAATGCCGCGCTAGGAAGAGACTATATGGTGGGGAAACTGGACTTCCGGCCAGCTCCAGAATTGAATGGGAGGCTTCCGGTTAGGACCTTTGTGGCTCTTTGAGTGTTTAAGGTTGCCGACCCCTGCCCAAGCGATGGGGTTTTTTTCCCCACCAACCTGAGTGAAGTCAATCTGCAAGGTATACAAGCCATCAGGTGTTTATGCTGAGGGTGACACCATAGGTCAGGGGTATCAAACTGGATTTCATTGAGGGCCGCAACAGGGTTATGTTTGACCTCGGAGGGCCGGGGGGGGGGTTGTGGCCCTGAGGCATGGCCATGGTGGGCGTAGTCAGCTTGACGTCAATCATGTAGGGGGAACCTGTGGTGGTCAAGGGCTAAGGCAGGACTTCCCCGAGACCCTCCCTCTCTCTCATTATAAACTTCCTTCCTTCCTCCCTTTTCTTCTTTTTCCTTCCCTCTTCATTTCTCTTTTCTCTTCTTCCTTCCCCTCTTCCCTTCTTTTCCTTTGTCTTTCCTTTTTCCCTTTCTCCTTTCCTGCCCCTTCTTGCATGCTCAAATGCAAAAGGGGAAGCATTTCTCATCTTGTTTTGTTTTTAGTTTGTTTTTGCTGGCAGAGGCTGGTCCTTTGCTATTTCCAGGCTGGTCCTGAGGGTCAGATCTAAGCACCCCGGGAGCCAGATCTGGCCCAGGAGCCTTGAGTTTGACACCCATGCCATAGGTGATTTAAAGGGATGCTCCTATATTGAACCAGGGAAGAGTCTATTAAAAGTCAGAAAATAAATGTCCTTCAAGTCACATTCCACACCTGATGACGTCATGTAGTTTTCTTGGCAACAGTATGAAACTGCATTCTTTCAGGCTTTGTTATTTTTTTTCAACTTCCCAGTTTATGCTATAGTCCAAAATTTCCTTAGGTCAGGGGTCTGCAAAGTCGGCTCTTTTAAGACTGGTGGACTTCAACTCCCAGAATTCCCCAGCCAGCTATGCTGGCTGGGGAACTCTGGGAGTTGAAGTCCACCAGTCTTAAAAGAGCCGACTTTGCAGACCCCTGCCTTAGGTCTACCATCCAACAATTAATTATTGAAGTCCAAGGCTGCTTAACTGTTGAGCCCAGTTCAGCTAAGATTGCCACCTGCTATCAGCAAAATCTCAAGACTGCCCACTATAGGCATTGGCCCAGTTCAGTTAAGGTTGCCACCTGCTATCAGCAAAATCTCAAGACTGCCCACTATAGGCATTGGCTAGGAATAGCAATAGCAATCAGATTTATATATCACTTCATAGGGCTTTGCTTCACTCTCTGGACAGTTTACATTGTCAGCATATTTCCCCCAACAATCTGGATCCTCATTTTACTGACCTCAGAAGGATGGGAGGCTGAATCAACCTCGAGCTGGTCAGAATCGAACTGCTGGCAGTGAGCTGAGTCAGCCTGCAATACTGCATTCTAACCACTGTGCCACCACGACTGCTACATAGGCAAATGCTGATACTTTGGGTATTAAATCATTATTAGTCCAGCAATCCTGGCCAATGACAAGGTAATCCTCAACTTACAACTGTTGGTTTAGCAACCGTTCAATCTTACGATGTCACTGAAAAAGATTACTTGTGAGTGGTATTTACACTGAGGACTGTTGTAGCATCCCTCAGTGTTCTCATTTAAAGCCAAATTTGAAAAGCCCTAATTTTTCATAGACAATCTGATAAGGAAGGCCACCCTGCTTAGATCCACACACACATACTATGCTGATACCAGGGGTGGGTTGCTGCCAGCATTACTGCTGGTTCGGCGCACAAAAAATGCTTGACACGCATGTGTATTTGCAGCAGTAGTGGGTTTCAAAAATTTTTAGAACCTCTTCTGTAGGTGTGGCCTGCTTTGTGGGAGTGGCTTGCCAGCCATGTGATTGGATGGGAGTGGCTTGCCAGCCATGTGACCGGGTAGGAGTGGCTTGGCAGTCATGTAACCGGGTGAGCATGGCCAATTTGTAAAATGTGGTGAAACTCACTTAACAATGCTCTTGCTCAGCAACCAAAATGTTGGCTCAGGAACTCTGGCATTTGAAGCACGCAAGTCTTAAAGCTGTCAAGTTACAAGACCCTCGCACCCCTAACCCTTTAGGGAAAAAAACCCCAGGGGTGTTCAAACTTGACAGCTTTAAGACTTGTGGACTTCAACTCCCAGAATTCCTCCTCTCGCTCTTCATCTGGAGGATGTGCGGACAGGAAGGTGGAGGGAGCTGGAACCGGTTCTAAACGGCACTGTAGATTTGTGGAACCTCTTCTATAGAAGAGGCTAGAATTGGCAGTGTTCAAGTCTGCCTCTAACAATAACCAAGAAAGAATCCACTCAACTCCATTTGTAAGAATTAAGAGTACTTTTATTTTATTTTTATTCTATTTATCAAATTTATATACCGCACCTATCTCCCAATGGGACTCAGGGCGGTGCACAGGAAAGGAATAAAATGTAAAAACAATAAATACAGAATATTAAAACGAATTAAATTAAGTTGAACCCGTGCTAAAATTATCAGTTGAAACCCATTTCTAAAATAAGATTAAAAATTTAAAACTATGCCAGGCCGGCCTCGTGAAATAGGTATGTTTTTAAAGCCCGGCGGAAGAGGTTATGCCCGGCGGAAGAGGTTTACTGGTTATGAAAAGATAGCAGCGAGATAAAGCAAGGTCTGAGACCCAAGTGCGCGAAATCATACATATCAATATGTGTCCAACCCCCTTTCCCCAACAACCCCCACCCCATTGCCCAATGCAAAATCCCCCTAGGTGTCATGCGGGTTGCATCTTCAGGAGCATCATCAGGATGGTATGCAAGACCGTTGACCTTGGCCACCGCACGGCTCCAGCCAGTGGTATGCGAAGTAGATGGTGAGAACATACTCCCTTCTCCAAATCTCCCTCCTGCACCATACAGTCCCATTCCCAATTACCAAAGCCCCTCCCTCCCCGTTTCAATGGCAGCCGAAGCAAGCAACAAAGCGGAAGCTGACAGGCAGGAACCCACCCCTGATTTGCACGTAAAAAGGTCTGTCCATGCACACATTAGAAAATGAAAAAAATTACCGTAATTTTTCATAATCAAGATTGTTCTGCGCATGCGCAGAACTGAAAATCAAGATGCTGCCGACAATGATAGAATTGGTTTGGGGCTGTGACAAGCCAAGTTAATACCTACTCGGCCGAACCAGTTCGAACCAGTAGGAACCCACCTCTGGCTGATACATTACGACATCCTCATTCTTGGGAGGAGCTCGATGCATAGAAGGGCCAACACTAGCTAAAGAATCGGCAACATATATAATTGATAGGATAATATCTGTCGCCTGCAAGCAAGAACTGGTGGGACCAGAAAATAGACAATGTACAGGTAATCCTTGACTTACGGCCACAATTGAGCCCAACATTTCTGTGGTTGGGTGAGACATTTGTTAAATGAGTTTTGCCCCAATTTACGACTTTTCTTGCCACCGTTGTTAAGCGAATCACTGCAGTTGATAAGCTAGTCACCCGGTTGTTAAGTGAATCTGGCTTCCCCGTTGACTTGGCTTGTCAGAAGGTCGCAAAAGGGGATCACACAACCCTTGGGACACAGCGAAGGTCATAAATATGAACCAGTTGCCAAGCATCTGAATTTTGATCACGGGACCATAGGGATGCTGCAATGGTCGTAAGTGTGAAAAAAAGGTTGTAAGTCACATTTTTTCAGTGCCGTTGTAACTTTGAACGGTCACTAAACAAACTGTTGTAAGTCAAGGACTACCTGTAATAGAAAATGAAGACGCTAAAATGCTCTAGGACTTTAGAATTTAAACAGACAAGCATTAGCTTGGGGGGGGGTGTTCTGTTAAGATACAGCCTGTTGTGCCTTACAATGGCTTCTACTGTACTGCTGTAACATCGCTTCTATTGTGTAGTTCAGTGGAGTTGCCATGGTAACAGCTTCACAGTACTCCCCAAGGGGGCTCCCTCTGGTAAGGGGGAAAATCCAACATTAGAAATTACGTTTACTCTGGACATTTTCCCCCTATAAATAAATACCTGGGCAACAATGAATCATTGTCTAGTAGGGGAATAAAAATGCCAAATATAATCTGTCTGAATTGCAACCAACCAATAATAATTTAACCTGTATGCCACCTCACAATAATCAAACAAAGCAATTACAACAAAGTCAACACAAATAAAGCATGAAGTGAGGAGTCTTACTCTCCCTCACCAAAGGTTTGGGTGAATGCAACCATAGTGCCCTGTGCTGGTTATACAACTTAAGAAGTTGTTACGGCAATTTCATCCTCCACCCTCACAGCCAAGGTGTGATGTGGCTAATGTGGACCATAAGATTGCCACCACTAGAAATCCAATGGTCCGTGGTGTAAATAAGGCAGACGTTTTTGTGCCTCGTTGTGGAGATGAATACTGGCCACATCATGCCTTGGTTGTGAGGGTGCAGGATCAGAGTGCTGTAACAACTCCTTAAGTCTAAGTCATTTACCCAGCACAGGGGATTATGATCTTTGGGATAAATCTTATCGGTTCCTTTTTCATAGTGTACAAAGTTACCACCTACCCAGAGGTGGGATCCTATCAGTTTCACAACCGGTTCGCTGAGCACACGCTTTGTGCCTGCACGCTCGCTTCGCTTGCACACGCGTCTGGATGCGCACTGTGCACAGTTTATAGAAGACTTACCGTATTTTTCGGAGTATAAGACACACAATTTGGTTTTGTGTGTGTGTGTGTGTGAACAGTCAAAGTCAACATATTCTAAACTTAAAATAATAAAAGCAAGCGTGAAAAGACAGAGGGTTGTGCTACTTGATAGTTAACAGGATGAGCATTAATAGCCAAATTTCAGCATCACAACAAAATAATAATAATAATAATAATAATAATTTAATTTATAAACCGCTCTCTCTCCCCGAAGGGACTCGAGGCGGTGCACAGGGAATTTAAAAATACATGTATAAAACCACAAACATAATACAATATTAAAATGAATTAAACTAAAACCCTGCGCTAAAATCCCATACTAAAACTAAACCCCTAAAAACCCTAAAAAAAGTAAATTCTGTGAGTCCCCAAAGGTGCTTTTTCAAAAGGCAAGTGAACGTTCTTGGTTTTCACTGATGGCATTTCGCTTCTCCTCCTAAGAAGCTTCTTCAGTTTTGACTGAAGAAGCCAGAGCTGAAGAAGCTTCTTGGATGAGAAGCGAAATGTCTTCAAGGGAAAACGAAGTCCATTTGCCTTTTGGAAAAGCACCTTGGGGACAACCATGACGTGGATGACTGACAATCTCCATAGGCTTCACAAATCTAGGATAATTGGAGGCTGTGAGAGGTGTTCTAAAAGTACAGTTTTCCCATGGCCAATGTTTTAGAAATAGCAACTCGAGACATCCCCACTGATCTAATACTAGCCTTATTTTATTTCCAAGCTCAGAAGGATGTGCTAAGTGGCCCTAGACAAAGCACACCATCCATATTTAATGGCTGCATTCACACAATACATTTGCCCTGATTAGCCCTTTTTGGGGATCACCCAAAGGACAAAACAGGTTAAGGTCATCGAACATATTAAATCTCCCCCCCCCCCCACACACACACACACAAAGCAACCTTTAACACACTTAATATTAATCAAACGAATCAACCCGAGCTGGATATGCAAATGCAGCAATTAGATTTTTACCTGACTTGGTTAAGCAAATTGTGCAAACACAGCCAATGGGAAACTCGGGGATTCAACCTCTTAGAATCTTGCAGCTTATTACAATGTCTATTTACTTAGGCTGAATCCCATCACAGTCAGGCTGCAGCTTTAGCATCTTAAAATATGCTTCGCTCAAGTCAATACCCTTACGTTGAAAGTCTGGCGTGGAGGAAATCGCTTCTCAAAACTAACTTCTCCTTCATCTCCAACTTGGTGAAGGGACAGGACGCAATTACCTCCTAACACATTCTCCCTACTCTATTTTTTTTCACCCATAGATGACATCTAGGCTAGCTATTAACTTTGCCCTGCCAGGGATCCGGATCCCAACAGCTTGCAGCAATTGAAATAACAGGGAGCTTTGAAGATGGAGAGACATGTTTTTTAAAGCTCCATGGGAAAAGCAGGCAACATCCTGATATCCCCCCACTCCTCATGCCACAGCGTGTGCGCACATACAGCAGAATCATCGTATGCACAGAGGACCCTGCCAAATGTTGGCCAGGTGTGAAAGCGAGGAGAAGTGCAATGAAAAACAGCGACCATCATCTTGTAAAAAACAGATGGTGCCAACATGCAGGAATTCACACGCTGAAATTCAGACTTTAAAATATCTTTAAGAGCACAAGGAAGGCAGCAAAGTGCCTGATCTTACCCGATAAGACCACCACATTTAATTCAGGGAGTACATTCCCACAAGCAACTTTAACTAGATCAATTCAACACCATCCGTTGGTTGCATTTTTTAAAATCAAAGGACAGGATGTGTGTATCTTAGTGCATGGTGCAAACCTAGCTGGTGCGATGATATAATGCTACGATATATTGTTGCACCCCAGAAGAAGAGTTAATTTAGTAACTAGGTTTAGTAGAGAGAAGCTGTTGTATCCATTCAGAGGACTGATCGTACTAATTCTGTATTGTCCACACTAAATGAGCAAATGTTTCTGAGTCCCTTCCCTACCTCATATCTTTTCTCTGTAAGATATGTGTTAACCAATAAGCCTCACTCTTAAATGAATTGGACATTGCATTAAATCAAATCAAAGTAGTTCTTCAATGTACCGGACATTGCTTTAAATCAAATCAAAGTAGTTATCCAGGGAATAAGTATTTTACACTATTCCTTTCTAACTGGAGAGGTAAGTCATTGGTTTCAAGACCTTCTCCATTCTTGCCACTAGTTGTAGGACTTGTTGACCCAGATTCCTCATCCCATGCAATCCAGTCGTTTTCTTACAAAGCCACCCAAAATAAAACAGTTGGACCTGCAAGAGAGTTACTAGAGGAATAAAGCCCTAAGAAAAAAAGTAGACCTACCATTTAGTTGCCGGTAGACAATGTCCTCAAGAAGGGACAACCGCTTCAGCACGGCATCTTGAATGGGGTTAGCCGGGTGGGCTGTCAAGTTGGCCACTTCTGCCCTGGGATGAATGTCATGGAAAGCATCTCCGTTCTTCATCGCAATGGGCCTGCACTTGGCCAAGAAGAGGACAAAGCCAGCCACGGCAATCAAGTTTAAAATCAGCAAGACTTTCACTCTCCTTAGAGAAGCCATCAAGAACATCCCAATGTGGGACACCTTCTTCTTCTTCTTCTTCTTCTTCTTCTTCTTCTTCTTCTTCTTCTTCTTCTTCTTCTTCTTCTTCTTCTTCTTCTTCTTCTTCTTCTTCTTCTTCTTCTTCTTCTTCGACAATTAATGGAAGAAGAGCAGGGAAGCTTGGAGGAAAATAACCCAGGATGGAGCCTGTTCAGGAAGAGGCTGACGGTGATGAGGACACCTTCCCCATCCTTGCATCTTTGGCAAGTCTCCCTCAGTTTGCACAGTTGGGTTATTTAAAGCGACAAGTGCTGGCAGGTGGCAGGCAAGGGGAAAAGCAGACTAAATCGGAGATTCCCACTCCAGAGATAAAGGTTCGCAAGGCTGGGAAGCAAGACCGTCATGACTCTCTGGAAGAGCCAGAAAGGAAGTTAAACAGGGAGCATCCTTTGCAGCAGAAAAAAGGGAACAAGTCCCAGAAAGCTCTTCACTATGCCAAACCTCCTCCAGACCTTCTTAGAGGCTACTAGGTCTTTGGGAAAAACCAAACCTTCGCCCTTATATTGTGGGGAGGAAGGGGAGGTTGTGGGAATTGACTTTGCACCCTGCAGAAGACCAAGTTCTCCAATGTCGCTGGTGTGTCCCAGTCTGACCGGCTCGCCGGAGAATAATCCAGATGAAATTCCAAAGTCCCCGGGTAGCAAAAATAATAATAATAATAATAATAATAATAATAATAATACTTTTAGATTTAAAAAAAAAAGAAAGGAGAAGGGGGGAAGGGCAGCAGAGGACGAGGAGGCTCCCGGATTCTGAATAAATACTCCAGGTCCTTTTTCAATAATAAAAAGAGTTGACCCAGAGAAACCCTGGGACGCAGCCACGTTTTCCTGGGCTTCCTCTTTAAGCCCTGCAAGAGGGGGAGAAAAAGCAGAGCAAGGCGCGCAGAAAGAGAGAAGAGGAAAAAGGACGTGGCTAGAAATTCAAAAAGGATAACTTTTACTTCTTGGCGGAGGGACGCAGAGAGGGAGAGGGAGAGAGACGGGGAGAGGGGGGGAGAAAACGTTTCCTCAATAAGAGAAAGAGTTATCTGCAAACTTCTAAATGATTATGATTTGGGCGAAGGAGGGGGGGGGGAGTGGAAAGTAAGGATCGGGTGCTTTTTTTCTTCTCCCCACGAGAGGATGCCGGGCCAAAGCACAAAGCCCGCCAAGCCGCGGCTGGAGAGATGCTGGCTTTTAAGCGACAAAGCAAGAGGAGGGGGGGGGGGATGCTGGCAAGGAGAGAAAGAGATGGGGAGGGGGACGGAGAGAGAAGGGGGGGGAGAGAGATCCGAACAAATGAAAGAGAAAACCGAAGGGGGGGGGGGGGGAATCTACCGAGTGATCAAAGAAGAGAAAGCTCACCCCACACACACACACAACTAGAATGGGGGAGAGAGAAAGGGGGAGAGAGAGAGGAAGAGAAGGAGAGAGGAAGAGAGAGAGAAGGGGAGAGAGAGCAAGGGGGAGAGAGAGAGCAAGGGAGAGAAGGAGAGAGGGAGAATGGGGGAGAGAGGGAGAGAGAGAGAGAGAGAGAGAGAAAGGGAGAAAGAGAGAAAGCAAGGGGGAGGGAGAGGGAGAGAGAGACCCGAACAAATGAAAGAGAAAACCGAAGGGGGGAAAATCTACCGAGTGATCAAAGAAGAGAAAGCTCACCACACACACACACAACTCGAAAGGGAGGGGGAGAGAGAGAGAGGAAGAGAAGGAGAGAGGAAGAGAGAGAGAAAGGGGAGAGAGAGAGAAAGGGAGAGAGAGAGCAAGGGAGAGAAGGAGAAAGGGAGAGAGAAAGGGAGAGGGAGAGAGAAAGGGAGAGAGCCGAATGAAAGAGAAGACCGGAGGTCAAAGAAGAGAGAAGCCCCCCCCCTCACTCAACTCGAAAGAAAGAGAGAGAGAGAAAGGGAGAAAGAGAAAGGGGGAGAGAGAGCGCGCGCGCCAAGAGGCAACCGGGCGGGCGCTGGAAGGAGATGCTCTTCGCCGTTCTCGTTTTCTTTCTTTTTTCAAAGTCCGTAGGTTGCAGCAGCTGGGAGGCGCGAGAGCGGACGGGGGGAGGAAAGGGAGGGGGGCGCAGGTGCTGCTAAGAGACCCCCTCGCTTCTTCCTTCTTCCCTCGCCAGCCTCCCCTTCGGATGGCGCTCCGTCTGCCAGGCGCGCATTCCTCCCTGGAGCGCTCGGGGCGGCGCGGGTCTCTGCGGGCTCTCCGAGGGACGCCGGCGTGGATGCGCTGGAAGAGCAAGCCGGGCGAAGGACCCGGGAGAGGCAGCGGGCACCCCCAAGGAAATCAGGTCATCGTGGCCTCTGCGGAGCGCGGCCGAGAAGTCTTCCGGAGCGCAAGGCGAGAGGAGGAGGAGGAGCGGAGGCCGCCGGTCCCGCGGCTGCTGAGCTTGGTCCCCGGCTCGGACTTCCCATCGCCGCCGCCGCCGCCGCCGCTCCTTCAGCTGCCGAGGCTGGAGCCATCCGCTTGCGCTGAGCCTGGAAGAGGAGGGGGGAAGAGCATGGCTGGGAGGCGGCGTTGCATAGAAAACCCGGGCTGGAGACCAGGAGGGGAATGGGGGCAGGGGTGGGTGGGAGGCCAGCGGAGCCCACCAGGAGAGAGTCGGGGGAGAAGCCGAGGCCAGCTAGGCCAGTGATGGTTAACCTTTTTGGTGCCCACAGCACACGCCCAAACCCCCCAAACTTAATGTGAGTAACCCTCTTGCATGCAGCCCCCCCATCCCCTTGCCCGTTTTTGGCTTCCAGGTTGGTGCAGGAGGCCTTCCAGACAGGCCCTGACCGGGGGGGGGGGGGGCAGGGGGGGCAGCCTCATGTGGCACCCCCATGCCCGGTTTTGCCTTCCAGGTTGGTGCAGGAGGCTTTATAGGTTCAAAATGGGGGGGGGGGGGGGCAGAGGGGCCGCACACACGTGAGAACCCCCCAAATGCAAGGCAAGTACCCTCCATGCATGCATTCCCTGCATGCGTGTCCCGCCCCCCCCCCCCACGTGCATGTGGGCAGAGACCTGAAGACCAGCTGGCTGGCAGGAGGCACACCCGCATGTGTGGTGGAACTGGGCTGGGGCGATGGCTGGCCGTGCCCGCAGAGAGGGCTCACGCGTGCCATAGGTTCACCATCAAAGAGCTAAGTGAAAAGGGCTGGGGAGGCCGCATGCCAGCTTAACATGGTTCACAGAACCAGGGCTGGGGCAAAAGGTGCAATTGGCAGGGATGCCCTCACTAACGCAATGCATCTAGGACAGCTGCTGGGTAGATAGAGTCCCGTTTGGCTTGAAGGTGGTTAGCTGGTTTTAACTTGGTTGAGTTGTGTTAAAGCTTGGTTGAGTGGCCCGTGAGGGATGTGTCACGCGACGTCTTCAGGATAGCAATAGCACTAGCACTTACACTTATATACCGCTTCACAGTGTTTTACAGCCCTCTCTAAGCGGTTTATAGTGTCAGCATCTTGCCCCTCAACAATCTCAGTCTCCATTTTACCGACCTGGGAACGATGGAAGGCTGTGTCAACCATGAGCTCTGTCAGGATTGAACTCCAGGCGGTGGTCAGAGTTAGCCTGCAATACTGCATTCTAACCACTGCGCCATTGGGGCTTGATAATAATGAAGTTAGATATAATAGCATGAGCACTTAGACTTATATACCGCTTCATGGTGCTTTTACAGCCCTCTCTAAGAGGTTTTACAGAGTCAGCCTATTGCCCTTAACAATCTGGGTCCTCATCTTACCGACCTCGGAAGGATGGGAGGGTGAGTCAACCTTGAGCCAGTCAGGATCGAAATGTTGGCAGTGGGCAGAGTTAGCCTGCAATGCTGCATTATGACCACTGCGCCACTATGCTTTTCTACTAATAAGCCGACATCATTGCTCTCAGTTTTTATAGCCCATTGGCTTGCTGCTTTCACAGAAAATTTGACCTTCTCCAAAGTCCGAATTATATTGGAATTGCAGTCCTCTAACTGTGCTTCTGATTGCCTTTCTCTGTTGTCATAATTGGCTACGCCATCTTCTTCTTCTTCGTAAAGTCCTTCTCTCTCTTCCAGAAACCAGCCAGTTCAGGAAGTCAACACGTGTCCAGGAACTTGCCTTGCATGCAACATCTGGTTTTAGTTTGAACCCCATATGCTTTTCTGCTTTCCTATCCCGAATCTGTAGCCTTGGGACAGATGTTCTGCACGTAGGTAATGCTTGACTTACAACCACAATTGGGACCAGAATTTCCATTGCTCAGCAAGGTGGTTGTCAAATGAGTGGCACCTGACTTTATGACAGGGACTACGTGGCTTAAATGAATCACTGCAGTTAAGGGAATCAGATGGTCATTAAGCAAATCTGTCTCCCTCCCCCCCCCCCCAATGACTTTGCTTAGTTAGCTGGGAAGGTCACATGATGTGAGACACTGTAGCCATCATAAACTGAGTTGGTATTCAGCATGTTCTAGCCCAGGGGTCTGGAAAGTCGGCTCTTTTAAGACTGGTGGACTTCAACTCCCAGAGTTCCCCAGCCAGCTATGCTGGCTGGGGAACTCTGGGAGTTGAAGTCCACCAGTCTTAAAAGAGCCAACTTTGCAGACCCCTGTTCTAGCCAGTTCTGGAGAACCGGTATCGGAAATTTTGAGTACTGTATTTTTCGGGCTATAAGATGTACCAAGATTTTGAAGAGGTATATTTAAAAAAAAAAAAAAAGGTTTTGCCCTCTGCAGGCCTCCCAAATCCTCTACATGCCTCATTTTTTTGTGATGGGGCATACAGAGAGTTTGAGAGGCCTGCAAATTGTTCCTTGGGGCTGGAAGGAGGGAATCGAGCAAAAAATGGCCCATTTTTTGTGAAAAAGGGCCCTGTTTTTTTCAAAAAACAGGGCATGTATAGGCTTTGGGAGGCTTGTAGCGTTCTCCTGTGGGCTGGGAGGGCAAAAACAGACAAAAATGGACTGTTTTTCACTCATTTTTGCCCTCCTCAGCCCCCAGGAGGACTTTGCAGGCCTCCCAAAGCCTATACTTGTCCATTTTTGCAAAGGGGGCAATGGTTTTGAGAGGCCAAAAATGCTGTATTCAGTATATAAGATGCACCCAGATTTTCACCCTCTTTTTTAGGGGAAAAAGGTGCGCCTTATACTCTGAAAAATACGGTAGTTCCCCGCCCCTATCTGTTCTCTGCCTCCCGAGGTCCAGCTGATCGGGAGGGAATGGGGATTTTGCAGTAATCTTCCCCTAGAATGGAGTGGGAATGGGGATTTTACAATATCCTTCCCCTGCCACGCCCATAAAGCCATGCCCACAGAACTGGTAGTAAAAAAAAAATTGAATCCCACCACTGGTCGTAAATATCAGAACAGAGCCAGAAGGGACCTTGGGGATCTTCTAATCCAGTGTTTCTCAACCTTGGCGACTTTAAGTCCTGTGGACTTCAGCTCCCAGAATCCCCCAGCCAGATTCTGGGAGTTGAAGTCCACAGGACTTAAAGTCGCCAAGGTTGAGAAACACTGTTCTAATCCAACCTGTTGCTCATGCAGGAGACCATATATTTTTTGGAGTATAGGAGGAGCGCAGCTAAGATGATCAAAGGCCTAGATCAGTGATGGCGAACCTATGGCACAGGTACCACAGGTGGCACGCGGAACCATTTCTTAGGACACGTGAGGCGTTGCCCTTTCAGCTCCAGTGCGCATGTGTGTGCTGGCCAGCTGATTTAGGCCTTCTTTTGAGGCCATTTTTCGCCCTCTGGAGGTTTCAGGGAAGTTCGTGAAACCTCTGGAGGTGGGGGGGAAGCTGTTTTCACCCTCCCCAGGCTCCTAGAAAGCCTCTGGAGCCTGGGGAGGGTTAAAAAAGTGCGCCAAAAGCAGGGGGTCATGCACATAGCATTATGGGTGTGGCACGCCCACGCACGACCCCCCCCCCCAGTGCTCCCCCCGCTTTTGGCACGCGAGCCAAAAAAGGTTAGCCATCACTGGCCTAGATACTAAAACCTATGAAGAATAGCTGTAGGATTCTGGTTTGGCTAATCTAAAGAAAAGAAGAATTAGGGGATTAGATGATAGCAGTCTTCCAATATTTGAAAGACTGCCACAAAGAAGATGGGATCAAATTATTTTCAAAAGCACCAAAACTCCAAAGGACAAGAAACAATGGTTGAAAATTAATCAAGGAGAGAAACAACCTGGAATTGAGGAGAAAGTTCCTAATATTGAGGACAATTCACCAGCAGAACGGCTTGCATTCAGAAATCGTGGGTGCCTCCATCACTGGAGGTTTTTAAGAAGAGACTAGGCAGCCACTTATCTGAAATAGTATCAGTTCTCCTGCTTGAGCAGAGGGTGGACTAGAAGACCTCCAAGGTCCCTTCCAGATTCTATTCTATTCTGTTTCCAATTCCCATTCTTATTCCTATTCCGTTCTATTCCTATTTAGGTTTAGTATGGAGTAATTAGACCCATTTTGAATTCTGATCCTATTGCTTGTCCTATAGAGCAGGGGTCTCTAACCTCTGCAACTTTAAGTCTGAAGGACTTCAGCTCCCAGACTTCTGGCTGGAGAATTCTGGGAGCTGAGGTCCTTCAGACTTAAAGTTGCAAAGGTTGGAGACCCCTGCTATAGAGGTAGTCCTCGATTTACGACCACAGTTGATCCCAGAATTTACCTTGCCAAGTGGGAAATACGTTAAGTGAGTTTTGCACTGGGTAGTCTAGTGAAAGGAAAGGAAAGGGGAGACATGATAACAATGGTCGAGTATTTAAGGGGCTGCCACAAAGAAGAGGGTGTCCAGCTATTCTCCAAAGCACCTGAGGGCAGGACAAGAAGCAATGGATGGAAACTAATCCAGGAGAGAATCAACCTAGAACTAAGGAGATATTTCCTGACAGAACAATTAATCAGTGGAACGGCTTGCCTTCAAAAGTTATGGGTCCTCTATCAATGGAGGCTTTTAAGAAGGGACTGGACACTCTGGATGCTGGATACTGCATTCAGTTTTGGTCACCACAATGTAGAAAAGATGTGGAGACTCTAGAAAGAGTGCAGAGAAGAGCCACAAAGATGATTAGGGGACTGGAGGCTGAAACATACAAAGAATGGTTGCAGGAATTGGGTATGTCTAGTTTAATGAGAAGAAGGACTAGGGGAGACATGATAGCAGTCTTCCAATATCTCAGGGGTTGCCACAAAGAAGAGGGAGTCAAGCTATTCTCCAAGGCACCTGAGGGCAGAACAAGAAGCAATGGGTGGAAACTAATCAAGGAGAGAAGCAACTTAGAACTGAGGAGAAATTTCCTGACAGTTAGAACAATTAATCGGTGGAACAGCTTCCCTCCAGAAGTTGTGAATGCCCCAACACTGCAAGTCTTTAAGAAGATGTTGGATAGCCATTTGTCTGAAATGGTATAGGGCTTCCTGCCTGGGCAGGGAGTTGGTCTAGATGACCTCCAAGGTCCCTTCCAACTCTGCCATTGTATTGTATTGTACTCATTGGTTCAGAAAGGTGTAGGGCCGCAATGGGGAACCTGTGGGCACGCTAGCCATTGCCCCAGCCCAGCTCCATCATGCACGCATATGCACCTCCCGCTGGCCAGGTGGTCTTCAGGTCTTTGCCATGCATGCGCAGAAGGGTGGGGTGCATGTGGGACACACACAAACACACATGTGATGCTCACATTGCATTGTGGGGTTGCGCGATGCATTTTGGGCACTTGGTACCAAAAAGGTTAACCATCAGTGGTATAGGGTCTCCTGCTTGAGCAGGGAGGGTTGGACTAGAAGACCTCCAATGTTCTTTCCAACTCTGTTATTCTATATTCTGAAACATTTATTATTGCTTTTTAGGATCAAGTGTTTGTGTAGTATTATTACCATGTTTCTCCCAAAATAAGATAGGGTCTTATTTTCTTTTGACCCCCAAAATAAGCGCTTGGCCTTATTTTCAGGGAGGTCTTATTATTTTTGAGGTGCAGGAGGCAGCAAGCGTGTTCACCTCATGGCTGTTGATGTGTTGCCATATTTTGTGGGGGAGAGCTTATTTTTGTGCATGCACTCAAAAGCCCAATTGGGCTTATTATTATCCAGGGAGGCCTTATTTTCAAGGAAACAGGCTATCTAGATTCTTATCCCATCTTTCATTCAGGAGTTCAGGACAGCATACATAGCACTCTCTCGTTTCATGTTTTAAAATCCAAATATCATATTTTGTTAATTATTGAAAAACCAAGAAGAAAAACGGGAAAGGGGGAAAGGGTTATGAATTGCACTTATAATAAGATTAAATAAAAATGTCAAACTAACATTAATTCTACATATTAAAAGACCTCAGATCACTTTAGAACTTAAGATCTTTTTAAAAGAAGGAGTTGATATCTAATCATTTGTGACATTAAACAGTGCAAATATGCATTTTACATCAGAGAAATTCCAATAATTTTTGTGAGATGAGCTGGGCCGAGAGAAAGAGAGAGAGAGACTGGCCCAACATCATCCTGTGAATTTCCATGGCCAAGAGGAGATTTGATGACAAGTTTCCCCAGTCTTAGTCCAACTTTTTAACCACTATATTGCATTTCTCTCAAAAATAAAGTGTTACCCTAAAAGTAAATGTTTTATCACAGCAGACAATTGTTGTTGTTGTTAGTTGCAAAGTTGTGTTCGATCCATCACAACCCCATGGACAATGTTCCTCCAGGCCTTCCTGTCCTCTACTGTCTTCTGGGTCCATTTAAATTCACACCGGCTGCTTCGGTGACTCCATCCAGCCACCTCGTTCTCTGTCCCCTTCTTCTTTTGCCCTCCGTCTTTCCCAGCATGAGGCTCTTCTCCAGGGAGTCCTTCCTTCTCATTTGGTGGCCAAAGTATTTGAGTTTCATCTTCAGGATCTGGCCTTCTAAAGAGCAGTCAGGGTTGATCTCCTCTAGGATTGACCAGTTGGATCGCCTTGCAGTTCAGCACCAGAGTTCAAAGGCCTCCATTCTTTGGCGCTCAGCCTTTCTTATGGTCCAACTTTCACAGCTACACATTGCAACTGGGAAAACAGTTGTAATGTATGGAAAACAGAAATTTGGGTGGATGCTATACCTTATAAAAGAAAGAAATATTTTCTCTATAGCACTGGAGTTTTGAAAACAAATGTCCATAGTGATTCTATAAAGCAGATGCATCTTTGCTTGGAATCAAGTAGTTGCCCTCCACAATGCTAAGTTATATTCAGGAAAAGGCATTTATTTATTCATTCATTCATTCATTTCATACGTCACTCATCTCACAATCTAGCAACTCTGGGCAGCTTATAGCAAAGCCATAGTTGACTCAAAGTTTCATGTGCTCTCTAGAGCAGGGGTCTCCAACCTTTGCAACTTTAAGTCTGAAGGACTTCAGCTCCCAGAATTCTCCAGCCAGAAGTCTGGGAGCTGAAGTCCTTCAGACTTAAAGTTGCAAAGGTTGGAGACCCCTGCTCTAGAGCACAGGTAGTCCTCGACTTACAACCACAATTGAGCTCAAGCGTTTTGTTGCTAAGTGAGACATTTGTTAAATACATTTTGCTCCATTTTTTGATCTCTCCTGCCGCAATTGTTAAGTGAATCATTGCAGTTGTTAAATTAGTGATCCGGTTGTTAAATGAATCTGGCTTTCCCATTGGACTTTGCTTGTCAGGAGGTCGCTAAACGGGATCACATGACCCTGGGATACTGCAGCTGTCATAAGTATGAGTCAGTTACCAAGCATCTGAATTTTGATCACGTGACCGTGGGGATGCTGCAATGGTCGTAAGTGTGAAAAATGGTCATAAGTCACCTACAGTGCCATTGTAACTTTGAATGGTCACTAAATGAATTGATGTAAGTCAAGGACTACCTATAGAACTTTACCTTTAAATCTGTTTTTTTTAAATAATAAGGTGGGGGTGTTGCAACAAGGATTTAATATGGACTCATACCCAGAGAAAAAAGGAGGTGGTGGCCCAGTGGCTAAGACGCTGAGCTTGTTGATCAGAAAGGTTGGCAGTTCAGTGGTTTGAATCCCTAGTGCCGCATAACAGAATGAGCTCCCGTTCCTTGTCCCAGCTTCTGCCAACCTAGCAGTTCGAAAGCATGTTAAAAACGCAAGTAGAAATATAGGAACCACCTTTGGTGGGAAGGGAACAGCGTTCCGTGCACCTTCGGCATTTAGTTATGGAAACCACATGACCACGGAGACGTCTTCGGACAGCGCTGGCTCTTCGGCTTTGAAACGGAGATGAGCACTGCCCCCTAGAGTCAAGAATGACTAGCACATATGTGCGAGGGGAACCTTTACATACCCAGGAAAATTATTGAAAATTGATGAACAGACTTTGATGTAAGTGAATGGGTTGCATTAAAACACGGTTCTTTCTTATTCTCTTTTTTCTTTCTTTCTTATCGCCTTGTAATAGATGTCTTGATATTTTCTGAGCTTGGTTGTTCTCTTCCAGATGTTTATGGCCAGGTTAGATAACGTCACCAATGAAACATCTGGAGGAGAATCGCCAAGCTCAGACAACACCAAAAACACGACGAATCTGCTCCATTCAACTGAGCTGTGTACAGTGTGTTCTCTCCTATTTTCCTGATTTGTTTAAGATCCGTCTTGTCTCTTTCCCATAGAAAGCAAGAACAGAATCATTGCTGGTGCAAGTCTCTTTGTGCAGCTTATGATGAACCCTTATTGCAGTGATGGCAAACCTATGGCACGGGTGCCACAAGTGGCACGCGGAATCATTTCTTAGGCCACGCAAGGCATTGCTCAGTCAGCTCCAGCGTGCATGTGTGCGCTGGCCAGTTGATTTAGGCCTTCTTTTGAGGCCATTTTTCACCCTCTGGAGGCTTCAGGGAAGTTGTTTTCACCCTCCCCAGGCTCCTAGAACGCCTCTGCAGCTTTTGGGAGGGTGAAAAAAGCGTGCCAAAAGCAGGGGTCACGCACATAGCATTAAGGGTGTGGTACACCCACGCACGACCCTTCTGCACTCGGGGGGAGCGGGGGGCTTTTGGCACGCGAACCAAAAAAGGTTAGCCATCACTGCCTTATTGCATTACCGAGGCACGATGCTGAGATGAGACTTCAGCAAATAATGCTTGCTGAATCCTTCCCTCTTTGAAATTTCGCTTCAGATCCCAAGAGGAAAGAAAAAGGAGAATTAAAAATAGCACTTATAAATTAAGCACTAATAACCATCTGGGATTGCCATTTGCAGAGTTTTATACTATATCAGATAGTTTCCCCCCCCCCCCTCCAATTTTTTTCTGGAACCTCTGCCCAATCTCACTGCCAAAATTCAGTGGCTCAGTTTGCTGCTGGAATTCACAGGATGTCATAAATATGTTTTCATGCTTTTCAATGCATCTTTGAAGCATGGGGATACATAATCCTGCTTGGACGGTTAAAAAGATCTGGATTTTGCCTTGTCCACTCTTTCATTAGAGTGGAATTCAGCATTTGCTTCCTAGAGGGGAGAGGGAGCCCCTCAGTCCCACCCAAGGCAAATATCTGAAGTGTAAATAAACAAGTAGGACTTAAGTGGTCTTCTGACTCATCATACTAATGTTTAGGCAACCAAACAGCAGATGACAATCAATTTATATTTTTGAAGAAAGAGCGAGGGCAAGAGACTGCCACCTCCCGAACCATTCGTCCTGACTCTGCACTAATCAAACACATTTATAAAATAAAAATAATTACTTCCAGATTGAACAATCTCCCGAAAGGGTCCACGTGGCGATTAGAGAGTCAGGAAACAGTGGAGACTATCGCTGGAGCAGTTCCTCATGTGGAAAAGTGCTGAAGTTGGATAGCTGTACTTTAGTTGGATGGCTGTGCTTTGTATAGTTCCAGGTTTCTTGTTTGGACGGCAATTCTTTTGCTGGGGTGGTGCTGTATTAAAGATGACTGGGGGGGCCAGGAGCTACAGAAAAGTGATCTATCCAATCCGAAAGCCAAGGAAGTAATCGTGCACATTCTTCAACTCAACATTCAGCTGATGTACGCGCCAAGCTTCCCCCCGCCTTTTTTTTTGACGACTTAATGTATTATTATGATTATAATTACATGCATAGTCAGCCAGATGTTTAGACTGGATTTGACATTATTCTCCGCCTCTTGAGTCCTTCCCAAGGACCTGCGATAGACAGGATGTTTTGATACTATTAAAGACATTGCCACACGATCTAAGCCGTTCCAAGTAAAGCTGCCTTTTGCAATTGACTGATGGTGATTTTTGTCGATGCCGATGGTGTTCAAGTGGTGCTCCAGTTTTGGGGGGAATTGTATTCAAGGCACCTGTTGGTATTAATTTTGCCACAGTCATTCTATTTCTCTTTGCAGGCCTTTGTATATTGTTATCTTCTCCAGTTCTTTCTCTTCTATCTGTCTCCAGTTACTGCCACATCTGCATTCAGTTTAGGTCACCACAATGAAGAATAGATGTGGAGACTCTAGAAGGAGTGCAGAGAAGAGCAACAAAGATGATTAGGGGACTGGAGACTAAAACATATGAAGAACGGTTGCAGGAACTGGGTTGCAGGAACTAGTTTAATGAAAAGAAGGACTAGGGGAGACATGATAGCAGTGTTCCAATATCTCAGGGGTTGCCACAAAGAAGAGGGAGTCAAACTATTCTCCAAGGCACCTGCGGGTAGAACAAGAAGCAATGGGTGGAAACGATTAGGAGAGAAGCAACTTAGAACTAAGGAGAAATTTCCTGACAGTAAGAACAATTAACCAGTGGAACAGCTTGCCTCCAGAAGTTGTGAATGCCCCAACACTGGAAGTCTTTAAGAAGGTTGGATAACCATTTGTCTGAAATGATATACTTGGACAAATCCATGTAGTTTTCTTGCCAAGATTTTAATTAGAATAGAATAACAGAGTTGGAAGGGACCTTGGAGATCTTCTAGTCCAACCCCCTGCTTAGGCAAGAAAATCTACACCACTTCAGACAAATGGTTATCCAACATCTTCTTAAAGACTTCCAGTGTTGGGGCATTCACAACTTCTGGAGGCAAGCTGTCAGCCTCCGCTTTACTGCCTGCTTCGGCTGCCATGGAAACGGGGAGGGTGGGGTGTGTGATCATTATGTGTGCTGGAGGAAGATGGAGCTAGGGGGTGATATCGCCAGGCCCAACGGTATAGCATTCCATTCTGATGACCGCTGTGGACGTGTTACCCATCTGACATCGTGGATGATATTACATTGGACATTACTGTGGGGGTCATCGGTTGTTGGGGTTGGCTTATGCTTTGATATGTACACTTCGCGCCTAAAGTAGTCACTCCTTGCTTACCTTTCGCTGCTGTCCTTTCTTATTCAGTAAAAGTAACCTTAATCATTTGAATTGTGCTTAAGTGTGGTCTTTCTTGGATAATGGAAGAAGCAGGCCTGACACAAGCTGTTCCAGTGATTAATTATTCTCCCTGTCAGGAAATTTCTCCTTAGTTCTAAGTTGCTTCTCTCCTTGATTAGTTTCCACCCATTGCTTCTTGTTCTGCCCTCAGATGCTTTGGAGAATAGCTTGACTCCCTCTTCTTTGTGGCAACCCCTGAGATATTGGAAGACTGCTATCATGTCTCCCCTGGTCCTTCTTTTCATTAAATTAGACATACCCAGTTCTTGCAATTGCTCTTCATAAGTTTTAGCCTCCAGTCCCCTAATAATCTTTGTTGCTCTTCTCTGCACTCTTTCTAGAGTGTCTTGCTATTTCTTTCTTCCTGCGGTTGAGAGAAAGTGAGTGGCCTGAGACCAGCCAGCAGACTTCTGTCCCAAAGGTAGGACTAGAACTCTTGGTCTCCTTATTTCTAGCCCATTGACTTTTAACCCTACACCAAACTGGCTCTCAGGAGAAAGGTATGCACACTCTTTCAAAGCCAGGGTGATATTTGGCTTTTGAATAGCATGTTAGAGATCACATGGAAGGTACCGAAATAATTTAAATTAAATCAATCTTTTAATTTAACACAATCAATATGGTTAACAGCTCTCTATTTATCTAGTACTTTGGAATTATTCCCAATTTGGAATAAAGCCCAAATCTAAACAAGATAGATTTTTTTTTACTGACAAGCAATTGGGTGGACATCTCTAACTCACCCTATCCAAATTCAACTTTTTTCTTAAAGTAGGGATAGCAATTTCACTAAAACATTTTTTTTTAAAAAAATATTGACCCTTCATTCATTGAGCAGCTGGGGAAAGACTATTGGTGATCTTTTATCTAAGCACCATCCAAAGCTAACCTAGCTTTGCTTCTGAACTTAGATAAAGTCAGCTGGTTAATGCAGCTGATATGTGTGTTGACTTTTTCAATTAAAGAGTCAGGGAAAAAATACAGATCTGGTTTTGCTTACAAAATGTTAAAGACCGAGAAAAGAATATGTTTTGTTTTCCCCATATTCCACCCCTATCATCCAAATACTGTATTATTTTTAGAGAAACCTTGATCAGCTAGGCTTTTATTTCAAATTTTCAGACTACCCCTAAATAATTTGTCCTGCTCTTCTCTCTCACACCCACAAATGAAGACACTGAGCTTGTCAACTACAAAGGCAATAGGCTAGGTTTGAGACCCAAGTGCTGCATGATGGGGTGAGCTCCCATTAACTTGCTCCGGCTCCTGCCAATTTAGCAAATGTAAAGCATGCAAATGCGAGTAGATAAATAGATACCACTTCAGTGGGAAAGTAGCAGCGTTCCATGCACCTCAGCATGCAATCATGCTGGCCATGCGACCATGGAAATTGTCTTTGTACAAGACTAAGAAACAGAAATCAGCGTCACCCAGTGGTGAAATTCAAAAAAATTGAATGGCTTGGTGGGCATGTGACTTGGTGGGTGGGCATGGCCAAGTTGTCGTCACAATGTAAAAGCAGCCGGACTTCACACAAAATGCCCCCTGCAACAAGCAGGAACCTCACAAAGTCACAGAGAGCTAAAAAACCAACGATCGTACTTTACACAAAAAAATAACACAAAAGCTGCACAACTGACTCACACACAATGCAAAAGCAGCTGGACTTCACACAAAATAGTCCCTGTAACAAGCAGGAACCTCACAGACAATCAGGCACAGCTGATTGTCACACAGCTGATCGTTGGAACTTTTAAAAAACTTTTTAAAGCATTTTTTTTTTACTACCGGTTCACTACCAGCCCAAACCACTAGCATTTCTCTCCTGGCATCACCCCATAGAGTTAAACATGACTGGGCAGGGAAAACCTTTATCTTTATTTTGGGAAGGCTTCTTGAGTCTAAGCTGAATCAACAGGCAATTCTGGGGCCAGAGTTCACCCACCTTTCATTTAACAGCTCCTAGCAGTGTTGAGCGTTTTCAGATGCCATGAAAAGATTCACTGGCCAGTAACTTAACCTCAATCAGGGAGCTGAAGAAAGTAAAATAAAGGAGCTTTTCTCCCAATCAACATCCACTTTCTTTGCTTGCAAAGTCACCTTTGATTTCGCCCTTAGCGTTTGTCTTACTGGTTCTCTTCTTTCCAACATGACCTTGGTTCTATTTGAAGGTGATACAAAATGAATCAAGAACTCTTTGGATATGACAATTGAAAAATCAAAAATGCCCTGAGCATATCAACCCAACAACTCCTGAACTCAATAAATGAAACCATAACTTCTTATAAACCTTTCCCTTCTTCTTGATTTTGAAAACAATCTGGAATTGCTGTGCAGGTGGCATAGCTTGGATGGGCAAATGCAGCTATGCCAACCATGATGACTAAGTTCACCCTTCTTGCTAGATGTTGGTTTATCCTAATTACACCTTAATAAGCCATTTTGGTAATCCCCCCCCCCACACACACACAATACACAATTCTAAACCGTAGCCTCTGTATGGTTGCATGTACAGTATATATAAGAGCCATGGTGGTGCAATGGTTAGAATTCAGTATTGCAGGCTAATTCTGCTGACTGCCAGCAGTTTGATTCTTACCTGCTCAATGTTGTCTCAGCCTTCCATCCTTCCGAGGTGGGTAAAATGAAGACCCAGATTGTTGGGGGCCATAAGCTGACTCTAAACCACTTAGCAAGGGCTGTAAAGCACTGTGAAGTGGTATATAAATCTAAGAGCTATTGATATTGATATGTACATATATATGTATGTATAGATGTATGTGCCAGCAGTGTACTGCAGTTGCCAAAAAAGCCAATGCAATCTTGGGCTGCATCAACAGCAGTTCGAAAGCACGTAAAAACACAAGTAAAAAAATAGGAACCACATTTGGTGGGAAGGTAACAGTGCTCAGCACCTTCAGCATTTAGTCATGCTGGGCACATGACCATGGAGACATCTTCGGACAGTGCTGGCTCTTCGGCTTTGAAACAGAGATGAGCATTGACCCCTAGAGTCAGGAACGACTTGCACGTATGAGTGAGGGGAACCTTTACCTTCATATTGCTTTGGTAAGACCACATTTGGAATACTTCATATAATTTTGGTCCCCATGATGCAAAAAAGATGTTGAGCCTCTAGATCAGGGATGTCAAACTCACAGCATCACATGATGTATCAGGACTCCCCCCCCCCCCTTTGCTAAACCAGGAATGGCATGGCCAGCCTGTGACGCATCCGGTCCACGGGCTGGGAGTTTGACAGCCCTGTTCTAGACTGAGTGTAGGGAAGAGCAACAATGATTATTAAGGGGTTCGAGACTAAAACATATGATGGTTGCAGGGACTACTTATGCCTAGTTTAATGAAAAGAAGGAGTGGGATAATTGTCAGAGTTTGCAGCAACAATCACATCCAGAAAGCACACACAGGTAACTGATTCAGTACTCTTCAACATCTTCATCAATGATTTGGATGAGGGGATAAATGGGGAACTCATCAAATTTGCAGACGACACCAAGCTGGCAGGAATAGCTAACACTCCAGAAGATAGGCTTAAGATACAGAAGGATCTTGACAAACTTGAACATTGGGCACTATCTAACAAAATGAAATTCAGTTGTGAAAAAAGTAAGGTTCTACGTTTAGGCAAGAAAAACAAAATGCATAGGTACAGTATAGTTGGTACCTTGCTCAATAGTAGCAACTGTGAGAGGGATCTTGGAATCCTAGTGGACAACCATTTAAATATGAGCCAGCAGTGTGCAGCAGCTGCCAAAAAAGCCAACACAGTTCTAGGCTGCATAAACAGAGGGATAGAATCTAGATCACATGAAGTGTTAATGCCACTGTATAGTGCCTTGAAGGTAGGGCCACACTTGGAATACGGCATCCAGTTTTGGTTGCCACGATGTAGAAAAGATGTGGAGACTCTGGAAAGAGTGCAGAGAAGAGCAACCAAGATGATTAGGGGACTGGAGGCTAAAACATATGAAGAACGGTTGCAGGAACTGGGTATGTCTAGTTTGATGAAGAGAAGGACCAGGGGAGACATGATAGCAGTGTTCCGATATCTCAGAGGGTGCCACAAAGAAGAGGGAGTCAAACTATTCTCCAAGGCACCTGGGGGTAGGACAAGAAGCAATGGGTGGAAACTAATCAAGGAGAGAAGCAACTTAAAACTAAGGAGAAATTTCCTGACAGTTAGAACAATTAACCTCTGGAACAGCTTGCCTCCAGAAGTTGTGAATGCCCCAACCCTGGAGGTCTTTAAGAAGATGTTAGATAGCCATTTGTCTGAAATGGTATAAGGTTCCTGCCCACGCAGGGGGTTGGACTAGAAGACCTACAATGTCCCTTCCAACTCTGCTATTGTATTGTATTGTATTGATTCAGCAGGATTCAATAACTTCTTTATATATTTAATAACACATAAGGCATATATACAATACCCATGCTGGTTCCTCCAATGTGGTAGCAAATACAAGCAAACACAAGCAGAGGAAAGAACAGTTTCAGTTTCAGTTCAGAGAAAGCAGGCTAGTTTAGAGCTCAGCACAGACTCAGAGCTTTAGTACAGAAGAGTTGAGCTAAGCCACACCCAGGCTCCTTGCCATCTCCTTGTTGCTCACACACAAATACTGTTTCAGTTTCCAAACAGCCCTGATTGGCTGACCCAGTTGCCATGTCTATTCATTGGCTGAACTTGTTACCATGTCTCTGCCAAGTCATGGACTCTCATACACAGTGACATGATAACAGTCTTCCAATATCTGACAGTCTGTCAAAGAGAAGAGGGGCTTGACTTATTCTCCCAAGTACCCAAGAGCAGGACAAGAAGTAAGAGATGGAAACCTATCAAAGAGAGATCCAACCTAGAATTAAGGATAAAGTTTCTACAAGTGAGAACAATTAAGCAGTGGGACGACTTGCCTCCAGAAGTTGTGGGCGCTCCAACACTGGGGATTTTAAAGAAGAGGTTGGAGAGAGATTTGTTTGGAATGGCATAGGTTCTCCTGCTGTCAGGCCTGTAGCCATCTTTTCTTTTGGGTCTTTGGCTTGCCACACTTTCTATTATTCTGCTATGCATTTTCTATTGTGGGAAAATTGGGAGGGGAGATTGCAAAGAATCACATACTATGTAGCCATAACAAAATTCTTTCTAGAAAGCTAAAGTCATCCTTTGTCTCTGCACCTCTGAACCTGACCGGAACTGGATGGGTGGGAGATTGGACCATGGGATGGACTTGTGGGTGTGGGGGCAAGATCTTGATCAAGAATAGGTGGGGAAAACTGGGAAGCTTTCAGATCCGGGTTTTCCCAGGTGTGTCAACATGACTCTCTTAATAAATTGGAACTTTGAGCAATACTTTGCCTTGGACTCTGATTTACTTTTGGATGCTATTTGGAACTCTGACATTTGCTTGAGCTGGAGAATTCTGGGAGCTGAAGTCCTTCAGACTTAAAGTTGCAAAGGTTGGGGACCCCTGGACTAGAGCACCTCCAAGGTCCCTTCCAAACTCATTCTGTATAATGCATTGCTCTAAGTTGTCATGGAATTTAGGGCTGTGTGTGGGAAACATAACCCCTAGTGGCATGGAGCATTTTTATTTTATTGATTTTTATATAATGGAATTGATTTACTGGCAGTTTAGAAAGAATATGCGATCACATGTGCCTTAATTGGTTTTGCTCTTTCAGGGACTGTAAATTGATTGGTTTTTATTAGGTTGTTGACACACATTTCTAATTTCATGTTCTAAAGGTCTGTAATTATTGGCTTTCTTTGAAGTTCCGACATGTTCATTGTCTTTTGAATAGGTGGCCCTTGGTTGAAAAGTGCACTAGAAATGAATACATGATTATTAAACAAATCATTGATAAGCAAATCATGCTGCAATACTATGAATGAACCGGGCCATTTGGAGAGCAGGAAAAATACATTTGTCTTTCCATCCCTCCTCCAACAAATTTTCAGCTTCTCCTCTCCAGAGCTGAGCTGGCTTATTTTGCATCTAAAACTGTACACAAATGGAGATCAGTCATTGTAGGGAAAACATAGCTGCCAAAGCAGCCTTGCCTAGGAGATTAACATTAGAAAGGCTTAGCTTTGCTGGACGATCCTGGTGTAAGAGATAAGGCAAAAGCCAATGTATTCTCAAATATCAATTATGCCGACAATTGACACCCTCAGCTTTAAGGTGGAGAGAAAACTTGGGAAAGGAACCCCAAAATACGAGTTGTTCTTTCCTATCCATCATTGATACAGATATAGATTAACAGAGTTGGAAGGGACCTTGTAGGTCAGGGATGTCCAAACTTGGGAACTTTAAGACTTGTGGACTTCAACTCCCAGAATTCCCCAGCCAGCATAGCTGGCTGGGGAATTCTGGGACTTGAAGTCCACAAGTCTTAAAGTTTCCCAGTTTGGACACCCCTGTTGTAGGTCATTTAGCCCAGCCCCCCCCCCCCTGCCCAAGCAGGGGCCCCTACTGGTAAATGGCAGTGCAGTTTCTTTTTGAAAGTCTCAAGTGATTAAGCTCCCACAACTTCCGATGGCAACTTCTAATCCATTGGTTGATTGCTCTCACTGTCAGAAAATGTCTCCTTATTTCCAGGTTGAATCTCTCCTTGATCAGTTTCCATCCATTATTCCTTGTCTGGGCTTCAGGTGCCTTGGAAAATAGCTTGATCCCTTCCTCTCTATGACAGCCCCTCAAATATCAGAACACTGCTATCATGTCTCCACCGGTCCTTCTCTTCACTGGACTAGCCATGCCCAGTTCCTGCAATAGTTCTTCACATGTTTTAGTCTCCAGTTGCCTAATCATCCGAGTTTCTCTTCTCTGCACTCTTTCTAGAGTCTCAACATCTTTTTTATAGTGTGGTGACCAAAACTGGATGCAGTACTGTAGGTGTGGTCTTACTGGGGCTTTATAGAGTGGTATTAGTACATCACTTGATTTTGAATGTATCCCCGTTAATGCAATTTAGGTTTCTAATGGCTCTTTTGGCTGTTGCCACACACTGCTGGCTCATATTTAGTTGGTTGTCTACTAAGATGCCAAAATCCCTTTCATAGTTACTGCTTACATTGAATATTGACCACACCCCTTGGCTAGGTGAAAGAAAGAAGAACATCACACTTATGAGCATTTCCTCCAAATTCTTTATGAAAGGAATGTTCTCCATAACTTTTTTTTTTTTGCGCCTAACCAAATGGGACTTGAAAGGAACAAACAGGAGATTTCCCCCCCCTGTAATGGTTAAGGTGCTGGACAGGAACTGGGAGATTGGGAGTTCTAGTCGTACCTTAGGTACAGAAGCCAGCTGAGTGATTTTGAGCCAGACACTCTTGTTCAGCTCTACCCACCTGAGAGAATTTTGATGGTGGTGGAAAGAGAAGAGGGGAGCATTGTATCTGCTGCTTTGAATTGTGCAGGCTGAAGGTAGGAGGAAGGATGGGATGGAAGAAAATAGAAGGTAATGGAAGGGAAGGGGATGGAGTGGGGTGGAGTGGAGTGGAGTGGAATGGAATGGAATGGAATGGAATGGAATAGAATAGAATAGAATAGAATAGAATAGAATAGAATAGACTCGTGGAGTGGAGTGGAGTAGAGTGGAGTGGAATGGAATGGAATAGAATAGAATAGAAGTGAATAGAATAGAATAGAATAGAATAGAATAGAATAGAATAGAATAGAATAGAATAGAATAGAATAGAAGTGAATAGAAGTGAAGTGAAGTGAAGTGTTGGAAGGGACCTTGGAGGTTAGAAAATAGTTAGAATAACAGAGTTGGAAGGGACCTTGGAGGTCTTCTAGTCCAACCCCCTGTTTAGGCAGGAAGCCCTACACCACTTCAGACAAATGGTTGTCCAATCGCTTCTTAAAAACGTCCATTGTTGGAGAATTCATAACTTCTGGAGGCAAGTTGTTCCACTGATTAATTGTTCTGTTGGGAAATTTCTTCTTAGTTCTAGGTTGCTTAGGAAGAGGAAGAAGAAGAGGAAGAGGGGGATTCATTTGGTGTAGTGATTATATCACCAGGCATGAAACCAGGAGATGATGAGTTCTAATTCCACCTTTGGCACAAAGCCAGCTGGGTGATTTTGGACCAGTCATTCTCTCTCAGCCCTAGAAAAGAAGCAATGGCAAATTACTTCTAAAAATCTCACCAAGAAAACTGCAGGGACTATTCCAGGCAGTCATCAAGCATCAACATTAACTTGAAGACACCAAAAATAATAATTATAACACCAGCACAGCTCTTCTTATGCTGTTACTAGTGATGAATTCATTTTTGTTTTAGGGTGGTTTTTTTTTCTTTTCTTTTTCTTAATTCAATGACATGGGGAAAAAAATGCTTCAAATGCTTTTCCAGAGGAAAAAAAAAAGTTCATTGCATTAGCCCAGAAACATTAAAAAGGAAAATCAATTTGCTAAATTTGTAACAATTAATGAACTCAAAAGAGTTATCTCACATTTTTTTCACATGCGGATTAGAAGTTAACAAATTGAATAAAAGGCACCAGACACTCTCAAAATATTCTTATAATGATGATTGACTCAACCGCACAGAATTATACGGCCATTTTTTTTTCACCAACCCAAATGTTCCAAATTTTAAGGTAGCAAATTTACATGGAGATACAGGGGTGGGGCTGCTGGGGGTTCGCAGGGGATTCGGGAGAACCTCTAGCTAAGATTCTGTGCAGTTCTGAGAACCCCCAAATCCCACTCCTGGCTGGCCCCGCCCAACCCACCCAACACTTCCCAAGAGTCCCTACACAGCCCATTTTGGATGCAGGTAAGTGCAGGGCACGCACGGAGGCTCAGGGATGGCGAAAACAGAAACAGGCCCATTTCTGGCCTCCAGAGGGCCTCTGTAGCATGGGGAGGCTGTTTTTGCCCTCCCTGAGGCTTGAGAAAAGCCTCCAGAGCCTGGGGAGGGCAAAAATGACCCCCCCTCCATGGTGCAGGAGGCTGTCTAGGCCACACCCACCATGACCAGCAACCAGTCAGAGAACCTCTTTCTAAAATCTTTGAAGCCCACCCCTAATGGGGAAGCTATCTGAATTAGAAAGTTATAGGTAGAGGTTATCCTTTATTTTGTTCATATCTTTGTTGGAGGATATTCGTGCTGAACTACTAAGTGGATGCAGAGATATTTTGGAATTTATCTGCTTCGCTGCATTTCTCTCTCTCTCTCTCTCTCTTTAAAGGAGCTTATGCTACAGTTTAGTTTTAGTTTTTAGTTTTATTTGATTTATACCCCGCACCTATCTCCTACAAAAGGACCCAGGGCGGTGCACAGGAAATTAAAAAACACCATATAAATATACAAATACATAAAATCCTAAAATCACAATTAAACTTAAGAACCCTGTGCTAAAACAACATATTAAAATCCCTCTAATTAAAAATTTGTAAACTAACACTCAGTCGTTATCGGGTGGTCACGCTATGGAACAGATGCGTCTTCAGGCGCTGACGGAAAAGGCGGAGGTCCGAGGTGGTGCGGAGTTCGGGCGGCAGGTCGTTCCAAAGGGTAGGGCCCGCCACAGAGAAGGCCCTTCCCCTGCGCATTGCCAACCGGCATTGCCCGGCCGCCGGCACCCGGAGAAGACCCTCCCTATGGGAGCGGATCAGTCGAAGGGATGTGTGGGGCAGGAGACGGTCTCGCACATAACTAGGCCCCGTGCCATGGAGCGCTTTAAAGATGGTAATCAGCACCTTGAAGCACACCCGAAAGGCCACAGGTATCCAGTGTAGTTCGCGCAGGAGAGGTGTAATATGGGACTGCCTTGAGGCTCCCTTGATCGTCCGTGCGGCCACATTCTGAACTAACTGTAACCTTCGAGTGCACCTCAAGGGGAGCCCCATGTAGAGAGCGTTACAGTAGTCTAGACGGGATATCACAAGTGCTTGAGTGACTGTGCGAAGGTGCGAAATCAATTAGAGGTAATTGATTTATTTTCCATTATTGCCATACAACGATGTGAACGTGTCCCATTTAAGTTCTGTGGAAAAGTAGCATTTCAGACTGAGGGCCTTTATCGGATCCTGCCTCATACATCCTCACGGCCGATTCGTTCCCACAGAGAGGGACTTCTCTGGGTGCCGTCCACTAGACTTTGTCAGCGGGCGACGCCCAGGGGAAGGGCTCGCTCTGTGGCGGTCCCAGCCCTCTGGAACGACCTTCCCCCCGACATTAGAACAACTACGGACCTCCGCTCCTTCCGTCTAAAATTAAAAACACACCTTTTCTGCTTGGCCGGCCTAGGGTAGTCTCTCTATCTATGGTTTTTTTTAGTAAATTTAATTGGGAATTTTAGTGAACGTCAATTGGGAATTTTAGCACAGGAATAATGTTTAATTTGCCTTTTAATTATGTATGTATATTTGTATATGTATATTTATTGTCTTTTATCTTCCCTGTGCACCGCTCCGAGTCCCCTGGGGGAGAGGGAGCGGTCTACAAATTAAAGTTTATTATTATTATTTATTATTATTATTATTATTATCCATGTAATTTATGAAAAGAACGGACTTGGGTTTCTGGTGCATGGCAATATTAGGCTGTGTCCAGAGGTCTTGTAAGTCATCCTTCGATGGGCCAAACCTGAAATCCAAACCGACGTAAGCGAATGCTATTTTTATTATAAGGTTATATTTTATTTGTTTGTGTGTTTACTAACTTTATGTGCTCCACCCTCTCTTATATAAAGCAACTCATGTAGTCAGTCTATGAGGGAGATAGGTGGCTTCTATCTATGATCAATCAATCAATAACAAGGTAAAGATTTCCCCTGTCCACTCATGTCCAACTCTAGGGGGCAGCGCATATCTCTGCTTCCTAGCCAAGAGTGTTGTGGCCTGCCAGCAGCCAGTGGAGCTGGTGGCAGACTCATGCAGTGAGGAGGTTGGGGAGGAACATGGGCCAGTCCTGGAGTCTGGGGAAGGCTCTGATGAGGGCTCTGCATCGGAGGCAGAGATGGGGCCAGGGCTGTCCAACAGTTATCAGCTGCCTTCAGAGTCGGATATCAGTGAGACAGAAGAACAGCTGGAGCCTGTTCCTGATGTGCGCATGTGCAGAGCTGCCAGGAGATTTCTGTCAGGCATGCCTCATTCAAAATCCAAGAAAGAAAACCCCCAACTCCATTGAATTAGAGAATAAGGCACTTTTACTGAAATGAAAACACCCAAGATGAAGCAAGCTTGTACATATCAAAAGCGCAAACTTGTACATATCTAAAGTTTACCCAAATCCCTTCCCCCAGCTACCCCGAGCCAATGTCCAATCTCCAGCTCTCAAAGGTGCTGTGTGGGATGCATCTTCAAGTGTTCTCATTCAGTTGGTATGCAGTGACCGTTGGCCTTGACCAAACCCAAACCCAAGCTACCAGCATGCGCAGAAGATGGTGAGAACAAACCTCCCTTCTTGAGATATCTCCACCAGCACCTTTTCCTCTCGCAAGTACCATGAGCCTCCACTTTCCCCATTACTATGACAGCCAATAGCAAGCATGCAAAGTAGAGGCTGACAGTTTCCTTTTTCTGACCATTGCCTTGCTTAAGACTCGTCCTCCTGTCCCTCGAGGTTATTCTTTCTTCACATGGCAGCTCTTGATCCTGATCTACCAGCTGGATTAAATGGTCCCTGTGCACCCGATATTGCTATCATGTGCGGATCTATCCTCAGTGGTCTTGTTGTAGGATGCTTCCCACAGAGATAGTGGTTCTCAAAGAAAACAAGAGCAGCTGTTATATCATTCACGAAGCAGGAAGGCGGATAACTTATTTCCTCCTATTTGTCGACCTACTTATCTCCCTTTCAAGCTTTCCTCTCCTTTTTTTTTTCTTTTCGCTGCATTATAGTCTTCTTTACATTTCTAAAAGCATTATCTATAAAGCCTCTTTTTTGAAACGCATTTGCAGTTCCTTGCACATGAAAAGGGGCTCTGTGCTCTTCAGCCAATCCCATTGATATCAGCTTTCACAATGCCTGTTTTATTTTTATTTTTTTAAAAGGGGAGAGGGTTTGGAGTTCATTGTTCAGATTAACAAATACGATGTATTCCACATCAAGGTTAAAATACATGAATTCCTTTATTCCATGTCGTCGTCAAAGAGAGACCTGTTTTACACACCGAGCGTACTAGAAATATTTATTCCTTTAGGGCAGTCCTTCCCGCAGGACAATCTGTGTCTTTGCTTCGCTTAATCTAAAGAGGGAAAGGTGAATGCAACTCCAAAGAAAGAACTGCAGCAGGAAAAAACGGACACACCTACAGTCTGAACTTCCCACCAGTCCAAGGAATTACTCCTGATTTTTCAGGAATGACCGTGGAACCACCTAACTATCAAATTACATGGGCAATTCTAGAAGGGCCAAATGGAGAGGAGGGGAGAAATCCCTCTAGGAAATAAATCGTAAGCACTAGGTGCTTAGAGCTCGAAGCATTGTTAGAGACCCCCACACACCCACGTTATGGTCTGTTTTTGCTGCTCCCATTTGGGAACAGGTTTTGAAGTATCTATATAGCAGGACCAGTGGTGGGTTTCTGCAGGCTCGCACCTACTCGCGAGAGCCGGTTGGTGAAATTTAGAGAACCGGTGAGAGGGGGTTCCACCGGCGTACCTGGAAGTAAATCTGGCCCGCCGCTGCCAGTGATCCAACGGGAAGGAAAGGAAAGGAAAGGAAGGAAGGAAGAAAGAAAGAAAGAAAGAAAGAAAGAAAGAAAGAAAGAAAGAAAGAAAGAAAGAAAGAAAGAAAGAAAGAAAGAAAGAAAGAATCATCACAATTGAGTCCAAAATTTTGGTTGCTAAGCAAGAGCGTTGTTAAATGAGTTTCACCACATTTGAAAAGGTGGCCACTCCCACCCTGTCACATGACTGCCAAGCCACGCCCACAAAATAGGCCACACCTACAGAGTAGGTTCTAAAAAATTTGAAACCCACCACTGAGCAGGACTATCAGTTTCTGTTAAGAGCTTTGTTCCCTACCTTGGTCCTTGAAAGAGGCAGATTCTTAGGGGCAATATAAACCACTGATAGGGGGCTGTAAACTGCAGGGATGTCCAAACTTGGGAACTTTAAGACTTGTGGACTTCAACTCCCAGAATTCCCCAGCCAGCTATGCTGGCTGGGGAATTCTGGGAGTTGACGTCCACAAGTCTTAAAGTTCCCAAGTTTGGACATCCCTGGCTTAGAGGGGGCTGTGAAGCACTGTGAAGCAGTAGATAAGTCTAAGTGCTACTGCTCTTGCTATTAAGCCACATACTATGAATATGCAATCATCCCATGACATATGACTGGTTCCTTAGTGGCCATTCAAAGCTACAACAGATCTCCCAGTCTCTACTTACAAGCCGGTTTCAAGGTTCTGACAATGGTCACGTGAACAGGTTTGATGATGCTTTTCCCCAAACCTGCATGTATGAAGAGCCCATATGAAATGGCCTATAACAAACAACGGCTCCACTTCATGACCAGGGCATTGGCTTTATGACTGACACATTCGCTTTACAACAGTGGCGGGCATTTTATGACTACTCTATTTGCTTTATGACCATTCCAAAAACGGTCATGAAATTGGGTCGGTCATACGGTTAGCAGCCATCAGGCGTTACAACCATAATGGACAGGCTCCGTTATGGACGTAAATTGAGGACTAGTTGTGCTGACAATAGAATCATAGGGTTGGAAGGGATCTTCTAATCCAATCCACTGCTCAAGACAGGAGCCTTATAGCATCCCAAACAAATAAGTGGGTTGTTTTTTTTAAACTATTGGTTGAAATGACTTGAAAAACATCTTAGACAAATTCATGGAATTGTTTTTACAATTAATATTAATTGTTTTCCTTTGTGGTAGGGATCATTTTGAGAAAAGACAGTGATCCCTTCCTTCCTTCCTTCCTTCCTTCCTTCCTTCCTTCCTTCCTTCCTTCCTTCCTTCCTTCTTTCCTTCTTTCCTTTCTTTCTTTTTCATTCATTCATTCATTCATTCATTCATTCATTCTTTTCTTTCTTTCATTTCTCTCCCTCCCTCCCTTTTTCTTTCTTTCTTCCTTACTTCCATCTTTCTTTTTCTTTCTACGTTCTTTCTTCCCTTCCTTCTATCCACCCATCTTTTCTCCTCCTCCTCTTCTTCGTCCTTCCTTTCTTCTTTCCATTCCTTCCTTCTTTATTTCTTTTCTTTCTTCCGTCCTTTCTCTCTCTCCCTCCCTTACTTTTTTCCTTCCTTCCTTCCTTCCATCCATCCATCCATCCATCCTTCCACCTTCTCATTTTCCTCCTCTTCTTCTTCCTTTCCTTCCTTCTTTCCTTCCTTGTTTTCTTTCTTTCTTTCTTTCCACCCCTTCCTTTTTACTTTTTGTTATTTTCTGTCTTTCTTCTTTGAAAATTGATTAAAGTTATCAGAGAGAGAGAGAGAGAGAGAGAGAGAGAGAGAGAGAGAGAGAGAGAGAGAGAGAGAGAGAGAGAGAGAGAGAGAGAGAATGCAGTGAAGGTCAATGCTTGAAAAATTTGTGACTTTTCTTTTTCTACTGTTAGAGGGGCCACTGACACCCATGTCCTGATACTTTGCTTAACCTCACCTGGAACCACTTTGCAGCATCCAGAGAAAAGGCAGACGGCTGGGCTCCATTCCCTCCCTTAACAAGGCAGCAGGAGATAGAGAGACACAACAATCTCCAGACAATCTGAGTGGGGAAACAAATCGCTTAGAAAAACCTTTTAAAATGCCTCGTACCTTTTAGATCGCCACAGGGCTGCCAAATAGTCCAATCCTTTTGCATGTGTGAGAGGAGGAGAAGCTGAGCCATCCTTGTTTTTCAACCAAAAGCAGCCCAGAATTTCATTTGTAAAGCTGGAGAGTCTGCAAGGTCTCAAATATTTGGAATTTATTTGCAAACTATCCACGCGAAGTGGGAGGACAACTGTCGGAATGAAGTTGGCAGTTGTTTGGGGTTCAGTATTTCTGTCGGCATTACTTGGGCAATGCATGCAAATACACACAAACACACACACACTCACAATGTACCCACTTTTAAGTATCACACACTGACACATATACACACACACACTTTACATGGTAAACACATCTGTTTTTTGCCCTTATGGGGTCTTTTCCCAATATGGATTGCTAAATTATTGGACTCCTTTCAGGCAGTGAGTCAGATTAACAAGATGGCTGCCTCATATCTCTGCCGCTGCACCTTAAAACCTTCAGAGCAGCTCCCCAAAACCAAAAATGGATGGAAAATGCAGGCTGCCTACGGGAGGCATCTGTGGGAGGGAGTCAAAAAAAGACAAAAGTTGATGGCTACAGCTGCACAACTAAAGCCCTTTCTCTTTTTAATGTCTGCCGGCTTCTTCCTTCCTCCCTCACAGACACCCCTGCTATCCACACCAGTGACATCATGATTATGAGACATTCACACCCCTCCCTTAAAGTGCAGCCCCCCCCCGCCCCCCCCCCAGCCAAAAGGAATTACAGAAAAGGCAGCACGATAAGTAGGGGGTTTAGTTCCAGCGGCTAATTTATAGTCAAGGATGAGTTGACTGACTGACAAGCTAAGCCTGCCTTGGCATAAATCATGAGAGACACCCACAACTGTTGTGCTAGATAATACAACCACCAATGGTTATTTGCCTTTTTCATTGGCTCCTATCCCAGACATTTTTTTTACAACAGCTGGTCAAGTGATATTTCCTGTTCCTTCCACTTCCAGACACGCATTCCACTGGATATCAAAGCTGCCACGCAGGGGGCGAAGAAGGGATCGGGCAAAACTGTCTTGTTGCTTTCCTAGAGAAATTCTGTGGTTGCCTTTACATCAGTGGTGGGGCTCAAAATATTTTACTACTGGTTATGTAGTAAAATACTGCTGCAACGCTCTCTACATTGCTGACTGGATTATTGCAACTCTCTCTACATGGGGCTCCCCTTGAGGTGTACCCGGAGGCTTCAGTTGGTCCAGAATGCAGCCGCGCGAGCAATTATGGGCACCTCTAGGTTTGCCCATGTAACACCGCTGTTGCGCGAGCTGCACTGGCTACCTGTCGTCTTCCGGGTGCGCTTCAAGGTGTTAATTACCATCTTCAAAGCGCTCCATGGCTCGGGACCTAGCTACCTGCGGGATCGGATCCTGCCCCATACATCCTCACGGCCGATTCGCTCCCACAGAGAGGGACTTCTCCGGGTGCCGTCCACTAGACTTTGTCAGCGGGCGACGCCCAGGGGAAGGGCCTTCTCTGTGGCGGGCCCAGCCCTCTGGAATGACCTTCCCCCCGATATCAGGACAACCACGGACCTCCGCTCCTTCCGCTTAAAATTAAAGACGCACTTTTTTCGTCTGGCCGGCCTTGGGTAGTCTCTTTTTAGGTTAGGGTTTTTTAGGGGTAATTTTTAGTTTAGTTTATGGGTTTTAGCGCAGGATCTATTTAATCTATTTTTAACTCTGTATTTTGTATTTGCTTGTGCTTTATTTGTATTTTTAATTGCCTGTGCCCCGCCTCGAGTCCCCTCGGGGAGAGAGAGTGGGATATAAATTAAAATTATTATTATTATTTATTACATGGGGCTTCCCTTGAGGTGCACCAGAAGAATGCAGTTAGTCCAGAACGCAGTCGCGTGGGCAATTATGGGAGCTCCTAGACGCTCCCATGTAACACCGCTCCTGCGCGAGCTGCACTGGCTGCCTGTGGTCTTTCGGGTGCGCTTCAAGGTGTTGACTATCATCTTCAAAGCGCTCCATGGCACGGGACCTAGCTATCTTCGGGATCGCATCCTGCCCCATACATCCCTTCGGCCAATTCGCTCCCACAGAGAGGGACTTCTCCGGGTGCCGTCCACTAGGCAATGCCAGCGGCCGACGCCCAGGGGAAGGGTCTTCTCTGTGGAGGACCCAACTCTCTGGAACGACTTACCCCCCGAACTGAGAACGATCACGGATCTCCTCTCCTTCCGTCAGAACCTTAAAACTTATTTTTTCCAACAGACCGGCCTGGCCTAACTTACATCACCTAGCCCACAGTCTGCAGTTAAAATGTTTTAAATTGGTTTTAGGGATATTGTTTTAATATATTTAAATTTTTAGCACAGGGATATTAATTTAATTTGGTTTTATATTTTGTATATTGTTGTTTATATATGTTTTTAAATTGCCTGTGCACCGCCCCGAGTCCCTTTTAGGAAAGGGTGCGGTATATAAATTAAATAAACCAGAAACCATATGTGGGTGTGGCTTGGAGGGTGTGGCTTGGTAGACTTGGCAGGGAAAGGATACTGTAAGATCTCCATTCCTTCCCAATCAGCTGGCACTCTGGAGGCAGAGAATAGATGGGGGCGGGGCCAGCCAGAGGTGGTATTTACCAGTTCTCCAAACTACTCAAAATTTCCACTACTGGTTCTCCAGAACTGGTCAGAAATTGCTGAATATCACCTCTGCTTTACATATACTCCCACTTCCAGATCTATGGTGAGACTGAAATGGAGATTTCCCCATCTCTAAGGTATGTTCTCAAAAAGCAACTGGACTGTTTTTTTCCCTTGAGGAAAAAGAAGGAAATGTTTCACTTCTCATCCAAGAAGCTTCACCAGATCTGAACTAAATTCAGCTATGACCTGGATGACTGAGAATCTCCACAGAGATTTATCTACAGTATGTTAATCCAAAGGTATAGGTTGAACAAAAAGTAATCATGTGTAACAACTATGGGAGGATTTAACAGAGTTGGAAGGGACCTTGGAGGTCCTCTAGTCCAACGCCCTGCTTAGGCAGGATACCTTACACCACTTCAGACAAATGGTTATCCAATCTCTTCTTTAAAATGTCCAATGTTGGAGCATTTACAACTTCTGGAGGCAAGCTGTTCTACTGGCTAATTGTCCTAACTGTCAGGAAATTTCTTCTTAGTTCTAAGTTGCTTCTCTCCTTAATTACTTTCCATCCATTGCTTCATTTTCTGCCTTCAGGTGTTTATCTTATTAAAAGTTTGTGGATGCTTTGGAGAAACAGTGTCCCCTCCTTTTTTCGGTAAGTGTGGGAGGATCTCCTTCCTGTTTGGGCTTTACCTGCTGATAAATAATCTGTAGAAACATACTTTAAAGACCCATTTCTCAAGGCAACAACACTCAGAGCTGTCCTCAGATTTGTGAAGGTCGGTCATGCAGAAAACGGACTTCTTTTTGGTCTCAGCTGGCCCAACTGACCTCAACCTTGAACCAATTAGGAGAAACAAAAGAGATGCTGACTAGGGTTAACAGCAGCAGACTGCCTTAAGAGATGGAGGACAGTCCATCTTGCATGTGAGAATCCTACACTAAGAATGTTGTTCTAAATAATTTTTCTGTATATTGTTGTGGCTCGCCAGTGGCCAGCAGAGCTGGCAGCAGATTCAGACAGTGAGGAGGTTGGGGAGGAACATGGGCCAGTCCTGGGGAAGGCTCTGATAAGGGCTCTGCACCGGAGGCAGAGAGGGGACCAGGGCCATCTGGTAGTTATGTGCTGCCTCTGGACCTTTTGGAGTCTGACATCAGTGAGGCAGAAGAACAGTGTGAGCCTGTTCCCACTGTCCTCATGCGCATAGCTGCCAGAAGGCAAGAACAATTAAGACAAAAGGGGTGACTTGGGAGTGAGGCTTGGAGATGATCGGCCCCTCCTATAAGTTATAAAAGAGGAGCAAACAGACGTGAGCCTTTGCAGGAAGCAATTTTGTTCATTCTGGTTGGTTCAAACTCTGAGAAGCTCTGTTTGACTTTGTGCTCCGTTGGGCCTTGCAAAATTAATTAGCAATTAGGTTTTTGGCAGCGTTTCAAGGGAGATAAAGGTGGGTGCTTATCAGCAATACCCTGAAAGACTGTGACAGACATCTGTCAGACTCTTCATGGACTGTTTGTGAATCATTATGGGCTGTGAATGCCCATAATTGATAGCCATTTAAATAAAAGAGGGTTTGGGGGACTAAGCGTGTGATTTATGCTTTATCTGGAAGCCTAGGTCAGAACAAATAGGACCATCTTTGAGGCAAGTATGTCCAGTTGCCAGAATTATCAACCTGGTCATCAGGGCTGGAGAATGGTGGGAATGAAACCTTGCACATCTAACAACACCTATCCCCAGATTTGAGAAGTAAACGTAGGCATCTTTTGATAGCAAAGTCTATATTTAAAATTTGGGGAGGAAGGTGAGAACTGCAGTAGGCGAACCACTGATGCAAGATAGGCAGACTCCTATTACATATATAGGCAAGGCTTAATTTTTCTTCTTTCTTTCTGAATTTGGTTTCTTTTTCTTGCTTTTCAGCCTACTTTAAGGTAGCTGAATGGCAATATTTGATGTCCAGAAAGCATGCCCATGATTTTTTGACCCTTCAAGTTGGAGGTGGCTCCAAAGACACACAAAACAATTTGAGACTCAGATGAAGCCTGATTTTCTCCAATTCCCTACCTTGAGTATAGAGACGGTGCAGTGGCTCAGCAGTTAAAACCCTGGTTTTGACGACCGGGAAGCCAACAACCCAGGTTTGAGACATGCTCCATGCGACAGGATGAGCTCCCATCCTTGCTCCAGCTCCTACCAGCCTAGCAATTCAAGAGCATACAAAAGCAAGTAGATAAACAGGTGTCACTTCAGTGCATAGGTAAACAGTGCTCTATGCTGTGTTGTGGCCTGCCAGCGGACAGTGAAGAGGTTGGGGAGGAACATGGGCCAGTTCTGGAGTCTGGGGAAGGCTCTGAGGAGGGCTCTGTGTCGGAGGCAGAGAGGGGGCCAGGGCCGTATGCCAGTCATCAGCTGCCTTCATAGTGAGACATCAGTGAGGCAGATGAATAGCTGGAGCCTGTTCCCAGTGTGCGTATGTGCAGAGTTGCCAGACAAAGGGAACAGCTAAAGAACAGGGGTCAACATGGGAGTAAGGCCACAGATGGAGGATGAATGGCCCTCCCAGAGGAAATAAAAGAGGAGCAAAAGGGGAGTGGAGTTTGCAGGAGACAATTAGTTCACTTAATTGGTTTGTGACTCTCTATGACTCCTTGCCAAGATTTGCAGATATCGGCCTGTCAACTCTCCAAGCCAGATAAGGTCTGTGACTGTGAATCCTCCCTTGAAGGACTTATGCATGTGCTGCATGGGAATGAGCAGAATTCACAGTAAATTAATAAAAGGGGGTTTTGTCAGGGCAAGGAGCTTGCTTCATGCTCTTGGGAAGCCTTGGTCAAAACATGCTGGTCCCATGACCATAGAAACATCTTCGGAGAGCACTGGCTCAATGGCCTTGAAATGGAGATGAGTACCACCCCCTACAGTCGGCAACGACTAGCAGAATAAAATCTGCAGGGACTCATGCTCTTGGGAAGCCTTGGTCAAAACATGCTGGTCCCATGACCATAGAAACATCTTCGGAGAGCACTGGCTCAATGGCCTTGAAATGGAGATGAGTACCGCCCCCTACAGTCGGCAACAACTAGCAGAATAAAATCTGCAGGGACTCCTTAACTGGCTTTCTTAACCTACCTTTGGCTTAAAAGGCTGCTAAGATGCCTTCCAGTTCCCTAGCTCTGTGGCTTCCATTCCATCCGCTGTATGCTGCCTTCACTTATTCTGCAACAGCTGTTTCCCACCATTTAAAAACCCAAAGGATATTTGTTTGTTCAGTTAAATATATACTTCGAGAGGGGAGGGGGAGCATAATGGTCCTAAAATAGTTCAAAATGTAACTCAGCAGCTGCAAGATGGAACGTGGCAAACTCTGCTTCATGTCTATCCATGTACAGTACAGCACTGAACACGGGTTGCCTCTCTGCTCCATGCTATGCTTTGAGACTTAACGGCTAGATAGTAAGGCGTGAATCCTTAAGTCCTGCCATTTTGCAATGAAAGGAGGCAGAAATAGAAGAGAAAGTTGTTTGATTTCCATTTAGGCCTTTCTTTTGAAACCTAAGGAGGTGGCAACACTTTGTTGATCTTCGCTGATCCTGAACTGCATCCAGTTTTGGTCACCACACTACAAAAAAGAAGGTGAGACTTTGGAAAATGTGCAGAGAAGAGCAACTAAGATGATTAAAGGCCTGGAGACTAAAACATATGAAGAACAGTTGCAGGGTTTGGGTTTGGCCACTTTAGAGAAAAGAAAGACTAAGGGGCACGTGATAGCAGTGTTCCAGTATTTGAGGGGCTGCTACAAAGAACAGCATCAGAGGGCAGGGCAAGAAACAATGGATGGAAACTAATCAGGGAGACACATAACCAGGAATTGAGGAGAAACTGGAATTGAGGAGAAACTTCCTAACAGGGAGAACAAATTAACCCATGGAACAGCTTGCCTTCAGACGTTGTGGGTGCTTCATCACTGGAGATTTTAAAGAAAAGACTGGACAGTCACTTGTCTGAAATGGTATAGGGTTTCCTCCTAGAGAAGGAGGTTGGACAAGAAGACCTCCAAGGTCCCTTCCAGCTCTATTGATTGAAAACACCGTCATATAGCATATTTATTCATTGTGACGAATAATAGTTTTATAAAACCATTAGGCAGTGTGGATTTTAAAATCTTTACATCTTTGTTAACATTTTGAGTGTTGTGTTTACATGATCCCTTCCAGATTCTATTCTATTCTATTCTATTCTATTCCTTATTCCTTATTGCTTATTCTTTATTCTTTATTCCATTCCATATGTTCTGTTCTGTTCTGTTCTCTTCTGTTCTAGTCTAGTCTAGTCTAGTCTTTATTCCATTCTTTATTCCATTGCATATTTTCTGTTCCTTCTACTCTACTCTACTCTACACTATCATTTTTTTCTATGCAACGGCTGCTGTCCAACTTGACTCTTGGGACCTTCACATACAGTTTCTTTGGAAATAATATAGAAGCGGTATGATATCATTTCTGTTCCCAGTTTAGCCAGCAATTCTAGAATTTCCGAATGGCCTCTGATCCAAGTGCTTAATGTCCACCCCGGTGAGCTTTTGCAGGGATCACCAAAAGTCTCCTAGATGTATGCTGCCATCTGCTTGGGGAAAAAAAGAAACCCTGGGGTATAAAAGTAGCTGGTATGAAAGAACAGATGCTCAAAACACAGTAATGCCAACCTAGTCAAAAATAGTTGGAATCATACTGGGGATTTTTTTTAAAAAAAAAATCCCATTTATGCCTTTAGCAACATTCCTTCTGTTTGGGAGGAACATAGAGCTGACTCACTCAAAATGAAATAGCTGCTGCTTTAATAAACATTTCAAGTCAAGGGATGATTGGATGGAGAGTTTCTGTCTAGGGAATTCTCAGGGTGACCCACACATGCTTAGTAAACAAAATGCCATATCTGAAAAATCAAACGAAGGCGGCTGACAAGTTTATCACTGTGTCTGTTCCTTGGTAGGAATTGGTCTGTCTCTTTTGGCAAACTCAGGGGAGAGGGGGGAGGGAACCCAGCATCTTGCAGTTCAACGTGTGATTTATTAGTTGGTACAGATCTGGAAAGCGTGGATCTTTTCCGCAGCTGCCATTAGTCCAAATTGTTTCCTAAACAGTTGTAGGGAATTTCAGAGTTGCGCAATTTCACCGCCCTGAGTCCATCTCGATGGAGAAGGAGCGGTATATAAATCGAATATAAATAAAAAAATGGAGGTACTGATAAAGGGGAGTATTTGTAGCTCAGGGCTGAAATGAGGCCTTGCAGACATTTCATTACCCAAGTAGATAACATCATCAGTGCTGGATGATGAGTGCGGTTTGCTCCCTGTTTGCTTTGTAAACATCGGTTCTTCGAGAGATGCTGAATGATATTCCAAAGCTGGTAGAATATTATGGACTAGATTTGAAAATATGAGAATGAATGATATATTATCCCCAGCAGCAAAGAGAAGCAGAGATGGTTAAACTGATTCTTTTATCCAAATCAGAGATTATATCTAATTTTGTCTCTATTTTGAAATTGCTTCTGGATTTTGTGTTTTGGGCGATGAGGGGGGAAAAAGAAACTTTGGTTCTGTTTTTGCAAACTAGACAGGCTTATTGTTATAGAAAAGGCTTATATATACTGTTGTGTAAACGCAAAAAGTTGTGGTTGCAATATTGTTACCTTGTACTGTGCTAAAGAGAGACGGAAGTTGGTGCCTTTTTCTTTTCTTTTATTCCCATTAACTTATACCCCCTCTTTCTCCCTCCCTCTCTTCTCGCTGTCTTCTGGTTTTTTTTCCCTTTGTATGTTATATTTCGATAAACCAACAAAAAAAAGTTACATTGCAAGCGCTGGTGAGAGTGTTGTTGATGGTTCTTTCATTAGGCCATTGTTTATGGCCTAATGAAGCCGCTGGGTGAGATCATCCGTGGTTTTGGGGTAGAGTACCATCTGTACGCTGATGATACACAGCTGTACATTTCTACCCCAAACCACCCCAACGATGCCGTAGCGGTGATGTGCCAGTGCCTGGAAGCTGTACGGATCTGGATGGGAAGTAACGGACTCAAGCTCAACCCGACCAAGACCGAGTGGCTGTGGTTTCCGGCTGCCCGATTCAACCAGCTCACTCCATCGCTGGCCATAGGGGGCGAACATCTTGCCCCTGTGGATGGGGCGCGCAATTTGGGTGTCCTCCTGGATGCCCGGCTGTCCATGGAAGATCAAGTGACAGCCGTGGCCAGGAGGGTGTTTTACCAGGTTCGCCTGGTTCGCCAATTGCGCCCCCTATTGGATCGGGACGCCCTTCGCACAGTCACTCATGCTCTCGTGACATCCCGACTGGACTATTGTAACTCTCTCTACATGGGGCTGCCCTTGAGGTGCACCCGGAGGCTTCAGCTAGTCCAGAATGCAGCCGCGCGAGCAATTATGGGGACCGCAAGGTCCACCCATGTAACACCGCTCTTACGCGAGCTGCACTGGCTACCTGTCGTCTTCCGGGTGCGCTTCAAGGTGTTAATTATCATCTTTAAAGCGCTCCATGGCTCGGGACCTAGCTATCTGCAGGATCGGATCCTGCCCCATACATCCTCACGGCCGATTCGCTCCCACAGAGCGGGGCTTCTCCGGGTGCCGTCCACTAGACTGTGTCAGCGGGCGACACCCAGGGGAAGGGCTCTCTCTGTGGCGGGCCCGGCCCTCTGGAACGACCTTCCCCCCGATATTAGGACGACCACGGACCTCCGCTCCTTCCGTCTCAAATTGAAAACCTACTTTTTCCGTCTGGCCGGCTTGGGATAGCCTCCCTGTCCTGAGGTTTTAGGGTAATTTTAATTATTTGTAGTGTTAAGGGGTTTTAGGGACAGTTTTTAGTTTTTATAGATGTTTTTAGCGCAGGATTTGTTTAATTGTGATTTTAAATTATGTATTCTGTTTGTGTTTATTGTTTTTTTAATTTTCCTGTGCCCCGCCTCGAGTCCCTCTGGGGAGAGAGAGCGGGCTACAAATAAAAATTTATTATTATTATTATTATTATTATTGCTTAATTTTTGGTCTAGTATTAATCAAGGGGTCCATCTCTGGTTATCTGGGTGTTGATTGCTGGTGAGGAAATGTTTTGGAATTTTGTTTCTTTTTTCTTTTTTGCTTTTCCGTTGTCTCTTTGGAAGGGTAGGTAGATGTTGTTTATCTCTATGTGCCTGTTGATGGTTGCTTTGTCTGAGTGTCAAACTTCCAGAAATTCTCTAGGATTTTTAGATTTGGCTTAGCCTGCTATGTTCACAATTTCTCAGTTGAAATTACTGTGAAGTCTGTCCAGACGTTGTGAAACAAACAGGTTTTTATTAAACCTGTTTTATGAAATTACTGTGAAGTCTGTCCAGACGTTGTGAAACAAACAGGTTTTTCCTGACTATGGATTGGTGTTCATAGATGTGCTTTGCTAGCCTTCTGTCTATTTGTCCTACATAGTGGCTGTTACAATCCCTTACACTATCTATATAAATAAAAATGTAAAATAGTTTGTACGAAGCAGCTAATCTCAAAAACTGCTGCACCGATTTAAATCAAATTGTGACACAATGTTCCCAAGGACTTCCAATAATAGAATACGTACTCATTTTGTGCTTAGCACATGAATGTCATGTGCAAGGTACACAAATGTAAAATGTACCCACTGATCAGGTTTTCACTTCCCTATAACTCCTCCCACCAACAGTCATTTCCGAGTGGCTGTGGTTCCCGGCCTCCCGGTTTCGCCAGATGACTTCATCACTGGCCATGGGGGGCGAAGTACTGGCCTCTGTGGAGAGGGTGCACAATTTAGGAGTCCTCCTGGATTCCCGGCTGTCCCTGGAGGACCAGGTGACGGCCATGGTCAGGAGGGCGTTTTACCAGGTTCGCCTGGTCCGCCAATTGCGCACCTTACTTGACCGGGAGACCTTTCGCACAGTCACTCAAGCACTCATGACTTCCCATCTGGACTATTGTAACGTTCTCTACATGGGGCTCCCTTTGAGATGCACTCGGAGGTTGCAGTTGGTACAGAATGCGGCCGCCCGGGTGATTATGGGTGCCTCAAGGCATTCCCACATAACACCGCTCCTGCGTGAGCTGCACTGGCTGCCTGTGACCTTCCGGGTGCGTTACAAGGTTTTGATGACCATCTTCAAGGTGCTCCATGGCACGGGGCCTAGTTACCTTCGAGACCATCTGCTGCCCCATACGTCCCTACGACCAATCCGCTCCCACAGAGCTCTGGGTGCCGTCAACCAGGCAATGCCGATTGGCGATGCCCAGGGGAAGAGCCTTCTCCGTGATGGGCCCAACCCCCTGGAATGACCTACCTCCCGAACTCCGTGTCATCTCGGACCTCCACCTGTTCCGCCAGCGTTTAAAAACGCATTTCTTCCATCAAGCCGGCCTGGCATGATTTTACTCGACACTGCACTGCTTTTAGTTATCAAAGTTTTAATTAGGGGTTTTTAACTGGTTTTAGTGCAGGGTGGGTTAATTTAATTTAGTTTTAATGATTGTTATTTTTGTATATATGTTTATTTATATTTTATATTCCCTGTGCACCGCCCTGAGTCCCTTTGTGGTGAGATGGGTGCGGGGTATAAATGTGAATAATAAATAAATAAATACATTTCCTCAGCAACGTATGGAGGCCTCATAGGGCCAAAAAGGTGGCCCATAGAGAGAGAGAGAGAGAGAGAGAGAACTAGGGGAGGCAGGATAGTAGCCTTCCAATATCTATGGGGTTGCCACAAAGAAGAGGAAGTCAAGCTATTCTCCAAAGCACCTGAGGGCAGAACAAGAAGCAATGGGTGGAAATTAATCAAGGAGAGAAGCAACTTAGAACTGAGGAGAAATTTCCTGACAGAACTATTAACCAGTGGAACAGCTTGCCTCCAGAAGTTGTGAATGCCCCAACACTGCAAGTCTTCAAGAAGATGTTGGATAGCTATTTGTCTGAAATGGTATAGGGCTTCCTGCCTAGGCAGGGAGTTGGATTAGATGACCTCCAAGGTCCCTTCCAACTCTGCTATTGTATTATTGTATTACAGTAGGTAGGTAGATAGGGGAATAGATAGAGGGAGAAATACAGTAGGTAGGTAGGTAGGTAGGTAGGAAGGAAAAGTAGGTGGATAGATAGATAGATAGATAGATAGATAGATAGATAGATAGATAGATAGATAGATAGATAGATAGATAGATAGATAGGGAGAAACACAGTAGGTAGGTAGGTAGATAGGGGGGGTAGATAGATAGGGAGAAATACAGTAGGTAGGTAGGTAGGTAGGTAGGTAGGTAGGTAGGGGGATAGATAGGGAGAAACACAGTAGGTAGATAGGGTGATAGATAAAGAGGGAGAAATACGGTAGGTAGGTAGGTAGGTAGGTAGGTAGGTAGGTAGGTAGGTAGGTAGGTAGGTAGGTAGGTAGGTAGAGGGAGAAAGGAAGAAATACAGTAGGTAGGTAGGTAGGTGGATAGATAGAGAGGGAGAAATACAGTAGATAGGTAGGGGGATAGATAGAGAGGGAGAATTACAGTAGGTAGGTAGATAGAGGGAGAAAGGAAGAAATACAGTAGGTAGTTAAGTAGAGGGATAGTCAGAGAGGGAGAAATACAGTTGCTGGTAGTAGGTAGGTAGGTAGGTGGATAGATAGGGAGAAATACAGTAGGTAGGTAGGTAGAGGAATAGAGAGAGAGGGAGAAATACAGTAGGTAGGTAGGTAGAGGGATAGAGAGGGAGAAATACAATAGGTAGGTAGGTAGGTAGGTAGGTAGGTAGGTAGGTAGGTAGAAGGAGAAAGGAAAAAATACAGTAGGTAGGTAGAGGGATAGATAGAGAGGGAGAAATACAGTAGGTAGGTAGGTTGGGGGTTATATGGTGGTTGTGTGTATGTGTGCAGGTGTAGATCTACACACAGATTGGTTGGCCATTTAACCAAACTGGGCCACAGCAACGCGTGACCGGGTATAGCTAGTATAGAATAGAATAGAATAGAATAACAGAGTTGGAAGAGACTTTGAAGGTCTTCTAGTCCAACCGCTGCTTAGGCAGGAAACCCTACACCACTTCAAATGGTTATCCAACATCTTCTTAAAAACTTCCAGTGTTGGAGCATTCATAACTTCTGGAGGCAAGTTGTTCCATTGATTAATTGTTCTGTCAGGAAATTTCTTCTTAGTTCTAGGTTGCTTAGGAAGAGGAAGAAGAAGAGGAAAAGGGGGACTAGTTTGGTTTAGTGATTATATCACCAGGCTTGAAACTAGGAGATGATGAGTTATAGTTCCACCTTTGGCACAAAGCCAACTGGGCGACTTCAGACCAATCATTCTCTCTCATCCCTCGAAAAGATGGCTTAGATCTTATGCCACCAGACTTGAAAATTTGGACTTAGACAACTTAGAACTATGCCGCCTTCGGTCTGACCTAAGCATAGTACATAAAATTATCTGCTACAGCAGGGGTCTCCAACCTTTGCAACTTTAAGTCTGAAGGACTTCATCTCCCAGAGTTCTCCAGCCAGCTTTGGCTGGAGATCTCTGGGAGCTGAAGTCCTTCAGACTTAAAGTTGCAAAGGTTGGAGACCCCTGTGCTACAGTGTCCTACCTGCCAATGACTACTTCAGCTTCAACCACAACAATATACGAGCATAGAATAGATGCAAACTTAAGGTAAACCGCTCCAAACTCGATTGCAGAAAATATGACTTCAGCAACAGAGGGGTCAATGCCTGGAATGAGCAATCTGACTCTGTTGTTACATCCTCAAACCTCCATAACTTTAACCTTAGACTGTCTACTGTCTATCTCACCCCATTCCTAAGAGGTCTGTAAGAGGGATGCATAAGCGCACCAACATGCCTACCGTCCCTGTCCTAATGTTTCTTTTTATTCGTATCCATTCCGTGTATCCAAAATCATGTTTAGACTTACATATGTTATCTAATACATGCTTGATGAAATAAATAAAAAATAAATAAATAAAAACAAGGGGATTCTATGCAAGTTGCAGAATCAGTACTGGGGGGGGGGGGCACATTGATTTGTAAGCCATGGACTGTTTGCTCCTTCTCTGTATCCTCCCCACTTGGTCTCCCTGCACCCTAAACTGACATCGATAATGTGCAAGCATGTAGATTCACACCAGACATTTTAAGGACTGTTGTTGCTGCTGCTGCAGTTTTGGTTCTCTATGCTGAACTTTCTCCTTTACTTCTTTTCAGTCATTCACTGGGGAGAAATGCAATAAAAAAGAACTTCATGAGAAAATTGGGGAATGAATGGAAGAGAGAATGTGGCAACATGTAGGTCAGGGGAGAAACTGGATTGTTTTTACACTGATATTGACTTATTATTAAATAGGTTTCATGGCATCGTTCCCTACGTATGCATTCAGTATGTTGCCTTTTTCATAATAGCTAAAACTTTGTTTCAACAACAACTTGGTTGTTCCCAAGACTTCAGGGAGCCAGATGTTGCTTTGGGACAAGAGCATCCTTAGGGAGGTATATAAAAAAATCTAGATGATAGCCATGATTGTATGATTGAACACCTGCCCTTTTAGACATCTGTTGTGTGTCTAAATCAGTCTTTCCCAATCTTGACAACTTGAAGACATGTGGACTTCAACTCCCAGAATTCCCCAGCCAACCATGCAATTTTGGGAGTTGAAGCCCAGGGGTCATAAAGTTGCCAAAGTTGGGAATCCCTGGTCTAAAAAGATGGCCAATGAGTGTGTGTGTGAATTGCGCTACTATGTCTATTTGATTATCCCGCATATTTTCCAGTGATGATGAGCTCAACATGATGAGCTTCTCCCTTGGGTCTTTGGAGCTGCTTCTTCTTTCATGCACATTTTAAAAGATTCAGCCCAAGGATTTCAGATAGTGACACCATTGTTTAAAATCTTTAAAAATCACTGCTCTGCAGTGATTTCGAGCAACCTCTTGAGCAACCTCTATTGGTGTTTTAATTGGAATGTGGGTGTAATTAGTTCACTCCAGATTCATCTTTTATAGCACCTCATTACAGTCCAGGGATGTGCTATTGCCACAGCTTGGCAATCCAGCATGTTTTCAAGACAGTTCCCACACCAATAGATAAAGAGATCCGAGGGTGGGGGTGGGCAGGGGGGGTTCCGGCAGGCACTACTGGTGGTTCCCATGTGTGTGCATGCTGTCAAGCAAAGTCAATGGGGAAGCCAGATTCACTTAACAACCGGGTCAATAACTTAATAGCTGCAGTGATTCACTTAACAACAGTGGCAAGAAAGGTCGTAAAGTGGGACAAAACTTACTTAACAACTGCCCTACTTAGCAGAATCTTTGACTTCCGTTATGGTCATAAGTCAAGGGCTACCTGTAAATCATGATAATCTCAATAAAATTTCTAGCTAAAAGAAGAAAAAGGATAGAAAACAGGTGAGAGGTTTATGAAAAGCAGGGTGTTGTTTTTTTTCAACATCCTTTCCCCTCATTTCTCCCATTTTAGGAGTGACACATGCCTGGCTGGGCCTTTTCCCAAATATACAAAAACTGGTAATTGTTTCATTTCTATCTGGCATCCTTTTATTTATTTATTCATTTATTTGTTCATATTTATATACCGCCCCATCTCCCAATTAGGGACTCAGGGCGGTGCACAGGGAACAGTAAAACACAATACAATAAATATAATAAAATGTTAAAAGTAAATTAAATTAAGTAAACCCGTGCTAAAATTCTAAATAAAAACTATCACTAAAATCAATTTAAAAAACTATGCCAAAATCAATTTAAAAACTATGCCACGCCGGCCACTTGAAATAAGTGTGTTTTTAATGCCCCACGGAAAAGGCGTATGTCCGTAGTTGTACAAAGGTCGGGGGCAGGTCGTTCCAGAGGGCAGGGGCTGCCACAGAGAAGGCCCTCCCCCTGGGGGTCGCCAGCCGGCATTGTCCGGCCGACGGTACCCTGAGGAGGTCCACCCTGTGGGAGCGGACAGGTCGAAGGGAGGTATGTGGTAGGAGGCGGTCCTGCAAATACCTAGGTCCTGTGCCATGGAGCGCTTTAAAGATGGTTACTAGCACCTTGAAGTGCACCCGGAAAGCCACAGGCAGCCAGTGCAGCTCACGTAGGAGAAGTGTTACATGGGAGTGTCTTGAGATTCCCATAATCCCCCACGCAGCTGCATTCTGAACTAGCTGGAGCCTCCGGATGCACCTCAAGGGGAGCCCCATGTAGAGAGTGTTACAATAGTCCAGGCAGGAGATGACAAGGGCTTGAGTGACCGTGCGTAGAGCACCACAATCTAGAAAGCGGCGCAACTGGCATATCAGGTGAACCTGATTAAAAAAAAAACCTGGCCACGGCTGTCATATGGTCATCCAAAGACAGCCGAGAGTCCAGGAGGACGTCTAAGTTGCAGGCCCTCTCCACAGGGGCTAATGACTCACCCCCGATGGCCAGCGATGGAACCAGCTGGCTATATCGTGACACCGGAAACCACAGCCACTCGGTCTTGGACGGGTTGAGTCGAAGCCTGTTCCTCCCCATCCAGGCTCGCATGGCCTCCCCGCACCGGGACATCACTTCGACGGCATTGTTGGGGTGGTCAGGGGTAGAGATGTACAGCTGAGTGTCATCAGCGTACTGATGGTATTCTACCCTGAAACCATGGATGATCTCGCCCAGTGGCTTCATATAGGTGTTGAACAGGAGGGGTGAGAGGACTGACCCCTGAGGCACCCCACACAAGAGGGGCCTTGAGGTTGACCTCTGCCCCCCTGCCAACACGATTTGCGACTGTGTCAGGGTACTGACAGATGCCCTAATTAATATGGCAATGCCCTATTTAATGCAATGAGGCGGTCAGCCCAGATGTTCCTACTCTTTACCCAAGATGCCTCTGATAAGGGGTAACCCTTCCATTTCATTAAGTACTCGCTGTACACGGCCATGGGTTGCTGTGGCCCAGCCAACCAATCTGTGTGTAGATCTACACCTGCACACACAAACACATACACACAACCACCATATAACCCCACAACCTATCTACCTACTGTATTTCTCCCTCTCTCCCTCTACCGACCTACCTACCTACTGTAGTTCTCCCTCTCTCTATCCCTCTACCTAACTACCTACATACTGTATTTCTCCCTCTCTCTCTATCCCTCTACCTACCTACCTACCTACTGTATTTTCCCTCTCTCTCTCTATCCCTCTACCTACCTACCTATCTACTGTATTCCCCCCCCCTCTCTATCCGTCTACCTACCTACCTACCTACCTACCTACCTACCGTGCAGCCTCCTGGGACCAAAAATGGGCCACCTGGGAGTGTGCCACCCCTGCGTCTTGTTTTGGGCCTAGTAGGCCTCCATGCAGCCTCCTGGGACCAAAAATGGGCCACATTGGAGTGTGCCACCCCCCCATGACTAGTTTTAATAATAATAATAATAAATTTTATTTATAACCCGCTCTCTCTCCCCGAAGGGCCTAGTAGGCATCCATGCAGCCTCCTGGGACCAAAAATGGGCCACCTGGGAGTTTGCCACCCCCACGCCTTGGTTTGGACTTAGTAGGCCTGCCTGAAGCCTCCTGGGACCAAAAATGGGCCATATTGTAGTGTGCCATGTGTGAGGGAATGTGAAAACCTCAGAAGTACATACCTTTTACATTTGTGCTGCTTGCACATGGCACAGGTGTGTCAGCCACAAAAACTGTATGTATGATTGCTTCAGAAGTTCTTGGGAACATTGTGTGAAAATTTGGTGCCGATCGGTGCAGCACTTTCTGAGATTAGCGGCTTTGCACAAACTATTTTACATTTTTATTGATATAGATTGGAGTTGTCTCTTGTGCCACCTCGAGTCGAGGATTCGTTGCACCTCATAATGGGGTCTGGGGGCTCACGGGATAGTGGCCTCAGAGTTGATCCGACCACAGTTTTTAAGCAGTGGTGGGATTCAGGTTTTTTTACTACCGGTTCTGTGAGTGTGGTTTGGTTGGCATGGCAGGGGAAGGATACTGCAAAATCCCCATTCTCTCCTGATCAGCTGCGACTCGGGAGGCAGAGAATAGATGGGGGTGGGGCCAGCCAGAGGTGGTATTTACCAGTTCTCCAAACTATTCAAAATTTTCGCTACTGGTTCTCCGGAACTGGTCAGAACCTGCTGAATGCCACCTCTGGGTTTAAGAAGCTACTATGGAATGCTGGATGTATCTACCCTAGCAGTGAGGGAATTTTAATTGCACCGTGACTGGGTTGATGATCTTTACTATGGGGCTGGTTCCCCCCTTTCCTATGGCAATTCGAGAGCAGGGCAGGGATCCTTTGCGAGTTGACATTTAGTTGCAAAATGAACATGACTACCGATGGAAGGAAGGCTGCCTTAAAATCTCGACCACTCTGTGATCTGATGTCATCTTAACAACGTAATTAGACAAATGGAGTAGTTGGATAAAAGGTATTAATACAAACGGGGATTATATATATTTTTCCTTCAGGTTCACTTCCATCCCCTTAAAAGTAGTATTCCAATCCTGCAGATGTTCAACCTTCAGCTAATGATAGGGTCTGTCTCACATTTCTTCCCTTTACAGTTGCTCTGGTTAAGCTCTGCTCTGGGTTACTACCTTCATATGCTGAACGGCTGATTAAATGTCAGAATCTCAGGGAATCATTGATTAAATTGATTAAATCTCAGAATTGTTAATGAAATGTCAGAATAGATTTGGGAAGGTAAGGATGGTACCTCCATCGGCCATCTTTTCCTAGACGTATGCTCAAAGGGAACTGGAAGCCTCCGGAGGGCGCAAAACAACCCTACGTGCAAACTAGAAGTTTGGGAACTGACTTCCGTTTTTCACCCTCTGGAGCCTTCAGGAAGCTTCCCTGAAGCCTCCGGAGGATGAAAAACGGCCCTATGCGCAAGCCGGGAGTCCATTCCCGAACTTCCGGTTTGTGCATACGGCTGCCCCAGAGGGCCTCTGGGGGGCCGGAGGGGACTGTTTTTGCCCTCCCCAGGCTCCTACAAAAGCCTCTGGAACCTGGGGATAGCGAAAAATGGGTCCATTGTGGGCCGAAAACAGGGGGGGGAGGGCAGGGGTTGCACGCATGCTCACGGGGGATTGCACACATAGCATTATGGGTTTGAGCATGCCCACGCATGACCCCCCCCACGCTCCCCCCACTTTTGGCATGCGATGGGAAAAAGGTTAGCCATCGCTGACCTAGAAGATGGTGGTGGAAAAATATGGGGGAAAAGAATTATGCTGTCATGAGCCCTTGAAGTTAAGCTATAAATAAAACAAATAAAAATGAATTCATAACTAAAGAACTACCTGCCAAGTTGGAAATCTTTTCCTGATCCAAGAAAAGGGGGGGAGCGATTCAGATATATTCAGTTCTTATGCCCTCGGAAGCCTGCACAAGCTTGTAAAATCTCACTTGTTCTGAAAGAATTTGGGGATTTAATTGGAATGGTTGAGTAGCCCCATGCATGAATGTTATTATCATACAGAATATATTCTGGTTGTTCCATATTTATTATGTGCTGCACTGACTTTGTTCTAGACTATAGCTCTTGCCTACTACCTCAAGTCCCTGAGATTGTGGTGGCATATAAATTTCCAAATCTATATAAATAAAAATGTAACAAGAGTTTGTTCAAAACCGCTAATCTCCAAAAGTACTGCACCGATCGCTTCCAAATTTTCACACAACGTTCCTTTCAAGTACGGCACCAATGATATATATATAGATTGTGTAGATTTCACACCTGTGCCAGGTACATGCAATGGAAATGTAAAAAATTGTAAAAAAGGTAGGTAGATGGATACAGAGAGAGCAGTGGGCCACAGGTTTTATTTCATCCTTTATGACATAGAATACTCTGTCTGTAGGTAGGTAGGTAGGTAGAGGGATAGAGAGAGAGAGGGAGAAATACAGTAGGCAGGTAGGCAGGCAGGCAGGCAGGCAGGCAGCTAGGTAGGTAGGTAGGTAGGTAGGTAGGTAGGTAGGTAGGTAGGTAGGTAGGTAGAGGGATAGAGAGAGGATAGAGAGGGAGAAATTTATTTTATTTATTTTATTAAATTTATACCCCGCCCTTCTCCTTGTTAGGACCCGGGGCGGCGCACAGGCATTATTAAAACCACAAAATACAATAAATATCAGTTAAAATATATTAAATTAGTTAACCCGTGCTAAAACCCATGTTAAAAACCTTCCCAAATTATAATGTGCTTTTTCAAGAGGCAACTGGACTTTTTGTTCTTTTTTCTTTAAAGACATTTCACTTCTCTTTCAAGAAGCTTCTTGAATAGTCCAGTGTCCTAGAGGTAGAGCTCTCACCTCACGGTCAGGAGGTGGTGAGTTTGATCCTAGGTAGCAGCAGATATTTCTCTCTCTGGGCACAATGAGTAACTCTGTCTGCTGTGAACCTGCATTGGCGACAGGAAGGGCATCTGGCCGGTAAACACTCAGCTCCATTCAGTTGCCCTGACTTCACCCCAATGTAAGGGACAAAAGACAAAAAATAAATTCAAGAAGCTTCTTCTTGGATGAGAAGCTTCTTGGATGACGTCTTCAGAGAAAAACCAGAAGGTTCAGTTGCCTCTTGAAAAAAAAGCACCTTTGGGACAACCATGAGCTGAATGACTGAGAATCTCCATAGACATTTAGCTATACAGAGCTGAAGAGATGAGAAGAGTAAGGTAGGTAGGTAGGTAGGTAGGTAGGTAGGTAGGTAGGTAGGTAGGTAGGTAGGTAGGAAGGAAGGAAGGAAGGAAGGAAGGAGAGAAAGAAAGAAAGAAAGAAAGAAAGAAAGAAAGAAAGAAAGAAAGAAAGAAAGAGGGAGGGAGGGAGGGAGGGAGGGAGGAAGGAAGGAAGGAAGGAAGGAAGGAAGAAAGAGAAAGAAGGAAAGAAAGAAAGAAAGAAAGAAAGAAAGAAAGAAAGAAAGAAAGAAAGAGAGGAAGGAAGGAAGGTAGGAAGGAAGGAAGGAAGGAAGGAAAGAAGGAAGGAAGGTAGAAAGAAAGAAAGAAAGAAAGAAAGCAAGAAAGAAAGAAAGAAAGAAAGAAAGAGAGGAAGGAAGGAAGGTAGAAAGAAAGAAAGAAAGAAAGAAGGAGGGAGGGAGGAAGGAAGGAAGGAAGGAAGGAAGGAAGGAAGGAAGAAAGAGGAAGGAAGGTAGGAAGGAAGGAAGAAAGAAAGAAATAAAGAAAGAAAAAGAAAGAAAGAAAGAAAGAAAGAAAGAAAGAAAGAAAGTGGAAGGGAGGTAGGAAGGAAGGAAGGAAGGAAGGAAGGAAGGAAGGAAGGAAGAAACAAAGAAAGAAAGAAAGAAAGAAAGAAAGAAAGAAAGAAAGAAAGAAAGAAAGAAAGAAAGAAAGAAAGAAAGTGGAAGGGAGGTAGGAAGGAAGGAAGGAAGAAACAAAGAAACAAAGAAAGAAAGAAAGAAAGAAAGAAAGAAAGAAAGAAAGAAAGAGGAAGGAAGGAAGGTAGGTAGGAAGGAAGGAAGGAAAGAAGGAAGGAAGGTAGAAAGAAAGAAAGAAAGAAAGAGAGGAAGGAAGGAAGAAAGAAAGAAAGAAAGAAAGAAAGAAAGAAAGAAAGAAAGAAAGAAAAAAGAAAGAAAGAAAGAAAGATGTCAGGATTCCAAGTAACAACCACAATGAAAGAAGACTCCAAGGCTAGCGATTCCTCAAAGTTCCATTTTATTAGAGACTTGCCATACCTGGCCATGCGTTGCTGTGGCTTAGTCTGGTTAAATGGAAAGGAAAGGAAAGAGAAAGTGCACGTTTCTAATATGTTTAATTTCACAATGCTTGTGGGCATACAATATTTTTTGTTGTTCCATTGTCTGTGCAGATATAGAGATTGTCTGGTTTGCCGACTCTAGACCATGCAACATATAATTGTCCGTGTGAGAAACAATCCGTGTGTAGATCTAAACCGCACAATTCTAAAGATTGGCCCTCAGCTTTGTTGATGGTGATTGCAAATGCCCTCTGCCCACCTTGTCTGTTTCGCATTGGCGTGCCGCCCGACAGGCCCGGCTACTCGCAATCGCCATTAGCCGCTGCCTCAGAAATGCTGATGTAATTCCCACTCCAGTTCTTTGGAAACAGAGACTCGGATTCGTAGCGGCTTCTGGGTAGCATGGTTTTGTCCCGCCCATTTGCCGCAGTTTATGAGGGAATTTTTCTTCACCGCTACTACAACTCCCAAGATGCCTTGAGAGGACAAAGAGGAGAATGAGAAAATGGAGGGAGGGAGGGAGGGAAAGAGAGGGAGGGGCTTTCTCAAAGCAGGAGGAGGGGAGGAGCTCGTGCCTGGGCTACCAGGCCCCCGTGGCGCATTTTCGCTCCATCAGGTGGAGGAGCGGTCTAGGCGGGAGGGGAGGGGTTTGCGCTCTAGAGTGAAGCAGGCCGAGGGGTGGCTGAAGCTAGTGAGGAAGCCGAGGAGGCCTCAGTAGATTGAAGCCGAAATGGAATAGTAAAATACTTAGTATAGCGTGTGTTGTTTTTACCTGTCACAGGTGTGACATCTATATAATAGTAGGTATATAAAAACACGTTCGTGTTCGAATGCAATGTTGTGTCACAATTTCAAAGCAATCAGTGAAGAACTTTTGGAGATTTAAGATTTTGAACAAATGAACAATTACATTTTTATTTATATAGATGTCATATTGGCACATCTGGGAAAACCTGAATCTGAGAGCTCCCAAAGAATGTCAAAGATCCATGCCCTGCACCCACAAGTCCATCACATGGTCCAATCATTTCAATGTCCCAACTGGACACAACTCCCAGTCACTCCCATCCGGATGCAGTCTGGGTGTTCTTGACTCCCATAGAAAAGAATGTTGCAATGGCTCATCCTCCACCGGCTCCTTGCAATTCCCCCCTCCCCTTTTTCCCAGATATATGTATGTGTATGTGTGTGTGTGTGTGTGTGTGTGTGTGTGTGTGATATGTGTGTGTGTGTGTGCGTGTTATGTTTTTGAGCTGATCAATAAATAAGTCAGGGAGACTAGTATAGATCTATTTCAAGCTTTTTAGCTCTCATCAGCTAGCCATACCCTTACTGGGATTTGAACTGGGGCTGTATTACATGCTAGGCAAGAGCCTTAGCCATTAGGCCACCAGGTTCTCTTCCTGGTGTTGTGACACAAGTATGTACTGTATGTATGTATGTATGTATATGTGTGTGTGTGTGTGTGTGTGTGTGTGTTAATTTTATGAGCTGATCAATAAATAAATCAGGGAGACTAGTATAGATCTATTTCAAGCTTTTTAGCTCTCATCAGCTAGTCATACCCTTACAGGGATTCGAACCGGGGCTGTATTGCATATCAGGCAAGAGCCTTTAGCCATTCAGCCAGCCAGGCTCTCCCATTGCATCAGCTGAGACAGGAGGATTAGTATCTATATAATTGTTCCACAACACCCTGTTAGGGCCCCAATTAAGGGAGGAGACATACTGTTTCCTTTTCTGCCTTTCAGCTCATCACCAGAGACCATCTAGACAGAAAGCCATGAGTTCCGTTGTGTGATTTTTTAAAATATGTGTGTTAGTTTTATGAGATGATCAATATATATATTTATTTTCAGACAGAGTTTGGGTTGGATGCTTTTCCAAATTTCCTTTTTGATGGTGGTGCTTCCAACATTTTTTTTTATTCCATGTTCTCTGTTTTTACGATCTTGTTTAATTTTACGTCTGTTTGACTTTATTGCACTAAGCCATCTTGAATGCCGCCTGTAATCGAAAAAGGGTACGGAGACTTAATAGCTACTTTCTTTTGTATCCTCAAAGAAAACTGCAAAAAGGCAGAGAGGTGAAATGTGGTGACCTCATTCGCCACCGCTTACCTGGAAATTCACAACAATGGATACCGCCGTGAGGCTGGGTTTGCTGGATAAATTCTGCAATGAAATGTGTGCCCAGGGTAGCATTTTTAAATGCCTCTCTTTCACTTCAGCAGATTCGGAAATTGCAACCGCTTGTAATATGCCAGCCTATTTCATTTTTTTTTCCTTTGGAAGGACAGGCAGGGAAGCTGAAGCTCCAATACTTTGGCTACCTAATGAGAAGAGAGCGAACTCACTGGAAAAGATCCTGACCTTTGGAAGGATGGGAGTGTTGTGGTCCACCAGCGGAGCTGGCAGCAGATTCGGAGAGTGAGGAGGTTGGGGAGGAACACGGGCCAGTCCTGGAGTCTGGGGAAGGCTCTGATGAGGGCTTTGCATTGGAAGCAGAGATGGGGCCAGTCCGACTGTTATCAGCTGCCTTCAGAGATCTGTGGGACAGAAGAGCAGTTGGAGCCTGTTCCTGATGTGCGCATGTGCAGAGCTGCCAGGAAAGGGGAACGCTTAAGAAACAAGGGCAGAGGTGGGTTTCTATCAGTTCGCACCAGTTCGGCCGAACTGGTAGTGGTAATTTGGCTTGGGTCATAGAACTGGCAGCAACCCAGGCTGGCCACGCCCCTGAACCGGTTCCGCTGCCATTGCCGGCATGTTTTTAATTAGTTTTTCATGGTCTTTGTGCATGCGCAGAACAATTTATACTGAACTTTACACGTACATGCACAAAATAAACCAGTACCAACGCAGGTAGGAACTCACCCCTGAACAAGGGCCAACTCGGGAGTAAAGGCACAGGTGGACGGTGAATAATAATAATAATAATAATAATAATAATAATAATAATAATAATAATAATAATAATAATAATAATAATAATAATAATAATAATAATAATAATAATAATAATAATAATAATAATAAATTTATTTTATATACCGCATCCTCTCCCCAAGGGGACTCGGAGCGGTGCACAGGGAAAAATTAAAATACTGTAAAATATACATACAAAAATAAATACAATGAATAAAAACGAATTAAATTTGGTTGTCCCTGCACTAAAATCCCCACATTAAAACTAACATTCCCTAACGCCCTAAAGGTAGAGACTAACCTAGGCCGGCCAAGCAGAAAAAGTATGTTTTAAGTTTTTGACGGAAGGAGCGGAGGTCTGTAGTTGTTCTAATATCGGGGGGAAGGTCGTTCCAGAGGGCTGGGCCCGCCACAGAGAAGGCCCTTCCCATGGGCGTCGCCCGCTGACAAAGTCTAGTGGACGGCACCCGGAGAAGCCCCTCTCTGTGGGAGCGAATCGGCCGTGAGGATATATGGCCCCTCCCATAGGGAATAAAGAGGAGTGAAAGAGGAGTGGAGTCAGTTCTGCCATCCCGGTTTTATATGTTCACAGTGAGTGGGAATCAGAAGGTTACAACTCTGGCAAACGATGGCATGTGGCTTTCAAGCCACACACTCGTAATTGTCCAAGAAGAGTGGGGGAAATCAGTTGTGGGGGTTTTTTCCCCTGCATGGGCAAGTTTTAATAAAGAAGAGTACTGACTAAGGCTTTTGTGAAGTGGCTTACTGATGGAAGGGGAGCAGAGAGGCGGTGAGCAGAGAAGGCCTCATTTGCACATAAAAGCTCATGCTGTCGAACAGAGTTATGAATGAGGTTATAGAATAGGGATGTAAATATCAACTGCAATATTCCAAGGCAGGGATGCATAGCCTGAAGCTCTTGCCTGAATTGGAGCTTCTGAGCTTTGGATGTGGCCTCAGATCCCTTCTAAAAATTGGCCAGCCATTTGCAATTTTTATGGCAGGAGAAGGGAGGAAAGTTCTGACTTCAGGTGCTTTGGAGAATACCCTGACTCCCTCTTCTTTGTAGATATTGGAACACTGCTATCATGTCTCCCCTAGTCCTTCTTTTCATGCCTAGTTTAAGGAAAAGTATTACAAAGGATGACATGATAGCAGTGTTCCAGTATCTCAGGGGTTGCCACCAAGAAGAGGGAGTCAAGCTATTCTCCTGAAGCACCTGAAGGCAAGAAGCAATGGGTGGAAACTAATCAAGAAGTAACTTACAACTAAGGAGAAATTTCCTGACAATGAGAACAATTTATCAGTGGAACATCTCTACAGAAATAGAGCACAAAATGATGAGAACTATCTTGAATGTATTTGGGTCAATATTAAAGGTTGGGGGGGGATGATATTGTCATAGGTCTATACTACAGGCCACCCAACCAAGCAGAGGAAGTGGATGAACTATTTGCTAACCAACTAACTAAGGTATGTAGGAAGCACACTACAATAGTAATGGGAGATTTTAACTACCCTGACATCAACTGGGAAACAAACTCTGCACCAAGTGGAAGATCCAACAGATTCCTAACAAACCTAGCAGACAACTTTGTTTCCCAAAAGGTAGAGAAGGGAACAAGGGGATCAGCAATATTGGACTTAATTCTTACTAACAGAGAGGAAATGATAGAAGGTGTAGAAGCTACAGGAACTTTGGGGGCAAGCGATCATGAAATACTGGAATTCAACATTATGCAAACAAAAGTAGTAGAACAAAGTCAAACTAGAGTCTTAGACTTTAAGAGAGCTAATTTCAATAAACTTAGAGAGAGCTTGGGAAGGATTCCATGGATGAGAATCCTCAAGGGGAAAACAACTCAAAAAGCTTGGGAAATTTTGAAAAATGAGATTATAAAAGCCCAGTCCAGCGCAATACCAATGAAGAAGAAAAATAACAGTTCCCAAAAGAAACCAGCATGGCTGCATAAAGAACTCTCTGACAAATTGAAAGACAAAAAGGATAAATATAAAAAGTGGAAAAAGGGGGACATAACTAAGGCAAAATATCAGCAAATAGCCCGAGCCTGTAAAGACGAAGTGAGGAAAGCTAAGGCTCGCAATGAAGAAAGGCTTGCCAAAAAAGTAAAAAATAACAAAAAAAGCTTCTTCCAACATGTTAAAAACAAGAAAAAAGTTAAGGAAACAATTGGTCCACCGCTGGGAGAAAATGGCAAGAAGATGATAAGCAACAGGGAGAAAGCAGAACTATTTAATTCTTTTTTTGCGTCTGTCTTTACACAAAGGGATAAAACAGTCCAACCAATCAAAAACAGCACCACAAAAATCAGATTAGGAACACAAGTTGAAATAGGGAAGAAAATGGTAAGTGAGCACCTGTCTGCCCTGGACGAGTTCAAATCACCAGGACCGGATGGACTACACTCCAGGGTTCTGAAGGAACTGGCAGACGAGATCTCAGAACCACTGAACTATATCTTTCAGAGATCCTGGAGCACCGGGGAACTGCCAGAAGACTGGAAAAGAGCTGATGTGGTTCCCATCTTCAAAAAAGGGGGAAAAAACAGATCCAGGAAACTATAGACCCATCAGCCTGACCTCAATACCAGGAAAGATTCTGGAAAAGATAATTAAACAACAAATAAGTGAACACCTAGAAGCAAACAAAGTAATAGCCAAAAGCCAACATGGGTTTGTCAAAAACAGATCATGCCAGACTAATCTAATTGCATTCTTTGACAAAGTGACAAAATCAGTGGACCAGAGGAATGCTGTCGATATAATTTACTTGGACTTCAGTAAGGCATTTGATAAAGTAGACCATAACCTACTATTAGATAAAGTAGAAAATTGTGGGTTAGACAGCACCACCACCAAATGGATTCGCAACTGGCTGACCAACCGCACTCAACATGTAGTCCTCAATGGAACTGCATCTACATGGAAGGAAGTATGCAGTGGAGTCCCCCAAGGCTCTGTTTTAGGTCCAGTACTCTTTAACATCTTCATCAACGATTTGGATGAGGGGATAAATGGGGAACTCATCAAATTTGCAGACGACACCAAGCTGGCAGGAATAGCCAACACTCCAGAAGATAGGCTTAGGATACAGAAGGATCTAGACAAACTTGACCATTGGGCACTATCTAATAAAATGAAATTCAATTGTGAAAAAAGTAAGGTTCTACATATAGGCAAGAAAAACAAAATGCACAAGTACAGTATAGGTGGTACCTTGCTCAATAGTAGCAACTGTGAGAGGGATCTAGGAATCTTAGTGGACAACAATTTAAATATGAGCCAGCAGTGTGCAACAGCTGCCAAAAAAGCTAACACAGTTCTAGGCTGCATAAACCGAGGGATAGAATCTAGATCACGTGAAGTGTTAATGCCACTGTATAGTGCCTTGGTAAGGCCACACTTGGAATACTGCATACAGTTTTGGTCGCCACGATGTAGAAAAGACGTGGAGACTCTGGAAAGAGTGCAGAGAAGAGCAACCAAGATGATTAGGGAACTGGAGGCTAAAACATATGAAGAACGATTGCAGGAGCTGGGTATGTCTAGTTTGATGAAGAGAAGGACCAGGGGAGACATGATAGCAGTGTTCCGATATCTCAGAGGGTGCCACAGAGAAGAGGGAGCCAAACTATTCTCCAAGGCACCTGGGGGCAGGACAAGAAGCAATGGATGGAAACTAATCAAGGAGAGAAGCAACTTAGAACTAAGGAGAAATTTCCTGACAGTTAGAACAATTAACCTCTGGAACAGCTTGCCTCCAGAAGTTGTGAATGCCCCAACCCTGGAAGTCTTTAAAAAGATGTTAGATAGCCATTTGTCTGAAATGGTATAAGGTTCCTGCCCACGCAGGGGGTTGGACTAGAAGACCTACAAGGTCCCTTCCAACTCTGCTATTGTATTGTATTGTATCTTGCCTCCAGAAGTTGTGAATGTTCCAACACTGGAAGTTTTTAAGAAGATGTTGGATAACAATTTGACTGAAGTGGTGTAGGGTTTCCTGCCTGAGCAGGGGGTTGGACTAGAAGACCTCCAAGGTCCCTTCCAACTCTGTTATTCCATTATTCTGAATTATGAAGTAAACAGGGAATGATCCTGTTTAATTCAGTTATGTTTAGCCTTTTGTCTTGGTCCAAGCGTGATTTTCTTTTCATTAATGGACATTTCATAACAAATGCTCATTCTGTCTCAAGGAAGCCTATTTCTCCCTTTCTTAATTCTCTTCTGTTGTTCATCACAGTGTTATTACAAGGATAATAGGATAGACCAGACTAGAAAACCAAAGTTACGATGCTAATACACTCAGAGTCAACCTGTAGAGGTGGCATAAAAATGAATGAATGAGACTTCTCTTATAAGGTTGCAATGACAGAATCTTATAGGTCCCCTACTTTAACGACTGGATGATTGTAAAGAATATAAATCCTTCCGTTTTCTACCAGTCAATTAGAACTTAAGAAGCTTCTTGGATGAGAAGTGAAACATTTTTAAAGAAGTAGGGAAAATAACACCAAGAAAGTCCAGTAGCATTTTGGAAAAAGCACCTTTGAGACAAGCATGGCCTGGATGATTGAGAATCTCCATAAACATTCTCTTCTCTTCTTTTATCTTCATGAAATCTAGAGAAGGTCAAGTTCAGCACCCTTTCTCAATTTACATTTCTGCTTTGGACTCAAGTTTCTTTTATCTAATTCTTGTCTTGGTCGCGGCTCTTTGTCCTATTCCTTAAGGTTATTCCTCCTGCCCATTATGCTGTCTTATTTCTCCTCTTGTTCCCCCGTAAGGCGTTTTCTTCTGGTTTTCCAGCAAAGTAAATATATATATCTACGAAAACATATATATATATATATATATCTGCAGCTCTTCAGACATTGTCAGGTTAAAGTTCACATCATGGAATTATTGAGATGTTGAAATCTAGCAACCTCGATGTTGGGGATCAGAAGTTCATTAGCTCTGTTGTATAGCTTGCAAAATGTCTGCCCTGACTTGGTTCTACTCTCTGAACTCTGCTAACTATTTTCTTGCTTCTGTGTTAGCAAGGGGCAGTGAAATCCTGCATTTTTCTCCCGTCCAAGTTTCATTCAACCTGACAGAAGGAAAATTGTTAGATTCTGTGTACAGAGGGAGTCCAGACGCAGGCTAGTTAAAAAGGGCAAGCCGTTTATTGGCAAAAGGTAAAGACGCGAACTATTTACAGGTGAACAAAACTGCGGTAGACAGGGGCTTCCCGGTTTGACACGCGAGCTGTCAAATGGGGAACCAATCAGGACGCTCCAGGACGTAGTTTCCCACCAGCCGCGTCTGAGCCAATCAGACGCGACTGGCAGTTACAGACTTGTTACAGTCTGTTGCTATGGTCCTTCAGGGAAGAGTGGAAGACTTGCGGCCGGTCGTATGTCGAGGACCGGTCGCAAGTCGAGGACTCAACACCCCTTTCCCCCCTCGGTAGGCGCATGCATAGTTCTCAGGTAGTCCAATAGGTTGCGCATGCGTAGTCCGTTAAGTAGGCGGGGCGGCGCCGGATCCGCCCAGATCGTCTCATTTCCAGCGGAAAGCTCGTCCTGGTAAGTTGCTCCTGTGGAAGCTCCTCCCTTCCATGCGAATGACATGTGGAAGTGGGGAGGGGGAGATCTTTTATTTTTAATTTGGGTGGGAAAACCGTGGGACTTTTATTTTTATTTTATTTTTTTGTTTTATACATTTTTATTGGTTTTCAAAACATATATAAGGAAAAGGTATAAGGTAAGTATAACATTTTGGTAGCTCCCATGCCGTTGGTGGTGGCCCTCCCAAAAAACTTCATAAGTTTACAATTTTAAGAATAAAGGATAGGCATATATGAAGATTACATTGTACAGTCCATACATTCAATCGTCTTTTTCTTTGCCATTTTATCTTGTATCAACAATTACAATAAGATTTCAAATAAAATCATTTTTGAGATCTAAGTCTTTTCGCTATTGACTCTTCTTCCCCGTCACTGGGCGGGGCCGTCGCTCCCTTTGTTCTCCCATCTTCGTCCCCTAGAAGGGAAGAATGTTTTTGAATAAAGGCATCCGCCTCGCTTAATGTTTTAACTCTTACTCTACCTCCCTCCAAGAAGATCAGCATTCCCTCTGGCAATAACCACTTGAACCAAATTCCTTTTTTGTATAATTTCTTAGACAAGAAGGAATACTTCCTTCTTATTTCTCTAATTTTTGTCAGAATTTGTTTCAAAAAGGACTTCCGGTTCCGGCTCCAGCGGTGACGAGCGAGCCTAGCGCTCGCTCGCCGTTTTGTTGCTTTTTCTGCCCCCCCACGGGGGCGAGACGCCCCTTTTTTGGGGGTCTCCCGTAGGGCCGGCTCGGCAGGGATGCCCCCCCTCACGGCGGTGGGGGAGGCGACCCTTTTGCCACGGCCTAGGTGAAGGAGAACATGCTGCGGGGGGTTCTCCCTTCGCCTAAGGACGACGGCGCCATTCACATCTATGTAGAGGGCTGAACGTCGATGTCGGAAGGCTTCCCGAGGCTTCAGCTGCAAGGGGAGAGTGAGTGTTCAAAAACTTTTTTTTTCTACTGTCAGCCGGGCTGAAAGGACTGGGAGGGGGGGTGTTTGTTTTTCAACCCCCCCCCCTCGGATCTAAGCGGCACTTGGAAATGGTTCCTCGCGGCGAGGAGCGGAAATTTTCAATCCTGACTGTTTGCGTTAAGGGAAAGTGGATTGCGGCTTGCTTGCAACAATGTTTCTAGGTCTGGCTGATACAATTTCTCTCACTACTCTCTCCTGCGGGCTCTGAGCTGGGCGGTGGGAAATGGCCTCTCTTTGTTCCTGATTGACTATTTTGTTTATGGAAAATTTCCAGTGTCTCTTTGCAATTTGGACTATCTCTGGTTTTTAATGAAGAAATTTTTTCTTTTGGATTTGTGATTTCTTTTCTGGAGTACCTTCGCTATTACATCTATCGAGTTGGAAAACTGTCTCTCTCTTGGTTCCTGTATTTTACAACGTTACAACCTTGATCAGAACTTTTGGCTCCCGGTTAGTCTCACCAACCCCACCATGAAAACGCCATTTTGGTGGCATTGATTTTAACAGTTAATCATGGCTCAAGAAACAGCACTGACAAGTTTAGAACAACGGATGGCTTCTCTTGAAACTGTTATACAAACTTTGGTACAAGAGATTCAAGCCCAGAGGGCAGAAAACATCAATTTCAAGAAGGAGCTATTGGACACACGGAAGCAAGTGCTGGAAAACACACAGAAGACTGAAGAATTGGAAGGGGGGTTGGCGGGGGTTAAGGGAGAGATTAAAAATGTTATTAAAGAAGTTGGGGAAACAAATGGGCATGTGTCTAGGATTGATATGGAAAGAATGACATATTTTTTGAGATTTCAGAACGTTCTTGAGGAATCTGGTGAATGCCTCCCTGATCTTATGAGCACAATTTTAGCAGACTATTTACAAAAATCTAAGGATGAGATCAGGGGGGACATTGACCTAGCCTACAGAATTAACTCAGCATATGCCAGGATAAATGAAGTGCCTAGAGAGATACATGTGAAATTTGTTAGAAGGTCAACCAGAGAGGAAATCCTGAAAGTGCAGAGAGGTAGTCCATTAATCTACCAACAAAAAGAGGTTGCTATCTTGAAGCAGATCCCTAGAAAGATTCGAGAAGCAAGGAGGAAATTTTCCTTCTTGTCAAAAATTTTATTTGATCACGGGATTTGGTTCAAGTGGGTGACACCCGAAGGGATGCTGGTGTTCTGGGAAGGAGGAAGAGTGAGGATTAAAACAGTTGCTGAGGCGGAAGCCTTTCTTAAAAAACATTCCTCTATCCTTGGGGAAGATCCAGGGGGGACGGAGGGGGCCACGGCCCCGCCTACTGGGGGCCTGGAAGGAGAAAAAGAAGATTCAATTGCCAAGAGACTTAGATCAAAAAAATAACTTTGCCTTGACTTTTCTTTTTGAACAATTTTGCATAATATTTGTATTTGGATTTTTTGTAAAGGACTGACAGTATTGAATTGAGAATTTAGATATATGTACACGCTTTCACTTTGTAGTTTGATGAAAAATGTTTTTCTTTTTATTGTTATTAATGTATTTTGAGGTCCCGGAAGAGCCGACGACCTCGACGTGAATGCTTTCAAAATTTCTTTGTATCCCTTACCCTATCCTATAGAAAAAATGTAAAACCAATAAAACTTTTTCAATATAATAAAAAAAAAGAATTTGTTTCAAAATGATTATTTCTTTATCTTGATACTTTAAAATTCCATCCTGTTGGGCCCTCAATATCTCATCCATTGTGGATCTCCTAAGAAATTTAACATGAATGTCTCTTGGTACATTATGCATCCTCGCATACGCTGAGTTAATTCTATAAACCAGATCCATATCCCACCAGAGTTGCTCCTTATCTCTTTTAAGGTATTCTGCTAACATTGTACTCATAACATCTTTAAGATCCTCATTTTCTGACTCTGGTATATTCTGGAACCTAAGAAAAAAAGACATTCTTTCAAATTCAATTTTAGTCATGTGAGCTCCTAATTCTAGACTCCCCTTTCGTATCTCCTTAACCTCTTCCCCCATCTCAGCCACCCCCCCTCTAACGCCACAATTTTTTGTTTATTCTCCATTGTGCTTTGTTGCATTTCCCTGAGCTCTAATTTTAATTCTGTCATTTCTTTCTGCAATTCATTCACGTTTTTCATAATTTCCCGAAACTTCTCTTTAACCGACAGTTCCTGTGAGCTCTCTCCAGCAGATTCTTTCTGTAGTAGTGAAGAAATCTTTGGCTGTGTAGTTGGGCTGGAGACAGCTGAGGATGGGGCGGAAGCTGACTTTCCCGATGGCGGTTTTCTAAAAGCCATTGCCTCAGTTCTAAATTCTAAGTTGGTAAAGAAATGGCGCCGGAGAAACGGACGACCGAGACAATCCAAGGTATCGGAGTAATCCAAATGAGAGTCCAGTCTTAAGAGTTCACTTAAGAAAAAAAAAACCGAAAACTTTGCAATCCACATCCAGGAGTCCACGTATTGGGAGAGACTTGCGAGCCTCAGGGAGAAATGTTAAAAGTAAACGTTTCAAATTCTTCAATGGTAGTTATGGAGGGAAAAGCTTCACTAATGCAAAGGAATTATAAGCAGAGAACAAAGAGAAGCCATCTTGCCCCGCCTTCTAACACGAAGAAAAGTAAAAGTTCCATTTTACTTTTTTGTTAAAAGAACTTCGCGACAAATTGTTGCAACTGCGATACGATACAATTCTTTTCCATAGTTAATTCCAATAGCAAGTTAGTCCTTTTCCTCTCTCCATTCCAATGGAGAGAGATCATTTGATTGCCGCTTCATCCAAGGGGGGGTTAAACAAGAAAAACTCCCCCCTCCAATCTCCGTTTAAAATTGATTGAATAGGAACTCACAGTATCCTATCGCTTATCCTTCATCAGCAACCCAAGAGATTAGGGAGCGCCCTCCATCTCTGGCATTTCAGCTACTCTTTCCATTCTGTTTGTTGTTCCTGGGATCCATCCGGCGAAGAGGCAAGGTTTGCCCCCCCTTTCTGCTCACCAGCTCCTGGGGCAAAGCTGGGAGCACCCCACCGGCCGCCGCCAGATTGGGGGCTCCCAGCGAGCCACCCTTACGGCAGGAGATTCCTTCAGAACCTCCTGTGCTCCCGAAGGAGCCCACCGGTACAGCAAGCAGCAGACAAAGCGTGAAGCACGTCAGTCGCCTTCGGAAAACGGAAGCGAAGTCGGGACTTTTAGAGTCATGTTTTCACCAGATGTGCCATTATGACATACCTAATAAATAGGTACTTTGAGAATCAACTCAGGCTTCAGAGTTTTGATTGTGTTGGGGTCTGTTACTTGGAACCCTAACACTTGGCTTCTCATTGGTCAATCGAAGTGATCGAAGTGATGTCCCGGTGTCTGGAAGCCGTGCAGATCTGAATGGAAAGTAACAGACTCAAGCTCAACCCGTCAAAGACTGAGTGGCTGTGGCTACCGGCGCCCCGGTTCAACCAGTTGACTCCATCACTGGCCATTGGGGGCGAACATCTGGCCCCCGTGGATTGGGCACGCAACTTGGGCATCCTCCTAGATGCCCGGCTGTCAATGGATGACCACGTGACAGCCGTGGCAAGGGGGGCGTTTCACCAGGTTTGCCTGGTGTACCAGTTGCGTCCCCTATTGGACCGGGACGCCCTTCGCACAATCACTCATGTGCTTGTGAGGTCCCGTCTAGACTACTATAACACTCTCTACATGGGGCTCCCCTTGAGATGCACCCGAAGGCTGCAGCTGGTCCAAAATGCGGCCACGCGGGCAGTTTTGGGAGTCACTAGATACTCCCATGTAACACCGCTCCTGCGCGGGCTGCACTGGCTGCCTGTGGCCTTTCGGGTGCATTTCAAGGTGTTGGTTATCATCTTTAAAGCGCTCCATGGCACAGGACCTAGTTATTTGCGGGATCGTATCCTACCCCATACATCCCTTCGGCCGATTCGTCCACTAGGCAATGCCAGCGGGCGACGCCCAGGGGAAGGGCCTTCTCTGTGATGGGCCCGACCCTTTGGAATGACCTTCCCCCTAACATTAGAACGACTATCGACCTCCGCTTCTTCAGTCAGAAACTCAAAACCCACCTATTTCATCTAGCCGGCCTGGCCTAATTCTATGCTTCCCACCTCAGTTTGTAATTTTAAATTATTTTTTCGGTTTTGTTACGTTTTTAATTTTTATAAATTTGTACAGAGGGTTATTTAATTCGGTTTTAGTTTATATGTATTGTTGATTGTGATATTTTTAATTTTACCTGTACACCGCCCCGAGTCCCTTCGGGGAGAGGGGGCAGTCTAGAAATCCAATAAAAAAAATAAAAAAAATTAAGTCCCAAAAGAAGATGCCATGAGTCCAATTCCATGGAGGTTATTCCTCTTTCCCAAATGTGGCAGTGGGAAGCAACCAAAGAGACGGCAAAGTAGTAAAAACCATGAGGAGTCCTTGGTGTTCTCTAAGCTTGTCTGTTTTCTTGCAGATGTTTCATTACATTGCAGATGTTTCATTAGAGTCTCCTGCTTGAGCAGGAGGTTGGAGTAGATTACCTACAAGTTCTAAATCTGATTCTATTCTATTCCATTCCTCCTCCTCTTCTATTTATTCCATTCCTATTCCATTCCTATTCTATTCTATTCTATTCTATTCCATCACACTCCTCTTCCTCTTCTACCCTACCCTACTCTACTTCACTCTACTCCACTCCACTCCACTCCACTCATCTTCTGTTCTGTTCTACCTTGGACTGATGATGTTACCTAATTTGGATAATGAAACATCTGTAAGAAAACAACCAAGAGAGAACTAAGGACTTCTCATTTCAACCCTGAGCTACAAATATTCTCCTTTACTGATAATGAAAACCAGTGTCACCAAAAAATACCAACGTAAACAGCAGCTTCCTTCACCCTCTCCAGCATAAGCTCAGAAAATCCATCAAGAGGAGGCTAAGAGAAAACAAAAAGAGAATATTCTGCCTTGCCAAGGAAGTAATCTTTTGAGAAACTGCAAAAGAGGGTTTATTATATTTTTTTCCCTTTGCTCTCCCATCAGTAGCCCTTGGCATCCGTTCTCATTTAAATCATGAAACTCCATGACATCTGACATGATAAATGTGATTAATTTACACCGTATTAGCATTCATGGAGATATCAGTGGCTGTGCAATGGCTGCCTTCTCTTTCTAAAATAGAGAGTTGCTAGGGAGGCATAGTGGAAGGGCCTTCAGGGTTCGGTTCTGATTGGCTACCGTGTGACATAGAATACTTAGCTAAATCAGCTTTCGGCTTGATTCAGAAAGACGCTTCTCACAATCTGAAGCCCCATCAGGAGCCTAAGATAGGAGTATCAAACATGATTTCATTGAGGGCCGCATCAGGGATGTGTTTGACCTCAGGGGGATGGGTGCACATGGCCAAGTGGTGTGGCCAGCTCGATGTCATGTCAGGGACACCTGTAGTGATCCGAGTGCTCTGCCAGCAAAAACGGAGCTTGGGAGGGTCCCATACTCTGTTTTCTCTAGCAGAGGGCTGTAGGAAGCCATCGCAACCAAAAACAGATCTCGGGAGGGGTGCACGTGGCTGTCTCGAACTACGTTTTCACTGGCAGAAGCACCACAGGCCAGTCCTTTGCTGTTTCTAGGGTGACCCCACAGGCCAGATCATGGGTATCCCATGGGCCCGATCCGGCTTGCAGGCCTTGAGTTTGACACCCCTGTTCTAAGACTATGGGGTGAAGAGGGGTGTATTCATAGACATGTAAATCATATGAGTATAACACACACACAAAAACAACCCCTCTTCTGGGCCAGACTCATCCGGCTGAAAGATGAGAAAACATCTTCCTTCATCTCTCACTAATCATTTATAACCAAAGTTCCAGATTTGGTAAAGGTATCAGAGGTCATCTAATGTCTTTCTTTCGGTTTAAATCAATTAGCAACTTCAGACAGTTGCCAATCCAGTTGCCAGGGTTCCAAAAGCATTCCAAAGTACATCAGAGTCCAAAGCAAAGTATTGCTCAAAGTTCCAATTTATTAAGAGAGCCAAGTTGGCCCATCTGGGGAAACCTGAATCTGAAAGCTTCCCAGTTTTCCCCACCCAGTTGAAAGTTCAAGATCTTGCCCCCACACCCACAAGTCCATCATATGGTCCAATCTCCCACTGGCATGCCTGCAGTTCCACTCATCCAGTTCCGGTTAGGTGCAGAGGTGCAGAGTCAAAGGATGACCTTGGCTTTCTAGAAGAATTTTGTTATGGCTAAATAGTATGTGACTATCCTCCCCCCCATTTTCCCACAATAGAAAATGCATAGCAGAATAATAGAAAGCATGGCAGGCCAAAGACCCAAAAGAAAAGATGGTTGCAGGCCTGATACCACTCTTCTTTGACTATGTCTTCTTTTGGTCGTGGTGTTTGGGGGAATTCACTGGAGAAAGTGATTGTGTTTGGAAGAGTTAATGGTTAGTGGAAACCAGGCCATCAAAGAACATGGTGGCTGGACGCCATCAAAGATGACACCAGCCAGAGCATAGAAAAACCCAAAGAAGGAGTGCAAGATTAGAAGAAGTGAAGAGACCTGGCTCACAGAGCAGCCAAGTGTCAGACATGACTGAATGGATAGCATCATCAACTTCTTTGAAGACCACCAATGAAAAGGAAGACGTCATGAGGCAACCCATCCCAGTGATTAACAGCTCTTACTCTTTCATATTTTTCTCTGCCTTGGTGGTAAGAAATTTTCAGAGAAACCACTGGTAACAAAAAATAAAATGGAACCAAACAATGTTCTTCCATCTACAATGGCCGAATTCAAATACCATATTTTTTGGATTATAAAATGCACCTGCCCCACCCCTCTAAAGTGGGTGAAAATTTAGGTGTGCCTTATAGACCAAATACGGCAATTTTGGCCTCCTGAATCCTCCACGCATCATGTTTTCACCATCCCAGGCCCCCAGAAGCACTCTACAATGCTCCACATGGCCTGTTTTAACAAAAAATGGGCCTGTTTTTGCCAAAAATAGGCCTGCTTTTGGGGTCCCAAGCCCTGCAGCCACCATATCTTTGACCTTTCCAGCCCCCGGAAGCACTCTGAGGTGAAAAATGGGCACATTTTTGGCAAAAATGGGCCACGTGGAGCACTGCATCCGACACACTGAGGCCAAAAATGCTGTTTTTTCCTTGTTTTCTTCCTGCAAATTTAGGTGTGCCTTAGAGTCCAAAAGAATGTGGTAGTTCCTGTTCCTTCCATAATGGAGAACACAATGCTGCTTGAAGCTACTAGATTTAGAAATGATCCAATCTTAGTCCCTAAGTTAAAACTGTTTTTAGTTGCTATTAGGCCTTATTGAAATCGATGTGAAAAGTTCACGGTGATGACTACACTAAGTGCCATTACTTTCAACAGGAACGTAAGCAGTTTAGGGAAGACGGATCCTAATAGCCCTGGTGGATAGTCAAACGAATAATAAACAATGTCATTTATTTTCACGCCAACTCCCTTTCTCTACATCTGTCCTAGGTGAGCTGAGGTTTAACACTCTTTCCTAACACATTAAACAAAAATCCAACTCTCATCAAAGTATTGTCTTTTCAACTCTCCGTTTCTCTGGCAGGATCAAAACAATGGCATTAGCACTACGTTTTGTCTTTATCCACTTCAGCGGATGATACTTTCTGTTCCTAAGACGCTTACATTGACCCGTTGAGCTCCTCTTACAGTTGAATCTGTCTTCTGACTCATCTAAGAATTTAATTGTAGACAGGTCAAGTATCACCCGAGTGGCATCACTTTTCAGTGACTCAGTCAACATTCAGAATTTTAGAGCAGCAACGGTTGAGCTTTGTGAGGTCATCAGGCCAAACTCACTACTGCTTAGTTCAAGAATCCCAATTAAATTATCTCTCTGTCAAGCCTCCGTATGAATTACGGAGAGGACTTGAACAGCATTCTTGGTCATTGCTCTCCAATTGTTACGTAAGCTTGTTCTGAGTGGAAATGCTGGGAATTGAACCGGGGACCTCTTGCATACAAGGCCAGGGGTGAAATGCTACCAGGTCACATGAACCGGTAGGGACGATTGTCGTTGGTTCTGTGAACCGGCAGTAATAAAAAGCTTCCGAGGATTTTGGTCGCCACGATGTAGAAAAGACGTGGAGACTCTGGAAAGAGTGCAGAGAAGAGCAACCAAGATGATTAGGGGACTGGAGGCTAAAACATATGAAGAACGGTTGCAGGAGCTGGGTATGTCTAGTTTGATGAAGAGAAGGACCAGGGGAGACATGATAGCAGTGTTCCGATATCTCAGAGGGTCGCCACAAAGAAGAGGGAGTCAAACTATTCTTCAAGGCATCTGAGTGCAAAACAAGAAGCAATGGGTGGAAACTAATCAAGGAGAGAAGCGACTTAGAACCGAGGAGAAATTTCCTGACAGTTAGAACAATTAATCAGTGGAACAGCTTGCCTCCAGAGGTTGTGAATGCTCCAACACTGGAAGATTTTAAGAAGAGATTGAATAACCATTTGTCTGAAATGGTGTAGGGTTTCCTGCCTAGGCAGAGGGTTGGACTAGAAGACCTCCAAGGTCCCTTCTAACTCTGCTATTGAATTGTATTACTTTGTTTTCCAGATTCTTCACTGTCTTGGTAGTTATCCTTCAGATTTTTGAGCTGTAGTGCTCAAAATTTCTGGACACAAAACTCCCAATGTGGAAGCTTGGGAGATTGCAAACTTCTGGAGAAAGTATTGAAAGAGAGGCATTTACAGCCCTTGTTCACCTTGTAACTCCATGTTCTGACCTGGCTTCACAGAATCACGAAACAGACTCCTTTTCCCTTTTTATTTGGTTAATGTGAATTCCTCACATTCACATCCAGAAAAGTCCTGGCAATCAGTCTTTCTAGGTTTAATTGCAACAACAGACTTTGGCAAGGAGTCTCGGTGAGGCACGAACTCAGATAAGCAAATCTTTCCACTAATAAATGAAGTAACTGTCTCCTGCAAACACCCCTCGCCCTTTGCTCCTATTTATTCCCTATGGGAGGGGCTATTCAGCGTCCACCTGTGCCTTTACTTCCGAGTCGACCCTTGTTCCTTAATTGTTCCCTTCTCCTGACAGCTCTGCATGCACACACTGGGAACAGGCTCTAGTTGTTCATCTGCCTCACTGATGTCTGACTCTGAAGGCAGCTGATAACTGGCATACGGCTCTGGCCCCCTCTCTGCTCCGACACAGAGCCCTCATCAGAGCCTTCTCCAGACTCCAGGACTGGCCCATGTTCCTCCCCAACCTCCTCCTCATCCAAGTCTGTTGCCAGCCTTGCTGGCAAGCACAACACTCGATTAGGAGAGGCAGCCTACCTTCCACTCATCAAAAGTCTTCCAAATTCTCTTTTCCTCTGAAAGAATTGAAAAGCAAAGATCTCTTTTATAGAATAGAATAGAATAGAATAGAATAGGGTAGGGTAGGGTAGGGTAGGGTAGAATAGAATAGAATAGAATAGAATAGAATAGAATAGAATAGAATAGAATAGGGTAGGGTAGGGTAGGGTAGGGTAGAATAGAATAGAATAGAATAGAATAGAATAGGATTGAGAAGAATAGGATTGAGAAGAATTGAGTAGAGCAGAGCAGAACAGGAGTTCTTTATTGGCCAAGTGTGATTGGACACACAAGGAATTTGTCTTTGGTGCAGATGCTCTCAGTGTTCATAGAAAGAAACGATACGTTCATCAAGAATCATAAGGTACAATGCTTAATGATAGTCATAGGGTACAAATAAGCAATCAGGAAACAATCAATATCAATATAAAAGGTCACAAGCAACAGAGTTACAGTCCTGCAGTCATAAGTGGGAGGAGATGGGTGATAGGAACGATGAGAAGACTAATAGTAATAGTAAAGCAGACTTAGTGAATAGTTTGACAGTGGTGAAGGAATTATTTGTTTAGCAGAGTGATGGCGTTGGGGGAATGTTCTTGTGTCTAGTTTTCTTGGTGTGCAGTGCTCTGTAGCCAATGAGAACTGGAAGAGGGGAATTTCTCAACCCAGCACCAGTATTAGTTCAAAATATAAGAGTCGTGCATAGATCTTGCCTTGGTAAGCAGCAGAAAGAAAATTGCAAAGCTGATGGGGAAGCAGCATCCGTCCGAACGGGAATATTATTTGTTTTTCACGGCAAAATATGGAACGCATTTGCAAGTCATAAAAAGAAGATTGGTTTCCTGGGGCTTTTCCCTGAATACCAGCTTAATTTATTATGCCAGGCGATATTGGGGCAGAGAGGTGAGGACATTACATCAGAAGGTGTTCCTTCAGCTACTCAGCGATAACAACTAAGCTATTAAGTACATCTGCCCCCAAATCATTGATTTCACCGCTTATTTCGGTGACAAGCAGTAGGGTGCTCTCACGACCCAATTACCTCGAGTCGTTAAGCTTGTTAAGACATCTGGAAGGAAGGAAGAAGTGTGGGATGGTTGCCTAGAGACTCCATGGAGTTGGGGGGGGGGGAGAGAGATGTAAATATGACTGATTGGGGGGGAGGTGAGAAGAGATAATGAGGTTGCATTAGGAGAGCAAAAGCTTTTTGCTTTGAAGCCAATGGGGGCGAATAACATTTGCTGCTAGGAGAGAGATAATCTGCATAGGAGCAAGCATGATTCTGTGCGTTCTAGTTATATTGCCAAAGCAAAGGGGAAATTAAGTCGGGGTTATCCAAGTAACAACCTGAAAAGACCAGCCATGTCAATGCTTGGTTACAGTTATTGATGGAACTATAATCCAACAGTCCATGAGAACGTCCATGAGACCCCGCCCTGGGTCCTCGGTGGAGAAGGGCGGGATATAAATTTAAATAAATAAATAAAGTGTCTCGGGAGTGTCCAGAATTTGAAGATTGAAATCTCAGAGTGCCAAAGATGCTTTTTCCCAAAGATAACTGGATTTTTGTTGCAAAAAAAGTTTTATTGGTTTTTACAATTTTTTAAACAAGGAAAGGGTATATAGGGTATAAAAAGAAACATTTTAGAGGCATCCATATCGGAGGTGCAAGCCGCCTCCAAGGCTTCATACAAAGATTAATTATTTTTCCATTTAAGGTGGCAGGAGTTACATATGTGTCATTTCATAAAGTTCATGCATTCAATACATTATTTCTACAAAGCATCCGAAAGAAAAAATTGCAGTGTATTAAAGGAAATCATTTTTGTAGTCTGAGTCTTTTAGATATTGTATCCTCATCCAAATCCAAGATAACTGGATTTTTGTGTGTGTTTGTGTCAGTGGAGATCCTCAGTCATCCAAGTCGTCGTTGTCCCAAAGGGGCTTTTCGGAAAGACAACTGGACTTTGCTTTTCCTTGAAGATGTTTCACTTCTCATCCAAATTCTCATTCACTTCTTGGATGAGAAGTGAGATGTCTTCAATGTCAGGGTAAAGATGGTTTAATAGCTGACCAGCTGCTGTAATGCTGTAATGATGATGCAATGGTAGTGATGAGTCAATAGGGTTATTTGACTGTTACCACTTTAAGAGGCTGTATTATAAAAGAGGCCCAGTGAGGGCATATCTCTCTCTCTCCATGTGTGCTTCCATGCTGTAAATTGCTGTTTGCCTGTTTGTTCAAGGCCTGCCTTAAAGTGTGTGTTTGTATGTGTTTTGTGTGTTTGTGTGCGTGTGTGCGTGCACCCCGCACACATGCATGTTTTTGCGGATAAAATCCCTATATTTAAATACAAACCTATTTACTGCATTTGCTCCTGGGTTGTCTCACCTAGTCACATTATGCACAGTTTGACATTCAAGGAAAAACGAAGTCCACTTGCCTTTTGAAATGGCACTTTTGTGGACTTTCTTGGCTGTTTCAATCAATCAAGCAATCAATAGAGCTGAAAGGGACCTTGGAGGTCTTCTAGTCCCGTGATGGCGAACCTATGGCATGGGTGCCACAGGTGGCACGCGGAACCATTTCTTAGGGCACGCGAGGCGTTGCCCAGTCAGCTCCAATGCGCTTGTGTGCGCTGGCCAGCTGATTTAGGCCTTCTTTTGAGGCCGTTTTTCACCCTCTGGAGGCTTCAGAGAAGCTCCTGAAGCCTCTGGAGGTGGGGGTGGAAGCTGTTTTCACCTTCCCCAGGCTCCTAGAAAGCCTCTGGAGCCTGGGGAGGGTGAAAAAAGTGCGCCAAAAGCAGGGGGTCATGCACATAGCATTATGGGTGTGGCACGCCCATGCACGATCCCCCTGTGTTCTCCCCGCTTTTGGCACGCGAGCCAAAAAAGGTTAGCCATCACTGTTCTAGTCCAACTCCTTTGAAAACATTTCATTTCTAGTCCAAGAAGCTTCTTCAGTTCTGAATGGGAGTATCTTTTTGACTGAGAAACTAAATGTTTTCAAAGGAAAAAAATCCAAGAAAGTCCAGTTACCTTTTGGTAAAAAGCACCTTTGAGACAACTATGACCTGGATGACTGAAAATTTCCATAGACATCTCTGATCCTTAGAAGTTCGATCTCACGTCAAGAGCTGTCTTCAGAAGCTGGGAGCATGTTTTGGGAATGGTGGGGTTTTCAGCCTTCACATTTTCCTCTGGAGAAGTTAGAAAAAAGTGATGGAAACAAATGAGTCAAGATATCTCCAAGGAAACATTGCCCACCCCCCCAAATCTTAACAACCAAACAAAATGTAGATTTGAAGTTTTCAATGAAGCTAATATGTAGTTCTACAAAGCAGGAAATGAGATCTCACTTTTTTCTCTGGTAATCTTTAGAAAATTGTGCTTTAAAAAAAAAAAAGAGCTATATCATCATCCAGCAGGTGCAGTGTTTGTAAAGTCAGATCTGTGAAATTTCTACTAATTTTGCCTTTAGAAAAGTATTGAATCTATTTCTGGGGAAAAACAAGTATCCAATTATATATATCAAAGCCTGCTGGCAAATCTGATCAGTATGCAGATATACAGAATATAAACAGAACATATCTATCATCTTATTCCCTTCCAGAGAAAACAGCATTGTGCAAAGTGCATAAAATGACTAAGAAATAGTAAGCATTTAAAATTAAGCACTTAGAAAATGAAAGGAATGAGATATAAAAGAAATATAAATATACAGGCCTAATAGAGGAAATCATACCCTAGAAACAATTTATTTGATACATATGTATATACAGTACATATACACATACATATATACAGATAATCATCATATAACATGTGTATATGGACGACCTATGCATATACATACACACTTAAAGGTAAAGGTTCTGGAATCGAGTGCTCAGCTCCGTTTCAGAGCTAAAGAGCCAGCACTGTGCGAAGACGTCTCCGTGGTCGTGTGGCTGGCATGACTAAACACCAAAAGTCTCACGAAACGTGGTTACCTTCCCACCTATGGTGGTCCCTATTTTTTTACTTGTATTTTTACATGCTTTCGAGCTGCTAGGTTGGCAGAAGCTGGAACAAGTAATGGGAGCTCACTCCGTTACATGATGCTAGGGATTCGAACCACCGAACTGTTGATCTTTCTGATTGACAAGCTCAGTGTCTTAGCCACTGAGCCATCACGTTCCTATACACCAGTGGTGGGTTTCTGCAGGCTCGCACCTACTCGCAAGAGCCGGTTGGTGAAATTTAGAGAACCGGTGAGAGGGGGTTCCACTGGTGTACCTGGAAGTAAATCTGGCCCACCGCTGCCAGTGACCCAACGGAAAGGGAAGGGAAGGAAGGGAAGAAAGAAAGAAAGAAAGAAAGAAAGAAAGAAAGAAAGAAAGAAAGAAAGAAAGAAAGAAAGAAAGAAAGATATTTATCATCACAATTGAGTCCAAAATTTTGGTTGCTAAGCAAGAGCGTTGTTAAATGAGTTTCACCACATTTAAAAGGTGGCCACTCCCACCCTGTCACATGACTGCCAAGCCACGCCCACAAAATAGGCCACACCTACAGAGTAGGTTCTAAAAAATTTGAAACCCATCACTGCTATCCACACACTTAGGAGGAGCCTATTGTGAGCCAGGTCCAGAAAATCTGGCTACAACAATCTAGATGACCACTAGAGTTGACGTTTTTTATATCCCAGCCTCCGCCTAGTGGGCTTTCTGGTATGTTGCAGCCAATATCTAATAAAGGTAGTCCTCAACATTTTGTTTAGTGACCCTTCAAAGTTACAAGCACACTGAAAAAATTGACATATGACTAGGGTCCTATGATCAACGTTTGCAACCTTTTGACAAGCAAAGTCAATGGAGAAGTCAGATTTACTTAACAACTGGGTTACTAATTTAACAACTGCAACAATTCACTTAACAATTGTCATATAAAGAGTCATATAAAATGGAGCAAAACTCACTTAACAAGTGTCTCACTTAGCAACATATGTTTTGAGCTCAGTTGTGATTGTAAGTTGAAGACTACATGTAACTCTAACCCAAAATCACACCTTTTCCAGGATTGCCCAAAAATCAAACTTTGATTTGATGTCTAGGAGCAGGAAATTTCTCCTCAGTTCTAAGTTGCTTCTCTATTTGAATAGTTTCCACCCATTGCTTCTTGTTCTACCCTCAGGTGCCTTGGAGAATAGCTTGACTCCCTCTTCTTTGTGGCAACCCCTGAACACTGCTATCATGTCTCCCCTAGTCCTTCTTTTCATTAAATTAGACATACCCAGTTCCTGCAACTATTCTTCATATGTTATAGTCTCCTGTCCCCTCATCATCTTTGTTCCTCTTCTCTGCTCTCTTTCTAGAGTCTCCACATCTTTTCTACATCATGGCCACCAAAACTGAATCCAGTATTCCAAGTGTGGCACCCCTTTTCTGTTCAGGAGCTCAAGCCACGTGGTCCTGTCCACCATTAAACCATCTTTCCAAGAAGCCTCCATGTTTCCAGTGTCTTTTTCCCCACTTGGAACTGAACCCAGAAGGACATTTCTTACAACAACATATATATATATGGGTGGATGGGTAGCAACAAACTCAAGCTCAACCCGTCCAAGACCGAGTGGCTGTGGTTTCCGGCACCCCGGTACAGCCAGGTAAGTCCAACACTGGCCATTGGGGGCGAACAACTATCCCCTGTGGAGAGGGCGCGCAACTTGGGTGTCCTCCTGGATTCCCGGCTGACCATGGAGGACCATGTGATGGCCGTGGCCAGGGGGGCATTTTATCAGGTACACCTGATACGCCAGTTGCACCCCTTACTGGACCGGAGAGCCCTTCGCAAAGTCACTCAGGCATTAGTGACATCCCGGCTGGACTACTGCAATGCTCTCTACATGGGGCTCCCCTTGAGGTGCACTCGAAGGTTGCAGTTAGTCCAGAATGCGGCCGCGCGGGTGATTATGGGTGCCTCAAGGCAATCCCACATAACACCTCTCCTGCGCGAGCTGCACTGGCTACCTGTGGCCTTTCGGGTGCGCTTCAAGGTGCTGATGACCATCTTCAAAGCGCTCCATGGCTCGGGGCCTAGCTATATACGCGACCGCCTCCTGCCCCATACATCCCTTCATCCGATCCGCTCCCACAGAGAGGGACTTCTCCGGGTACCGTCGCCTGGGCAATGCCGCTTGGCGACACCCAGGGGAAGAGCCTTCTCTGTGGCGGGCCCAGCCCTCTGGAATGACCTACCCCCTGATCTACGCATCATCCAGGATCTCCGCCTTTTCCGCCAACGTCTTAAAACTTATTTATTCCAACAAGCCGGCCTAGCATAACCCCCGTTTCTGACTTTTATAGAGAAAATTTTAAATTGTAGAGTTTTATTAGTTTTAGCACAGGGATAGTTTAATAGTTTTTAATAATTAGGTATTTTTGTATTTTTGTATGGTTTTAATAACGCCTGTGCGCTGCCCTGGGTCCTTTTTTAGGAGAAGGGCGGGGTATAAATTTAAATAAATATATATATTCTCTCTCTTTCTCTCTCTCTCTTTCTCTCTCTCTCGCTCTCCCACTCTCCTTCTCCCTCTCCCTCCCTCCCTCTCTTCTGGAAAGCAAGGCAGAGGGATTAGCTTTGAATTGCAATAAAGAGGAGCTCAAGGCAAGGTGAGTTTCCACAGCACAGTAAAATCCATCAATCGTCAAGGCAGATTAATTAAGGTAATGTGAAGCAGAAGCTTTGCTAATGGTGGCAAATGAGGCTCGTTCCTTCTGTCTACACCCCAAGCCTTGAGGATATATCCTAAAAAGTCTATTTAAAAAAATAATAATCAGAGGGCAGTTTTGTAAAGGTCACTGCTATGTCATGACCTTGAAACCCATCATTTGCTTCCTTTCATCAACGCGACAGAGAAGATGGATAGGTTTCTTATCAGTTTTAATATTAGCTTTGAACTGTTGGAAGAAATGTCCATCTGGGTTCTGTTCCAAGTGGGGAGAAAGACACAAGAAACAATGGTGGTTGTTTGGAAAGATGGTTCAATGGTAAACAGGATCACACAGTTTGAGGTCCTGGGCAAAAAAGGGAAGAGATGCTGAGAATGCGCGGGTTTTATGCCTTATCTGGGCTTTTGAATTTGAACCTGATTGGTTGTCAAACTCCCATGGGGCCATGAAGGGGTAACACTGTAGGTCAGTGATGGTTAAACTTTTTGTCCTTGCATGCCAAAATCAAGTGTGCATGGGATGAGAGATAGGGAAGGATATACAATGTAGATATATAGATAGTAAATAAAATGAATGTATCGAGCAGTGATAGCTATGGGGAATTGATAAATATAAGATATAGACAAATAGAAACAGCTGGAATATCTAGGAATGTAGTAAGATGGTATACGATGTTATTTGGTAACTGTGTACATATCGGGGGTGGGTTACTCCCAGTTGTATCTGTGTAGTTTTGCTTGTCTTGTCAATGTCTTATTTATGTTCTTTTTTCTGTTATTAATTTATAACAACAACAATAATAATAATAATAATAAAAAGTGTGCATGTGCAACAGTGTACATGTGTGCCAACACCCACAATGCAATGTGTCCCACCCCCAAGTGCATGCATGCATGACCCTCTGTGCTTCCCAGAGCCCCTGCGCATGCACATGACCATCCCGCAACCCCTCCTCGTATGTGCATGCCATTTTGGGTCTAGCAGACCTCCCTGAAGCCTCCTGAAACTAAAAACGGGGCGCTGAGTCCCCCACATGGAAAATTGGCCAACTGCTGGGTGGTGCTTGTGCATGCATGGTGGAGCTCAGCTGGGTGACAGATCCCATGCCCGCAGAGAGGGCTCCATGTGCCACCTGCGGCATGCGTGCCATAGGTTTGCCATCAGGGCTGTAAGTTGTCTATGTCTCAGGCTTGGTTGAGCCTTGCTGGGTAATGATGTAATGAAGGGGCTTTGGGCAATTCCTCCTATGGCTCTGCCTGAGGGAGGCAGATCTTTGTTATGTAAAATAGACTGGCCCAGGCCTTAATGGCCCATTGACAAAGGTGGGGGTGGGGGTGTTTCTGCCTCCCTTTTAGGGGAAATATTCTGCCCTTTTAATATTTCCTAAAATATCTCATTTTCCTAGGAACCATGTCTACAGAACCATGTCAGATCTGGATTTTTCTCCAAAGTTTGTTTCAACTAGATAAGATATATTTTGTCTTATGAAATGATAGGTTATGTTAATGATCCTGATGAATTAAAACTGGGGAAACCTACTCAGCCAGGGAAGCATATTGTGTGTTGAGAGCTTATTCAACAAAACATCATTAAAATAAGCCATAGTTAGCATTGCATTTGAATCAAGCTAGCAAAGATGGATGTTTGAAGCTACAGTATTTCTATTGGTTCAATCACCAGCTGGTAATATAGTGGTACTTTAAAGCATGCTATAAAATAATACAAGGCCAGCCGCAGCATTATAAGAGAAATAACATAATTTCACATCTGGCTGCCTTTTCTCATAGAAGCTGGCATTGGTTTTATATGGAGAAATTCCTGAGTTTGATTCTCAGATACTACATTGGTGTGCAAAACATTATTTTAAATTTTGGAGTCAGCACTACAGTGTAGATAATGATGTCTATGGCATTTCAAGCCTGTCATTCCACAGAAAGCAATGTTACGCATGAAATCCCACTTCTTTTATATCGGTATTAGGATAATGTCTGAATATCCAAAAGAAAACCCACCACAGCCAACTTGCCACAGGACAATTCATCATGGCCAACTTGCCACAGTCAACTTGCCACAGGACAATTCATCATGGGCAACTTGCTATGGTCAACTTGCAATGGTCAACTTGCCACAGCCAACTTGCCACAGGACAATTCATCGTGGCCAACTTGCCATGGGACATGGGGCATGTGTTACACCAATATCGAAGAAATACAGTAGTGGAATAGAATAATTAAAGAAAGGATGCCAAAGGAGGGACAAAATGAAATGTGAATGACAAAAATTAAAATATTTCTTAACTTTTTAAAATAGTTACATTGAATTGTTAAATTACAATACAATACAATAGCAGAGTTGGAAGGGACCTTGGAGGTCTTCTAGTCCAACCCCTTGCATAGGCAGGAAACCTTATACTGTTTCAGACAAATGGCTATCCAACATCTTCTTAAATACTTCTTTCTTTCTTTCTTTCTTTCTTTCTTTCTTTCTTTCTTTCTTTCTTTCTTTCTTTCTTTCTCTTTCTCCCTTCCTCCCTTCCTTTTCCTTCCTTCCCTTCTCCATCCCTCCCTCTCTTCTCCCTCCCTCCTTCTATTTCAATACAATACAATACAATACAATACAATACAATACAATACAATACAATACAATACAATACAATACAATACAATACAATACAATACAATACAATACAATACAATACAATACAATAGCAGAGTTGGAAGGGGCCTTGTAGGTCTTCTAGTCCAACCCCCTACGTGGGTTGTCCCACAGCAAGTTGTCCTTTGGCGAATTGGCCATGATGAGTTGGCCACTGTGAGTTGGTTGTAGCGAGTTGTCCCATTCCGGTCCTTGACAAACATAGAACATGGCATAATAGAGTAGGAAGGGACTTGGAGGACTTCTAGTCCAACTTCCTGCTCAATCAGGAGACCCTATACTATTCCTGGCTGTCGTGTCTCTTCTTGAAAACTCCAGTGATGGAGCACTGGCAACTTCTGGAGGTAAATCGTTTCACTGATAATTATTCTGACTGTCAGGAAATTTCTCATTAGTTCCAGGTTGGATCTGTCTTTAATGATCTTCCATGCATTACTTCTTTTCCTGCCCTCGAGTGCTCTGGGGAATAATCAACCCCTTCTTCTGTCTGACAGCCTCTCAGATCCTGAAAGACTGCTATCATATCACAACTAATTCTTCTTTTCATTGGACTAGACATCCCAGTTCCTCCAATTTCTCCATTGGAAGGCATCACGTTTCAGAAAGATCAGTCCCACCACTGAACTGCTTCTAAGGACAATAAGGGTTTTTTTCCTCCTAGAATATTTATGGCTCAGGGTTGAATGGTGAGGTCCTTGGCACTCTCTGAGTTTGAATGTTTTCTTGCAAACATCTCATTACCCAACTAGATAACATCATCAATGCTAATGGGGTTTGAACTCTGTTTATATACTGTATATTAGGGTGTAAGTGGCTTGCCCTATCAGTGTTGGCGGGAGTGCTCTTGATAGTTTCTTAATTAGGCTGCTGTTTACTGTGAGATTGTTTGCCGGAGGTGGTCATTCAAGCAGTAAACAATACTCCAATCAAGGAATTATCAACTCAGACAAACAATCTCACCGTAAACATATGAAGAATGGTTGCAGGAACTGGGGATGTCTAGTTTAAAGAAAAGAAGGACCAAGGGAGACATAATAGCAGGGTTCCAATATAAGAACATAAGAACATAAGGACATAAGGACATAAGAACAGCCTTGCTGGAACAGGCCACAGCCCATCTGGTCCAGCATTCTGTCTCACACAGTGGCTCACCATTTGCTTCAGGGTCTTCCCAAGCAGATGTCTTCACCTGCTTATGATTCCCTGCAAATGGCATTGAGAGATATCCTGCCTATCTCTCCAACCCGGAGGGTGTCCTTAGGCATCCATAATGATAGCCATGGATACCCTTGTTCTCCATGAACTCGTATAATCCTTTCTTAAAGGTGTCGAGGCTGACAGTTGTCAACACTTCTTCTGGCAGGGAGTTCCATAGACCAGTGATCCTCTGGGTGAAAAAGTACTTCCTCTTATTTGTTTGAGGTCTAGTTTCCAAAGTTTCATGGAGGGCCCCCTAGTTCTAGTGTTGTGCGATAGGGAAAACAGTTTTTCCTTTTCTACTTTGTCCACACCGTGCATGATTTTGTAGACTTCAATCAGGTCACCTCTCAGGCGCCGTCGTTCTAGAGTGAAGAGGCCCAGCTGTTGCAGCCTCAGATGGTAAGGAAGGTATTCCAGCCCCCTAATCATTCTGGTTGCCCTCCACTGTACCTTTTCCATTTCCATAATATCCTTCTGAAGGTATGGTGACCAGAACTGTACACAATACTCCAGGGGTTGCCACAAAGAAGAGGGAGTGAAGCTCTTCTCCAAAGCACCTGAGGGTAGAACAAGAAGCAATAGGTGGAAACTAATCAAGGAGAGAAGCAACTTAGAACTGAGGAGAAATTTCCTGACAGTTAGAACAATTCATCAGTGGAACAGTTTGCCTCCAGAAGTTGTGAATGCCCCAACACTGCAAGCTTTCAAGAAGATGTTGGATAGCCATTTGTTGGAAGTGGTCTAGGGCTTCCTGCCTAATCAGGGGGTCGGGCTAGAAGACCTTCAAGGTCCCTTCCAATTCTGTTATTCTAACAATAGCCTAATCAAGAACACTCCCACCAAAACTGACAGGGCAACCCACTAGTATATAAACAGAGAGCAGACAGACTCACTGCTTTCTAGCATTGATAATGTTACCTAGTTGGGTAATGAAATGTCTGCCAGAAGATAACCAAGATCGTAGACCACCAAGGACATCACAAGGTTTTTTCCCCCCAGCATTCAGTAAATGTCTGCCTTGTTGTGTTCAAAATCCATCATTCCACTTTCTGTATCATGGAATGAGAAAAACGAGACCATGGCTGCCTTTCGGCAGCACAGTGGCTGAGTGATTAAGATGCCAGACTTGCCAGATGGAAATCCAGCAGCCCAGGTTCAAAACCCGAGCACCATGCAACTGGAATGAGCCCCCGTTACTTACCGTTACTTACAGCTCCTGCCAAGCAAGCAGTTCGAAAGCATGCAAATGCGAGTAGATAAATAGGTACCACTTGGGTGGGAAAGGAACAGCGTTCCATGATGTCATGCTGGCCACGTGACCTCAGCAATGGTCTTCGGACAGCGCTGGCTCAATGGCCTTGAAATGGAGATGAGCATCGCCCCCCCCCCCCTTCCATAGTTAGCTAGCGAAGTAAAATCCGCAGGGACTCCCTTTTTTTATGGCTGCCTTTGGGTTTTTTCTCTTTGCAGAGGTTTAAAACAAGGAATCCTGTTCCCCGTCAGACTCAACTTCTCCATCTTCAGTCTCTATTATTCCCAACACATCCGTCTTGCCCTCTGTTCGCGCATGCAAATGGCAGTGTGGGCAGCTGTTTCAAAGGCCCCCGACTGTAACAAAGCTGCCTTTAAAAAGGATGCCTTTTGCAATCACTGTGGCAGTTTATATCCATTTCCCACAACTAGCCATGCTGGAAGTGGAATTCTCAACAACTGGAGGAGGCCAAATTGAGGAAAGCTGCAATTCTAACCCTCCGTTGTACCACTGACGGTCACATCAGGGTGGCAAACTAAACATCGAATCCATAAATAAGTATGCAAAAACTACGGAGGCAGCAAAAGCAATCCGAGAGTTGTATCACCCACGTGAAACCCTGGTTGCCGCATGACAACAGCTTGCAAATCTATTCCACAGCCCCCCCCCCCCCCCACACACACACACACTCCAATTCCCAAGTTGTCTTCCAGGCATCCAATGGTGACATCTTGTTCTCTCTAAGTCACCCTCAGATCTCGCAGCCACCTACCAGCCTGCTTGCTGTGCACAGCGATCTAGCTAAATATTGATTCTAAGTTGAAGGTTTTAGCAAGCTGAGCCAAATATGAATTTATAAAGACTCTATGCCAGCGATGGCGAACCTTTTTGCTGTCGTGTGCCGAAAGCACATGCTCTTGCCCTCACCCATAATACAATCTGCGTGTGACACACACACACACACATACACATGCCCTCTGCCCCCCTCTGCATGCACTTGTAACCCAGGGATGCGTTCCTGCGAGTTCTAAGCTCTTCTACAGAAGAGGTTCCACAAATCTACAGTGCTGTTTAGAACCAGTTCCAGCTCCCTCCCCCCGCCCATCCGCCCATCATCAAGAGGAAGAGAGAGAGGAGGGATTCTGGGAGTTGAAGTCCACAAGTCTTAAAGCTGTCAAGTTTGAACACCCCTGTGGGTTTTTTTCCTAAAGGGTTAGGGATGCAAGGGTCTTGTAATTTAACAGCTTTAAGACTTGTGTGCTTCAATGCCAGAGTTTCTGAGCCAACATTTTGGCTGCTAAGCAAGAGCGTTGTTAAGTAAGTTTCACCACATTTTACAAGTTGGCCATGCCCACCCAGTCACACGGCTGGCAAGTCACTCCCACCTGGTCATATGGCCCACAAGCCACTCCCACCTGGTCACATGGCCAACAAGTCATTCCCACAAAGCAGGCCACGCCTACAGAAGAGGTTCTAAAAAAATTTGAAGCCTACCACTGATGTGATCCCACATGTTCCCCTCGCACCCCACACATGCACATGCGCCAGGGTTGGGTTCTGGCTTCTGTTACTGCCAGTTTGCTCAGGAATGCGCTTTGCATGTGCACATGCACAGTAGTAAAAAAAATTGCTTCTGCGCATGCGCAGAAGTAAAACAAGATGGCGGCGTCTACGGTGCCACCGATAGAACTGGTTTGGGGGTATGGCCAGCCGAGTTCCTACTTATTCAGCCAAACCGGTCCAAACCAGGAGGAGCCCATCTCTGATGTGCGCCCCCCCCTACACCCCATTTTGGGCCTAGTCAGCCTCCCTGCAGCCTCCTGGGAGCAAAAACGGGACACAAGGGGACACCACAACCCCCCCCCCACACACACACGCACCACACACGTCCATGTGGATACCACCAAGTCCATTCCAACCGTACTGGCTGGAACAGGGCCCGGAACCCATCATTGCCTCAGTCCTTGATTTTGCTCTGACAAGCAAAGTCAAGGGGGAAGCCAAATCCACTTAACAACCGTGTTACTAACTTAAAAACTACAGTGACTCCCCTGTGGCAAGAAAGGTCGTACAGTGGGGGCAAAATTCACCGAACACCTGTCTCGCTTAGCAACAGAAATGTTGGGTCCAGTCGTGGCCGTAAGTCCAGAACTCCCTGCAAAAGGCGAACCTTTTTGCTGTCGTGTGCCGAAAGCACATGCTCTTGCCCTCACCCATAATACAATCTGCGTGTGACACACACACACACACACACACACATGCCCTCTGCCCCCCTCTGCATGCACTTGTAACCCAGGGATGCGTTCCTGCGAGTTCTAAGCTCTTCTACAGAAGAGGTTCCACAAATCTACAGTGCTGTTTAGAACCAGTTCCAGCTCCCTCCCCCCGCCCATCCGCCCATCATCAAGAGGAAGAGAGAGAGGAGGGATTCTGGGAGTTGAAGTCCACAAGTCTTAAAGCTTTTTTTGCGAGTACAGCTGACTTTATCCGATGCGCAGGGCGGCTGAACTGCTGTAGGGTTTAACTTGGGAGGCGGTGTTGGGAGACGAAGGGAAGGGAATTGAAAACAAGGCAGTTATGCAGATGCAGGTTCCACATGAGACAGATTACAAGTACCTGCGCATTAACAATTGTAATGCATTTTAAAAAAATAAACCCTTTGCGCTTGTTGAGACCTTTTGAGATTGCCTGCAACCTTCTGGTGTAGATGAGTTCAGTAATCTCTTGCTCAATGAAGCTGTTAAACTTTCTCTTTTTCCAAAACAGATCAGTAATGAAGTGTCCTAGGAGACTCAGAGAGAGAGTGAAAAAAAAATACTGATTTTACTTTGCCCTTGTTTTTAAGTCCTAATGTGAAACGGGTCTCCCTTAATTCTTTTGTATAATGTTTGTCCGGTATAGCAGGGGTCTCCAACCTTAGCAACTTTAAGACTTGTGGACTTCAACTCCCAGAATTCCTCAGCCAGCAAAGCTTGCTGAGGAATTCTGGGAGTTGCAGTCCACAAGTCTTAAAGTTGCCAAGGTTGGAGACCCCTGCTCTATAGAATGTGCAGAGGGGTTTCTGCTTAGGGATGCCTTGCCTTAAGGGGAAAGAATATGAAGCAATAGCACTTAGACTTATATGCTGCTTTACAGCCCTGTGTAAGCGGTTTACAGAGTCAGTCTGTGGCCCCCAACAACCCTCATTTTACCGACCTCGGAAGGATGGAAGGCTGAGTCAACCTTGAGCCAGGGAGATTCGAGCTGCCAAATGGCAGGCAGACGGCAGTCAGCAGAAGTAGCTTGCAGTACTGTACTCTAACCACTGGGCCGCCAAGGCTCATGTAAGTCTTGCATTTGTACATGTTGAAATCCTGAAAGTGCTACATCTACAGATAGTCCTCGATTTATGACCATTGTGAAGCAAGGTGATTATTAAGTGAATTGGGCCTGATTTTATTACCTTTTCCCCCCACGCTGTTGTTCAGAGAATGACTGCAATTGTTAAGCGAATCATGCAGCTGTTAAGTGAATCTGTATTCACTTTGCTTATCACACATCATCAGGGAAGGTTGAAAACATCTGTCGTAGCCATGGTGGTGCAGTGGTTAGAGTGCAGTACCCCATAGCTATTGCTATTATATCTATACTTTAAGCGTCATAGCAATAGCACTTAGACTTATAAACTGCTTTGTGGTGCTTTACAGCCCTCTCCAAGGGGTTTAGAGAGTCAGCCTATTGCCCCCAACAATCTGGGTCCTCATTTTACTCACCTTGGAAGGATGGAAGGATGAGTCTACCTTAAGTCTGATGAAATCCGAACTGCCAAACTGCTGGCAGCCAGCAGTCAGCAGAAGTAGCCTGCAGGACTATATTTTAACCATTGCACCACCACGGCTCATAGAATAGGATAAGATAGGGAAGATAAGATAAGATCGGATCCTGCCTCATACATCCTCACGGCCGATTCGCTCCCACAGAGAGGGACTTCTCCGGGTGCCGTCCACTAGGCTTTGTCAGCGGGCGACACCCAGGGGAAGGGCTCTCTCTGTGGCGGGCCCAGCCCTCTGGAACAACCTTCCCCCCGACATTAGAACGACCACGGACCTCCGCTCCTTCCGTCTAAAATTAAAAACACACTTTTTCTGTCTGGCCGGCCTAGGGTAGTCTCTCTGTCTATGGGGTTTTATTATATTTATTATTGGGAATGTCATTTTAGTTTAGTTTAGTTTTAATGGATTTTTAGCACAGGTACTAAGTTTAATTTTGTTTTAAATATGTTTGTATATTTGTGGTTTTTATTCTTCCTGTGCACCGCCCCGAGTCCCTGTGGGGAGAGGGAGCGGTCTACAAATTAAAATTGATTGATTGATTGATTGATTGATTGATTGATTGATTGATTGAAGGCAGGGCAGGGCAGGGCAGGATAGGATAGGATTCTTTATTGGCCAAGTGTGATTGGACACACAAGGAATTTGTTATATGTTAGTTGCCCCCTGCCCAAATGTTGATCATATAGGTTGCTGTGATGGTCATACAGTAAGTGAGAGGAGCAGTTGAAAGGCACTTCCTTCAGTGCTGTTTATAGTTTCAAATGGTCACTAAACGAATGTCTGTAAATCAAGGATTACCTGCACATCAGCAGTAGAGAAGTTGTGCACAAAAAAACCAATACAAATTGCATTTGACAATGCAAGTAGACACTTCGTTTCATACTTTATATAAATACACAAGGCGAGGCACGAGAAGTACGATTAAGTATATCCAAAACTCAGAGGCTTAGATGTAGAGTGAACTATGGTTTCCTGAGCTAACCTAGTTGGCTGAGTTGATAGTTGACCATGAGCCATAAATCAGCCAGCTGCATTTCCCTTTAATAGGTTGTGTGAATTCAGCCATAAACTGATCTTTATCTCCGTATTCAAAGGTCACCCAGTCCACCCCTTGCCAGAATAGGAAATCTTTTCTTCTCACATTTAGAAGGAGCAGATGGAGGACCTATTTTAGCTGGTGAGTGGAATGAGTTACGGGTAACTCCGCATGTGGGGCGTGTGTCCACGTGTGCGTGCATCTGTCCGAGAATCAAAGGGCAGCTTACCAAAAATAAACCCGTACAAAATTGTATTAAGCACTCGCCCTTAAAAATATTGAAATCCCTGTTCCAGTTTGAAAGCAAGGTGGCTCACATGCACGCAGCAGCCTGGGTGAAGTAGACTCATGTGGTATAGTGCAGGGCTGAAATCCAGCAGGTTCTGGCAGGTTCTGGCAGGTTCTGGAGAACTGCTAGCAGAAATGTTGAGTGGTTTGGAGAACCGGCAAATACCACCTTTGGCTGGCCCCAGAGTGGGGTAGGAAATGGAGATTTTGCAGTATCCTTCCCCAGGAATGGGGAAGGAATGGGGATTTTGCAGTATCCTTCACCAGGAGTGGGGAGGGAATGGTGATTTTGCAGTATCCTTCCCCAGGAGTGGGGAGGGAATGGAGATTTTGCAGTATCCTTCCCCAGGAGTGGGGAGGGAATGGGGATTTTGCAGTATCCTTCCCCAGGAGTGGGGAGGGAATGGGGATTTTGCAGTATCCTTCGCCAGGAGAGGGGAGGGAATGGGGATTTTGCAGTATCCTTCCCCAGGAGTGGGGAGGGAATGGAGATTTTGCAGTATCCTTCCCCAGGAGTGGGGAGGGAATGGGGATTTTGCAGTATCCTTCCCCAGGAGTGGGGAGGGAATGGGGATTTTGCAGTATCCTTCCCCAAGAGTGGGGAGGGAATGGGGATTTTGCAGTATCCTTCCCCAGGAGTGGGGAGGGAATGGGGATTTTGCAGTATCCTTCCCCAGGAGTGGGGAGGGAATGGGGATTTTGCAGTATCCTTCCCCAGGAGTGGGGAGGGAATGGAGATTTTGCAGTATCCTTCTCCAGGAGTGGGGAGGGAATGGGGATTTTGCAGTATCCTTCCCCTGGAGTGGGGAGGGAATGGGGATTTTGCAGTATCCTTCCCCAGGAGTGGGGAGGGAATGGGGATTTTGCAGTATCCTTCCCCTGGAGTGGGGAGGGAATGAGGATTTTGCAGTATCCTTCCCCAGGAGTGGGGAGGGAATGGGGATTTTGCAGTATCCTTCCCCAGGAGTGGGGTAGGAATGGGGATTTTGCAGTATCCTTCCCCAGGAGTGGGGAGGGAATGGGGATTTTGCAGTATCCTTCTCCAGGAGTGAAGAGGGAATGGGGATTTTGCAGTATCCTTCGCCAGGAGTGGGGAGGGAATGGGGATTTTGCAGTATCCTTCCCCAGGAGTGGGGAGGGAATGGGGATTTTGCAGTATCCTTCGCCAGGAGTGGGGAGGGAATGGGGATTTTGCAGTATCCTTCCCCAGGAGTGGGGAGGGAATGGGGATTTTGCAGTATCCTTCCCCAGGAGTGGGGAGGGAATGGGGATTTTGCATTATCCTTCCCCAGGAGTGGGGAGGGAATGGGGATTTTGCAGTATCCTTCGCCAGGAGTGGGGAGGGAATGGGGATTTTGCAGTATCCTTCGCCAGGAGTGGGGAGGGAATGGGGATTTTGCAGTATCCTTCCCCAGGAGTGGGGAGGGAATGGGGATTTTGCAGTATCCTTCCCCAGGAGTGGGGAGGGAATGGGGATTTTGCAGTATCCTTCCCCAGGAGTGGGGAGGGAATGGAGATTTTGCAGTATCCTTCGCCAGGAGTGGGGAGGGAATGGGGATTTTGCAGTATCCTTCCCCAGGAGTGGGGAGGGAATGGGGATTTTGCAGTTTCCTTCCCCAGGAGTGGGGTAGGAATGGAGATTTTGCAGTATCCTTCCCCTGGAGTGGGGAGGGAATGGGGATTTTACAGTATCCTTCCCCTGCCATGCCCACCAAGCCACGCCCACCAAGCCACGCCCCCAGAACCGCTAGTTTAAAAAAATTGAATTTCGCCACTGTATAGTGGTTAAAGGAATAAGGAATGAAAGGGTCCACTCTCTATTCCTTCTTCAGCTATGGAAGCTTGCTGGGTGAATTGAACCAGTCTTTCCTCCTAAGTCTAAAAGACAAGGTGGGGTAATGGTGAAGATAGTTGACTACCAGATTGACAGTGTTGGGAGGAACTTTGGAAGTCTTCTGATCCAACCCCCTGCTCATTTCAGACACATGGCTTTTTAAAACCGTCCAGTGATGGAGCACCCACAACTTCTGAAGATAAGCCATTCCTCTTATTAACAGAATAATGGAATAACAGAAGAGACCTTGGAGGTCTTCTAGTCCATCCCCTGCTCAAGCAGGAGACCGTATACCATTTTGAGACAAATGGCTGTCCAATCTCTTCTTAAAAACCTCCAGTGATGGAACACCCACAACTTCTGGAGGCAAGCCCTGATTAATTGTTCTTGCTGTCAAGAGTTTCCTCCTTAGTTCTAGGTTGCTTTCCTCCTTGTCTAGTTTTCATCCATTGCTTCTTGTTCTGCTTTCAGGAGCTTTGGAGAATAGGTTGTCCCTCTTATCTCTGTGGCCACCCTTTAGACATTAAAGGTAAAGGTAAAAGTTTCGCTTGCACATATGTGCTAGTCGTTCCAGGGGGCAGTGATCATCTCCATTTCCCAACCGAAGAGCCAGCACTGTCTGAAGACATCTCTGTGGTCATGTGGCCAGCATGACTAAATGCCCAAGGTGCACGGAACGCTATTACCTTCCCACCAAAGGTGGTCCCTATTTTTCTACTTGGCACGGATCCTGGTTACTTGAGAGACCGCCTCCTACCACATTCCTCCCTTCGACCTGTCCGCTCCCACAGAGTTGGCCTTCTCAGGGTACCATCAGCCGGTCAATGCCGACTGGCGACTCCCAGGGGACGAGCCTTCTCTGTGGCGGGTCCAACACTCTGGAACAACCTTCCCCCCCGATATCCGCACCATCACGAACCTACGCCTCTTCCGCCGGATGGTAAAAGCACATTTCTTTCATCTAGCCGGCCTGACATAGATTAGGGAATATTTTAATTCGATATTTATTGGTTTTAATTATTTATTCAAATTTTAGCACAGATCAAATAATTTTATTGTTTTTTATATTTTGTATATTGTGGGGTTTTCATCTTTCTGTGCACCGCCCTGAGTCCCTTTTAGGTGAAATAGGGCGGTATATAAATCGAAATAATAAATAGATAGATAGATAGATAGATAGATAGATAGATAGATAGATAGATAGATAGATAGATAGATAGATAGATAGATAGATAGATAGATAGATAGATAGATAAATAAATAAATACTTGCATTTTTACATGCTTTCAAAATGCTAGGTTGGCAGAAGCTGGAACAAGGAACAGGAGCTCACTCTGTTACGTGGCGCTAGGGATTCGAACTGCTGAACTGCCGACTTTTCTGATCGACACGCTCAGGGTGTTAGCCACTGAGCCACTGCATCCCAGATCTCCTTAGAGATTGGAACCCCACTATCATCAATTAAGAGCAGGGAAGCTCAGATTCAAGTCTGTTCCCAGAGCTTGGGATGACTTTGAACCAGTCCTTCTCTCTCATTCCAACCTTTCTCACAGGGCTTTTGTCATGGGAAAATAGGAGAACATTATGTAACTGAAGGAAAGGCAGCATAGATATCCGATCAAGCATTAAATGCAGGAAGCCCTTGCTTGGACCCCAATTCATTCACATATGCTTGCCCTCATCTAGATCTCATTTTCAAAAGGGAGTTTGGTGCCCTTGAAAACGTCTTCCTTGCAGCCATAAGGCTTTAGCACATGAAGTTTTAATGTGTCCCTGGGCATGTGCGTCTTTGTGTTTCCCAAGTAAGGCAGCAATCTCCGAGAGGAAATTTCTCTCCTCTTTGCCCATTAATGGTCTCCATTCAAAAGCCTCCTCCGCAGAACAATGAAGCTTTAAAATAGCCCTTCTAAATGGAGGTTATTTTAAAAGCTCATCCCAGTGAGTGAGCAAGAAAGTGATTATATCATGGCAAGTATGGTACAGTACATCTCTTTGCTATGAGAAGCATATTGGGAGTTCCCGATAACCTTTTTCAAAATTTGAAGAAACCTTCTCAAAGCACAAGAAGTGCCCTTTTGAGTTGGATCCCTGATCCGTCTCGTCTAGCAGTCTGTTTTCCCAGTGACACATCAGTCATGGCGAGGGGGCTTATGCCATTCAATGAAGCTGTGATCTATGCCATGCAGTATCTAGGATAACTCATCACCGCCAACTTGCCGCAGCCAATTTATCACAGCAAATTCGCCATGGCCAACTCATTGCAGCCAACATGCTGTGAGACAACTTGCCACAATCAACTCATCACAGCCAACTTGCCATAACAACTTGCCCAGGCCACCTCATTGCAGCTAACTCGCTGCATGACAACTTGTCATGGCCAACTCATCACAGTCAACTTGCCATGGTCAACTCACCATGGCCAACTTGCCATGGCCAACTCATTGCAATCAACTTGCTGTGGGACAACTTGCCACAGTCAACTCATCACAGCCCACTTGCCATAACAACTTGCCCAGGCCAACTCATTGCAGCTAACTCACTGCATCACAACTTGCTGTGGGATAATTTGCCATAGTCAACTCATCACAGCCAACTCACCATAGCCAACTTGCTCAGGCCAACTCATTGCAGCCAACTCACTGCAGGACAACTTGCCATGATCAACTCATCACAAAGAACTTGCCATGGCCAACTTGCCATTGTCAATTCATTGCAGCCAACTCTCTGCCCACAGAGAGGGGACAGCCCACAATGTTTTGTGCTGTGTTCACCACACTCTGTAATCTCTTTCTATGTGCGGCTGTTAAGCCCATATACCACACTGTAATGCAATGAGTGAGGATGCTTTCTATTGTCGACCGGTAACAAGAGGTCATCAGTTGCTGTTCCTCTTTGGTTTTTTACAAGATGCTAAGGAAGTGGAGCCTCTGTTGGGCCTTTCTGGCCACCTGGGTCATGTTGATTTTCCAGGTGATATCTATGTCTTCCAGTAGATGGCCTTCAAAGGTAATCCCACCACCACTGAGGCTGAGCATTGTCGATCTCCAAGATTTCTGTGAATTTATCCAAGCTTTTTTGAAGTCAGCTAAGCTTGTAGCCAGCACCACATCTCTTCCTGGTTCTCCTTCAATCTTACCCAAGAATTTGAATCTAAAATACTAGTTGTACTGCTGATATACCAAGGGCTCTGCTGCTTCTTAAATGTAATGGAATAGCCCTTAAAACATTCTTAATCTTCCCATAAGTACTTGAGATAAAATGAGATTTGAAAGGCTGCTAGAATAGTATAACAGAGTTGGAAGGGACCTTGGAGGTCTTCCAGTCCAACCCCTTGCCTAGGCAGGAAACTTACACCACTTCAGACAAATGGTTATCCAATATCTTCTTTAAAACTTCCAGTGTTGGAGCATTCACAACTTCTGGAGGCAAGCTGTTCCACTGGTTAATTGTTCTAACTGTCATAAAATTCCACCTTAGTTCTAAATTGCTTCTCTCCTTGATTAGTTTCCAACCATTGTTTCTTGTTCTACCTTCAGGTGCTTTGGAGAATAGTTTGACTCCCTCTTCTTTGTGGCAGCCCCTGAGATAACGGAAGACTGCTATCATGTCTCCCCTTGTCCTTCTTTTCATTAAACTGAGTTCCTGCAGCCGTTCTTTATATGTTTTAGCCTCCAGTTCCCTAATCATCTTGGTTCCTCTTCTCTTTCTAGACTCTTTCTAGAGTGTCAACATCTTTCTTACATCATGGTGACCAAAACTGGATGCCGTATTCCAAGTGTGGCTTACCAAGGCATTATAAAGTGGTATTAACACTTCCCGTGATCTTGATTCTATCCCTCTGTTTATTTTTGCAAATATAGAACCTTTGCAAATATAGAACATTTAAAAAAAAAACTGCTATTTTAAAAGAAAAAAAAGTTACATGTCCACAAGGACCATCAAGTAACTTTTTAGAATTTTGCTATGCTCCCAATCTTCATCAACCACATCTCCAGGCAACGTTTGAGGTTTTAGATCCTTCATCAAAATAGCTCCTGCCTCACAGGGTGTCACACAGAAAGCAACATATTTTGATTTATTCTCCTTGCCAACATCATGTGCTGGAGGCTGTTTGGAAGGATTAGAGGTCAAACCTGCAGTGTGCCTTTTCCATGCAATCTGTTTTTCTTTCACTGTTGAAGTTGCCCTGTTGTTTCTCCAGAATGACCTTGGAAAGCACATTGTTTTCGAAACATTTCCATTCCTAAAATAGATTAAGTGACAATAGGTTTTGGTCTTGATGGCACATAAATTGCCGAAATTGAGATGCACCTCTGCTCCAAATTTGCAATTATTTATTTGGATGGAGATGGAAACAGTGATCAGTAGTAAGGGCCAGGATAACAGTCGACGGCGGGAAGCGGAAGGCGAAAGGCAGGGGGATACCCGAGTCGTTCCTCAGGAGGGCATACCAATTCAGAGGGTCGTGGGGAGGGGCAGGACCGAGGGGAGACAATTTTCATCCTCCCGGTTGGTGGCACGCAGCCGTTGGTTACAAACGGTCGGGTGCCACAACCCCCGCAGGCTAGGTGGCCAGGGAATACAGAGCCAGGGTCTGCGGCTGATGTTTTGCAACGCCAGGTCCGTTGTCAACAAAGCCCCCCTCATTAGTGACCTTGTGTCAGAGGGGGAGCCGGACCTGGTAGGAATTGCGGAGACCTGGTTGGGCCACGAGGGAGGTCATCCCCTCGTTGAAATGTGCCCACCAGGCTACCGCGCATTTCATCAGCCGCGGGCCCTAGGCAGGGGTGGTGGGGTAGCGGTCATTATTAAGGAAGGCCTGGAGCCGAGAGAGACCATTGTGCCGCAGACCTCCGGCTGTGAGTCCCTCTGCATGAAGTGGGGCCTAGGGAGGCAGTTGGGCTTGCTGGTTGTATACCTGGCTCCCCGCTATGTAGCAGCAGCCCTGCCCGAGCTCCTGGAGGTGATCGCTACGGTGGCAGTGGAGACCCCCAGACTTATAGTTATGGGGGACTTTAACCTGCCATCGTTGGGCGAATCATCCGTGGTAGCTCGGGAGTTCATGGCTTCCATGACGGCCATGGACCTGACCCAAGTAATTCAAGGCCCCACCCATGAGGGTGGACATACGCCGGACCTCATCTTCGTCTCGGGCCAATGGAAGAGTGATCTGGGTACAGGGGACATAGACATCATACCCTTGTCATGGTCAGACCACTCACTTCTCCGACTCGACTTTCCGACCGCTGCTCCCCTCCGCGGGGAGGCGGAACCAGAGTTACCAATCTGGTACCGCCCCAGGCGCTTGATGGACCCGGATGGGTTCCAGACAGCGCTTGGGCCATTTCCTGTATCCCTGACCCGCGCCCCGATGGAGGACCTCACGGCCGCATGGAATAGTGCGGCCGTGGGAGCCTTGGATCGGGTTGCGCCCTTGCGGCCTCTCTCGCGGCGGCGAACCACCCTGGCTCCTTGGTTTACTGAGGGGCTGCGGGTGATGAAACGCCGCAAGAGATGCCTAGAGAGAAGATGGAGGGCTAGCCGCTCTGAATCTGACCGGACACAGGTAAGAGCCCATTTACGGACTTACATTGTGGCGCTGAGGGTGGCCAAACGTCATCATTGTGCCACCCTCATAGCATCCGCAGAAAACCGCCCTGCCGCCCTGTTTAGGGTGGCCCGTTCCCTCCTTCAACAGAGGGAGCGGGAAGCCCCGTTACAGGGTAGGGCAGAGGAATTTGTGATTTTTCTGCAGGAGAAAACCGCCCAGATACAGAGTGAGCTAGCCCCCATTCATGGCCCAGTGGGATGCCACGAGAGAGATCTTGTTTGGGAGGAGTTTGACCCCGTTACTTCCGAGGATATGGACAGGTTACGTGGGCGACTGCGAGCCACCACATGTTCATTGGACCCGTGCCCCTCCTGGCTTGTACTGGCATCCTGGGAGGTGACACGAGGCTGGCTCCAAGAGGTTATCAACGCATCCTTGAGTGAGGGTTCCTTGCCTGCCTCCCTAAAAGAGGCTATGGTGAGGCCCCTCCTCAAGAAGCCCTCTTTGGACCCAGCTCTTTTGAACAACTACCGTCCAGTCTCCAACCTTCCCTTCTTGGCGAAGGTTGTTGAGAGTGTGGTGGCACAACAGTTTCCCCATCACCTGGAGGAAGTTGACTATCTAGATCCGCGCCAGTCCGGCTTTCGGCCCGGGCATAGCACCGAGACGGCATTGGTCGCGTTGGTAGATGATCTCTGGAGGGCCAGAGATGGGGGATGTTCCTCCATCCTGGTCCTATTAGACCTCTCGGCGGCTTTCGATACCATCGACCATGGTATCCTATTGCATCGGCTGGGGGGGTTGGGGGTGGGAGGCACCGTTTTACGGTGGTTCTCCTCCTACCTCTCTGGCCGATCGCAATTTGTGCGGGCAGGAGAGCAGAGGTCGACCCCGAGACCCCTCACATGCGGGGTGCCTCAGGGGTCGGTCCTCTCGCCTCTCCTGTTTAATGCATATATGAAGCCGCTGGGTGAGATCATTCGTGGTTTTGGGGTAGAGTACCATCTGTACGCTGATGACACCCAGCTGTACATATCTACCCCAAACCACCCCAACGATGCCGTAGCGGTGATGTGCCAGTGCCTGGAAGCCGTGCGGATCTGGATGGGAAGTAACGGACTTAGGCTCAACCCGACCAAGACCGAGTGGCTGTGGTTTCCGGCTGCCCGATTCAACCAGCTTTCTCCAACGCTGGCCATAGGGGGCGAACATCTTGCCCCTGTGGATGGGGCGCGCAATTTGGGTGTCCTCCTGGATACCCGGCTGTCTATGGAAGAGCAAGTGACAGCCGTGGCCAGGAGGGCGTTTTACCAGGTTCGCCTGGTTCGCCAATTGCGCCCCCTATTGGATCGGGACGCCCTTCGCACAGTCACTCATGCCCTCGTGACATCCCGACTGGACTATTGTAACTCTCTCTACATGGGGCTCCCCTTGAGGTGCACCCGGAGGCTTCAGTTAGTTCAGAATGCAGCCGCGCGAGCAATTATGGGCACCTCTAGGTTTGCCCACGTAACACCGCTCTTGCGCGAGCTGCACTGGCTACCTGTCGTCTTCCGGGTGCGCTTCAAGGTGTTAATTATCATCTTCAAAGCGCTCCATGGCTCGGGACCTAGCTATCTGCGAGATCGGATCCTGCCCCACACATCCTCACGACCGATTCGCTCCCACAGAGAGGGGCTTCTCCGGGTGCCGTCCACTAGACTTTGTCAGCGGGCGACGCCCAGGGGAAGGGCGCTCTCTGTGGTGGGCCCGGCCCTCTGGAACGACCTTCCCCCTGATATTAGAACGACCACCGACCTCCGCTCCTTCCGTGTAAAATTGAAGACCTATCTCTTTCGACTGGCCGGCCTTGAATAGTTCTCTCTGTCTTTTAACTACAAATATTTTAATGGGTTCTTAATTTTATATTTTTAGCACGGGTAACTCTATTTAATTCTATTTTAAGTATGTTTGTATTATTGTATATTGTTTTTAACTATGCCTGTGCACCGCCCCGGGTCCCTGTGGGGAGAGGGTGCGGTTAATAAATCTCAATTTATTATTATTATTATTATTATTATTATTATTATTATTATTATTATTATTATTATTATTATTATTATTATTATTATTTCATCATGAGTTACTGGATGCAATTTGTTGTTATCTGACTCTGATTATTTATAGACCAAAATCAGAGTATCTGTTAAATCAAAGTTCTGGTGACTTCTTCCAAGTATACACAGGTTTTCTGGACAAGAGAAACTTCCTTGTCAACCCAGACGTTACAGGTAATCCTTGCTTAACAATGATAATCAAGATCAGAATTCCCAGCACTGGAAATCAATGTAGCCCATAAACTGTGACATTATGTGACTGTGTTGTTTAGTGACAACAGTTCTGCAGTTCCCAACTACCATCATTAAGCTGGTAATTATTGGCATTGATTAAAATTTAATGGCATTAAGAATCACAGGAATTTTTAAGCAAGTCATTGTAACTTCTGATTTCCTGTTGGCTTCCCCAGTGACTGTGGGAAGCTGGAAGAGAATGTTGCAAATCATGGTCACATGTCCACAGGATGCTGCAATGTCATAATCACAAGTGGGCCCCAGGTATCTGGATTGCGATCACGTGACTGGGAAATCTCTGTGTTGGCTGGAACTTCATGGATGGTTGTAACTACCACTAGTTTAGCACCGTTGCAAGTTCGAATGGTTGCTGAACAAGTGGTTGTTAAATTAGGATTACCTAATTAAATTAGGTATTAAATTAGGATTACCTAATTAAATTAGGCGGGACAAGGAATAATGGACGGAAACTGACCAAGGAGAGATTCAACTTAGAAATAAGGAGGAACTTTCTGACAGTGAGAACAATCAACCAATGGAATAGAAGTTTATTTTATTTATTATTTATTTTATTTATTAAATTTATAAACCGCACCCTCTCCCCGAAGGGACTCGGGGCGGTGCACAGGAAATTAAAAAACATATAAACATAACAATTATAAATACAGTGGTACCTCGGTTCACGAACTTAATTCGTGAACTGACTCTGGTCGCGAACCGAATTGGTTGTGATCCGAGGCACAGTTTCCCATAGGGTTTAATGTAAATCCAGTTAATCCGTTCTGATCTTTTTTTTGGTTTTAATTTTTGAACTGACTCTGGTCGCGAACCGAATTGGTTGTGAACCGAGGCACAGTTTCCCATAGGGTTTAATGTAAATCCAATTAATCCGTTCTGATCTTTCTTTTGGTTTTAATTCTTGAACTGACTCTGGTCGCGAACCAAATTGGTTGTGAACCGAGGCGGAGTTCGTGAACCGAGGCGGAGTTCGTGAACAGAAGCGGAGTTCGTGAACCAGACCATATTTTTATGAACTTTTCTGTTCGTGAACCGAGGCGGAGTTCGTGAACAGAAGCGGAGTTCGTGAACCAGACCATATTTTTATGAACTTTTCTGTTCGTGAACCGAAGCGGAGTTTGTGAACCAGAGCATATTTTTATGAATTTTTCTGTTCGTGAACCAAGTTGTTCGTGAACAGAGGCGTTCGTGAACCGACACTGTATTTAAAACCCAAATTAAATAACCATCACCCTGTGCTAAAATCTTAAAATCTTAAAACTAGATCTAAGTTGCCTTCAGAAGTTGTGAGATAGTCATCAATGGAGGCTTTCAAGAGGAGATTGGACTGCCATTTGTCAGAAATGGTGTAGGGTCTCCTGCTTGAGCAGGGGGTTGGACTAGATGACCTATAAGGTCCCTTCCAACTCTGTTAATCTGTATTGACTTTTGGGAGGGATTTTTTTTCCCAGTACCAAAGTAAGGTGATTTACAAGAATTAAAGCATCCCTAAAGTTATATGGCTAAAGTTTAGGCACTTGGTAACCAGTATGTAATTAGGAAGTTGCAGCATCCCACAGTCATGTGATCGCCATCTGTGACCTTCCCAATCCAGTTTCCAGAAGAAAAGGTATGGGGGAAGCTGGATTCACTTAATGACTGCATGATTCCAGTGATTGACTTAACAACTGTGGCAAAAAAAAGGCCATAAAATTGGGTGCAACTCACTTAACCACAATGGAAATTAAGTTCCCACTTGTGGTCATAGGTTGAGGACTATTTATACTGCTATTCAGGCTTTGTAGAATATATTTATTAAAATTGTGTGACTGGCCTCCTCCTCCTCTTCCTCCTCCTCCTAATATCTTTTATTATTTCTATTCATTTTAGCACCCATTCACCAAGTGAGTAGTACATGCCACCATGACGTACTTAGTTTTCTAAAGAGACTAGTGTCACATTCCAGATCCTTACATGATTTATAGACACAATAAAAGTTTAGGTTGTCACAACAGGAGGCACTGCAGATGCTCCTTGCCTGAGGTAGAACTGGCTGAACACCAAAGTTGGACACAAGTTATGCTAATTTCATTAAAGGCCGCCATATGGTATCTTTTCTGATCATATTCACAGACTTTAAGCCTGTTTGATTTCTGGACTAGTCTAATTGGCTCTTTCAGTTAGGAGATTTTAGGAAACTGGATGTCAGACCTGGAAGCAATCTAGCATTGGGCCTTCCGGCCTGCTACATTTTCTAATGTGGGGAAATGGGAGGGGGGATTGTATGGAGTATGAGTGATATATAGTCAAAATAACATTCTTTTCTCAGAGAGTCAAGGACATCTTGCTCTGCAGTTGTGATGGTGTGACTGGGAGGCATCTCTAGTTTGTTTTAGAAGTTTTTTTAATTTCTTCCTTCCTTCCTCCTCTCCTTTCCCGTTCCTTTTTCCCTTAGCTCTCCCCTACTCCTCTCTTCCTCTTCCTCTTCCCCTTCCTACCCTCTCTCCTTCTCTTTCTATCCATTCCAACCTTCCTCCCCTGTCCCCTTTCTTACCTTCCCTCTCGTTTCCTCTCTTCCAATTTTGGATGGTGCCGGATTGGACCATTTGATGGACAAGTGGGTGCTAGGCAGGGAGTTGAACTTTCTTTTCGATGGGGAAAACCTGGAAACTTTCAGATTCAGGGTTTTCCCAGATCTGCCAATATGACATCTCTAATAAAATGGAACTTTGAGAAACCTCAAGCCTTGGACTCTTCTTTCGTTGGGGGTGTTACTTGGAACCCTGACACTGGAAAGTAAGCCATACAATGAATGATTAAGGGAACTACCGTATTTTTCAAAGTATAAGACGTACCTTTTTCCCTTCAAAAAAGAGGCTGAAAATCTGGGTTATACACTGAATACAGCATTTTTTGCCTCCTGAAACCCCGCCCCCTTCACCAAAATGGCCATGCATAGCCTTTTGGAGGCTTTCAGAGAGCTCCTGGAGGCTGAGGAGGGCAGAAATGAGAAAAAATGGGCCTGTTTTTGCTCACTTTTTCCTCCCAGCCCCCAGGAGCACTCTATAAGCCTCCTAGCCATCCATGCCTTTTTTTAAACAAAAACAAGGGCCATTTTTATGAAAAATGAGCCATTTTGGGTCATATTTTCCCCTACCCCCACCCCCAGAAGCACTCTACAAGCCTCCTAAAGGCTATTCATACCCTTTGTTTGAAAAAAATAATAATATGGGCCCGTTTTTGCAAAAAATGGGGCGTTTTGGGGAGGTTTGCAGAGTACAAAACCTTTTTTTAATAAAATTTGCCTCTTCAAAACTTTTGTGCGTTTTATACTCCTTATACTCTGAAAAATATGGTAGGTATGTCTAGTCCAAGAAAGAGAAAGACTAAGGGTGACACAATAGCAGCCTTCCAACATCTGAGGGGCTTTTACAGAGAACAGATGATCTTTCTACCCTCTAAAGCAACTGAGGGCAAGACAAGAAGCAATAGAAGAAAGCCTATCAACAAAAGATCCAACCTAGAACTGAGGAGGAATTTCCTGTCAGTGGGAACAATTAATCAGTGGAACAGTTTGCCTTCAAAAGTTGAAGTTGAAGCAAACAGGGCTTCTAGAATAGAATAGAATAGAATAGAATAGAATAGAACAGAATAGAATAGAGGACTACCCGCACCTTCCCGACAGACAAAAAGGTATTTTTTACAAATGTCTCAGAGAATAAATGCATCAATAAATTAGAATAAAGTTCAAGAACGTCATGGGGCTTCCTAAAAAAGACAATGTATTAGTCTTTCTTTTAGGCAGGAAAAAGAGAAGAAAAGGAAGAATTTATTGATCTTGGAAGCTCAGATGAGACTGATATTTTGCCCGTCCACACATTAATTTCATTAATTTATTTTTTTATTTTATTTTATTAAATTTATACCCTGCCCTTCTCCTTGTAAGGACCCAGGGCGGCGCACAGGCAATATAAAACCATACAAAATACAAAATACATTTTTAAAAAACTGTTAAATTAAATCCCGTGCTAAAAAACCCTTTTAAAACCTTGAGAATTAAAATTTGTTCAGATAAAAGTCAGAAACGGGGGGTTATGCTAGGCCGGCATGTTGGAATAAATACGTCTTTAGACGCTGGCGGAAGAGGCGGAGGTCCGAGGTGGTGCGTAGGTCGGAGGGTAGGTCGTTCCAGAGGGCTGGGCCCGCCACAGAGAAGGCCCTTCCCCTGGGCGTCGCCAACCGGCATTGCCCAGCCGACAGTACCCAGAGAAGACCCTCTCTGTGGGAGCGGAGCGGACGAAGGGATGTATGGGGCAGGAGGCTTAGGTCAATGAAGTAAGCTTAGGACAGCATTTTGAGATACAGTTTCTTTGTGAAAGTAATGATCTCGTGTGCACTGCAACAACGGCCATAATGTAAAAGGGCTAATTGCACATCATATTTATTTGTGTGTTAACGAATACATCCAAGGGTATCGTCTGATTTATAGTGGCTCATTAGCAGCTCTTTGAAACACGGCAGTGAAACAAATCTGAATGGTGCCACGTAAAGGAGGGAAAGAAATAGATCTTTTGCACTGTGGCATTAAAATAAGGAGGGATGGGGGGAAACTGAGGCCTGTCTTTTTGGTAGCCATGGCATCATCCTGGAAACCCCAACCAGAAAAATAAAAACCACCGGCCATCAAATATGTCTGTGGAGTTCAGATCACTCATAAACCTTAAAAGATAAACCGTAAACTTTTGTCCTTTACAACAGGGGTCTCCAACCTTTGCAACTTTAAGTCTGAAGGACTTCAGCTCCCAGAATTCTCCAGCCTGGCTGGAGAATTCTGGGAGCTGAAGTCCTTCAGACTTAAAGTTGCAAAGGTTGGAGACCCCTGCTTTACAACACAACACCATCCACTTTGCATCATCAATTCACCAATTTAATCCTGCGACCAGTGAATTAGAACATAGAATCATAAATTCAGCATATGCCAGGATAAATGAAGTACCCAGAGAGATACATATTAAATTTGTTAGAAGGTCGACAAGGGAAAGGATTTTGAGGGCGCAGAGAGACGGTCCTTTAATTTATCAACAGAAAGAGGTTGCTATCTTGAAGCAGATCCCGAAGAAGATTAGAGAGGTAAGACGGAAATTTTCCTTCTTATCTAAAAGATTATTTAAACAGGGGATCTGGTTTAAGTGGGTGATGCCAGAAGGAATGTTGGTGTTCTGGGAGGGAGGAAGAGTAAGGATTAAAACAGTTGCAGAGGCGGAAGCCTTTCTTAAAAAACATTCCTCAATCCTGGAGGATGAAAATGGAGGAGCAGAGGGGGCCGCGGCCCCGCCCACTGGGGGCCAGGGAGAAGAAGACACAATTGCCAAGAGACTTAGATCTCAAAAATGACTTTATTTAATACAGTATAACTTTTGTTTGGATGTTCACACATGATTGCTAGCACAGATTTTACAATGATATGTATGCATTTCTTTCCACTTTGTAGTATAATTGCAAATTATGTATTACCTATATTTTGTTACGAAGCCTCGGAAGGGGTCAACAACTTCGACGTGAAAGTTCTCAAAATATCTTTTTCACATCTTACCCTTATCCTATTTGTTAAAAAATTCTAAAACCCAATAAAACTTTTTCAATACACAAAAAGAACATCGAATCATATGGCTGGAAGGGACCTTGGAGGTCTTCTCATCCAATTCTCTCTGCTCAAGGCAGGAGACCTTATACCAGAGGTGGGTTGCTCGCGGTTTGGCCCAGTTCGGCCAAACCAGTAGGGGTATTTTGGCCTGGGTTGCAAAACTGGTAGCGACCCAGCTTACCATGCCCCCAAACCGGTTCCCCGGTCGCCATTGCCATTGCCGGCATGTTGCTTAGTAGTGCATGCGTGCATGCAGTTCATTGTAAATTGTTCTGCACATGTGCTTATTTCTGTAAGCCGGGAGATGTCAAACTCAAGGCCCGCAGGCCAGATCCAGCCCACGGGATGCTTAGAACTAGCCCACGGGGCTGCCCTGGAAACCACGAAGGACCAGCCTGTGGTGCCTCTGACAATGAAAATGGAGCTTTGGAGGCTGCGACAGCCTCCTGCAATCTTCTGCCAGTGAAAACGGAGCTCGAGAGGGTCAAATGCAGCCCTCCAAAACTCCATTTTTGATGGCTGAGGGTTGCAGAAGACCATTGCAGCCTCCCGAGCTCCATTGTCACTGGCAGAACCACCACAGGCTGGTTCTTCATTGTTTCCAGGGCAGCCCCATGAGATAGTTCTAAGCACCCCGTGGGCTGGATCTGGTCCCCAGGCCTTGAGTTTGACACCTGTGGCTTACAGAAATAAAACCTCAATACAAACCCCAAGAAATGCTGAACGTCCTGGTGATAACAATCAAACCATGCACTTTATGGGCTCCAGGTCAACCTGAGATCCCCAGGGCCATTGGCAACACCAAGACTTCAGGGCCTTTTGAGAGAGTAGGCTTGATAGGTTGAAGGCCAATCTTATTTCCACAGGGACGATAGTCCACAGGGAGGAAGGCACCATGGAAGAGGCCTTTCTTCTTGGTCCCACGAGACAGATCTTCTTCAGAAAAGACAGATTTCTCTCACTCACTTCTACCTTCCTGTTCTTTCCTTGCAAGTGGACAGGTGAGACCAACCTCTGCTCAAATCTGTTTCTCAATCTTCAAAAGCGATCTTCCTCACAAAGAATTTGTTGGGTGCTTGATTGATTGATTTAATAAATTTATGGGCCATCTTATATGCATCTTATATACATGACTCTGGGTTGCTCACCAATGATCCTTTCATTTTAATTTATCTCTATGACCTTGAGGGAAGCCACCCCTCCTAGAAGACTGAAATATTTTGAGAAATATTTTAAAAAGGCAGGGTAAAATATTTCCCCTAAAAGAGAAATAAAAACTCTTAAGGGAGACAGAAACTCAGAGCTTCAGCTCCCTGACCCCCCAGCAGATATTTGGTGCCCTTTGAGAAGGATTGGGCCAGCCTATCTACAAAACAAAAGACCTTCAGCTCCAGGGTGATGGGTTTAAGACATGATCCTCCAGGAAATAATAGGATTATCTAGCATCAGAGCTCACCAGATTGCAAAATCCTCTGAGGACATTACATCACTCTCAAGGCTTCAACCAAACTTCTCAGACAACCGACAAGGTTAGCTAAGACCCCTACAACAGCCAATAGAATACATGTACTTGCACAGGAACAGCAAGCTCAAGGGCAAGGCCCAAGAGAAAATATAAATAAGCCTCATTCTCAACTGCATTTGGTCAACTGCCCAGGTCCTCAAACCCATGTGGTCCTGTTAATCAATAAACCATCTTTCCAATGAGCCTCCATGTTTCCATTGTCCTTCTCCCAGCTTGAAACTGAACCAGATGGATATTTCCCCCATCAACCCTTATAATATATTATTATTATTATTATTATATATAAGAAATAATTACATCTCTACAGAAATAGAGCACAACAATGATGAGAACTATCTTGAATGTATTTGGGTCAATATTAAAGGTTGGGGGGGGAATGATATTGTCATAGGTCTATACTACAGGCCACCCAACCAAGCAGAGGAAGTGGATGTACTTTTTGCTAACCAGCTAACTAAGGTATGTAGGAAGCACACTGCAATAGTAATGGGAGATTTTAACTACCCTGACATCAATTGGGAAACAAACTCTGCACCAAGTGGAAGATCCAACAGGTTCCTAACAAACCTAGCAGACAACTTTGTTTCCCAAAAGGTAGAGAAGGGAACAAGGGGATCAGCAATATTGGACTTAATTCTCACTAACAGAGAGGAAATGATAGAAGGTGTAGAAGCTACAGGAACTTTGGGGGCAAGCGATCATGAAATACTGGAATTCAACATTATGCAAACAAAAGTAGTTGAACAAAGTCAAACTAGAGTCTTAGACTTCAAGAGAGCTAATTTCAACAAACTCAGAGAGAGCTTGGGAAGGATTCCATGGATGAGAATCCTCAAGGGGAAAACAACTCAAGAAGCTTGGGAAATTTTGAAATATGAGATTATAAAAGCCCAGTCCAGCGCAATACCAATGAAGAAGAAAAATAACAGTTCCCAAAAGAAACCAGCATGGCTGCATAAAGAACTCTCTGACAAATTGAAAGACAAAAAGGATAAATATAAAAAGTGGAAAAAGGGGGACATAACCAAGGCAAAATATCAGCAAATAGCCCGAGCCTGTAAAGATGAAGTGAGGAAAGCTAAGGCTCACAATGAAGAAAGGCTTGCCAAAAAAGTAAAAAATAACAAAAAAAGCTTCTTCCAACATGTTAAAAATAAGAAAAAAGTTAAGGAAACAATTGGTCCACTGCTGGGAGAAAATGGCAAGAAGATGATAAGCAACAGGGAGAAAGCAGAACTATTTAACTCTTTCTTTGCATCTGTCTTTACACAAAGGGATAAAACAGTCCAATCAATCAAAAACAGCACCACAAATATCAGATTAGGAACACAAGTTGAAATAGAGAAGAAAATGGTAAGTGAGCACCTGTCTGCCCTGGACGAGTTCAAATCACCAGGACCGGATGGATTACACCCCAGGGTTCTGAAGGAACTGGCAGACGAGATCTCAGAACCACTGAACTATATCTTTCAGAGATCCTGGAGCACCGGGGAACTGCCAGAAGACTGGAAAAGAGCAGATGTGGTTCCCATCTTCAAAAAAGGGAAAAAAACAGATCCAGGAAACTATAGACCCATCAGCCTGACCTCAATACCAGGAAAGATTCTGGAAAAGATAATTAAACAACAAATAAGTGAACACCTAGAAGCAAACAAAGTAATAGCCAAAAGCCAACATGGGTTTGTCAAAAACAGATCATGCCAGACGAATCTAATTGCATTCTTTGACAAAGTAACAAAATCAGTGGACCAGAGGAATGCTGTTGATATAATTTACCTGGACTTCAGTAAGGCATTTGATAAAGTAGACCATAACCTACTATTAGATAAAGTAGAAAATTGTGGGTTAGACAGCACCACCACCAAATGGATTCGTAACTGGCTGACCAACCGCACTCAACGTGTAGTCCTCAATGGAACTGCATCTACATGGAAGGAAGTATGCAGTGGAGTCCCCCAAGGCTCTGTTTTAGGCCCAGTACTCTTTAACATCTTCATCAACGATTTGGATGAGGGGATAAATGGGGAACTCATCAAATTCGCAGACGACACCAAGCTGGCAGGAATAGCCAACACTCCAGAAGATAGGCTTAAGATACAGAAGGATCTAGACAAACTTGAACATTGGGCACTGTCTAATAAAATGAAATTCAATTGTGAAAAAAGTAAGGTCCTACATATAGGCAAGAAAAACCAAATGCACAAGTACAGTATAGGTGGTACCTTGCTCAATAGTAGCAACTGTGAGAGGGATCTCGGAATCCTAGTGGACAACCATTTAAATATGAGCCAGCAGTGTGCAGCAGCTGCCAAAAAAGCCAACACAGTTCTAGGCTGCATCAACAGAGGGATAGAATCTAGATCGCGTGAAGTGTTAATGCCACTGTATAGTGCCTTGGTAAGGCCACACTTGGAATACTGCATACAGTTTTGGTCGCCACGATGTAGAAAAGACGTGGAGACTCTGGAAAGAGTGCAAAGAAGAGCAACCAAGATGATTAGAGGACTGGAGACTAAGACATATGAAGAACGGCTGCAGGAACTGGGTATGTCTAGTTTGATGAAGAGAAGGACCAGGGGAGACATGATAGCAGTGTTCCGATATCTCAGAGGGTGCCACAAAGAAGAGGGAGTCAAACTTTTCTCCAAGACACCTGGGGGCAGGACAAGGAGCAATGGGTGGAAACTAACCAAGGAGAGAAGCAACTTAGAACTAAGGAGAAATTTCCTAACAGTAAGAACAATTAACCTCTGGAACAGCTTGCCTCCAGCAGTTGTGAATGCCCCAACCCTGGAAGTCTTTAAAAAGATGTTAGACAGCCATTTGTCTGAAATGGTATAAGATTCCTGCCCATGCAGGGGGTTGGACTAGAAGACCTACAAGGTCCCTTCCAACTCTGCTATTGTATTGTATTGTATTATTATTATTATTATTATTATTATTATTATTATTATTATTATTATTATTATTATTATTATTATTATTATTATTATTATTATTATTATTATTATTATTATTGACCCTTGAGCCATGGTGGCGCACTGGCAGACAGCTGGTTGCCTGCAATTTGGCAGTTCAAATCTCACCAGGCTCAAGGTTGACTCATCCTTCCAGGGTCAGTAAAAATGAGGACTCAGATTGTCGGGAGCAACATGTGGACTCTGTAAACCACTGAGAGAGGGCTGTAGAGCACTGTGAAGCAGTATATAAGTCTAAGTGCTAGTGCTAATGCTATAATATTGCTTCATTGTTGAACATGGTTGAATAAGCTTCTACTGCTGAGGATTTCTATGCCATGCTTTCACATTATTTTACAGCCTCCAAATACTTGAGAAAGTATCCTTCCCAGCTTGAAAAAAACCTCAAAGGGAAGCGTTCTCATATAATTTTTTTTTCTTGAAATTTTATGGAATTGTGGGAAACAGAAAGGCTGCAGACCACTGGAGAAGTTGGTCTACAATGACAGAGAGGTGATTTGCACACGGAGCTTAGCCACTTCCCCACCAAATAAGCTAATAAACTCAAAGAGAAATGTTGAAGAGCAAAATCTCTTTCGTCCAATTGAACAAGAACCAACAGAGAAGAGAAAGGCAAGATAATTTTTCTGCACTGCATTAATTTCCTTTCTCCAGGCCCCGATTGCTCTCCTTTTTCAAAAAAAATAAATAAAAATGAAGTGATTTCTCAGTCTCTCAGGAAATTAGTTCCCAGAAATTAACTCTCTTTGCTGAAACATCAGTTGAGCATTCCGAATGACCAAAGAGCTTGTTATAATCTCTTGTCTTCTACTTGATTTTAGGATTATTTGTGCCGGAGCTGAGATTGAAGCCTTCGGATCACTGGATTGATTAAATGATGTTGAAATACGGCCGTCAGAGGAGACATCTGAGCCGCTCCTCGGCAAGACTGATTCAGAGAGAACACATCTGCTAATTCCAGAAAAAACCAAACATTAAGCTTCCCTTCTTTCTGTGTCTGCTTCTTCTTAGATCTCAAAGTCCTTAGTAAAACATTTCCTGGGTTTAAACTTCTCTTTTCCCTTCCTCTGATTTTCCCCAAAGTGGCTATTAGCTCCACAATGGGGGCGGGGGGGGGGGGGACCCAACTTTAGCAAGGAATTTTTATGCCTGAATATGATATAAATTAAAAATGGCTTTCTCTCTCTCTCTCTCTCTCTCTCTCTCTCTCTCTCTCTCTCTCTCTCTCTCTCTCTCTCTCTCTCTCTCTCTCTCTCTCATTCCACCCCATTCCCAAATGCTTTTTGTCAGAGTTTGTTGCAGAAAAATCAAATCCAGAAAGCACACACACACAGATAACTGATTCAGCTGGATTCATTAACTTCTTTATATACATAATAACAGATGAATAAATGTGCAATAGTAGATTCTTTCAACGTGATAGAAGTTACTGTTCAGCAGAGATCAGTTTTCAGTTCAGAGCAGACAGACAAGTTTAGACTAGTTTACTTTTCAGAGCAACAGACTGAGAGCTCAGAGCTTAGTTTCAGTTTCAAGTCTATGCACAGACTCAGTTCTGTTTAAGCTCCCATTGGCCGATTTAGTTGCTCTGCCTATTCATTGGCTGACCTTGTTCCCATGTCTCTCCCAGCCATGAATATTTTGACACTTTTTAGACTTAATCCCTTAAGCGTCCAGTTAGGTTTTGTGGATATACATAATGAACACACTAATGTTCATTGAATGAACTGGTAATATATTTTTTCCCTCTATTCCAGTTCTCTCCCACACAAAATACCTTCATCAATGAAGAACCATTCATTTCCTATTCATTTCACATGATTAAATAAGTCAGGTTCTTCTCTGAAGTGCTCAAGGGTAATTGCTCAATCAAATCTTTCAATTGTTTTAATAGCTTCTTTCTGAGGAAGGAAGTGCTGGAAGAAATATCCATCTGGGTTCAGTCCCAAGTGGGGAGAAAGACACTGGAAACATGGAGGCTGCTTGGAAAAGTGGTTTTAATGGTGGACAGGACCACATGCCTTGGAGCTTCTGGGTGAAAAGGGAGATAACATGCTTCAAGATGTTGGGTGAAGAAGAAAAAAGGACCGAGATGCTGAGAGTCCCTGCGTTTTATACCTTCACCTGGGCCCCACTTCCTGTCCTGTCCCTGTGTGAGAAATGTATTCTGATTGGTTTTCAGACTCCCAGGGGGCAGGGCGGGGGGGTCTTAGGTAACTTTGTAGACTGTCCTGAGACGGAAGCTTGTTTGAGCCTTGCTGATGTAATCTTCCCAGGTGCCATGTGATGAGATATGGGTAGAGGGTTAATCTTTATTGTGTAGAATAGACTGACTCAAACCTTAATGGCTCACTGACATGGGCTGCTATTAAGACTGAGTCTGTTTCCTGCCTAAAAACATGTTTCTCTATTTCTCATCCAGGGAACTATAATATTCTGCCTTCTCAATATTTCCTAAGATATTTTATTCTTCTATTTATTTATTTATTTATTCGATTTATATACCGCTCCTTTCTCCATCGAGATGGACTCAGGAGTAGGGGGGATGCTAACTTCCTACAGAAGGGAGGCATGGAAAGCTTTTCCACACAATCGTCACCACATGCCTAGCAGAGTTTATGTAGAGTTTGGTGTCCCAATTCGACGTAATAGTTGAGGCGGTAGCCTAGAAAACAGGAGACTATGAATTCTAGTCCCACCTTAGACGTGAAAGCCAGTTTGGTGACCTTGAGCCAATCATTAGGAGAATGGGAGTTCTCTTCCCGCCTTAGTCGTGAATGCCAATTGGATGACTTTGAGCCAATCACTAGGAGAATGGGAGTTCTCTTCCTGCCTTAGATGTGAACGGCAATTGGATGACCTTGAGCCAATCACTAGGAGAATGTGAGTTTTCTTCCCGCCTTAGACGTGAACGCCAATTGGATGACTTTGAGCCAATCACTAGGAGAATGGGAGTTCTCTTCCTGCCTTAGATGTGAACGCCAATTGGATGACTTTGAGCAAATCACTAGGAGAATGTGAGTTCGCTTCCCGCCTTAGACGTGAACGGCAATTGGATGACCTTGAGCCAATCACTAGGAGAATGTGAGTTTTCTTCCCGCCTTAGATGTGAACGCCAATTGGATAACTTTGAGCCAATCACTAGGAGAATGGGAGTTCTCTTCCTGCCTTAGACGTGAACACCAATTGGATGACTTTGAGCCATTCACTAGGAGAATATGAGTTCTCTTCCCGCCTTAGACGTGAAAATCTGAGAGACAGACACTCCCTCTCAGCCCAACCCATTTCACAATCTTGTTGTTATGGAGGAAATAGAAGGAGGAAGGAAAATTATGTTGGGTCACCCCCTGGATTATTTATAAAGTTATAAAAGTAGGGGGGGGAATCTAAAAACCAAATAAAATAAATAAATCATAAAGTTGAATACCAAGGCTCAGAGTCATCCATTCCGTACAAACACTAGACTAGAGCCTTCATTTTGCTCGCACTCCATCTCTTGGGTAACCAGTGGTGCCATTGTAACCAGTAGTGGGATCAGTGGTGGGTTTCTACTGGTTAAGACTGGTTCAGCCAAACCGGTAGTAGTTTGGCAGCCTGGGTCGTTGGAACCCGCAGTGACCCAGGCCTGCCATTCCCCTGAACTGTTTCTCCAGGGGCCACAATAGGTGCTGCCATCTTGAGTTTTGCTTCTGTGCATGCGCAGAGCAATTTTTATTGCACTGCTCATGCATGCACAGTGCACACCAAGCGCGCAAGTGCAAATCATGTGCACAGCGCAGCCATGAGCGAACTGGCAATTGCAACTGCCGGAACCCACTCCTGGGTGGGATCCTACCAGTTTAACAACAGTTCGGTGATTGCATGCTTTGCTGCATGCGCGTGCCCAGTTTTGAGAAAACTTACCTTCTGCATTATTGCTGGGGAGGAAAACAGCTGAGGCGCAGCAATCATCTCTCCCGTGCGACTCAACTGAGAATAGAATAGAACAGAACAGAATAGAATAGCAGGGTTGGAAGGGACCTTGAAGGTCTTCTAGTTCAACCCTCTGCTTAGGCAGGAAACCCTACATCGCTTTAGACAAATGGTTATCCAACATCTTCTTAAAGACTTCCAGTGTTGGAGCATTTACAACTTCTGGAGGCAAGTTGTTCCACTAATTAACTGTTCTAACAGTCAGAAAATTTCTCCTTAATTCTAGGTTGCTTCCCTCCTTGATTAGTTTTCACCCATTGCTTCTTGTCCTGTCCTCAGGTGCTTTGGAGAATAGTTTGACTCTCTCTTCTTTGTGGCAACCCCTCAGATATCAGAATACCGCTATCATGTCTCCCCTAGTCCTTCTCTTCACTAGGCTAGCCAGGCCCAGTTCCAGCAACCATTCTTCATTTGTTTTATCCTCCAGTCCCCTAATCAACTTTGTTCTTCTCTGAACTCTTTCTAGAGTCTCCACATCTCTTTTATACCAAAACTGAGTGCAGTATTCCAAATGTGGCCTTACCAAGGCATTATAAGATAAGAAGAAGATAAAGGTCTACTTATAAAGGATATAAGAAGATAAAGGTCAGTAAAGCGCAGGGGCGGGCTTGATCGTCGAAGCAAACCAGTTTGCTCCCACCTGATCATCAGAGCTACCAGTTCGCCAGAACCGGTCCGAACCGGTAGAATCCCACCCCTGCTTGTAACTTAGAACAGTCACTCAATGAACGGCTGTAAGTTGGAGACTACCTGTAATTTATTATTGTGGTTTTCCTGGCAGACAAGAAACCAAAAATTGGGGTCTTTTGACTGCAAAGATTTTTCTGCAGATGTGATTGCCCTGCACTTATCAGTCATAGTTGAGATGCCATCAGCTCTACAAATAAAAAAAGCAATAGCAAAGCAATCGTTTCTTTTAAAACTATTGGCCAGGAAAGAGCCTCTTGCAGCTGTTTAGAATGATTAAAAAAAACTCCACTTCTCTGGTCGCAAGAGCCGCCAGGCTTGAAATTTTGGGCTTGGACAACCTGGAACTACGCCGCCTGTGGTCTGACCTAAGCATAGTATACAAAATTGTCTGCTACAACTTCCTACCTGCCAACGACTTCTTCAGTTTCAACCTCAATAATACTCGGGCAAACAATCGATACAAACTCAAGGTGCTTCAAGGTTTTGACGACCATCTTCAAAGTGCTCCATGGCTCGGGGCCTAGTTATATGCGAGACCGTCTCCTGCCCCATACATCCCTTCGACCGATCCACTCCCACAGGGAGGGCCTTCTCAGGGTGCCGTCGGCCGGACAATGCTGACTGGCGACACCCAGGGGAAGGGCCTTCTCTGTGGCGGGCCCCGCCCTTTGGAACGACCTACCCCCAGAACTTCGCACCATCTCAGACCTCCGCCTCTTCTGCCAGTGTCTAAAAACACATTTCTTTCATCAAGCCGGTCTAGTGTAACCTCCGCTGTGACTATTTTAGATAGCTTCTATTTTAGGGGATTTTAATTTGGTTTTAGCGCAGGATGGGTATTTAATAAGTTTTTTAAATTTTATTTCTTTATTTATTTTATTTTATTAAATTTATACCCCGCCCTTCTCCTTGTTAGGACCCAGGGCGGCGAACAAATTTTATATTTGTTTTTGTATGTATTTTAAATTCCTGTGCGCCGCCTTGGGTCCTCTTTGGAGAAGGGCGGGATATAAATCTAATAAAATAAAAAAATAAAAAAAATAAAAGGTAAATTGCTCCAAACTCGATTGCAGATAATACGACTTCAGCAAGAGAGTGGCCAATGCCTGGAATGCTCTCCCTGGCTCCCTTGTTACATCCTCAAACCCCCACAGCATCAACCTTAAACTGTCTACCCTGGACCCCACCCAGTGGTGGGTTTCTGCAGGCTCGCACCTACTCGCAAGAGCCGGAGGGTGAAATTTAGAGAGCCGGTGAGAGGGGGTTCCACCGGCGGAGCCAGAAGTAAGTCTGGCCTGGCGCTGCCGGTAACCCAATGGGAAGGAAAGGAAAGGAAGGGAAGGCAGAAAGTAAGAAAGGAAAGTAAGAAAGGAAAGGAAAGGAAGGAAGGAAGGAAGGAAGAAAGAAAGAAAGAAAGAAAGAAAGAAAGAAAGAAAGAAAGAAAGAAAGAAAGAAAGAAAGAAAGAAAGAAAGAGAATTTATCATCACAATTGAGCCCAAAATTTGGGTTGCTAAGCAAGTGCGTTGTTAAATGAGTATCACCACATTTTACAAGTTGGCCACTCCCACCCTGTCACATGACTGCCAAGCCACGCCCACAAAATAGGCCACACCTAGAGAGTAAGTTCTAAAAAAAATTGAAACCCACCACTGACCCCACCCCATTCCTAAGAGGTCCGTAAAGGGGGCGTGCATAAGCGCACCAGCCTGCCTACCGTCCCTGTCCTACTGTCCCCATTTACTTGTAATCATTTCCTTGTTCATGTCCATGTTCAGACTTATACCTGTTATCTTGCACTTGTTTGACAAACTGAATAAAATAAAAAATATTTCTTAACCCAGGCGATCTTGAAAAACTTTCCTGCCACCCCTTTAAAAGAACTATGAAGGTCCTTCTGCTTTTTTCTTTAAGGTTTAGTTCTCCGCCCCCCCCCCCCCCCAAGAAGACTGGATTTGCGGTACTTATTACAGAGACACAATAGGCAGAATGTAATTATCTTTAATAAATCTCACCCCAGACATTGATGAAATGAGCCATCGTATGCAAATGTATATATTCCCTGTAGAAAGATACAGGCAAATGAGGGGAAACACAGGCTCATTGTGTTAATGCAAGTAAAATAAAGGATGAAAACCTGTTTGGGTTTATATTCCTTTGAGTCCCTCACCCTTTTCCTTTAAAACAGATGTTGCCATTACTGTGATTGTTATCGCCTTCTTTGTACTGCGGTGGCACAGTGGTTAGAGTGCAGTACTGCAGGCTACTTCTGCTGCCTGCCGGCTGCCTGCAATTTGGCAATTCAAATCTCACCAGGCTCAAGGTTGACTCAGCCTTCCATCCTTCCGAGGTGGGTAAAATGAGGACCCAGATTGTAGGGGGCAATAGGCCGACTCGGTAAACCGCTTAGAGAGGGCTGTAAAGCACTATGAAGCAGCATATAAGTCTAAGTGCTGTTGCTATTTTCATACAGCGTGTTTCAATTTTATAGAAAGTTGAGAGCAAATGGGATAATGTAGCTAGTGGTGGGTTTCAATTTATTTTACTACCATTTTGCTCATGTGTGGGGTCGCATCTCACAGGAAGCTTCGGCGCATGCAGAGAAGCATCTGGGTGGGTGGAGCCTCCCGCTGCCATACCCTTACTGGGATTCAAACCTGGGCTGTTTTTACATATTAGGCAGTTAGAGGTTAATATAACTGCCTAATATGTAAAAACAGCCCAGGTTTGAATCCCAGTAAGGGTATGGCTATCTGATGAGAGCTAAATAGCTTGAAATAGATCTATACTAGTCTCCCTTCATTTATCAAATATTACAGAATCTTCTATTCTGCCATTATGTGTTAAATCCAAGCTAAAATAACCCCCCGCCCACCCCAAATACCTGTGCAACTTCTGTTTAAAATCTTTTAAAAACCTCCTGCCAAACCATCATGGATTTCTTTCCGCAAAAGTAGAGTTAAGATGTTGGATAGGAAATCAGCGGCACTGACAAATTAAAATGTGAGCAAGATCTGACTCCATAATCTACCAATTTGATTTTATACTGTATGTAAATGAGGGGAAACACAATTACAGCATAATTTTGAGTTAGGCTCTGAAGATAATAATTTCGTGTCTCCTAAATGTGATTGCGGTCTTCAAAGGGAAATGTAAAGCTTTATTCTTGAAAGTGGGTTTTTATTTAATTAAAAATCTGTTCCTACTGCTCACACCCACATCCCGACACACACGCACACAAAAACCCCACCCACCTCACAATGGCGTCCTTGTTATATTTTAAAATATGTCAGTTATTGTTTAAAATAATGAAAGGGGAAAAGAAAGAAAGAAAATAAGTTAACTACTAAATATAGATTAGAGGCATTACGAAACGATATATAGTAGCTTCCCTTTATACAATAATACAATAGCAGAGTTGGAAGGGACCTTGTAGGTCTTCTAGTCCAACCCCCTGCGTAGGCAGGAACCTTATACCATTTCAGACAAATGGCATTTGTCATTTGTCAAAACCCTTTCCATTTGGGTTTTCAACTGCTGAACCACAATTTGGATATCTATCCTTTACACTGAACATTAAAGATGGTTACGAGTTTCTATTTAAATCCTAGAAAGTACGTCCCCAATGCCTAAATTTGCAGCATTGTGTAATGTGTGGTGTCTTCATTATCAACACTCTGTTTCACCTGGGAGAAAGGACAAGTAACACATAAATAACTATTTTTGGAGAGTTGGGATGACACATATGGGAAGAGCTCAGGTAGACAAATCCAACTGAGAAGAAAAATATACAGAGAGGGAGAGGTTAACCTACCTTTGTAAACAAAATATCCTTCCTTTAATTGATGCACAAGAGAATGCAGACGAAGGCAAGGCACCTGGAACTTCCCCGGGGAATCGCACGCTGAATTACAGAAAAACAGCCTTGAAAGCATATATATCCTCTGCAGCCAAGAAGGTTCTGCTCCTATCATACCTCCATGTTAAATTCATGCTTTCTAGTCCCGACGTTTGAAATCTAGTCTCATATCTTCTCTTGACTGATGGCCTCCTGATTCATTTGAGCTGAGGGGCATTAAATGGATAGATCCAGGGTCCGATGAACATGTTTTTACACAGAGTATTAAGCGCCATTGATCCTATCCATCCCTGACAAATTCACCTTGGATCTAGAAGAGTTTCCTCAGTTGTGCCTGGTTATTTTATACCACTTTTGGTGGTATAAACCATGGTGCAGGTGTTCTTTTGGCAATTATTTCAATACTTTCCCGTCTGGATGCAGATTTTGCTAGGGGAGGCTTTTTCAGAAATGTTTTGGCATTGTTTCCTTCTCAGGGCTGAGAGACAGTGACTGGCACAAAGTCCCAGTTGGCTTTGTGCCTAAGGAAGGACTAGAACTCAAAGTTTCTAGCCTGATGCTCACCCTACCTCCATCCCCACCCACAGTAATCTGTATGACACCGATTCATATATTCTGAGATATGAGCCAACGACCAGCTGTTTTGCTAGTTTCCACAAGCCAATGATCAGCTGTTTTGCCGGTTTCTACAAGCCAATGATCAGCTGTTTTGCTGGTTTCTACAAGCCAACGACCAGCTGTATTGCTGTTTTCCACAAGCCAACTATCAGCTGTTTTGCTGGTTTCCACAAGCCAATGACCAGCTGTTTTGCCAGTTTCCATGAGCAAACAATCAGCTGTTTTGCCGGTTGCAGCGAGGCGATGTGGGCCATAGGCACCTGTGTCTTGGGAAGCGGCTCCTCCCCATGAGGACACCATTGCAGCATGGCCGTTGATGCCCAAGCACACGCATCCACTCCTCCTCTGCCCATTTTAGCTCTTTAATGCATAACAATATCACTTAGATTTTTATACAGTGCTTTACAACCCTCTCTAAACAGTTTACAGAGTCAGCCTAGTGCCCCAACAATTTGGGTCTTCATTTTACCCACCTCAGAAGCCTGGAAGGCTGAGTCAACCTTGAATTGATGAGGATTGAACTCCTGGCAGTGAGCAATGAATTAGCCTGCAATACTGCATTCTAACCACTGGAGTGGTGTGGTGGCCTAGAGATGGAGCTCTTGCCTCATAATCAGGAGGCTGTGAGTTCAATCCTAGGTAGAGGCAGATATTTCTCTCTCTGGGTACAATGAAAATATAGCTGTTGAATAAAACTCTGCAAGGGCAACAGGAAGAGCAGTAAACACTCCACTAGTTCCATTCAGTTGCCCAGACTCCACCCCACAAGGGATTACGGGGTCGTAAGAAGGAGGAGGAGGAGAAAGAGAAAGAAGAAGAAGAAGACTACTGCATTCTAACTACAGTGCCACCAATTGGGCTTATAATTTTATTTCTCTGTCTGCATTCATTAACTCTAATCCAGAATATCAACCCACCAGGTGGCCTTCTTTGGATGCTTCCCACTTGTTCTCAATCCAACAAAAACTACTGGGAGACTAGAAGTTCAATGAAGAACGTTTGAAGAAGTTTGGTTTGCAACAAAAAAAGGAAGGAGGGAGGGAGGGAGGGAGGGAAGGAAGGAAGGAAGGAAGGAAGGAAGGAAGATAAGAGCACTCTTCCAACCTGAAATGATGTCACATGGAAGATGACCAAGACTGGTTCTCTCATTCCAGCATGCAAAACAAGGAAGAAGAGATTTAAGAAAGGTAGATTTCAACTGACAGCATTTAAAAAAAAATGTCTTTGGAACAATAACAGTGATTCAGCAGTGTTGCCTATTACTCAGAAAGGAACAGACAGTGTAGGAGGAGACCATCTATAGTAGACAAAAAATAGAGTCTAATAGCAGAGTCTCAACCAAGGCATAAACCTGGTTTCTCCCCTTTTTATGATAGTGCAGTCCAGAGGTCCCCAACGGGCCATGGCCTATTCACAACCAGGCCACGGAAGTGGCGGGAAAACATGTGGGTGAGTGAGCATGTGCCGTTTGATTTATGTGAGTGCTGGGCACCACAGGTAGGTTGCTGCTGGCTCGGCTGAACTGGTAGTGGAATTCAGACCTGGGTCGCAGGCCTGCCGCACCCCTGAACTGATTCTCATAAGAACATAAGAACATAAGAACAGCCTTGCTGGAACAGGCCACAGCCCGTCCGGTCCAGCCTTCTGTCTCACACAGTGGCTCCCCATTTGCTTCAGGGTCTTCCCAAGCAGACGTCTTCACCTGCTTATGATTCCCTGCAAATGGCATTGAGAGATATCCTGCCTATCTCTCCAGCCTGGAGGGTGTCCTTAGGCATCCATCATGATAGCCATGGATACCCTTGTTCTCCAGTGTCTTCTGCCATTGCCAGCATATCTCTGTGCATGTGCAGAGCAATGTTTAATCAAATGCGCATGCGCACGCAATGCGTGACTGGTGCATGTGCAAGTGAAGCAAGCAGTGCGCTCGCAAAGCGCGCGTGCAGTGAACCAGTATCAACCAGTTCAGGAACCCACTCTTGGTGGGCATGTGCAGTCACTGCTTGTGCAACTGATGTTGTGTGCACCCCGGGCTCACCCGCCACTCACATGGAACTATCCCCTTCTTCCCCCCCCCCCACCCCCCAACCTGCCAGCCTACAAAGCTGGAAAAAGCTGGAGACTTTTGCTGCAGTTCCTTGATTCTATTTATTTATTGTTAATTTATTTATTTATTAGTTTAGGAACTAATATGTACAAGATAGCAGGTACAAGCATGAACATGGACAGGAGCAAGTGAGCTTACAATAATACAATAATACAATAATACAATAGCAGAGTTGGAAGGGACCTTGTAGGTCTTCTAGTCCAACCCCCTGCGTGGGCAGGAATCTTATACCATTTCAGACAAATGGCTATCTAACATCTTCTTAAAGACTTCCAGGGTTGGGGCATTCACAACTTCTGGAGGCAAGCTGTTCCAGAGGTTAATTGTTCTAACTGTCAGGAAATTTCTCCTTAGTTCTAAGTTGCTTCTCTCCTTGATTAGTTTCCACCCATTGCTTCTTGTCCTGCCCCCAGGTGCCTTGTAGAATAGTTTGACTCCCTCGTCTTTGTGGCACCCTCTGAGATATCAGAACACTGCTATCATGTCTCCCCTGGTCCTTCTTTTCATTAAACTAGACATACCCAGTTCCTGCAACCGTTCTTCATATGTTTTAGTCTCCAGTCCCCTAATCATCTTGGTTGCTCTTCTCTGCACTCTTTCCAGAGTCTCCACATCTTTTCTACATCATGGTGACCAAAACTGAATGCAGTATTCCAAGTGTGGCCTTACCAAGGCATCATAAAGTGGTATTAACCCTTCACGTGATCTTGATTCTATCCCTCTGTTTATGCAGCCTAGAACTGTGTTGGCTTTTTTGGCAGCTGCTGCACACTGCTTCTTTACCACTAGGCCGCCACCACTTTAATGATTATTTACATTAAAAGTCCTCCGCTCTCAGAGGGGGGGGGGGAGAGAGAGAGAGAGAGAAGGTTCCCTTTGCTGGATGTGTTCAAGCAGCAGCTAGACAGCCATCTCATCTGGAATGCTTTGATTTGACTTGTTGTCCTGAGGCAGGGATTAATGGCCTAAATGGGCCTTCCAGAATCTCTGCCTCTAGAATCACAGGGCTGGAAGGGACCTTGGAGATCTTGTAGTCCAACCCCTTGCCCAAAGCGGGAGACCTTATGCCACCCCAGACAAATAGTTGTTCAACATTTTATTTGTCTGAAGTGGTGTAGAGTTTCCTGCCCACAGAGCCCTCTCTGTGGACACGCCAGCCGTCACACCAGCCCAGCTCCACCATGCATGCATATGCACCTCCCACTGGCCAGGTGGTCTTTGGGTCTCCGCCGCACATGCGCAGGGGGCTGGGGTGCATGTGGGGAACACGTACACACATGCCCAGGGGACGCTCGCATTGCATTTTGGGGTTGCATGCACCCGCATGCACTTTGGGCACTCGGGACCACAAAGGTTAACCATCACTGGTATAGGTTCTCCTGCTTGAGCAAGAAGGGCTGGACTAGAAGACCTCCAAGGTCCCTTCCATCTCTGTTATTCTATTCTACTCTGTTTTCTTGAAAACCTCCAGTGATAGAGCCCCCGCAATTTCAGAGACACTGATTAATTGTTCTCACTGTCAGGAAATTCCTCCTTAGTTCCAGGCTGGGTCTCTCTTTAACAAGCTTCCATCCACTGAATAACAGAATTCAATGGATTCTCCTGGAAGGGACCTCTGAGGTCTTCTAGTCTAACCCCCTGCACAAGCAGGACACCCTATGTCAGGGATGTCAAACTGGCGGCCCACCCATAGGCCACGCCCACCCCAGCTCCACAAAGGGAAAGAACATCATATTTATTATATTATATTTATTATATTTATATCCTGCCCTTCTCCACAGAGGACCCAGGGCGGCGCACAGGAATTTAAAAACATACAAAAAATAAATACATAATTTAAAATATATTAAACTATTCTAATCCTATGCTAAAACCAAATTTTAAAATACCCAATTTAAAATTCTCTAAAATAGTCCCCATGGGAGGTTAGGCTAGGCCGGCTTGTTGGAAAAGATAGTGCGTAATTCAGGGTGTAGGTCATTCCAAAGGGCAGGGCCCGCCACAGAGAAGGCTCTTCCCCTGGGTGTCGCCAGTCAGCATTGTCTGGCCGACGGCACCCTGAGAAGACCCTCTCTGTGGGAGCGGATCGGCCAAAGGGATGTATGGGGCAGAAGGCGGTCTGGCATATAACTAGGCCCCGAGCCATGGAGAGCTTTAAAGATGGTCGTCAGAACCTTGAAGCGCACTCGAAAGGCCACAGGAAGCCAGTGCAGCTCGCGCAGGATCGGTGTTATGTGGGAGCATCTGGTGGCTCCCGTAATCACCCGCGCGGCTGCATTCTGAACTAACTGTAGCTTTTGAGTGCACCTCAAGGGAAGCCCCATGTAGAGAGCATTACAGTAGTCGAGTTAGGACGTCACGAGAGCTTGAGTGACTGTGCGAAGGGCAGCCCGGTCCAGTAAGGGGCGCAATTGGCGCATCAGGCATACCTGATGAAACGCCCCCCTGGCCACGGCCGCCCCATGGTGCTCCATGGACAGCCGGGAATCCAGGAGGACACCCAAATTGCGCGCCCTCTCCACGGGGACCAGTGTTTCGCCCCCGATGGCCAGAATTGGAGTAATCTGGCTGAACTGGGGTGCCGGAAACCACAGCCACTCAGTCTTGGCAGGGTTGAGCTTGAGTTTGTTACCACCCATCCAGATCCGTACGGCCTCCAAACACCGGGACAGCACTTCGGCGGCATCGTTGGGGTGGTCTGGGGTGGATATGTACAGCTGAGTGTCATCAGCGTACAGATGGTACTCCACCCCAAAACCACGGATGATCTTGCCCAGCGGCTTCATATATGTGTTAAACAGGAGGGGTGAGAGGACCGACCCCTGAGGAACCCCACATAAGAGGGGTCTCGAGGTCGACCTCTGCCCTCCTGTCAACACATATTGCGACCGACCAGAGAGGTAGGACGAGAACCACCGCAAAACGGTGCCTCCCAGCCCCAATCACCCCAGTCGGTGCAATGGGATACCATGGACGATGGTATCAAAAGCCGCTGAGAGGTCTAACAGGAGTAGGATAGAGGAATAACCTCTATCCCGCACCCTCCAGAGATCATCAACCAACGCGACCAATGCCGTCTCGGTGCTGTGACTGGGTCGGAAGCCAGACTGGCGCGGGTCTAGATAATCAACTTCCTCCAGGTGTCACGGAAACTGTTGGGCCACCACACTATCAACAACCTTCACTAAAAAGTGAAGGTTGGAGACCGGACGATATTTCTCCAACAATGCTGGGTCCAGGGACGGCTTCTTGAGGAGGGGCCTTACTACCGCCTCTTTCAAGATGGCAGGCAAGGACCCCTCACTCAAAGATGCGTTGACAATGCCCTGGAGCCAGCCTCGTGTCATCTCCCAGGATGCCAGTACAAGCCAGGAGGGACACGGGTCCAATAAACATGTGGTCGCCCTAAGTCTCCTTGACAACCTGTCCATATCCTCAGTGGTGACAAAGTCAAACTCCTCCCAAGAAGGAACCTCAAGACTAGTCTCGGGCAGTCCCACAGGACCACTGTCGATGGAGGGTACCTCATTCCAAATCTGAGTGATTTTCTCCTGCAGATAAATCCCAAATTCCTCTGCTCGCCCTTGCAAAGGGGCTTCCCGCAGCCTCTGGTGAAGGAGGGAGCGGGTCACCCCAAACAGGGCGGCAGGGCGGTTATCTGCAGATGCAATAAGGGTGGCACAATACTCACATTTGGCCACCCTTATCGCCACTAAGTAAGCCCTAATATGGGCTCTCACTAGTGTTCGGTCGGCTTCGGAGCGAGAGGATCTCCATCTACTCTCTAGGCATCTCTTGTGGTGCTTCATCTCCCGAAGCTCCTCAGTAAACCAAGGAGCCTGGGTGGTTCGTCGCCGCAAGAGAGGCCGCAAGGGCGCAACTTGGTCCAAAGCCCCCATGGCCACACTTAACCATGCGGCCACTAGGTCCTCAGTCGAGTCACGAGGCAGGGTCACAGGAATTGGCCCAAGCTCCCTCTGGAACCTTTCCTTAGAAGCCTGGGGCGGAACCATCTAGGAGTATCTGGTTCCGCCTCCCCGCGGTGAGGTGAAGCGATTGGAAAGTCCAGCCAAAGGAGAGCGTGATCTGTCCATGACAAGGGAGTGATGACTAGATCCCCTATTCCCAGATCACTACTCCACTGTCCCGAGACGAAGATTAAATCCAGTGTGTTTCCCCCCTCGTGAGTAGGGCCTAAAACTACTTGGGTCAGGTCCATGGCCATCATGGAGGCCATGAACTCCCGAGCTGCTCCAGAGGCTTCGCCCGCCGACGGCAAGTTAAAGTCCCCCATGACTACCAGTCTGGGGGTCTCAACTGCCGCCTCGGCTATCACCTCATGTGTTATACCATTTCAGACAAATGACTGTCGAGTCTCATCTTAAAAGCCTTTATTGCCTCTTGTCCTGCCTTCTGGGGCTTTGGAGAATGAGCCAACTCCTCTTGTGACAGACCCTCAAGTACTAGAAAACAATTATCATGTCTTCCAGTGCATGATGAATCTTCAATATGCTTGATATACCTACCTTCCTTGCCCGTTCATTATATAGTTTAGCCTCTAGTCCCTGTTGGAAGAAATGTCCACCTGGGTTCAGTTCCTAGTGGGAAGAAAGTGTTAGAATATTCATGACTGGGAGAGACATGGGAACAAGGTCAGCCAATCTATAGGCATGGCAACTGGGACAGCCAATGAGAACTATTTGGTGACTGAGAGCCATACCAGATGGCTAGGAGCCTGGGTGTGGCTTAGGTTTAGCTTAACTGCCCTGTATAGAGGAGGTTCTCTTCGTCTATATTGAGTCTGCTGCTTTGAGAAGTAAATTAACCGTCTGTCTGGTCTTGTCTGCTAAAATGAAGCTAACTGCTTGTGTTTGCCTGTAACTCTCCTGTCTTGTGTTTACTTGGAAGAATCACCTGTTGGTATTGTACTTTTATTCATCTATTCTTATGTATATAAAGAAGTTAACGAATCCTGCTGCATCAGTTATCTGTATGGGCTTTCTGGATTTGATTTTTCTGCAACAAATTTGGACAGAAAGACAGTGGAAACATGGAGACTGCTTGGAAAGATGGTTTTAATGGTTGACAGGACCACATGGTTTGAGGTTCTGGGCAAAAAAAAGGGAAGGGATGCTGAGAGTGCCTGGGTTTTATGCTCTTTCTTGGCTTTTGAATTTGAGCTTGTATTCAGATTGGGTGATGATGCAATGGGCAATTCCAACTATGGCTCTGCCTGAAGGAGATAGACTTTTGTCAATGGGCCATTGACAAAGGTGTGCATGTGTGTGTGTGTGTGTGTGTGTGAGTTTCGGCCTCCCTTTTAGGGGAAATATACTGCCCTTTTAATATTTCCTAATGTTAAGATAATTATCCTGATGTTGGGTTGACAATATATATATAAGCCAGGATTATTAAAGGGTATATGTATCTTTAAAGACTATGTGGAATCTGATTGGCTGTGCTTCCCAGCTTAATCATAAAAAGCGGCAGGAAACACAGTTCATCCCTTTTTTGCTTTCCTTGCGTCTTGATTGCCACTGAGGAAGGAGCTGAAACTGAAGACGGAAGAAGAATCATTGTTTTGACTGACTGTAAGATAACTGTGTTTTGGTGAAGGACTGTTTATTGTTAGAGGTGTTAGTATCACTGTTTGGAAGAAGTATTTTAGTACATCAAGACTCCATTTTTCTACTATCAGTGTTTGAGAGTTCTTGTGTGGTTTAAGCAGCGTATCTCTTGCTGTCCGGTGTATTGCACTATTCTGCCTGGGTTTTTTCCCCCAACAGGGGTGTTTTACCCCTAACACCTAAAATAGCTCATTTTCCTAGGAGAGGGGTGGGTGCTGACTTCCTACATTGCCTTATCATCGTTGTTGCTCTTCTCTGCCTTCTTTTTAGAATGTCAGCATCTTCTTCGTGTCATGGCAACCAGAACTGGCTGTAGTATTACAAGTGTGGCCTCACAGTATGTGCAGTATAACGCATATACTTAAAATATAAATATCTAGAACAAGACAGTGTTCTCTCTCTCTATACCTTGTCCATCGTTGAGAATTTCCTTGGAGGCCCTTATTTAGCCACGATGTGGTACAGAGCAGATGTACAGAAACCAAGAGCATGAAGAAATAGCATCCTCAAAGGTCCAAACAACAAATGTAGCTTACAAAAAAAAAAAATCTCACGAATAGAAAATTGCTTGAACTGCAGCAAAGTTTTCTTCTCCAAACATTTTTTGTTCATCTAGCACCACCTAGTGGCTGTAGGACTATTTAGCAACCTCTCTCTCTCTCTCAATAAGGGGGGGGGGGGGGGGGGAACCAAACAAGAACAAAGTACATTTATTAGGACAGTGAAAGGGATGGAGTTTAGTTTAGTTTAGTTTAGTTTAGTTTAGTTTAGTTTAGTTTAGTTTAGTTTAGTTTAGTTTAGTTTAGTTTAGTTTAGTTTAGTTTAGTTTAGTTTAGTTTAGTTTAGTTTAGTTTAGTTGGATTTATATCCCGCCCTATCTCCCCAAAGGGACTCAGGAGGGCTCACAGGCAAATATAAAACAATACAATAAATACAATAGTGTTAAAATGAAATTAAATTAACTAGCCTGTGCTAAAATATAACTAAAAACTTTTAAAATCCCCTACCAAATACAGTTAAATTATTTCTAGTTTAAAATCTAGGCTAAAGTCTAACTAAAATCTAAAATCTAAGCTCTAAGCTAGGCCAGCTAGGTGAAAGAAGTGTGTTTTCAGTGAACGGCGAAAAAGGCGAAGGTCTGTGATGGTACGAAGTTCGGGGGGTAGGTCATTCCAGAGGGCCGGGCCTGCCACAGAGAAGGCTCTTCCCCTGGGCGCCGCCCGCCGGCATTGACCGGCAGACAGTACCCTGAGGAGGCCCTCTCTGTGGGAGCGGACCGGTCGAAGGGAGGTATGCGGTAGGAGACAGTCCCACAAATAACTGGGCCCTGTGCCATGGAGTGTTTTAAAGAGTCCAACTTAGAGTCCAATTTAGAGCAGTTCGGTGGAAACCTATGGAACATGATGTATCATGTAAATCAGTGGGTCTCAACCTTCCTAATGCCGCGAACCCTTTAATTCCGTTCCTCATAATTTTTTTTAATGTTTTCAGTATTTTTTCGAAAATATGTGCTTTCCAATGGTCTTAGGTGACCCCTGTGAAAGGGTCCTTCAACCCCCAAAGGGGTCCCGACCCACAGGTTGAGAAGCACCGATGTAAATGAAGACTCGATCATCCAGGCCAAAAGCATCCAAAAAAGATTAAATCATGATAACTGGATCAAAGATTATTAAAACTGAGAGGTTTTGTTACTCATCCAAGTAACTTCTTCAGTCAAAATGGAAATCTTGGGTAGACAGAGCGTCAGAGAATCATTGGAATGGACCATTGGGGGGATTCAAATAATTTAATAATCAGTTCTCTGCCCTAATGACCAGCTGGGTAGGTGGGGCTTGGTGGTCATGTGACTGGATGGGCGTGACCAACTCAATGTCATTCAGGTCGTTGGGTGCTTCGCTTTAGCTGTGACAATGTCATAAGGGTTAACCAGTGAGGCAGTTTCTGTAAGCAGGGCAATAAAGATGAGACTAGAAACAACACCAGAATGTTCCCTTCCTGCCTTCCTTACAGGATTAGCCCTGTAAAGTGGGGGGGAAAACAAAATGAGATTTCTTCCAACAACCGGTTCTCTGAACTGCTTAGAAAGTTAACAACCGGTTCTCCTGAATAGGTGCCAACTGGCTGAATCCCACCACTGGAATGGACCAACTCTTGCCATACAGACTGCAATGATAATTCACATTTTTCATGGCTAAAAACACAGGATCAGGATTTTTCGGAGGACAGTCTAGAACAGTGATGGCTCATCTTTTTTGACTCGGGTGCCAAAAATGTGCATGTGCACATGTGCCCACATCCATAATTCATTCATTCCTGTGCGCCCCTGTGCATGTGCACATGACCCCTCCCCCCGGCTGCCCCCTGCACATGCACGCACAACACACACACCTGCCCTGTTTGGGCCTAGCAGGCCTCACTGAAGCCTTTGGAGGCTGAAAATGGCCCGTAGGTAGGCCTGTTTTTCGCCCTCCCCAGGTTTCAGAGGCTTTCCTGAAGCCTCGGGAGGGTGAAAACAGCCTTCCCCAGCCCCCAGAGGACTTCCTAAGGCTGAAAGTCAGCTGGCCGGTGCACACATGTGCGCTGCAGCTGACCTAGGGCAACGGCTCATGTGTCCTCAGAGATGGCTCCGTGTGCCACCTGTGGCATGCGGACCATAGGTTCACCATCACGGGCCTAGAAGTTTGCAGAATTTCTAGTGTTTTTGCTGAAACTTCAGTTAGGTGTGTCTTCTGCCCCACAGACGGACACAAGCTTAGCTGTTTGCCACTATCTCCTTGGCTGCAAGCCCTAACTCACGTAACAAAGACAGACAGAGAATTGCAGACTCAAACGACCAGAGTTTCCAAGGAGGAGTTGTCACTATTGTTTCCTGCAAATGACCCCTCCCCAAAGCCTTCCTTATAAGCTCTCTTCGGAGGGGCCACTCAGCAACCAGCTGGTGCTCATCAGGGCTTACAAGCTTGCCTCTTAAGTAACTGTTGCCTCCTTCTCTCAGCCCTGCGTAATCTAGCATCAGGGACAAACTGCCCCTGATCCTCCCCACTGCTCCATGACCCAGGAGCCTCCTGGTGGCCAACCAGACTCTCTGCTTCCTCAAGGTCTCCCTCCTCCTCCAGCGCCGAGTCATAGGACTCTTCACTAGAAGAGTCCATCAGCAGCTCATCCGGAGCGGGCTGGGCCACAACAGGTGTGTTTCTTGCAAATAAAATAAAATGGCATTCCTAACTTTCAGCAACTGCACCATAGAAACATGCAGCTTTGTATGAAAAGAGCTAGTTTGGTGCAGTGGTTAAGTTTAAGGCATCAAAATGGAAATCAGGAGAAATGTGAGTTAGAATCCCATTATTAGGCATAAAAACCAGCTGGCTGACCATGCGATCACTTCAGCCCAATTCACCTCACCTGGGTTGCTGTTTTGGGAAAAATTAGAGAAGAAAAAATATTAGGTATATTTGCTGCTTTGGGTTACTTATAAATATGTTGAACAGCATAAAAATAAAATAAAAGGGCATACCTAACTTTCAGCAACTGCACCATAGAGATTTGGTGGCATGGCTGATGGATCTTGCAAGAGGCAATAAAACACAGAGTGACTAGGAAGCCATCAGAGGATTTGAAATTCCCCATTGTCTTGATGTAAGCAATTTCTTTTTCATTCTTTTCCTCTTCCTTCTCCTTGTTCTATGAATAGAATGGGATGGAATAGAATGGAATATCTGGGTTGTAAAACTCCAGAAAATTGCTATATGACCTAAAAGTGATATGGAAAACTGGCCATTTTTGCAGGCCACATTTTTTCCTTCCTTCCTTCCTTCCTTCCTTCCTTCCTTCCTTCCTTCCTTCCTTCCTTCCTTCCTTCCTTCCTTCCTTCCTCCCTCCCTCCCTCCCTCCCTTCCTTCCTTCCTTCCTTCCTTCTCTCATCCTTAAATTATGTGTTAGCATGGAGAGGCAGAGTAATGTAAAGATCTGTATTTGGTAATTTGTATGTCTTTTATCTCTAAAACAAAGTCTTTTGCTTTTTTGTACATAAAAATCTATGCTGTGCTGCCCTCTACTGGCCTATCAATAAAATTGCTCTCCTAACAATAAAATTCCTCTCCTGCCGGGAACTCTAGCCCAAAACTTTGGATGTGGGCCTGCTTGGGACAGTGGTGGGTTCCTACTGGTTCAGGTAGTGGTTTGGCAGCCTGGGTCGATGGAACCGGCAGCGACCCAGGTCTGCCACGCCACTGAATCGGTTCTCTGGGCCATCTCGTTTTTTGCTTTTGTGCATGTGCAGAACATTTTCCCCCCACTGTGTATGTGCATGCGTGCACAGTGCGCATGAATCCTGTGCATGGCACATTCACGAGCAAATCGGCAGTAGTGACTGCTGGAACCCACCCCTGGCTTGGGAGATTATGGTGTTGTCTCTAGCAGAGGTTCTGACAACATCAGAACTAAGGAGAAATTTCCTGACAGTTAGAACAATTAACCTCTGGAACAGCTTGCCTCCAGAAGTTGTGAATGCCCCAACCCTGGAAGTCTTTAAGAAGATGTTAGATAGCCATTTGTCTGAAATGGTATAAGCTTCCTGCCCACGCAGGGGGTTGGACTAGAAGACCTACAAGGTCCCTTCCAACTCTGCTATTGTATTGTATTGTATTGTATTGTACATTTTCCAAGTTGGCCACGCCCACCAGGTCACATGACCGCTGAGCCACTCCCACAAAACAGGCCACACCTTTTGGCTCTCAAAAGAAATTTCAGTAGTGGTACTGTTGATATTGGCTCTATTGACTAATACGTTTGCCCACCACTGCCCTAGAGGGCCAAGTGAGCCGACTCCACCCCCGCATGCGCATGCGCCGCCTGTTCCCCCTCCCTCCCTCCTCCTCTAAGCCAGCCGGTCCACAGAATGTTCTTTAAAATGAAACCGGTCCCTGGTGCAAAAAAGGTTGGGGACCCCTGCACTAAACCATGTAAGAAGATGTTAGATAGGCATTTGTCTGAAATGGTATAAAGTTCCTGCCCACGCAGGGGGTTGGACTAGAAGACCTCCAAGGTCCCTTCCAACTCTGCTATTGTATTATCAATATACTTGGATTAATATATAGATTGAAACTCGAATGTATCCTCCCACTTCCCAATCCCCATGCGACGCCCCAATTGCCCACTTTGAAAATAGCATGCAGGAAATCAAGGTTTTGGCAAAAGTGTATTATTTAGGGGGAACGGTATGCAAGATTGCAGCAAATAAATATCAGTGTTTACAAGAATTGGTCCAACCAATTCAATCCTCCTGGAAGAGGCAGTTGGTGATCTGAAGGCTCAGAGACAATGTCTTTCTATAGCAGCGCAAGTCCTCTGATGTGTCAACACCTGTTGTTTGACATTTGGGTTTCTTAGTTTGATGAGTTTTAAATGTACGCTGGACATTGTAATGGTATGCATTTTCTGTTACATTGCCGGTTTACAGAGTCAGCCTATTGCCCCAATCATATGGGTCCTCATTTTACCCGCCTCGGAAGGATGGAAGGCTGATTCAACCTTGAGTTGCTCAGGATCAAACTGCAGAATTGCTGATAGTCAGTGGAATTAGCCTGCAGTACTGCATTTTAAGCACTGTGCCACCATGACTATATAGAAAGGTAGATGGATGATAAATAGATGATAAATAACATATATAGAGATATATAGAAAGATAATCTCCTGCCATAAACTCTGTCCTGCCATAAGTATAAGGTAAAGGTTCCCCTCGAACAAATGTGCTAGTCGTTCCCAACCCTAGGGGGCGATGTTCATCTCTGTTTCAAAGCCGAAGAGCCAGCGCTGTCCGAAGACGTCTCCGTGGTCATGGGGCTGGCATGACTAAACACCGAAGGTGCACGGAATGCTGTTACCTTCCCACCAAAGGTGACCCCTATTTTTCTACTTGCATTTTTACGTGCTTTCGAACTGCTAGGTTGGCAGAAGCTGGGACAAGTAACAGGAGCTCACTCCATTATGCGGCGCTAGGGATTTGAACTGCCGAGCTTTCCGATCGACAAGCTCAGCGTCTTAGCCACTGAGCCACCGTGTCCCTTGTTTGATGAGCTCCTGCCAAATCTTTTTTCTTCTGAACTGTGTCCCACCAAACAAAGAATGCCTACCAGTTTAGTTCACATTTTTTAATAACATGGCACAGATTTTACATTACACAAGGCTTTTGCTCATGAGGAAACATGCTGTGGATTGAATGTCGCTTCAGAGTTGTTGATTTTCTTTTTTCACATAAGATTTAGAAAGGACTTTATTACATACAGGAGAAACAGCAAAAAAAAAAAAAAAAGATTTGTATATAACAATATTTTTATACAATACTGAAAGCTATCACTACAGTGCCAGTGTACATATTTTTCAGGATTCTCTCTTTTTTTTTTTTTTGCTTTGTTTTGTCTTGTTCTTAGAAAAAACACTGCACAACATCTGGAGTTCACAAAATCTGAAGTTCACAACTAAAACTTTTTAGTTGACTACTAAAATAGATTTTTGATCATTAGAAACAGCGGTCTGTAATAGACTTTTTTTTCCCTTTTTGTCAAAACAGGAGAAACAATTTGAGATATCACTTTAACACTAGAAGACCAAAGGAACTATTTTCTTTTAATCCCATACACATATTTTTACAGATTATTAGGAGGCAAGGTATTGTACGCTTTCTGATAAAGTCATATTCTCTCCAAAGTATTTCAAAACAGAACTCAGCATTTCAAATCAAGACACTTAGGAAAACAGAATTATGGAACATGTGAAAACTATTTCTACTTAAGGGGGAAAATGGACACTTGCGGTTTCCTTTTGCCTGTGGTTGACGCTAAAATAATTACAGAAATCCATGTCAAACAATTCATGATGGCAACCTTTTTCGGTTGCAAACAGCATTACAAAATTTTGAATCCAGCTAATCCTCGACTTACAACGCAAATTGAGCCCAACATTTCTGTTGCGAAGCAAGACGGTTGAGTTTTGCCCCATTTTACGACCTTTCTTGCCAGTTGTTAAGTGAATCACTGCAGCTTAAGGTAGTAACACAATCGTTAAGCGAATCTGGCATCTCCATTGACTTTGCTTGTCAGAAGGTTGCAAAAGGGGACACTGCAACCAGAACCAGTTGCTAAGCATCCAAATTTTGACCATATGACTACGAAGATACTGCAATGGTCGTTAAGTGTGGAAAAATGGCCGTAAGTCATTTTTCTCAGTGCCGCTGTAATTTTGAATGGTCACCAAACAAATAGTTGCAAGTTGAGGACTACCTATAATGGCATGCACACCACTAAAATCAGCAGGATATTCTTTTTTTTAAATGGCCAAAGTCTTACGGGAGTACCAATTCCAAGCAATTTTAGGATTCTTAAGACATAAACCCCCACGCACATCTTCTAAGGCTGTAGTCTCCTCACCTGAAAATGCATGAACTCTCACATGAGATCATTGACATCTTGTAGACCAGGGGTCTCCGACCTTTGCAACTTTAAGTCTGAAGGACTTCAGCTCCCAGACTTCTCCAGCCAGCTTTTCTGGGAGCTGAAGTCCTTCAGATTTAAAGTTGCAAAGGTTGGAGACCCCTGGTCTAGACTACCTGATCTCATGAAATGTAAGCCTTTCCTCATTTCTGGAACCTTCACGGTGCTCCTGTGGGTTGCTATAGGAAGTTACAGACAACATGGTGTCATGGCCCTCTAGTACTCAACCCTACAATGATGGGCCAGCAGGAAAATATAAACATAGGTGTACTGTCTTACCAATGTTTCTGAAGAGCTAAGAGCAGATTTCTGCACCTAGTCAAAAGTGCATCCTTATAACAAAGATTATGCCCATGTTAATGGATGTTCAACTGGTATCTTGAATGTGAGGAAAGGGTTAAGAAAATCGGTACCCGACCCCAAAATCAGTGATTCTTTTTCCCCAAACGGCAAAGATATCCACGTTCCAAGTTGCTAGTCCATACAGCACCAGAGGTATCAGGTTTACAACAGATGGCATTTAGAAAAGTGGAGGTTAATGTTATAAGGCCCGGCTCTAAACTCACACAGGCAGCACGGTGTACTGCAGTTGTTTGGGGCTCCGATTCCCATCAGATCAAACCGATGCCAAAATAATAGAAGATGTTTCTGTAAAATGTCTCGAAGCATCATTCAGGGGGCCTTTGTTTGCGAAGTTTTGGAGGTGGCTAGAACCACTAACGCAGGGATGTCCAAACTTGGGAACTTTAAGACTTGTGGACTTCAACTCCCAGAATTCCCCAGCCAGCAGAGCTGGCTGGGGAATTCTGGGAGTTGAAGTCCACAAGTCTTAAAGTTCCCAAGTTTGGACACCCCTGCACTAAGGCAATGTAACTGCAATGGCATCTGGGAGAGGGGTTAGGAAGTCCAATGGCAGCTGAGATTACATGATCAAGGAGCGACCTGTTTTTACAGGCATTGCATTCATCATGTCATGACTGCCATCTTGCCCTTTCTGACCTCCAGGCCTGGGCAGAATAGCCTGCATAAGTGTCAGTTTTGTTTCATGACACTCATTTTGTCACTTAGCCAAATCTTTGTTTATACCAGGGGTCTCCAAACTTGGCAACTTTAAGTCTTGGGGACTTTATTTATTTATTTATTTGTCAAATTTGTATACCGCCCTATCTCCCCAAGGGGACTCAGGGTGGTGCACAGAAATATAAAATATAAAACAATACAATACAAAACAGTTTAAAAATAAATTAAATCAAGGTCTGTGCTAAAATTCAGATTAGAAAAAGGGTTAAAATCAAATGAAAACTATATCCATTTAAAAACTAAGCCAGGCCGGCCTCTTGAAATAGATGTGTCTTTAGTGCCCGGCGGAAGAGGCGTAGGTCCGTGATGATCCAAAGGTCGGGGGGTAGGTCATTCCAGAGGGCAGGCCCCGCCACAGAGAAGGCTCTCCCCCTGGGGGCCACCCGTCGGCATTGTCTGGCGGATGGCACCCTGAGGAGGCCCACTCTGTGAGAGCGGACAGGTCTAAGGGAGGTATGTGGTAGGAGGCGGTCCCGCAGGTAGTCAGGTCCCGTGCCATGGAGCGCTTTGAAGATGGTTACTAGCACCTTGAAGCACACCTGGAAGGCCCCAGGTAGCCAGTGCAGCTTGCGCAGGAGAGGTGTTACATGGGAGTATCGAGACACTCCCAGAATCCCCCGCCGGCCACATTCTGGACTAGCAGAAGCCTCCGGGTGCACCTCAAGGGAAGCCCCATGTAGAGAGCGTTGCAATAGTCCAGGCGGGAGGTGATGAGCGCTTGAGTGACCGTGCGTAAGGTGTCACGATCTAGATAGGGACGTAACTGGCATATCAGGTGCACCTGATAAAAGGCCCCCCTGATCACGGCTGCCACATGGTTATCCAATGACAGCCGGGAATCCAGGAGAACGCCACTTTAGTTCCTGGAATTCCTCAGCCAGTCAACTTTAGGACTTATGGACTTCAACTCCCAGAATTCCATAGTCAGTCAACTTTAGAACCTGTGGACTTCAACTCCCAGAATTCCCCAGCCAGTCATGCTGGCTGGGGAATTCTGGGAGTTGAAGTCCACAAATCTTAAAGTTGGTTTACACTCTACATGTTGGATGAAACAAGGATGACCAGCTAGGCAAAGTTAGGACAATTAGCTTCATTTGATAAAATTGAAATTGTGTTTCAATTGTTAAATTGAAGATTTTTCATTTCTCATTTATTTAATAATTCCTGTAGTTCTTAATTCAAAGTTGTAATTTGGCAGAAAACCTGGAAAGGGGGGGGGGGAGCAGATTGTAAGTCCCTTTCTCTTACCCACTCCTCACATTTTATAAGACCTAAAGAGAAGGACAGCCCCAGCAGTAATGCTGCTGGATTCTTGGGAGTTAAATTCAGAGTTTGCTTGTCTCCTCTAAATGGATTTCAGGGGGGGGAAAAAAAAGGTCTACTTCTGAGTTTTAAAGTTTGATTCACAGTGACCCAGGAACAGCTATGAAGAGGCTGGATGTAATCTTAACATTGTACAACATTTTTCAAGTTGAATAAAGAAAAAGAAACAACAAAACACTAGATAGCAAAAAGGGTTTTTTAAAAACAAACAAACAACAGGTAGGAAAAACGAACAAGAGGTGAGATCCAAGTTCTATTTGTTGAAGATGAAGATGGTTTTTGTGTCTTCCTCCAAAAGGGATCAGGGATATGTGGGTTTGTTCAGGGAAAGTATGACTTTATGTGTGGTTGTGTGTGTTGACAAGGCGCCTTTAAGTTAAAGAGGCTTTTGTGAAAAACCTCAAAAATTAATTGCATAGCTGAAGGGGTTTAGCTGTCTTATGACATTAGATGCACAATTAAAAGTCTGCAAAGAGCACAGCTGAAGAAGTAGTAATGCATTATGTTACTTATTCTTTTTTTTCCCTTTCCTATGTACATACTTACAAAGTAAAGCTTTCGTCTTACCCATGTTGCATATATGACCCACGAACCCACGAAATAACGTTAGTTTTCAACAACTCTCTTACCGGGGGAGAAAATATATATATATATATATAAAAAATAATAAAATAAAGGAATTCTGCTTTTCTTCATTTCAACCTGGAGAGAGTGAAAAGAGAGAGAAAGACAGAAAGGTGGGAAAAGGGACGGTTTTGAGGTGGGGTGGGGGGGAGAAAGATGAAATACTGACTTACATCTTGTTCTGTTAGGAACAGTAAGAAAGAAAGAGCATTTACGTAGAAAATGTGCCAACTTTTGTCTAAAAGGTTCTGAAAACGTTTTTTTTTTCAACATATAATATACAACCCAACCATTTATTATTATTATTATTATTATTATTTTTGGAAAAGAAAAACCAAGAAAGGAAAGAAAAAAAAAACCTTAGAACACCTGGGTATGTACATCTTAATACAGCTGGGTCCTTACCAAAGTCTACATTTATACCGAGTAAGAAGATCTGTTTGTCTAATTGTTTGTCTCTCTTGGATGTCTGTCGGCCATTCTTTATCGCGCTTCGATGTCTTTGAGAGTGTGAGAAGGCGGCCTGTCCCTCATTTCTGTCGACAAAGGTGTAGTCCTTCGGGGAGAACCAGGCCGAGGTCCCAGGGTGGAAATGAGAGGGGGAGGAGCACTCAGGGCCGCTGTGGGAGGGGCTTTATTGAGGATGCCGTTCTGAAGTCCTGAAGGGGGGCTGACTCGCGGGTAATGCATACTAGGAAGTCCCGGAGTAAGGAGACTCGGGTGAGCCAAATGACCATCCAGGGCCACGGGGTGCATGGAGTGGAGCCGTACGTGCTCGTAGTCCTCTCTGAGCATGTGCAACCGTTCTCTCTCGTCCAGGTGGGCCCCTCTTTCGTGTTCGCGGCGCGGGTCAACCGAAAGCGGGTGGTGGTGATGATTATTGTAGTCATGCGGCTCTCGGTCCCTGAAGGATCTCTCTGCGTCATAGAGCCTTGGGGCGGAGAGGCGATGGAGCGGATCGTTCCTCAGGAGAAACTCCCTGCCCAATGGGTCTCTCCGGTGGAGGTCTAAGTCTCTATAGGGATCCCGCAATGGGTCCCTCATGGGGTCCCAGTGGAACGAAGGATATGGGAAGCGTTCGGCCCCCGGGATTGGGCTAATGCCCATGAAAGGGGTCATCATGCGAGTCCTGTCTAGACCACTGATGGTGTTCATGGGGTGGATGCCAGTGACACCCACAGTCATGGGCATGGACGCTAAAGGGCCTGGATGGACACTGGACGCGGGCATGGATGGTGGCCGCTCAGAGGGCCGGTGTGTTTGTGGTGTTTCCGGAGAAATGTCATGATCTTCCTTCCTCTCCTCCTTCACTTTGACCTCGCTCGATTTTTTCAGGTTCTCATAAGCAGGTTCACTCTTCTTCTCAGCATCCCGGCTTGAGTTGCTGTTAGGTCTGGTGCTCTCGGCAACGGGTGTCCTGGTGTAGGGTGAAGGCACCCGAGACGCTTGTTTAGATTCTTCCAACGCTCTGCTATCGTGGGTCACACTCTCCTTGTCTGAAATGTAGTTGTCCTTTGCCTTGTGCTGCTCATCGACGCTGACATCCTTCCGTGTTTCTGGATGATCCCTCTCTCGCTCTTTGGACTTCTCTTTTTCACGAGCTTCTGAGTTCAGGTGGCTCCTAATCTGTTCAACTGAGCTGCGGCTGTGTCCAAGGGAACTCACAGAATGGACAGGTGCTGGTGAAGGGTGGCTGGAGTGTCTTTTCTCAATAGTCTCCCTGGAAGTATTAAAAAGCACAAAAGTTAACACAGAAGAAGGATTATGGAGATGCTTGAGGCCAATTTGTTTTTGAATATGTCCTGCATAATTACAACCTGCCTAGTATGGATAACAAGTTCCAGCTCCTAACATTTTCAGATGGTTTGTGTTCTGACCGAGGCTTCCCAAGAGCATGAAGCCAACTCCTTGTCCTGACAAAAACCCCTTTTTTATTAATTTACTGTGAATTCTGCTCATTCGCATCCAGAAAAGTCTTTCAAGGGAGGATTTATAGTCACAGACCTTATCCAGCTTGGAGAGCTGCCAGGCCGATATCTGCAAAACTTGGGAAGGCGTCTCGGAGAGTCATGAACCAATTAAGTGAACGAACTGTCTCCTTCAAACTCCATTCCCCTTTCGCTCCTCTTTTATTTTCTCTGGGAGGGCCATTCAGTGTCCACCTGTGGCCTTATTCCCAAGTCGGCCCCTGTTCTTCAGCTGTTCTCTTTGTCGGGGAACTCTGCGCATGCGCACATCAGGGACAGGCTCTAGCTGTTCATCTGCCTCACTGATGTCTGACTCTGAAGGCAGGTGATAACTGTCAGACGGCCCTGGCCCCCTCTCTGCCTCCGACACAGAGTCCTCATCAGAGCCTTCCCCAGACCCCAGGACTGGCCCATGTTCCTCCCCAACCTCCTCACTGCCCGAATCTGCTGCCAGCTCTGCAGGCTGCTGGCAGGCCACAGATTAGAGCAGGTGAGGATCAGATTCCAACATCATCTAGGAAACTTCTGTTTCCCTGCCATTTGTATATAAAAACATCCTTGCTCAGAAGACCTCTATACCATCAGAAGCTCAGATACTTTGGCCACCTAATGAGAACAGGGGACTCTCTGGAAAAGACCCTGATGTTGAGAAAGACTGAAGGCAAAAGAAGAAGATGGCAAAGGATGAGATGATTAGATAGCATCCTTGACACCATGAACATGAGTTTGGGCAAACTCCAGAAAACAGTGTCAACTCGCAAAGCATCCCTGGCCTGCTCTCGAGTTGCCATAGGCAAGGGGGATGGGACACTGATGAAGCCGCATGGCAGCCACAAACAGAAGCACATTCCAGGGATATCTTTCTCAAGGTTGTATCCCAGGTTACACACAGCAGCCTGAGGGCAGTGATTTATGAAAGTGCTCTGGTTGGAGAATGTGATTTATGACACACACGTGTGTGTGTGGGGGGGGGGGGGAACAGGGACATAATTGGGCCGTAAATTACGTGGGGTCAGAGTTGGCTTCATTTGGGTACTTGCTGACATGTTGCTCCTAATAAACAACTGGATTTCTTTTGAAGCTTGGCTCAAGACTCATGATTTAATTAAGGCGTCCATCGGAAACCTGACAGACAGTGGAGAATAGGGGGACTTGGCGTGCTGTGGTCCATGGGGTCATGAAGAATCGGACACAGAGGCTGAACAACAATAACAACAACAACATTCCATCAGACATAATAGTCCAGCCAGTCAGGCATCCTGAAATACCTCTATAGATTTATATGAAACCCTTGAGATACTTAAAATATATTTGGTAGTGGCCCACTGTGTTATGACCTCTGGGATATTCTTGGGAGTTATTTAGCCAAAGATCAAACCAGTGTGGATAATATAATGGTGGCAGAGAATCCTTTTAGACCTCTTCCCATAAGTATCTTCTTAAGTACATTGAATGACACAAAGAAGTGCAAAAACAGCTTCCAGAAACTTATTTGCTCTTTGGCTTCTGCAAATCTTTTTATTATTATTTAATCTTCAATTCAATTCAGTCAGGGATTGGTAAAAGCTTAACAGTTCAGGTCCTCACTAAGGACCCAAGAGCTATTAAGGTAACATTAAGTATATAGGCAGTTTAGTATATAGAATGTGGTTTTTTTCAAAGTCAGAATACTCAGATCTAATGAATTCAAAATTTCCATGTAACTAGGCAGCCCACTGGGAACTGCTCTAGTCCGGGGGTGTCAAATTGGTGGCCTGCGGGCTGGATGTGTCACATACAGGCCATGCCCACCTCAGTTCCATGAAGTGGGAAAACGCTGTGAAATGTCACATGACAGCAATGTGACCCTGTGAGTTTGACACCGTGCTAAGATCTAAGATCTCATATTAGTATTGGTGCAAGATTTATTTCTACCTCCACAATCACTCAGCTTCAATTTGTGAATCGCGATATTTCATTATTTTGTCTAGCTGTTTCTCTTCAATTCCTGCATCACCTGGTATTGCAATATCAATGAACAATGAACCAGACTTTTTTATTTTCCATAATAGTGATGGCAAGCACGCTGTGGGCCAGATGTCTGTCTGCCTGTCTGTTGCTATTGTTGTTGTTTTAAATGACTAGACTCTCCTACCATTTAATTAATACAATACAATACAATAGCAGAGTTGGAAGGTCTTCTAGTCCAACCCCCTGCATGTAGGTCTTCTAGTCCAACCCCCTGCATGGGCAGGAACCTTATACCATTTCAGACAAATGGCTGTCTAACATCTTTTTAAAGACTTCCAGGGTTGGGGCATTCACAACTGCTGGAGGCAAGCTGTTCCAGAGGTTAATTGTTCTTACTGTTAGGAAATTTCTCCTTAGTTCTAAGTTGCTTCTCTCCTTGGTTAGTTTCCACCCATTGCTCCTTGTCCTGCCCCCAGGTGCCTTGGAGAAAAGTTTGACTCCCTCTTCTTTGTGGCACCCTCTGAGATATCGGAACACTGCTGTCATGTCTCCCCTGGTCCTTCTCTTCATCAAACTAGACATACCCAACTCCTGCAGCCGTTCTTCATATGTTTTAGTCTCCAGTCCCCTAATCATCTTGGTTGCTCTTCTCTGCACTCTTTCCAGAGTCTCCACGTCTTTTCTACATCGTGGCGACCAAAACTGTATGCAGTATTCCAAGTGTGGCCTTACCAAGGCACTATACAGTGGCATTAACACTTCACGCGATCTAGATTCTATCCCTCTGTTGATGCAGCCTAGAACTGTGTTGGCTTTTTTGGCAGCTGCTGCACACTGCTGGCTCATATTTAAATGGTTGTCCACTAGGACAATTCTTGTGACCTTCTTCTTTTCTACAATTGGTTTCAAGACTCAGCAAACTTCTTTCTACCCTTTGCCAGATAATACCAAATAGGAAGCAAATTGCATGGCAAGATGCTACACAAGCTTTTGTACCATCCATCTACCTGTCCATCCAATTTTAGGGTCAAAGGCTAAGAGAAAGGGGGGGAAGCTAAAGAAGGAATTAATATACTAGAAGGAGAAAGATTAGTAGTGGACCTTAAATATCGTTCTATCTTTACACAAAGATAACTAAACAGACCCTTTAAGCTTAAACATAATTCAAATCCAATATCTTCTAAAAGCAGTAACTGAGCAGAATCGTTCCTAGAAATTGAAATAAATTGATCCATCAGGAAAAAATGCACAAGCTCTCATTCTTCAGGCCAATTTCATGTAAGGAGATGAAATATTGAGAGCATAGGTACGGTTTAAGGGGAACACCCAAGACATTAGATGGTCTTGTAGGCCTCATCTGAACATGGGAAGTTGCTGAATTGAACTTTCAGCACAACTGAACTTAAAATGTTATGTCATTGCCCAAAAAACTATGAGCACTTTTGCCATTCCAGGACTGTTTGGCTGTCAGTTAGCTTCCAAGTATAATTCGAGGTGACTTTAGAAAAGATTTTGGGTAATGTGTTGTGGCCCGCCAGTGGCCAGTGGAGCTGGCAGTAGATTTGGACAGTGAGGAGGTTGGGGAGGAACATGGGCCAGTCCTGGAGTCTGGGGAAGGCTGCCTTCAGAGTCAGACATCAGTGAGACAGACGAACAGCTGGAGCCTGTTCCCAGTGTGCGCATGCACAGAGCTGCCAGGAGAAGGGAACAGCTAAGGGACAAGGGTAGACTTGGGAGTAAGGCCAGAGGTGGAGGGTGAATGGCCCCTCCCATAAGGAATAAGAGAGGAGTGAAAGGGGAGGGGTGTTTGCAGGAGACAATTAGTTCATTCCTGCATTCTTGCCAAGTATTATGGCGTCTGAAAGATATCGGCCTGGCCAATCTCCAAGTCTGATAAAGGCCGGTAATTGTGAACTATCTTGAAAGACTGTGGGAGAGGAAAGACTTTGTTGGAGAGGAATTCACTATAAATTAAATAAAAGGGGTTTGTCGGGATGAGGAGTTGGCTTCGTGCTACTGGATAAGCTTAGGTCAGAACATAATGGAAGATTAAGCCTATCACCATGGATGGAATATCCATGGTTTATTAGGAAAGAGCTTTCTATGTGATTTGATTTTCGAATCTAAGTACTTTGGTACTTCGTAAACCACCAACAATATTTGTGTTAGCATAGAAGCCTAAGTATTTAACAAGAAATAAAATTCATGTTGTTGATGTAAGTGTTCTTCTAGGCCAGTGATGGCTAACCTTTTTGTCCTCATGGGCCAAAATCACGTGCGTGTGTGCAACAGCATAGGCTTGTGCCCACACCCACAATGCAATGTGTCCCGCCCCGTGCATGCATGCACGACACCCCCATGCTTCCCCGTCCCCTGTGTATGCATGTGATACATCCCCCCCCCCCGTACACACACGCCCTGCCCACATCTCTAGCAGGCCTAGCAGGCTTCCCTGAAGCCTCCTGAAACCAAAAACAAGACGTGGGGAGGGAGCGCACATCCGCAGCAGAGACACGAAAATCGGCTGGCTGGTGGGAGATGCGCAGAGAAGCATGGTGGAGCTGAGCTGGGCAATAGCTCACATGCCTGCAGAGAGGGCTCCATGTGCCATCTGCAGCACGCATGCCATAGCTTTGCCATCACGGTTCTAGGCAGACAGACAAGAATGGTGAAGATGTAACTGGTGAAAGAGATTTGTGACTGAGGCCCTCTTAATCATAGGGAACTCTCATTGTGCAGATACGAAGGGAGGACTCTGGATCTCTATCATAGCACTGTCTGGTCAGTACTTGAGCTGAGAATCTGCAGGAAAACAAATCTAAGATGACATGATTTCCCCCCCAGAAACGATTCCTCTTCAACCATTTGGCTCAGATCAAGATCATGTGACGTGTTTCTACAAAAATCAGAAGTGGCATCAGATGCAGACTTGGGAAAGCACCTTATAATTTAATAATGCAAGTGTCAAGCCTGAATTTGATGGGCGTATGGGATGAATTCAGTTTGACACAGGTCGAGTCTGAGGGGGGATGGAGCTGTCAGTCACAACATCATTCCTAACTGATGTCAACTACATTCCAATGTCTGGCTGGAGGAGGAGGGTAGATGTAGCTGAGCAACCAGCTCCCATCTTGGTTGGACCAAGTGACAGCTTGTTTTGGAACCTTGAGAAGACTGAAACTTATATTGGGGTGAAAAGCTCAGGAACTTTAGTACTGGCTTTCCACCTGTTAGCGCCAATATGGTGTATCTAAATAAATTTGTACTTTGAGAAAACGGAATGCCTCAGAGTTCAATTTGTGAGGGATGAATTGAAGAGCCGCAATGGCGCACTGGTTAGAGTACAGTACTGTAGGCTATTTTCTTTTTTTTTCTTTTTTCTTTTTCTTTTTTATTAGATTTATATCCCACCCTTCTCCACAAAGGACCCAGGGCGGCGCACCGGAATTATTAAAAACATATAAAATAGCAAAATACAAAGTTTAAAAACCTATTAAATTACAAATCCTACGCTAAAATCCAAATTAAAACCCCAATTTAAAACTATCTAAAATAGCCCCAACGGGAGGTTACGCTAGGCCAGCTTGTTGAAAGAGATGTGTCTTTAGACACTGGCAGAAGAGGCGGAGGTCCGAGATGGTGCGGAGTTCAGGGGGTAGGTCGTTCCAAAGGGTAGGGCCCACCACAGAGAAGGCTCTTCCCCTAGGCGTCGCCAGTCGGCATTGCCCGGCTGACGGTACCCTGAGAAGGCTCTCTCTGTGGAAGCGGATCGGCCGAAGGGATGTATGGGGCAGGAGACGGTCTCGCATATAACTAGGCTATTTCTGCTGATCTCCGGCTGCCAGCAGTTTGGCACTTCGAATCTCACCAGGCTCAAGGTTGACTCAGCCTTCCATCTTTTCGAGGTGGGTAAAATGAGGACCCAGATTGCTGGGGGCAATAAGCTGACTCTGTAAAACCGCTTAGAGAGGGCTGGGAAACAGTATGAAGTGGTATATAAGTCTTATTGCTATTACTTTGAACTTGACATCAAGTTCCTAATTCAGAAGCAGACCATCCTTTTTTGACAAAAGGAAGACTTTTGTATCTCCATACCCTTACTTGTCTGTGCTGTTCTAGAGATGGGATGAGGAACCAGAGAGTCAAAGAGATAGTTGGGACACTCAGTTCTGACTATTACGGAGAACAAAAGTAATGGTAGACAAAGTTTAAGTGCTCCTGGTCCCCATATCAGTTCTGGAAAATTTCAAGTCTTCTTCAGCAGCCCATGTTAACAACCAAAAAACCCGAATAGACTAGAAAAGTCTCATGTAAATCAATTCTCCAAATTAAACTGAACGTTAAGATACAGGAAGTCCTTGACTGACAAACACAATTGAGCTCTACTTTTATGTTGCTAAGTGAGAAATTTGTTAAGTGCCCCATTTTACGACGTTTCTTGCTACGTTTGTTAAGTGAATCACTGCAGTTTGTTAAATTAGCAACACAGTTTGTTAAGTGAATCTGGTCTCCCCCATTGACTTTGTTTTTCAAAAGGTCGCAAAAGGTGATCACGTGACCCTGAGATGCTGCGGCCGTCATAAATATGAAGCAGCTGTGAAGCATGCAAATGGAAATGGTCTACGTGTGAAAAATGGTCATAAGTCACATATTTCATTGCCGTTGTAACTTTGAGTGGTCACTAAATGAACTGTTGTAAATCGAGGACTACCTGTATTTAAATGGTTTGAAATGCAAAGGAAGCTAACTACTATTTTGGGTTCAGTGAGCGGGTTGTTAAAATATTCATGACTGGGAGAGACATGGCAACATGGTCAGCCAATGAATAGGCATAGCAATTAAGTCAGCCAATGGGAGCTTAAACAGATCTGAGTCTGTGCAGAGAATTGAAACAGAAACTTAAGCAGTCTGCTGCTTTGAGAAGGAAACTTAAGCAATCTGTCTGGGCTTGTCTGCTAAAATGAAACTAACTGCTTGTGTTTGCCTGTAACTCTCCTGCCTTGCATTTAATTGGAAGAACCACCTGTTGGTATTGTACTTTTATTCATCTATTCTTATGTATATAAAGAAGTTAATGAATCCAGCTGCATCAGGTATCTGTGTGGGCTTCTGGAGTTGAATTTATGCAACAAAATCTGACACAGGTTTTCACATAAAGAATAAAGGTTGCGATATTAATCTAGTATCAACTCTAAATATTTGGTAGTGACAAAGTTCTTCAAAATGAAATTTGAAGATCTACAAAGGAAAGCATCAGACGTAAAGTCAGATCTGAAACATTGACGTGTTTCCCAGGCTGATTTCTAAACAGTAGTTCCCAACCCATTCTTTTAAGCAAAGCACGTCATCATCAAAAAGCTTTTGAGGACCATGATGGAACTCAAGACATTACCAACATGTTGGCATCATGTCAATGTAACTTCCCAGAACAATATTTAAGGAAATCAAAATTGAATGCAGTTTTTTTTTTAATGGCAAATATTTCCAAATCCCCAGATCTTAAAGGATATTAGCATTCCCCTGTAAAATCTTGCAGGAAGTTTCATCAGGAATATCAAAAGCTTGTGAGATTTCAAGCAAGCATGTCAAAACATGCTGGCTAAAATCTTGACAATTTTACAAGATTTTGGCCATAGATAGGTAGATAAATATTGAAAGGCAGAGACAGAGATAGAGATACCGGTGTACAGGGCTAATTTAGAGCAAGGGGTCCTTGGTGCTCTCTGAGCAGAGTTGTTTTCTTGCAGACGTTTCATTACCCAACTAGGTAACATCATCAGTGCCAGTGGCAGGCAGTGTTGTTACCTAGTTTGGGTAACGAAACGTCTGCAAGAAAACAACCAAGCTCAGAGAGCACCCAGGGCCCTTCATTTCAACCCTGAGCTACAAATATTTCTCCTTTATGGAAAATTTATAGTGTCATCACTGACCATCGATGGTCCCTGGAACCACAAGGGAAGTATCTTTTAAAGAGGGAACAAAACTCGGCGTGGTTCCCCATCCCGGAGTCTCCCTTGCGATGCTCATAGTGCACGTTGTGTTCTTTTCGTACCTTTCTTTGTCATCTTTACTAAGGGAAGCGTCTCCTTTATCTACATCTCTGTCTCGTTCATGAGCGGCAGCGGACGCGCTGCGTTCCTGCTCACCTGGCTTCAGCCAGGGCGGTGGGGTCGGGAACGAAGGAGGCGTTCGGTGCAGGCGATTCCAAGGCTCGTGAGGGTTGCTATAGCTTTGCATGCCGGGGCAATCCTTGTGGCCAAACATAGCGTTGGGTGCTGAAATGGTGAAGTGGAAGGCAGGGGAGGGAGGGAGAGAGGGAGGGAGGGAGGGAGGGGGAAACAGAAAGCAATATGCTCAGTAGACGGTACTTACCAATCAAACCTAACTTTATTTCAACAGCACTCAAAAGAGTTTAAAAGGAATACCTATTATGGGAAGCTGGAAAAGCAAAGGAGATTAGTAGATCATCGTTAGCACCTCATTTAAGGGGAGGAGGTGTAATCCCTCTGTTGAAAGGCAGGGGGAGCCATTTAGGCGACTCCGCCACTAAGTTTTTATTTCTTTTTTGAACAGGAAGAGCATCCAAATGAAGCTTAAAACAGTATTAATTAAAGGACACAAAACCAATCCCAAACTCATTGGGAAATGAGCCCAGCACAAAGCATGTTGCATTTAAAAAAACATTGGGAGCCTGTTTGTTTCTGTGTTGGTCAAAAGAATCTACAGCACAGCAATGTAATAAAAAGGCATATAAAGTAATCTAAAACAGGGGTCTCCAACCTTTGCAACTTTAAGTCTGAAGGACTTCAGCTCCCAGACTTCTCCAGCCAGCAAAGCTCTTTTCTCTTAAGTCCTTCAGACTTAAAGTTGCAAAGGTTGCAGACCCCTGATCTAAAAGGAAGACTATCTGAATTATCTTTTTTTTTTAAAATCACTTGGGAAAGGAAAGTTAGATAGAAAAAGTGTCCTTTCCTCCGTTGCAGGATTCTCAACAAATTTAAGACAATTTTCTCACCAAGTCAACAATTTAAGGTAGCAAGTTCTCAAATATTTTGGGTTTTCGGGACCCCTTTCCATTCTTAAAAATGATTGAGGAAACTTACTTTGCTATAGGTGGGTTATATCTATTCACATTGATTGCGTTAGAAATTAAAGCTGAGAAACTATTAAATATTTATTCCACTTGGTGGACACCCTGAAAGGGTCTCTGGCAGCCTCAGGAGCCCACCCATTGAGTACCACTGGTTTAAGGAAAATATTTACGCTTCCTTGATTTGTGACAAAAACAAGGCAATCCTTAAACAATAGCTGCGGCATCCAAAACCCACGGAGAAGATAACCCACAGGAGCAGACTAGAACATAGTCAATAAAAGCAGGAGCATCTACAGGGAAGGGTCAAACAAACTCAAAATGGTCAAGATCAGGACTGCGTGATTGAAGCCCTCTTTATTTTACATGTGTCCCATGTGGCTTTCATTGTGGGGTCATGGATTCCATCTTCACTTTTTTGACTCCTTTCATGCCCCTAAACTTTCATAATGTGCCTATAGTAAAGTTTAAGGTAAATGTTCCCCCGCACATGTGTGCTAGTCGTCTCTGGCTCTAGGGGGCAGTGCTCATCTGTTTCTAAGCTGAAGAGTCAGTGCTGTCCAAAGACATCTTCGTGGTCATGTGGTGGGCATGACTAAACGCCGAAAGTGCATGGAGCGCTGTTACTTTCCCGCCAAAGTGGTCCCTATTTTTCTACTTGCATTTTTTATGTGCTTTTGAACTGCTAGGTTGGCAGAAGCTAAGACAAGTAACGGGAGCTCACTCCATTACATGGCACTAGGGATTTGAACCGCTGAACTGCCGACCTTCTGATTGACAAGCTCAGCATGTTAGCCACTGAGCCACCATGTCCCTAATGCAGGGGTCTGCAAAGTTGGCTCTTTTAAGACTGGTGGACTTCAACTCCCAGAATTCCCCAGCCAGCTATGAATTCTGGGAGTTGAAGTCCACCAGTCTTAAAAGAGCCAACTTTGCAGACCCCTGCCCTAAGGTACATATACTAAGGGCCAAATCCACAACTTCCTAAATCAACTCACATGCAGGTTAATTCCTGTTGTTCATTCAAGCAGGAATGTTGCGTATGCTTAATAATAGACTCCTTTCTTTTCAGTTTACTAATTTTGTTTAAATTAACACCTTTTTTCTTTTCATTTGTTTCTTTAAAAATTTTGCTAGCTGCCTTTAAAGGCTTTGGATCTGAAGGCACTTTGAATGAAGGGAAAACACCAGCCACATTTCCTTTTATAAAAGTTCAGAATGAAAACCATGCAGTCTCTATTTCTATAATATTGTCTTTGGCTTGTTCCACTGGCTATGAGCAGGAAGGAATATGAGCAAAACTACTAGAAGGCCTGGAGTAAATGGAGAAAATCTGTTGAGGTATAGCTGAGGAATTCTGGGAATTGAAGTCCATGCATCTTACAGTGGTCAAGGTTGAGAAACCGTGATTTATGCAGTCAACAAGAGTCAACTATGACTGGACAGCATATAACCCATCAATATGGGTAAAGTACCTCATAAGATATATGGGGTCATTGAATGCAGGCTTTTGGTCAAGGACAGGTGTTCTTGTGACGTTTCAAGATGACCAGCCAAAACTAGAGATAAATTATTTAGGGCCTTCCTTTCCAGCAGTCCTTAATAAGGGACTATGAGTTTAATCAGTGATAGGATACGTTCAACCCAATTCAGTTGATTTGCCGCTGTTACCAGGTGCAATCAAATCTTATGAATTTCACTGCTTAATCTAAACATTCATAAAAATATCATTCTTTTCTCTTTTCGGATCACTCTTTTTGTCTAGTCGTGTCTATATTTTGCAACCGAGGGCAACATGGATAACAGTGGTTTGTGATTTTTTTTTTCCAACTCCAAAGAGCAAGTCCTACTTATTGTTGAATGAAATACTATAATGGCAGAAACCTCTCAGTTTATCTTTAGAAGATTAGCTTTTACGATTTATTGGCTGAGCTACTTCTCTTGAAGTAAATGACTTGATCTGCCCCTAACTTGACTTTCTCTTCTATAAAAGCTATTTAGCATAACATTCTTATTACAATGTCTGAGGAAATATACTAATATATACTCAAGATGTTATCATAGAAACAGGAGAGTTGTTTGGGTTAGATTACATGATCATTCAGAATTCAGCATTGACCTCAACATTATATGGTGAATTTCTGAGATTCATGACCGCCTAGAACAGGGTTAAAATGCTACTTAAACTACCAGTAAAATGAAGATGCAAAAGAAATACATACATTTACCAAAGCCCAAAGCAATATAGTAATCAAATTAATATTTGTTTTATTTAGTGTAAAAAAAATTTAAATCTCATTTTTGTTTCTGGTCAACTCAAGGTAGCTTACATACTGGGAGTCGGTCTGCTATACTGGTTAAAGCGCTGGTCTAGAAACCAGACAAATGTGAGTTCTAGGTTGCCATAAGGCATGAAATCCAGTTGAAGGACTTCGAGCCAGTCAACCTGTCTCAACCAGGTCATATCACAAAGATCCTTCCTTCCTTCCTTCCTTCCTTCCTTCCTTCCTTCCTTCCTTCCTTCCTTCCTCCCTCCCTCCCTCCCTCCCTCCCTCCCTCCCTCCTTTCCTTCCTTCCTTTTTTCCATTTAATGTAAAGTAGAACAGAGCCTAAATGAAATTTCCAGGTAAGCTCAGAATTGAATATAAGATGGGTATAGCTTTGTGATTCTAAACTATGCCGAATAGCAGGATGATCCATCCCAATGGTTTCATAACAATGTTACATTTGGTATCCTCTAAGAACATGATGGCGAACCCATGGCACGCGTGCCACAGCTGGCATGCAGAGCCCTCTCTGCGGGCACAAGAGCTGTCACCCCAGCTCAGCACCATTGCACATGCGTGTGCACCTCCCACTGGCCAGCAGATTCTCGGGTCTCTGCTGCACATGTGCGGGGAGCATGTGGGAGATGTGTGGGCATGCATGGAGGGCAGGGGCCAGGTGTGCATGCATGGGGGTTTGGGGAAGCATGGGGAGGTGCAGCATGCCCCCATGCTCCATTTTTGTTCCCAGGAGCCTTCAGGGTGGCTGTTAGGCCCAAAACAGGCCACAGGGGGAGTGCAGCGCAACCTCCCCATGCCCTGTTTTTGTTCCCAGGAGGCTTCAGGGGGACTGCTAGGCCCAAAACGGGCCACAGGGGAGTGCAATGCAACCTCCCCGTGCCCCGTTTTTGGTCCCAGGAGGCTTCAGGGAGGCTGTTAGGCCCAAAACAAGCCACAGGGGAGTGCAATGCAATCTCCCCGTGCCCCGTTTTTGGTCCCAGGAGGCTTCAGGGAGGCTGCTGGGCCCAAAACGGGCCACAGGGGGAGTGCAGCGCAACCTCCCTGTGCCTCGTTTTTGGGTCCAGGAGGCTTCAGGGAGGCTGCTAGACCCAAAATGGGGTGGGAGGGTCGTGCATGCATGTGCAGGAGGCGGGACACACACATTGCATTATGGGAGTGGGCACGCGAGGACAAAAAGTTTAGCCATCACTGCTTTAAGAGTAGGGCTACTTGGCCAATCCCATGTCCCCACTGTCAATCAGCACTACTATTCTATCACCCTCACTACTTAAACCAACCCCAAAGCATGACGTAGCCAGAGCCGAAGGAGAATTTACTCACTAACGGCATGGTTGCCAAGTCCCCCGAAGGCATTGCTGCTCATGGCTGCAAGGCTGGTGAACGTCGTGGGCCGATTAAAAGTCTCTGAAACCAAACGGAAAGATGCTAATGGGAGGGGTGTTACCTCCTGGGAGAAAAGCATGGCTTGCTTACCGTTGGCCAGGCAAGCAAAGCGTTAAGGGGACACGTCCTTATAAAGAAAAGCGATGGAAAGCTAAGCTTATCTAGAAAGGGTGGATTTACATGCTTCTGAACTGCTAGGTGGGCAGGAGCCAGGGACAAATGACGGGAGCTCACTCCACCCCGTGGTGCCGTGGGCTCGAACCGCCGGCGTGCCGACCGTCGCTGGCTGAGAAATCCAGCATCTTTAAGGCGTTGTGCCATGGCGCCCTCTTAAGTTTCAGCAATGTTAAGTCACACCAAGATTAAAGTTAAGGTTGGGGGGGATTATAAAGGGAAAGTCACTCTGCTCTTTGGATGTGGAAAAGCTCAGTGGAGGACTGTGAAATAAACCATCCCACTGATTTGCCAATTTGGAGAACAAACGCAAACATACAAAAGCACCGTATCGACATGATGAAAGAAGAAAGCCCAGAACAAGAGGCCACATTTGAAATAAAATGAAAAAAACAAAGACCGGCTGCACACCACAGTGACGTATGGAAGGTTCTCGTGTTCTAAAGCAGGGATCTCCAACCTTGGCAACTTTAAAGACTTGTGGACTGCAACTCCCAGAGTTTCTGTTCTGACCCAGGTGTCCTTAGAAAGCCAGAAGCAAAGTCTTGGTCCCTGCAAGACCTCTTTTGTTTACACAACTGTGACTTCCTTTCATTCACAGTCAGCCAGGCTTAGAAAACAATCTTTCAGAGGAATGTTTATCCCCACGCACCTTATCTCGTTTGGAGCACTGTCAGTTAACCAGCTTCCAAATGCAGGGCAAGGCAAACTTGGCACAGGGTCTCTTATAATCACCAACAGAACTTTCCACTCTTGAATCGACTGAATGAATGCATTGTTTCCTGCAAAAGCCCACTCCCCTTTCCTTCCTCTTTTGTTTCCTATGGGAGGGGCCAGTCAGCTCCAAGGTGTGGCTTTACTCCTAAGTCAACCCTGCTTTCTTAGTTGTCCTTGTCTTCTGGCAGCTCTGCTCATGCGCACACTGGGAACAGGCTCCAGCTGTTCCTCTGCCTCACTGCTGTCTAACTCCCTCTCTGCCTCCGATGCAGAGCCCTCATTTGAACTTTCCTCAACCCCAGGACTGGCCCATGTTCCTCCCCAACCTCCTCACTGTCCGACTCTGCTGCCAGCTCTGCTGGCCACCGGTGGCCACAACAGTTCCTCAGCCAGCTGGCTGAGGAATTCTGGGAGTTGAAGTCCACAAGTCTTAAAGTTGCCAAGGTTGGCGACCCCTGTTCTAAAGTACAAATGCTCTTCTCCCATCCGATACAGATTAAAAATCATTTGCAGCCACGTCTTCGTGATTTGCATCCCACCTTTTCTCCATGAAAGAACCCAAGATGAAAAAAAAAAATGGGATCAGAAACAATTTCCCAAGTGGACGTTGACTAAGACTCAACGATCTACTCGAGATCATGGACCGTTGGACAATATCCTGAAGTCCAGAAGAGATGACGAGAAGGTTCTGACCGCTTTACTTTGAGAATTTCCACTTACCTAAATGGGCCGCGGGGTTGAGAAAGTTGCTGTGGTGCGGGGGAGGGCCAAATGTCGGACCGGCTGGATGGGCGGCACCTAGCAAAACAAATTCAAAAGCAAGCAAACCAAAACATTTGAGTACGGCACTTGTAGAGCAGGGGTCTCCAACCTTTGCAACTTTAAGTCTGAAGGACTTCAGCTCCCAGAATTCTCCAGCCAGCAAAGCTGGCTGGAGAAGTCTGGGAGCTGAAGTCCTTCAGACTTAAAGTTGCAAAGGTTGGAGACCCCTGTTGTAGAGGATACCACCGTATCCTAGGTTGGATTCAGGTATATCAGAGAGAGGTTGGGACACACATTGAACTCAATGGCCTAAACTGCCCCTTCCAATCTTTCGATTCTAATGCATCTGATGATCTCAAATGAGCATATAGACAGCACAGGTGGTCCTCAACTTACAACCATTCACTTATTGACTGTTCCAAGTTACAATGGCACTAGAAAAAGTGACTTATGATGGTTTTCTCCACTTATGACCATTGCAGCAGCCCCATGGTCACAGGATCAAAATTCGGACGCTTTGGCAACTGGTTCATATTTATGATGGCTGCAGTGTCCTGGAGTCACGTGATCACCTTTTGCAACCTTCTGATAAGCAAAATTAATGAGGAAGTTCAGATTAACTTAATAACTGTGCTACTAACTTAACAGCTGCAGTGATTTGTTTCACCACTGTGGGAACAAAGGTTGCAAAATGGGGCAAAAGTCATTTAACGACTGCCTAAAGACAAAAATTTGGGGCTCAATTGTGCTTGTTAAGTTGAGGCCTACCTATACACGCATATTCCACCCCAACTACCCCCACGAAATTCTGATCAAAAGAAGAATGCATTTAAAATAACAGCAAACGGAGTGAATTCGGGTCTTACTGTCAGGGTTCCAAGTAACATCCCAATGTTGTGTTTGTGTGGGTGATATGTAGTCAAAATAACATTCCTTTCTCGGAGAGTCGAGTCAAACTTTTGGATTCGGGTTAATGTCAGGGTTCCAAGTAACACCCCTGTTGCATTATGACACTGCATCACGTGCTAAGCATTTCTGTTAGTGTAGAGTGGTTCTGACCGGTCGGATATAAACAAGGAAGCTGGCATGGAAAGTTACCAGCGACACCCTCTTGACACCTAACACCTTGGAGAAAAGTTCCCACCTTCTTGCAACGTGCTAACTATCAACAAAGGGCACGTGACTCCTATTCTACTGTGTGAATTTCCTTTTATGGTCATGATTTGTGTATGTTTACATGACGTTGCATGCTTAACCCTGCCTTCTGATAAAGTTAATAAAAGGGCTTGCAGGCTTTTGTCTGTGCGCCGTTCCACCCCACTCGAAGAAGAATTTGGTGCCGCCTCTTCTTTTCCCTCACCCGTGGACCGCCCGCCTGATAACGGCGGGAATGTTATCATTACACCCCCCCAACAAAAGGAGACTCCGAGGCTTGAGTTTCCTCAAAGTTCTATTTTATTAGAAATGTCATTTTGGCACATCTGGGAAAACCCGAATCTGAAAGCTCCCAGGTTTTCCCTACCCAAATGAAAGTTTAAGCCCCTGCCCAGCACCCTCATGTCCGTCACATGGCCCAATCAGGCATCATCCAAAACTGGAAATGCCTCCCAGTCACCTCATCACAGCTGCAGGGCAAGATGACCTTCACTCTCTGAGAAAGGAACGTTATTTTGACTATATATCACCCACACCAGAGGTGGTTTCCTATCAGTTCAGACCGGTTCGGCCAAGTAGGTAGTAACTCAGCCTGCCATGCCCCAGAACCGGTTTTCTCCATGGTGCTGTAGGCGCCACCATCTTTTTTTCTTTGCTTCTGCGCATCCACAGAAGCATATTTTTTTTAGTACTGCGCATGTGCGTGCATGGCACATCCCTGAGCGAATTGGCAATAGCAGCAGCTGGAACCCACCCCTGACCCACACTCTGTACAATCGCCCCCTCCCATTTCTCCACAGCATCAAATGTGGCAGGCCTGAAGGCCCAATGCAAAAGACGGCTTCCAGGTCTGACACTTATATTTTAATTCACAAAGTTATTTGTTTATTTCATAATGCTTGGCAAAACACGATCGCATGTTGCTGAAGTCTATATTGTACTGCCCACCCTCCCATGTCTTCTTCTTCTATTCCCAAACAGAGATTACAGATGGGCGGTTTACAAACTCACTGGTTGCCGAGAAAAGAGTTGCCGGTCGGGCTAAGTCATGAGGATGATGGATGGCCCCGAAAAGACTAGGACCTGGAGGTCTGCTCAGAAATTCAGGTTTCAAACCAAAATCCAATTTATGGGGATCTGATTGCATCTGTTTCTGAAATAGGGTAAAAAAAAAACAAATCATGAAGGTTTTTTTCCAAAAGAAAATAAAAAAAGGAACATACCAGTAGTATTTTGGAAATCAAGGGGAGATCAGGTTCATTTTATAAGGCATGTCTTAAAGATGCTAATATTTGTAATCCATGCTTATGAACTGGAAGCCCAGAAGTTAATATTTGGGAGAATGGACATACAACAGCGGTATCCAACTCAAGGCCCACAGGCCGGATCCTGCCCTCGGGGTGTTTAGATCTGGCCCACCCTGGAAACAATGAAGGACCAGCCTGCAGTGCCTCTGCCAGCAAAAATGAATCTCGGGGACCTCTTGTCAACCCTGAAGTTTTCACTGGCAGAGGGCTGCAGGAGGCTGTCCCAGTCAAAAACGGAGCCTTGTTGAGTAATGTTGGACTGCCCATGCCCATCCTGGTTATGCCCCTGATGCGGCCCTCAATGAAATTGAGTTTGACACCCATGATGTATAGTATAGGATTGAGCATTGAGTAACCTGTGGCCACTGAGATGATGCTGAAGTTGTAAGAAAAAAGCAAGAGAAGGGGCAGAATTAAGTGTGTCATCAGTTTAGAGTACTTGCATTCCTGCAAGTGATTCTAGTTCAATTCCTCCTGTATTCTGTTGACTTTTATCTGGTGATAACTTACAGCTGAACTTTAATAGACCAGGTGCTTATGTATAGGCCCTGAATAAATCTTCTATGTAAATCCTTATGAATGGTCCTGATTCTTTTCACTTGACAGAACTATAGTTTCAATGCCAATGTCGACTGGAGGACCACAGGTTCTCTACCTGACATAAATGTACAGGCCAGCTGATCCAGTATTACCTCTTTTGAATGTCAGTGGCTTTCCAAAGCATTAGGAAGAGAGGAACTTCTATTTACTGGAACTCTTGGAGGTTTCTTGAGAGCTTTCAGGGGTTAAACCCGAAAGCTTTTCCATGCAAAACTCTTGCTCTGCCATTGAGTTATGGACCTCATAAACAGTCAGAGATAAATAAATCAACCAATCAATCAATCAATCATTCTTTGCCCAAAAGAGCTCACCTTGACTTTCTGTTGATGGTGGTATATCTGCCAAGCAATATGAACATGCATTGCACACCATTTGCCTGGTTTCTACAAAAGAAACAAGCATTAAAAAGTATTGAAAATAATACCCCTTGGCTATAGGAATAATGAAATTTAAGTGTGAACCTGTTGTTGCTTGAGAATTGCCATCTATGGGCTTTTTTCAACACAAAAGGCAATGCAGTGTTCTATAAGGAATCTCCTATCCAGGCACTAATGAGAACAATTGCTTTTTTAGTTTCACAGAAGTTGTAGCATTCCTCTAGAGAGGAATATGGGACACAAGTCAAAAAGAAAAAAAGCATATCAATTAAAGTATTGAAGCGGGCAAGAGATGATGGATTTGTGGTGTTGTTTTGATTTGCTTCTCTTTTCCTCTCTCTTTCCTTTCTTTCTTTTTGTAGTTTGGTGACATGATTAGAAGTTAGGTAGGATAGAAAAAAAATGTTTTTTAACAAAGGATGTCATGATTAAAAGTTAGAATAATATAGAGAAATAAGAGAAAAGGAGAATATTAATGTATACACTTTTATATAATAAAATAAGAGCAATAATAAGAGAAAACATGGAATGAATAATGACAGACAGTAACTTTATATAAATATGTACTACTATTAGAAATATATAAGTTGGTTGAAAATAATAATTATGACTAATGCTATTAGTTTTATTTATATTAGAATGTATGACACCCAGGTGCCACACTGTTTATGCCTTGATATCTTTGTAAACAAAATAAAATAAAAAACTTAAAAAACTTAAAAAGAAGTTGTAGCATTATGCAACATTTAAACAAAAGATTCAAAACCGAAGGCTCTAGAACTGCATGGATCGCCAGAAAACTTCTCTACCTCCCAAGAAAGACTCAGATCCTTCCAAAAATTGTGACCAAATTTCGTTTTTCAATATGATGGAAAGGAGAAATCCTTAGTTCCATATTGGAGTTTGATTTTATTAACCATCACTGCATTTAAAAATCAATAAATGGAAATCATGTCTGGGTTTTGTCCTTCTGTTTTTATTTTTAGACTGTGAGCCTCCACCATGCCGATTTTTAGTTGAGAAAGTTGTGCTTTAAACCACCTTTTATTAAGTTATATAGCACATTTTACTGATGAAGGATAATTCACACACTGCCACCGGATCAGCTTGTAAAATGAAGAGCAAGGACAACCTGTCTTGTCTTGGGATATGGAGCCAACTGGTTGATAAGGCATTAAGATATAAGCATGGACATCAGTCATGGCCCATAACCAAACATTTAGCCCACTAACACAGGCCTTCAACGGCTTTCTTTCAACCTTCACTCTTATTCCAATTGCTGTGGGCGTGATTTTACAGTGGACATCTTTGATATGACTGTTGATTTCCTGACAATCACAAAACATCTCCTGCCAGACTGGCAGAAGCAGATGTGCAGATTTACCAGACATCTGGAAAGGCTTTGTAACCAAACAGAGTGCCTTCACATTGGCTATATTAAGTTAGCTGTATTAAGACATCTGATAGGAGTTGACCTTGAATGACAAAGTCAATGTTATAAAGGAAAACATTGTGGCGATGTGAGGAAGAGAAAATAATCATGTCCATCCACTGTGGCTTGCAAAGTAAACCTCTGATGAGGTTGGGTAGCCTATAAGCCACAACTTGTCCATGTCGATTTGTTTCAATAAAGTGATCTGAGCCATGGAGACACTATCACTCATATAGCTAAAACAAAAATATCACCGATGCCTACATGAAACAATTTAGCAATAGCAATAGCACTTAGCAGTGCTTTTACAGCCCTCTCGAAGTGGTTTTACAGAGTCGGCCTATTGCCCTCAACAATCTGGATTCTCATTTTACCCACCTCAGAAGGATGGAAGACTAAGTCAACCTTGAGCCTGGTGGGATTTGAACTGCCAAATTGCACTCTAACCACTGCGCCACCAAGAGGCTCTTGAATTTGGCTGGCTTCAAAGTGCTTTGGGTCACTACTGTGGTCAGAATGGTTCCAGGTTCAGCATCCTTGAGGACTACCCACATCATGTCCCCAAGCCATCCAACCTGGAATACCCTCAGCAATTTCCCAAAGTTGCACAATTCATCCCTACAATGATGGCCAAAACTCCTGGAAAAGGTCAGAGGTATCACTCATTGCGGTGAACCATTGGGAGGAGGCAAGCAATGACTCCTCTGATGCGCTTGCTTGCCAGAACTTTTGGCCACCGCCAAGGAGAAGGTACATGGCTGGGGAGATACAGACATGTTGTGGGAATGTCTGCAGCACTGATTAAAGCCAAGTGGTCTGGAGGACTCTCTGGCATGAATTCCGTGGCTTCCAAGCTGGCCGCGCTGAGTACATATTGTGGGCAATTCCTTAGCGCTTGCTATGTTATATCCAGTCTGGAAAATCTTTGGCACATGCCAAGATGCTCTTGGGTGGCTACTATTGATGTACTGTGGAGGAAATCTGGCATCTGATGAAGCTAAAAGAGGCAAAGAATATGTGGGTTTGGCATCTCTGGAGGTTTTTAAGAGACTGGATAACCACCTCTCAAAAAAGTTCTCGGGTTTTCAAGGGTTTTTTTTTTTTTGCACATTGTAGAAGACTGGATCAGATGATTTTTGTGGTCCATTCCTCTTCCAAAATTTTATGATTTCATGACAAACCGCATGAGTGGTAATTTTTATATAGCATAAAAGGTGACCCACTTTTTAAAGGGGGAATAATAATAAATGTTGCCTTGTGATGAGTGCCTTTGGCAGGCAACATTCAAAGAGGAATGCAGCAGGGGAAAATTCAGAGAAAAGCAGAAGTGGCATAGCAAAGCAAGGCAAAAATAAAAGGTTTAGTTGTCATCTTACCCTCAACATAGGCCTGAATGGATCTGTCAACTGAAGAGAGAGAAAGAGAGAATTAAAATCTGTCACTCAGACCTCCATTTCAGGTAATTAGCTGACCAGCTTTCTTAAGAATCTGAAAATGGAAAGCATTAGCCTATTCTAAATTGTACAAGTACGCACTTCCTGTAACCTTAATAGAGAGAGGAGAAAACAAAACAATTGCTTGGCCAGCTTTAGATCTACGGTCAACTGTTTATCTAGCAATGTATCTGAATTGTTGGCTTCCCAGATAGTCTTCATAGAATCTGCTGGATGATGAAAACTGGTTTAGCCCATTTTTGTCTGTGTGTTCAAGGGGGGCAAATTCTTATATTTATAAGCCACCCTGGAAGCTTTTTGGCTAAAGAACGATGGAGGGACAATGTTTTATATGAATTAGCAAATAAATAATTCCCAATCCACATTCTGTTAATCATCTTGGATTGACCACCAAGCAGCAGAACATGGCTGGTTTCATCCTATATTGCCGTATGGATGGTTGGATGTCAACGTCCAAAATTCCCTAGCCAGCATGGAGAATTCCATATGTCTTACAGTTGCCAAGATTGAAAAAAACGCTGATATATTGGGATTCTTTTGAATTCCGTCTGAACAGAACAGAATAACAGAATTGGAAGGGACCTTGGGGGTCTTCTACTCCAACCCTCTGCTCAGGCAGGAGACCCTATATCATTCCAGGTAAATGGTTGACCAATCTCTTATTGAAAACTTCCAGTGTTGGACCATTCACGACTTCTGGAGGTAAGTTATTCCACTGATTAACGGTTCTAATTGTCAGGAAATTTCTCCTTAGTTCTAACTTGGTTTTCTCCATGATTAGTTTTCATCCATGGCTTCTTGTCCTGCCTTCAGGTGCTTTGGAGAATAAGTTCTTTACAGTACCCCCTTAGTTATTAGAACACTGCTATCATGTCACCCCACTAGTCCTTCTTTTCATTATAACTCTTCTCACTGTTCTAACTATTTCTTTACTTCTAGGTTGCTTTTCTCCTTGATTAGTTTCCACCCATTGCTTCTTGTTCTACCTTCAGGTGCTTTGGAGAATAGTTTGACTCCCTCTTCTTTATGACAGCCCCTGAGATCTTGGAACACTGCTATCATGTCACCCCTACTCCTTCTTTTCACTAAATTAGACATAACAAATTCCAGCAACTGGAATATATGGAATTGAACAATCTCAGCATAGCATGAATCCAGTTCTTTACTGCCTCTTGGTGGTCCAAATAAATAAAGACACCACCACACAAGAAATACATTCTTAAGAACTGAGAAATGCTTCAGGTAAAATCTCATGCATGGGCAGATAACATAATTTACTATCCCTATCTCCCTCGTCTGAGAGTCTAGGGGCAAGTGATCATCTAGACCCATGATGGCGAACCTATGGCATGGGTGCCACAGGTGGCTCACGGAACCATTTCGTAGGGCACGCGATGCGTTGCCCTGTCATCTCCAGCATGCTTGTGTGCGCTGGCCAGTTGATTTAGGTCTTCTTTTGAGGCCATTTTTTGCCCTCTGGAGGCTTCAGGGAAGCTCCTGAAACCTCTAGAGGTAGGGGGGGAGGCTGTTTTCACCCTCCCCAGGCTCCTAGAAAGCCTCTGGAGCCTGGGGGTGGTGGTGAAAAAAGAGCACCAAAAGCAGGGGGTCACGCACATAGCCTTATGGGTGTGTCACACTCACGCACGACCCCCCTGCGCTCCCCCCGCTTTGGGCACACGAGCCAAAAAAGGTTAGCCATCACTGATCTAGACCATTCTGACAGACTATCAACTTCCTAAGAAACATGTCTCCAAAGTTTTAGTTTGTCCTGGAGCTGAATCATTCATTCCGCATTGGGAAGGAAATAATTGACTTTGGGTTTCAGGCTAAGCATAAGCTCAGGAAGATAAAAAGGCGGAATGCATTTGAGAAGCAGCTGAATTAACCATAAAGAATTGCTAATTTGTATTTCCTTCCCTTCCCCTTCGGTTGAAGCACCTTGGAGTCATTCCGTTCTAAAATTCAAGATGAATGAAGAACAGCACTGGGAATAAGCTTAGGTTATAACAGAAAGTTTTTTTTCCACCAAGGGAGACATGCCAATATAGAAAATAATCATCAGTGCTAAACACCCCCCTTCTCTGCCAGCAAGATCAACTTTCAGCATATGCTAGTTTTCTCCACTTTTTCTCCAGAGTCTAGAAATTGCAATGACAGGTTCAGTGGTTAACTAAATAATAATCAACATCAAATGCCTTAAGTTATGAAAATGGGTAAGGATATAAAACGCAATCTAGAGAAAATCAAATTACCCTGTTCATAGCAGCCTATTTAAATTGGAATTGATCCTTGAAGCTGATTTTATTGCATCAGTTTCAGAAATTTAAGAATGTGCTGTATTGCGGCCAGCACTACTTATGAAGGAAACTCTCATTTGGAGGGCTCTTAACACAGGCTAGGGACTTGAGGCTATGATATAATTGAATTCCTTTTTAGAACTTTCTGACCATAATTCCTTTTGGCTGCACACACTTCATTGGGATTAAACTGCTGTGAACTCAGATGAAGTGGTGATGTTCAAATACTCAAGAACTGACTCGTTTTATTAGAGTGCTTTGATTCCTTTTTGAAGGAATCATGGAAGCTCAAGTAATTACTTGTCCTTTTTCAGGCCATTATATCATCCTATAAATCTTATTTATGCTTCTCTTTGGGTGTGAAGCTAAAGTATTAACAATAGAGCACAGTAATTGTCAATGCTGGATTTGTCAGCAACATCATATTCCAACTTTAAATGATTGTCACCATCCAACAGACCATGCCCAAGTCCTTCATAGAACTGGGCTTCTTAGGAATGGACTTTCCCAATGAGATGGAACTTCTATGTACCTACTTGAGGTCATTAGAACTTGCTGCATAGACAGTGAGAAGAATTATGATGAAAAGAAGGACTAGGAGCTGACATGAAAACAGTGTTCCAATATCTAAGGGGCTGCCACAAAGAAGAGGGAGTCAAGCTATTCTCGAAAGCACCTAAGGTTAAGACAAGAAGCAATGGGTGGAAACTAATCAAGGAGAGAACCAAGTTAGAGCTAAGGAGAAATTTCCTGACAGCGAGAACAATTAACCAGCAGAACATCTTGCCTTCAGAAGTTGTGGGTGGTCCAAAACCATTTGTCTGAAATCGTATAGGGTCTCCTGCTTGAGCAGAGGGTTGGACTAGAAGACCTCCAAGGTCCCTTCCAACTCAGTTATCCCATTATTCTGAGCAGAATGATAGCAGGCTAAAGACTAAGAAGTACAACCATACTTTAACTGCCATACGGCTTAGCGACTGAAGTTCTAGTCCAACTGTAGTTCCCAGTCAAGGACTACCTACAGTTTTCATTCATTAATTTGGTTTGGATTTTTTTTTAAAGGTGGTTTATTTAGCAGCTACAACTTCATGGGACTTACCCTGGGATCCTTCTGAAGGAGAGTATGTGGAAGAGCTCCAGGTCTTGTCGCAACATCAATAGGATTTGAAGTCTGCAAATGTCACATGTAATATACATGAAAATATATTATTTAAACATGCATAAATTTAAATGCAATCCATTTTGGAAAGTGAGGGCGCTCATAGATAAATCCTACATTGCTTCAATGATGGCATATAATTTTCTTTCCTATTCCACTGTAGGAAGTTAGCCCTTTTCTAGAAGAATGAAATATTGTGGGAAATATTAAAAAGGCAGAATATTATTCCTTAGATGAGAAAAGGAGAAACTTGTTTTAAAGACAAAGCATCTCCCTGCCGCCATCACCCCCTTCAGTTCCAGGGTGATGAGGTTAAGACATGGCCCTCAGGACATGATAGGATTAGCCCTCTACCCATCTCACCACATGGCATCTGGGAAGATTATATCACCCAGCAAGGCTCAACCAAGCCTGGGACTCAGGACAGCCTACAGAATTTCTCCTGCATGGCCCCATGGGAGTCTGACAGTCAATCAGAATACAAGCTCAAATTCAAAAGCCCAGAGAGGGCATAAAACCCAGGTACTCTCAGCATCCCTTCCCTTTTCACCCAGGAGCTCCAAGGCATGTGATCCTGTCCACCATTAAAAACCATCTTTCCAAACAGCCTCCATGTTTCCAGTGTCTTTCTCCCCACTTGGAACTAAACCCAGAAGGACATTTCTTCCAACAGTCACATTTCTGTGAAACTCAGGATTAAACCCCACGTTGTGTCAATGATGGCATCTCCTCTTTTCCTTCCTATTCCCTTCCACAGTTCTGTGAAGCTCAGGATTGAATCACACATGGCTTCAATGAGGTCATCCGATCAGAGATGAAACCGCCTTGAAGGCTCTCCAACTCCAACCTCTAAGTTTATGTAGATGTGTGCAATTTCCAAAGTCCATCTTGGACAGTGACCAATTTGTCCGTCAGCTAATTTTCTCCAGCCATGCTGGGTCCACCTTTTGCTTTAAGATTCTGTATCTGGGTAAGGAGAATAGACTTTTTTTAAAAATGAAAATGGCTGAAACTTGAGCCCTATTTTTCCAATCATCTGAGAACAATGATGAGGATTTGAAAGATGAGGGCTGTTTTAACGTAATGTATGTTTAATATATATATATATATATAATATACACTGTAGGATGTAGGTAATATATACACTAAATATAAACTATTAAATATGGTTATATTTAATGTTTATAGCTAGTGTATATATAATATACAATACATATTATGGTTAATATAACCATTATATAATGGTTATATTATATAAATACTAAATATAACCATAACTGTTAGGATATTCAGCCTTATATTTGGGTTGACAATATATATGAATCTATGTTCTTAAGAAGTTATGTAGCTTTAAGAACTGAACTAAATTCTGATTGTGTTTGATTGGCTGTGCTGCTCAGTATTACCATATAACCAAGCCAGGAACACAGTCAATTCCCTGTTCGATCCCTGCTCGATTCCTTGTGATCCTGTGTTTTCCTGATTGCCGTTTGAGAAGCTGAAGAAGAAGAAGGAGCATTGTTTTGCATCACTGTGAGATAAACTTTGTTTGGTGACGGACTGTTATCATTGTTTGAGAAGTTAGTCAGAAGAAGCATTTTAGTTGCTACAAAGTAAAGACTATTTATTTTCTTACTATCACTGTTTTAGAGTTTGTTTGTGGTTTACAGCAACGTATCTCGTTACTGTCCGGTGAATTACACTATTCCGCATTTATTCTGCTACCATGGTTAAGGGACCAGAGTCTTAACACTGGTTCTGAACCCAGAGTTGCTAACAATAACCATTAGTCTGAAGTGGTGTAGGGTTTCCTGCCTACACAGGGGGTTGGACTAGAAGACCTCCAAGGTCCCTTCCAACTCTGTTATCCTATCCTATCCTATCTTATCCTCTCCTATCCTATTTATGATTGTAAGCCACTCCGAGTTACCTGTGGTAAGATGGGCAGCCAATAAATTTGAGAGAGAGAGAGAGATTCTACATTTTAAATAGAGTGAAGTGGAAGAATTTCAGAGTGTGAATGGTGAAGATTTAAAAGGTCATCTTTTTCCATTCTTCTGCCCTATTTCCCCTATTTTTAACCATAGCATATGATTTCAGCCTATGGACATGTGTGTGCATGGGAAGAATCAAGTATTGCTCCTCTAAATCACAAACTGCAAGGCAGTTCTTCCCTAAGAGCAGCAGATTTTGAAATCAAGAGAAAATCCTCTTTTTTCCTTAAAAAAACATATTCAGAAAACAAACCATCTACAATGCTATGGATGATTTAACTTAAATGGATTCTTAACAGACTGATTAGCATACATATGAAGGCCTCTGCTAATGAGCCATAATCTACATATTTAAGCAGCCTGAATCACTGTTAGTGGGGCTGGTGTTCACACTGAGCAAACTTCACTGTGGAAGAGGTTACTGCAGTAACTACCAAGCAGTTGCTCCAAAACAGATCGAGGCAGGCCATCAGTGGTGGGTTCCTACCAGTTTGGACTGGTTTAGCTGAACCGGTAGTAGTTGGGCGGCCTGGGTCGCTGGAACCTGCAGCGACCCAGGTCCGCCACGCCCCCTAACCAGTTCCCCGGTCAGTGGTGTCTTCTTGTTTTTCAGTTGCTCACACAGCAAAGCATGCATACAAGCAGCCGGCAGTAGTGCCGTCTACTGCCGGCCATGTTGTGTAAAAGTCAAGAGACTACGTTTGTTTGCCAATCTGTAAGTTCCCTCAATCATTGTCTGCTGCAGCCATCTTCAAGACCACGAAAAAGTCCACCGTCATCACCTATTTGGCATTGCAAGAGACCAAAAAAAGACCCACCCACTGCTCGGCAAACAAGAATAGATTCACACAACACAAACGCCTAAGTCATTAAGTTCACACAATACAGTCTAAGTTTACCTTGGGTTGAAACGCTCCTTGCAGCGAGCCGAAAGGACCGGTTGGAGGGATCATCGGAGGGATCCCAGACACAGCAGGAGGGTAGGAGTGGAATAACTGTGTGGCAGAAAGAGATCAATATTACTGATTTTATTGCCCCCTCCCTCTTTTATATATATACTCAAAGTCTTGCAGTTTCAATTTACAAAAGAGCAAAATAGATGCAAGCACAAATGAAACGGTGAACTATGTAAAAAAAAAAAAAAAAAAGTCCCAGGAAGGACCACTGATGCTTGTTAATCTGTCGAGTACTAGGTGAAGGAGGAAATGATAAGCCCACAAAGAAATGACAACAAAGACAGCGAAAGGTTACGCAACACATCGGTGGCACGCAAGACGAGAGATGCTTGATATGGAGGGAAGAGCTTGGTTGAGCGAATGCATCACGAGGCAGAACTACAGTAGATATAAAAATTATCTCTGCATTACGGAAAATATGTGGGCACGGGGAAGGAGCTAGTGCAGAAAGATGACCTCCTTGTCAATTGCATTAGATACACCACTGAAATCATGGCATGCAAGTTTCAGAAGTAGCCCCAAAAGACTTTTCATTCAACTTCCAGGCAGCTTCTCAATGATTGCTGATACTTGGTAACTACAATTCAACTTAACGCACCGATCTTCAAACCATGGCCTGCCGATGCAAAGTATCTGGCCCACGGAGTGGTGGGCTTCAGCCCCGCCCCTCACCCCGCCCCCTCACTTATCTTCCAGCAAGCATTCACTCCAGCTGCACTTCTGGTTATTATTTCCCCAGTTGAGCTGCACTTCTGATCACACCACTGCTGCCGAAGGTGAGGCCGAAGGGTGCTGGGGAAGACCAGCTGACTGGGGGGGGGGGGGTGATCTTGCCAGAGCAGCCGTGTGATCCAGGGCCCGTGGGTGAGTAGGGGAGACGCTGCTGCTGGCTTGAAAAGCAGCTCTGCTGCCAGCTTGTAAAGTAGTGCTTTAAAAGTCTTTAAAAACGTTTTAAAAACAGCCTTTCGGGATGTTTTTCACAGCCATAGGATCCAGGGCTGGTGGGTGAATAGGGGAGGGGCAAGTACAGCATGGACAAAGGCAAAATAGACTGCTAAATTGGCCACGCCCACCCAGTCACACGCCCACCTAGCCACACTCACCCAGCCAGTCTGGTCCCCTCAGCAGTCTGAGGGACCATGAATCAGCCCCCTGTTTAAAAAGTTTGAGCACCCCTGACTTAACGTTTGCAGGATTGGTTAAAGCAGAAGTGGGAAAATACAGGAGGGAATTGACTTATGGATAACGATTCATTTTTTCAATAAAATGCACTTTTTAATTCTCCTTTTGCTTTGACCCACACCCACTTATTGGTTATTCAGAATAACCAAATTGGAAGGGGCCTTGAAGGTCTTCTAGTCCAACCCTCTGCTCAAGTAGGAAACCCTGTACTATTTCAGACAAATGGTTGTTTAATCGCTTCTGAAAAACCTCCGGTGTTTGGTGCACCCACAATTTCTGGAAGCAAGTCGTTCCACTGGTTAATTGTTCTCACTGTCAGGCAATTTCTGCTTAGTTCTTGGTTGGTTCTTTCCTTGATGAGTTTCCACCCAATTCTTGTTTTGTTTTCAGGCGTTTTGGAGAAAAGGTTGACGACCCCCCCCCCACACACACACAGACACCTTCTTTGAGTCAGCCTTGCAGATTCTGATCACATGAGCCCTTAACTCTGCTATGCAGTCAATATCTCAATCTCTCCCAGAAAAGTAATGCATCCATGACTTAAATAATACAGATCATAGGAAGGTGTTCTTTGCACACTTGATTACAGCTTCATTTAGCTGAATAGAGATGTGCAAAATTCATTAATCCAGGAAAAGAACATTTTGCTTACTTTCAGAGAAATCTGTTTGCCTCCAAACCATACCCTTCCAGGGGAAGGGGGGAGAGAGGGGGGATTCAACTGCTTTTATTTAACAGATTTAACAGAGTTGAAAGGGACCTTGTAGGTCATCTAGTCCAATCTCCCCACCGCCCAAGCAGGAGACCCTACACCATTTCTGACAGATGGCAGTCCAGTTTCTTTTTTGAAAGCCTCCAGTGATGAAGCTCCCACAACTTCTGAAGGCAACTTCTGTTCCATTGGTTGCATGTTCTCACTGCCCGAAAATTTCTCCTTATTTCCAGGTTGAATCTCTCCTTGGTCAGTTTCCATCCATTATTCCTTGTCTGGCCTTCAGGTGCCTTGGAAAATAGATTGACCCCTTCCTCTCTGTGGCAACCCTTCAAATATTGGAAGACTGCCATCATGTCTCCCATGGTCCTTCTCTTGACTGCTACAAATGCTTTTGACCTGTTTCTGTATTTTTATCCACCTAGGATGAACTGCATTTCCAAAGACAAATTATTTTATAAACTCAGAAAACCCATGCTAAGGATCCAGGCCCAAAATGAGACGTCAATCATCCAAATTCAAGGTGGCGTGACAGAAGACCCAGCTCCCAATAGTCTCTTTCATCCAAAATATCACATCTAAAACCAAAATATCAGCAAAAATATCACTACTTCTCAAACCACTTCTGGTTTACAGGATTTGCTTCTGGAAGCTACCAATTATCTCCAGAACAAAATGACTTGGAAGAGATTTGAAAAGTCTGGAGAGGAATGGATCATTCTGGTCCATGACTGACAAATTTTGCATACTCCTGTTGTCTAAGATAACCACCCACAATAACAGAACAATAGAGTTGGAAGGGACCTTTGAGGTCTTCTAGTCCAACCCCCATCTCAGGCAGGAAACCCTACACCATTTCAGATGACTCGTCGTCCAATCGCTTCGTAAAAACCTCCAGTGTTGGAGCATTCACAATCTTCAGAATTTCCCATCTATACTTGGAGAGTTAGAAAACTGAATCCGAGACCATCTTTATCCAAAATATCATTTTGCCACTGAGCAAAGCACAGTTGCTTTTGAACTTAAAAGCAGTTTAGAAAACAGTCTCTTCCCCCAGTTTTCTATATATTGGAAAAAGGAAGTGGGAAAAAATACTCTGTGGTTTTCAATATGAGACTTAGCAAAAATTGCTGTTTAATTGAAGATGGGGAAGAAATTGTTATGAGTTCCAGGATTCCTGTTCCCACTTCTCCCGCCATTAAAATGCAATTAAGAGCACAGAATTCATGCATTATATGTAAAAATGAAAAGTATATAGCGTTCCAACATTATTAGTGTAATATAGTACTATATCATCACACTGAGCGTACAAAGAAATAATATCTCAGTTTCTCTTCCGTGCCTTTAATTTAATAATTACTTAATTGTCTGGAAAAGACACAGTTGGGAAATGTAATAGCATCACTTGCAATCCTATCTAGGTAACTTGGAAGCTTTGTATAAATAGAGACATGAATTTATTTTATTTATTTTATTTATTTTTTATTTTATTGAATTTATACCCCGCCCTTCTCCAAACGGACCCAGGGCGGCACACAGGAATGTTAAAATACATACAAAACATATAAAATTTAAAAAACTTATTCTAATAAAACCCTGCGCTAAAAACCGAATTAAAAATCCCAAATTTAAAACTGTCTAATAGTCAGTAATGGAGGTTACGCTAGGCCGGCTAGATGGAAAAGATGTGTCTTCAGACACTTGCGGAAGAGGCGGAGGTCGGAGATGGTGCGGAGTTCAGGGGGTAAGTCGTTCCAGAGGGCTGGCCCCACCACAGAGAAGGCTCTTCCCCTGGGTGTCGCCAGTCGGCATTGTCCAGCCGACGGCACCCTGAGGAGGCCCTCTCTGTGGGAGGTATCGGTCTGAGGGATAATGGGGCAGGAGGCGGTCTCGCATATTAGGCCCCGAGCCATGGAGCGCTTTAAAGATGATCGTTAAAACCTTGAAGCACACCCGAAAGACCACAGGAAGCCAGTGCAGCTCGCGCAGGATAGGTGTTATGTGGGAGTGTCCAGGCGCTCCCGTAGTCACCCGCGCGGCTGCGTTCTGGACACACCTCGGGTGCACCTCAAGGGAAGCCCCATGTAGAGAGCATTACAGTAGTCGAGTCGAGAGGTGACGAGTGCTTGAGTGACTAACAGACTAACAGAATCATAGAGTTGGAAGGTCTTCTAGTGGAGAACTTAGAGGTCTTCTAATCCAACCCCTTGCATTACAGGAGACCCTATACCATTCCAAAAAAGTGACTGTCCAATCCCTTCTTAAAAACTTCCAGTGTTGGAGCATTCACAAATTCTGGAGGCAAGTTGTTCCACTGATTAATTGTTCTCACTATCGGGAAATATCTCTTTAGTTCTAGGTCGGTCCTCTCCTTGATTAGTTTCTCTATGTCCTACTTTCAAGTGGTTTGGAATGAAGAATGAGATGGGTTCCTACCAGTTTGGACCAGTTCAGCCGAACCGGTAGTAACTTGACAGCCTGGGTCGCTAGAACTGGCAGCGACCTAGGCCTGCCACACCCGATTCGGTTCTCCTTCAGGGCTGCCACCTTGTTTTTCAGTTCTGCACATGCACAGAACAAGTTTCAGTGGAATTCCTCCCCCCCCCCCATTTTTTAAGGTTTTGCACATGTGAAGACCTTTTTATTTGCAAATGTGCCCGTGCGACATTCCCCCCCCCCCCCATGCTTTTGCCTCACGATGGCACGGTGGCTCGTTTTTCGCCCTCCCCAGGTTCCAGAGGCTTTCTAGGAGCCTGGGGAGAGCGAAAACAACCTCTCCTGGCCCATTTTCCGACTTCCGGGTTGCCCATAGGGCCATTTTTCACCCTCTCAAGACTTCAGGGAAGCCTCCTGAAGCCAAAAAAACAGCTCAACATGCAAACTGGAAGTTTGGGAACTGAGGGCCATAGGGCTGTTATTCTCCCTCTGGAGGCTTCAGAGGGTTCGTTGAAGCCTCTGGAGGGAGAAAAATGGCCCTACGGGCACCTTGGAAGTCCGTTCCCGAAGCTCCGGTTTGCACGTTGGGCTGTTTTTTGCCTTCTGGAGGGTGAAAAACAACCGAAAATGAAGGCCGAAATCAGCTGGTCAGTGTGCACATGTGTGCTGGAGCTGACAAGGCAACACCTCATGTGCCCTAAGACTTGGTTCTATGTGCCACCTGAGGCATGCGTGCCATAGGTTTGCCATCACAGCCCTAGATAAAAGAATCATTCCTTGGAGAAAAAAAGGGGACCAACTGTTGTGGCGGAGATGGCAGCAGATACAGACAGTTGGGGAGGAACATGGGCCAATCCTGGAGTGTGGGGAAGACTCTGATGAGGGCTCTGTGTCGGAGACAGAGAGGGGGCCAAGCCGTATGCCAGTTATCAGCTGCCTCCAGAGTCAGACATCAGTGAGGCAGATGAACAGCTAGAGCCTGTTCCCAATGTGCATATGCGCAGAGTTCCCCACCAAAGGGAACAGCTGAAGAACAGGGGTCAACTTGGGAATGAGACCACAGGTGGACACTGAATGGCCCTCCCAGAGGAAATAAAAGAGGAGCAAAAGGGGAGTGGAATTTGCAGAAGACAATTAGTTCGCTTAATTGGTTTGTAGCCCTTCGAGAGTCCTTGCCAAGTTTTGCAGGTATCAGCCTGGCAGCTCTCCAAGCCAGATAAGGTCTGTGACTGTAAATCGTCCCTTGAAAGACTTTGCTGGATGTGAATGAGCAGAATTCACAGTAAATTAATAAAAGGGTTTTTTGTCGGGACAAGGCGTTTGCTGCTCTTGGGAAGCCTCGGTCACAACAAGCAAGCAGTGGAGCTCATAACACCAGACCTGTCACTGGAAGGCAAAATCACAAAACTGTGTCTCATTTATTTTGGCCATGTCATGTGGTGGAATTCACTGGAGGAAGCAATTATGTTGGGAAAAGTTAGCAGTAAAAGGAAGTGAGGCCACCAAAGAACATGATGGCTTGACACTATCATAGCTGACATCTGCCAGAACACAAAACAACTCAAAAAAGTTGCTAGAATCACCTAAAAGCAGACACGATTGAATGAATATCATCATCATCATCATCATCATCATCATCATCATCATCATCATCATCATCATCATCTTCAAAAGGATGATTCTATTCCCACTCTAACTGATGAGTTGCTGTTCTCCATTTACAAAAGGAAAGAGTGCATCATTAAAAAGCACAATTTTGAGAGGAGCCGGGTTCATTAAAGCTTGCTCCTTTATGCTTTGCATTTAGCTCAAATATAATTGCAATGCTGCGTGAGCTGGTGTGGATTGCTAATACGTTGGTAATTGAAAAGAAGCAGGAAAAGTAAATAAGAACGTGGTCACTATTAAATTCCTAGTCAAGTAAAACTTTTAATTCGGTGGAAACATTAACACATTTCATTGCATGCTGTTATGAAAGATAGGATCACCGTTTTTCCCATTTTACAGACCAGGGAACTGAACACAAGAAACAATGAAATGCCACCAAGCCAACGTAATACAGCTATAACAAGAAAATAACATTCGTTTGGAAACTTCCAATGCAAGAGAAACTGCCATGCCTTCTAAACTCCAAAACTCAAAAAAGCAGGGTACTCCTATTCCCCATATACTCCAAAATCCTCGACCCCTTTTATATTTAACTTCATTAGGAAAACATACTAATTTAAGTTGTGGATGCGGCTACCTGGCTGCCCCATCTCTCTTCCTGTTGATAGCTCAGTGCTGTTTTAATGCAGTTCATTTTAGCATGAATGTCCAATGATGCAGAAAACATTTCCAAGATTAGCTGATATTGAAACCCGAAAGCTTTAAGAAGTCATTAGGCAGTCAAGGGTCTGGTGCTGAAATCACTTTTTAATGCCTAAAATGAGCATCTTTAAAGACTCCAATGCCTGTAACATTTAATTTTCTGTATAATGTGCCATTCAAAAAGACGGAGGGACAGAGCAATGTTATTGCCCATTGGCTGTTAACAACAAAACGACCATTATGACAATGACAATGGCATTCCTCATACTCCATCTTGGCTACATCCCAACATAGAATAGAATAGAATAGCAACGTTAGGAGGGACCTTGGAGGTCATCTAGTCCAACTCCCTGCCTAGGCAGGAAGCCCTACACCGTTTCAGACAAATGGCTATCCATCATCTTCTTAAAGACTTCCAGTGTTGCAGCATTCACAACTTCTGGAGGCAACTTCTGTTCCACTGATCAATTGTTCTAACTGTCAGGAAATTCCTCTTTAGTTCTATGTTGCTCCTCTCCTTGATTAGTTTCCACCCATTGCTTCTTGTCCTGCCCTCAGGCGTGCACATGCACGGAAAGGAGCTGCTCTTCCGTTTTCTGGAGCTCCCGTGTGTGTGGAAACCAGGCGCTGGAACCCAGAAGAGCAATGAGCAACGGCTGGCGTGCCCAGAGAGATGGCTCTGCATGCCATCACTGGAATAGTAGGTTGGACTAAACGGGTCTTCTAACTGTTATGATTTTATGAATTTTCATAATCCTATGGTCAGGATTAAATTATATTCTTGATTTGGGTTGATTCCTTGCTTGCTTTTTATGCCCAATTCTACACTCACAGCAGAGAAAACAAATACATTTGAATACAATAATGGTTTTCTAATTACATTGGTATCCTTTGGTTAAAAAACAACAACAACAACAAAACACCCACCCACTCACACACCCACACACTGATAAAAATCCAAAATGTAAAAATCAAATTCTAGCTTGCTTACCAATTTAGACCATAAATGCTCTCTGCTTTGGGTCATTAAGTAAAATCCATCAGTTAGGATGCGTTTAAATAAGGTGCTGTTTAAAAGATTCAGCCTTTTAATCTTATAGCTTTGATTTATTCACATATTTACTATTTTTTTCAGGATTATATTCCAACCAGTTCTGACTGGATTGTATCAAACAATAAATACAGGTAGTCCTCGACTTACAACAGTTCATTTAGTGACTGTTCTAAAAGTTACAATGGCACCGAAACTTATGACCATTATTCATACTTATGACCACTGTAGCATCCCCACATCAGGTGATTTACATTTGGATGCTTGACAACTGACTCACATTTATGACGGTTGCAGCGTCCCACAGTCATGTGATCCCCTTTTGCAACCTTCTGACTAGCAAAGTCAATGGGGAAACCAGATTCACTTAACAGTCGTGTTACTCATTTAAGAACCGCAGTGATTCACTTAACAAATGTGGTGAGAAAAGTCATAAAATGGGGCAAAACCGACGTAACAAATTTCTCAATTAACAACATAAATTATGGTTGTAAGTTGAGGACTACTTGTGCATTAAATAAAATCACCGTCTTTAAAGACTGTCTCATATATAGTGAATAATCCAGCTGTGAGGCGACAAGGTAAGAATTAAGTGTTCACAAAGCCTCCTGATCCAGGAATGGATGCAACTGGCATCCCATTTGTAATTTAGAAGAAGCAGAAGTTGTGAGTCCAATAGAACCCCACAAATTGCAAGCCAGCTCCATCTGGGATAACACAACTCCATCCAAAGCTAAAGATGATTAGTTAGGGAGCTTAGTTGGCCTTTGAATCTACACAACTTTGCCAAGGCTGAATCTGTCCCTTTGTCCCATAGCCAGTGTTTCCATTTGGGTTGTTGTAGGCTTCCCAAAAGCACGAAGCCGACTCCTCGTCCCAATAAAACCCTTTTTATTTAGTTTAAAGTGAATTCCCCTCCAGCAAAGTCCCGGCAAACAGTCTTTCAAGAGATCTGGGAACAGGCTCCAGCTATTCCTCTGCCTCACTGCTGCCTAGCTCTGAAGGCAGTTGAGAACTGCCAGATGGCCTTGGCCCCATCTCTGCGTCCGACACAGAGCCCTCATCCAAGCCTTCTCCAGCCTCCAGGACTGGCCCATGTTCCTCCCCAACCTCCTCACCATCTGACTCTGCTGCCAGCTTTGCTGGTTGCTGGCTGAACACAACAGCTGCTAAGAGAGTGGTATATAATTCTAAGTCCTATTGCTATAAGGGAACCTATTATAATAATAAGGGGGACTTTGTAAATCCACTGAACACCCAGCCTCATTATGAAAAACTCGACTTGCTGAGAAAAAAAAGACATTGCCAATTTTAAAAAGGAGAAGATGCTATTTCTTTAGAAAAAGACAAGGAGGCAACAGCTAAAGCAACTGACAATATCGAGGACAGATGCTTTCTAGAGTGAATGGATGTGAAGGAATGATACATAAAACTGGATATTCTATCAAGTGACTGAACAGTGATGCACACTCATGGAATAAAAACAATTAAAAGCCATTTTAATTCAATAGTAAAAACTCACACTGTGACGGTAGAAAGGATCTACTTTTGTAGGGTATTTGTCAAACTGTAAAAGGATTGAAATACAAACTCAGTACATTACATGTGTCGGGAGTGGGGAGGAGAGGATAACACACTTTTTTTTTTCATTTCGTGACGTTTGGAATGCTCCCTTTTTAAAAAAAGTCCCTATCAGTTTTCATAGATGTTTTATAGGTATTGCTGGACGTTAGCAGGATAATAAACTCAAGAGCGTAGCCATAACCACATTATCAAAGACCCACCTTTTTAATGTGTATTTCATGAAGCACATTAAAAAAAAAGAACAGGGCTCCACTTGCCAATTGTGGTCACTGTCTTGATTATTATTAATTTTTTGATGTTTCACACATAAACAAACTCAACTTAATATGCCCCTCAATATAAATCACAGCAGAAAGCTTTAAAACACACACACACAAACGTTCTTGGAAGTTAAGAAAGATCAGGAATCAGCAGTCATAAAGCAAAATAGATCGAGAGAAACACAGGTAGCAAAATTTCAAATGAAACAAGCAAAGATTAGACATTCTGTTGGTCTGGCATCTTAACCTTTCATCCCTCAATTCATCATTTTAAAGCATCTTCACTTTTTGCTGGATTTGGTTTAGGAAGACAACGAGCAGGTTTAATAATAATAGTAGTAGTAGTAGTAATAGTACTAGTAGTGATAATAGCACTAGTAGAGATAATCCTCGACTTACATTAGTTCATTTAGTGACCATTCAAAGTTACAAGGGCACTGAAAAAAGTGACTTATGACTGTTTTTCACACTTACGGCCGTTGCAGCACCCCCATAATCATGTGATCAAAATTCAGATGTTTGACAATTGACTCAGATTTATGACGGTTGCAGTTTTCCGGGGTCACGTGATTCCCTTTTGAGACCTTCTGACAAGCAGAGTCAATAGGGAAGCCAGATTCACTTAACAACCATGATACTAAACGTACCAACTGCAGTGATCCACTTACCAACTGTGGTAAGAACGGTTGTAAAAGGGGGCAAAATTCTCTTAACAACAAAAAAAAATGGGTTCAATTGTGGTCGTAAGTCGAGGATTACCTGTAGTAATAAGGGTGAGATTCAAAATACTACCCAGCCTGCTAACATTTACCTCACATTTCTACCTCACATTTCTCAGTCATCTCTGTGATAGTTCTAATTCTGTTAACACTTACCCAAATGGCGTTTCTGATCAGAGTGACCAAGATTATTTATATTAATTTAAATTGAATAACCCATAATTTAAATTTAATACTGTATTTTTGGGGCTATAGGACGCACCTTCCCTCCACCCCCCCCCAAAAAAAACAGGGTGAAAATTTGGATGGGTCTTATACACTGAATAAAGCATTTTTGGCCTCCTGATATCCTGCCTCGCACATCCAGTTTTTCACAAAAATGGACGCACAGAGGTTTGGGAGGCCTGCAAAGAGCTCCAGGGGGCTGGGAAGCGAAAAATGGGCCCATTTCCCGCAAAAACGGGGCTGTTTTTTGCCCTCCCAAGCCCCAGGAGCACTCTGGAGGCCTTCCAAACTCTGCATGTCTCCCCTGCTTTTTTTTGTTTTTTTTGCAAAAACCGAGCCTGTTTTCACAAAAACCAGGCTATTTTTCTCCTCGTTTTTTGCCTTCCCCAGCCCCCAAGAGCACTCTACAGGCTTCCCATACTCTCTGCATGCCCCGTTTTTGCTAAAAACAGGGCCGGTTTTCAACTCCCAAATCCCCCACGCATCGCAGTTTTGCCTTCCCCGGGCCCCAGGAGCACTTTGCAGGCCTCTCAAACTCTCTCCATGGCCCCTTTTCACACAAGAAAAATGGTTTGGGAGGCCTGCACAGTGCTCCTGGGGCTCAGGGAGGGCAACCCCCCCTTTTTTTTAAATTTACCACTTCAAAATCTTAGTGCATCTTATACTTCGAAAAATACAGTAATTTATTAAACATGCACGCTGACTGACATCAATACAATGATAAGAGATTGACATGCAGAAATACTACAATATTGTAATACTGTAAATAAAGTAAAGTGCAGGAAAGAAGACTGACAATTCACTAATTTCTTTCCCCCAGTGGTTCAGTTTTCTTTAAATCTTTATTTAAGGCAATAAAGATGTGATGCCAACAGATTCAAGTTATTTTTCCCACTAGGTCTTTTCTTGAAATTGCCATCATTTATTTATTCGTTCCCTTTATTCAAAGACACAAGATGACATCATTGCCAAATTGTTGCATTCTGTTTTTTTTTTTTACCAAGTCTGAATTGTGGGATTGCAATAAACATAACAGTGGATGTGAAATTGGGGCTTTTACAGCTGTAATTAAAAGGTTCCAGATTCAATTTTGACCTATGCTGTGGATAGCTGGTTACTGATGAGCTCACATCTTTTTAGTCAGTTGAAGTATTGTAGGAAAAAGCCAGATGGTGGCAAAACTCCAGATGGCCGCAAGATGGCAGCAGATACAGACAATATTAGTTCTTGGCTGCCATCTAAGAGTTGTCCAAATACTTGCAAGCCAAATAGCCCTGAATTATTAGTTACCGAATGCTTGCCTTGTCAACATGTATTACTATTACTTTTACAATATGATAAATACCTCTATTTTGTTCTAAAAGAAAGGCACTCATTAAAGCCTGCCTCTCACTTACAGCAAATAGCAGCAAGGAGAATATTAAGCTGCTGAATAAATACCCAGGAATTTCATACAGAAAACTTTCAATACACACCAAAACTGGTACTTGTTCAATGAGATTTCCCTCGTGCTTATTATCAGAGAAGCTAGAAATACATAGGGTATAATTTAGCTATGCAAGTAAATGAAACTTCAGCCCTGGAACCAAATTAGTGCTGTAAAGTATCAAGGCAATTCTATGGGGCATTTGTTACTGTGTTATCCTAAATGTCCTTTGATATTTGCTTATTTTAGTGGTTGTATTATTTGTACTTTCGGTTTTCATTCTCTATTCATCACCCAGATCCACAATTGTGAGATGGGTGGCTATATTAATTGCATAAAAGGTAAAGGTTCCCCCTCACATGCCTGCTAGTCACGTCCGGCTTTAGGGGGTGGTGCTCATCTGTTTTTAAGCTGAAGAGCCAGCACTGTCCAAATATGTCTCCGTGGTCATGTGGCCGGCATGACTAAACGCCAAGGCACACGGATTGTTGTTACCTTCCCACCAAAGGAGGTTCCTATTTTTCTACTTGCATTTTTTATGTGCTTTCGAACTGCTAGGTTGGCAGAAGCTGGGACAAGTAACGGGAGCTCACTTTGTTATGTGGTGCTAGGGATTCGAACCACTGAATTGCTGACCTTCTGATTGACAAGCTCGGCCTCTTAGCCAATGAGCCACTGCGTCCCTAGATATTAATTGTATAGCTAACTATTTTTCTTTGTGTGTGTGATGATGTGTGTGACTCATGATTGCGAAAACAGAAAAGTTAAATTAGCTACTAAATTAGGAGTACCAGATCTGGGCTGCCGAATCTATACACATGGGAGTCCCTCCACTCCCAAGACCCTTCCCCACTGCAAAGGGGAACAGTCCAGAGGGTCCCAAATGCCCTTCAGTCTTTTCTCCCACGACTCCACAAACATCTTTGCAGTTGTGATTATGATTTGCAGCTGTCACAGTATACTTTGCAACAAAAGAAGGTTGCGCGCTACTTATCCTCACATTTCTGCCTGGATTACGCACCATGGGAGGTGCTGGCGTTGGCATGATGGCTGTTGGCGGGATGGCGTGAGGAAAAGGCGTGAAGGTGTGCTGGTGCGTGTGTTGGTGCGTGTGCTGGTGTTGGTGCTGGTGCTGGTGGAACTCTGTCCTCAAGTAGGGTGGTGGGCCCAGCGAGGCGCCACGATCGGCGCTCTGGGAAGCCAGAAACCGAGTGTTCAGCTCCTGGCGGAGAAGATCTTGCTCTGGAAAGGAAGCCATTATGAAAGTCATTTTATGCATCACTCCAATCATTTCCAACTCTGAACAACGTGCCTGCCTAATTCTGTAAAGAAGGTTCAAAATAGACATCGGAATCTGTAAAATAACAACAAAGGACAAGGCAACTCATAATTGTACACAAAGGAATAGTATGAGGAACCCAAAGTCTATCCCCACCACCCTCCAAATCTGTTGAAAAGTCAGGTTTTGATGGCCTTCCTAAAACCCAGTAAGGTTGAGGCCATAGGGATCTCAGTAGGGATGCTAATGCTATATCGAAGTTATCAAAAAGACTCCATTTCCTCAGTTTAGGAACCCAAAGAAAACCCGATTATCTGATTGGGTGGGGGAAAACAAGTAGAAAAGGCTGTTCCAAACACAGCCAAAGCTTGAGACATCTTCCTTCCACTGTTTTCTCCTTATTGCACAGAGGTTAATTTAGATATGTGTGGATGAGCTCCTGGTTTCTTCTTGCAAGTTCAGGGACATCCATGGGAGGCTGATGACATCAGAATGTATGGCCCAGGAAATCAAAGCCCTGAGTCTTTTTACATGGGTGAGATATAGGGAGGGAGGGAGGAAGAACATAGAGCGAGGAAGGGAAGGAAAAACATGGAGGGTGGGAGGAAAGGAGGAAGAAAAGGAAAGGAAAGGAGGAAGGAAGGAAGGAAGGAAGGAAGGAAGGAAGGAAGGAAGGAAGGAAGGAAGGAAGGAAGGAAGGAAGGGCATAGAGTGAGGAAGGGAAGGAAAAACATGGAGGGTCGGGAGAAGGAAGGGAGGGAGGGAGGAAAAGGAAAGGAAAGGAAGGAAGGAAGGAAGGAAGGAAGGAAGGAAGGAAGGAAGGAAGGAAGGAAGGAAGGAAGAAAGGAAGTTTAAATAGTTCCATATTGTATTTTTAAGAGAAAAAATTGTTTCCTTCTTCCTTCCCCTCTTCTTGATAAAATTTTGCTGCTACTTGAAGTTATTTCATAAAATATGATCTAGCGCAATAAAATCTGTTTATAGCAAGGATTGGTGGAACATAGATTGGAAACCATTGATAGAATTGTGCAATATTTATTCAAGGTCGGAAAGTGTCTCCAAACAGATCGACTGTTTTACACACTTGCATGTCAACTGGGGATAGGACATCCTACGAAGCAACCTTTGCACGCCAGGCCCACACCCTTTTTTTTTTTTTTGTCCTTTTATAAAGCCAACTTTTAGTGGATCTCACTAAAAGGGGTGATAATGATTTGGTGGAGCAAAAATGTCCAGATCTTTGGAGAAGAGCAAGCTCAGGCCCGCTGGCAGAACCAGGTCTTCAGTGACTTCCAGAAGAGTGCTAGAGTGGGGCCATTCTCTTCTCAGAGAGAAGGAGCCACCACAGAGAAGGCCCTTCTTCTGGGTCCCACCAGGTGTAACTCTCTAGGAGACAGGACCCATAACATTAACTGCCTCACCGCTCTGATGGGCCGGGTAGATGTGACCGGCAAGTGGCAGGTTTCATATTTTTTTTGAACATCTTCTGTAGGTGTGGCCTGCTTTGTGGGAGTTGGCTTGCCAGCCATGTGACCAAGTGGAAGTGGCTTGCCAGGCATGTGACCGAGTGGGAGTGGCTTGGTAGTCATGTGACGGGGTGGGCGTGGCCAACTTGTAAAATGTGGTAAAACTCACTTAACAACGCTCGTGCTTAGCAACCAAAATGTTGGCTCAGGAACTCTGGCATTTGAAGCACGCAAGTCTTAAAGCTGTCAAGTTACAAGACCCTGGCACCCCTAACCCTTTAGAAAAAAAAACCCCAGGGGTGTTCAAACTTGACAGCTTTAAGACTTCTGGGACTTCAACTCCCAGAATTCCTCCTCTCGCTCTTCCTCTTGATGATGGGCGGACGGGAGGGGGGAGGGAGCTGGAACCGGTTCTAATTGGCACTGTAGATTTGTGGAACCTCTTCTATAGGAGAGCTTAGAACTGGCAGGAACCCACCCCTGAAGAGAGGGTCCCTCAGATAACCCGAGATGCTAATACCTTGACTAAAACAAGCAGAGAAACTAGGATTTGACCGGGAAAGTGACGCTTGCTTCCTTACCTGAGTAAGCAGTGCCAGCGGGATGAGCTGGGACTTGCAATGTCCCCGATGTCAGAGGAGGAGGAGGAGGCAATGCCGTGGGAGGGGCAAACATATTGGGGTGATGGGTGTGATTAGAAGGCTGGAGGGCAGGTGTGAAATTATGGAGGGGGCTGTGATTGGGTAAAGACAGAGGGAAGGGGGAGGCCGAGGGATGGTGGGCGATGGGGGGAGGAGGCGGTGGGGGAGGAGGGGGTTGACTTTTGGCTGGGGTGCTGCTTCTGCTGCTGCTGTTGGTGGGAAAGACACAGAAAGGAAGATGTTAGTAAATGCACAGAGAGGAAGGACAGACCCACAAGCCCTCCCATTGCCACACAAGAGAGAACAGGCCTTCCTCCCAAAATACAGGTAGTCCTCGACTTACAGCAGCTCGTTTAGTGACCGTTCAAAGTTACAATGGCATTGAGTGAGTTACGACCATTTTTCAGACTTACAAACCATGGCAGCAAGGTCATGTGATCACAAATCAGACAGTTGGCAACTAGCTCGTATTTATGACGGCTGCCGTTTCCTGGGGTCAGGCGATCCCCTTTTTGCGACGAGCCAATTCAATGGGGAAGCCAGGTTCACGGAACAGCTGCAGTGATTCACTATGGCAAGAAAGGTTGTAAAAAGGGGCAAAACGCACTTAACAAATGTCTCACATAGTGACAGAAATGTTGGGCTCAATTGTGGTCGTACGTTGAGGACTACCTGTATTTTCCACATCGGATCAGAACCACCTAATCCAGTGATGGTGAACCTATGACACGTGTCAAAGGTGACATGCCACAACGTTTTGCGTGATGCTCCAGCATTCAAAAGCACGCCCCGTTCTCACGCAATTTTCAGAGGCCGTGGAAGGCAGGTGAGAATGGGGTGAACGGCCTTTGAAAATTGTGCAAGAATGGGGCGTGGTTTTGCACAGTTTTTGAAGGCCACAGAGGCTGTGGAAGGAAATTCTCTAATTGAGAGTAAATGCCTTGTGTGATCCACAACACCCTTGAATAGGCTACAAGGGCCTGTCAACATAAGTAAGTTTATTGGTTTTTGGTTTGGAGAAGACTGACTGAAATTAAGCCCCCATGTAGCAGATCCTGAGGGGCATTGGGCTGTGGGTGCAAATTGTGCTTTTCCCCAAGGCTGACGTGGCACAAACCAGCCTTTTTTGTAAGGCAGCAGTGGCAAAAGGGATGAAATAGAGGCCTGGGCCTCCACTTCAGGCCCTATCTTGGCACTGCCACTGAGTGCCACTATTCATGGTGGCCTAAATTGGTAGGGGAGGAGGAAAGAAATAGAGAATTGTTCCTCTTTTGTTTGGGAGGGTGTGTGTGCAACACACCAGCAGTGCCACGTTAGGCATTTTCCGACTTTTTGACACACCAAGATTCACCATCACTGGCCTAATCTGTTGTCTGTGAAACATGGTCTAAGGTTCCCTCATCCCACCAGTCTTGATGGAAGGCGGGATCTCTCAAGACAGAGTATTATATTATTTTTATTTATTAAATTTGTTAGCCAATTAGGGCTGGGCTTGGCCATTTTGTTAAAAGCAAGCTTCAAGCCTAGTTGGCTAACAAACCCTCATGATCTTGCTTCCACAAAACCCCCGAGCCATGCACCATGTTTTAGAAGCTGTAATGGCTAGGTTCAGCTAATAAAGTAAGCGGAGGGACTGGTAGACACTTGAGAGCAATTTTGAGAGCGTATTATAGTTGTTCTCACAAAATGGCTGCCTCGATGGATATGACCAGTTAACTCCCAAACACTCATTTACTAGAATGCCAAATTCCGGCCTTCCCCAGCATGCATTTAATCTCCTCAATTTATCTGACTTCTTCTAGGGAGAAGGACCATAATTTGCAAAGAAAGCACAAGCCGTATCCACCTGCCATTTGACTTCTGAAGAACATCTTTTGGGTCTATATCAGGGGTGTCAAACTGAAGGCCTGGGGGCCGGATCCAACCCCTGGGGTGCTTAGATCTGGCCCCACGGGGCTGACCTGTAACCAGCAAAGGAACCAGCCCACTGCCTCTGCCAGCAAAAATGGAGCTCAGGAGGTGGCCCTCCCTGAGCTTCATTTTCGCTGGCAGAGGACTGCAGGGGGCAGTTGCGGCCGAAAACGGGATATGGGGGAAGGCATGCACAGCACACACACCCCAGCTCCATTTTTGTCTGAAAAAAACAAATTAAAAATAAAACAAAAGGAGAAATGTTTTCCCTTTTGCGTTTGAGCATACAAGAAGGGGTAGGAAAGAAGAAAAGGAAAGAGGAAAGAAAAAGAAGGAAAGAGGGCAAGAGAGCAAGGAAGGAAAAATAAGGAAAGAGGGGGAGGAAGAAGCAAGGAGAACGAAGAGAGAAAGAAAAAGAAAAAGAAGGAAGGATGGAAAGTTAGATGGATGGATGGATGGATGGATGGATGGAAGGAAGGAAGGAAGGAAGGAAGGAAGGAAGGAAGGAAGGAAGGAAGGAAGGAAGGAAGGAAGGAAGGTTGGTTATCATGAGAGTGAATGAGGGTCTGAGAGAAGTCCTGCCTTAGCACTTGGCCACCACAGGTGACTCCCCCCCTCAACATGAGTGACGTCGAGGTGGCCACCCCAGCCCCTGAGATCAAATATAAACCTAATGTGGCCTTCATTGAAATCGAGTTTGACACCCCTGGTCTATAAGAAGCCCAGATATTTTATTTGAAATATATATATATATATATGGATAAAGGCTGATACTTGTCTGAGCCATGGGTCGATTTCCCCTTTATTTATTTTTAATTTTAAAAAAATCTAAACTTGAGGAGCAGAAGAACTTGGTAGAGGCTATGGGAGCTGTTGCTACACGTCTCTGGGTTTCATTAGCAGAAGCGTGAGGGATCCAGCCTAATTATTTAGTGCTTTATTTTCTTGTCTGATTAATAGCCTCTCCCTAACACTTGACACAGCAAGAGCCTTGCTGTACTTTCAGTCCTTTAAATTGCAGACAGCAGGACTGGAAACTGGCACCACTTTAAGCTTTTCGCCTAGTCTCAGTTTCCAGGGTTGGCCCAGAGTTTTTGGATTATGGAAGAAGATGTTATTTATAATTCGCTGGCCATCTTCCAACTCTCCCACAGCACTCACCCAAATAAAGAGCCTGGCCCCTTTTCAAGAAATGTCAACGTCTCTACTTTTACAACACAGTGGATGCTTGGAAAACGCCCAGCGTGATCCTCACCTCAAGCTGTTGAGGCTTAAGCTGCTGCTGTTGTAAGCCGACAACTGTTGTGCAAGGCTACGGGAGGGAGGACGCAGCTGAGAAGGTGGTCGGTTTGGATGGGCCGGCTGCCCAGGAGAAGGAGGTCTCGGTGGATGTTGTATTTGGGAAGGAGGAACGGTGGGAAACTGGGCCTCTTCCAAAGCGGGTTGCTTCTCTGGGGCTTCCGAATAGGAGGAGCGAGCAGAGTGGACAGCAGGAGGCTCTGGAGAACGTGCCTCTGTTGGTGGCACCAAACGAGGTGGGACCAAAGGCTGAGGAACTTGAGGACAAAGATCCTGAGGCACAACAGGGTCAAGAGATGGCTCTTTCCCACCGTCCTGACTCTTCTCTTGGCTCCGTTCTAATCCTGATATTTTGGGGAGTGCCAAAGACCTGGCCTCTTGATCTTCATTTTCTGTTAGTGTTACAACTCCTAAGTCTGGATCTGGAAACAAAAACAACAAACACAGACAAAAAAAGATGGTTGGTACAATAAGGCAAGCTACACATACTCTTAAGCTACACTTTAACATGTTAGGTTAACGAACCAGAGGTCTGACTGATTTTCTAGTAACGTTTTACATCCTGATAGAAAAACTAACCACAAAAAGCTAACCATTTGCAGCCTAACCTTTATATGAATAGAGTAGCGTAGAATAGAATAGAATAGAATAACAGAGTTGGAAGGGACCTTGGAGGTCTTCTAGTCCAACCCCCTACTTAGGCAGGAAACCCTACACCACTTCAGACAAATGGTTCTCCAACATCTTCTTAAAAACTTCTAGTGCTGGACCATTCACAACTTCTGGATCCAAATTCTGATTAATTGTTCTGTCAGGAATTTCTCCTTAATTCTAAGTTGCTTCTCTCCTTGATTAGTTTCCACCCATTGCTTCTTGTCCTGGCCTCAGGTGCTTTGGAGAATAGTTTGACTCCCTCTTCTTTGTGGCAACCCCTGAGATATTGGAACACTGCTATCATGTCTCCCCTCATCCTTCTTTTCATTAAACTAGACATACCCAGTTCCTGCAACTGTTCGTCATATGTTTTAGCCTCCAGTCCCCTAATCATCTTTGTTGCTCTTCTCTGTACTCTTTCCAGAGCCTCAACATCTTTTCTACATTGTGGCGACCAAAACTGAATGCAGTATTCCAAGTGTGGCTTTACCAAGGCATTATAAAATGGTATTAACACATGAGAGTAGATGGAAGGATCAAAAACAAACATCCCCAACTTGTTTACCAGCGAAAATTAAATAAACTGCCAAAGCCACAAGTCATTTTCGAAAACAGAATACAAATGTATTAAGCAATAAAATGAATTGCTGCATGTGAAGAAATGCAATGAAACTCTTGTTTACCACAAGTGACTCAATGATGAATGTCAATCGCCAGAGCATCTGGGGTTCACAGTATAGCATCCAAAGAGTGAAGGCACTTCTTTCTTGTGATTATTTCTTAAGCCTCCCGAGATGACAAATTGAGATGACTCAATCCGTTCGGTGCCAACAGAGCTTCAAAAGCTTTCCTAGATTATCTCCACATAAACAACACTCCTGAAACACATACCACTGAAATTAACAAGCTGTGTGTGACAGCCAAGGAAAGCTTTTGAAGTAGTTGAGCGGAACCTCTTGAAGGACACTTAAGATTATGGGGAATTTTACTCATGCCAGTGCATTTTATGGTACATGCCACTGTCAACTCTGAAGCGAACCTGGCTGAAGCCATCTTGTGCTGCCACGAAGCCTGAGAGAGGGAAATGAGGGAGAGGAGTAGACAGCTAACCGTCAAAGCAAAAAGTTTTCCTGTGGAAATTGTTCTGACCTAGGCTTCCCCAAAAACCATGAAGCAGATTCCTGGTTCCGACAAAACCCTTTTATTAAATGAATGTGAATTCCTCTCATTCACATTCAGCAAAGGCCTGGCAAACAGTCTTTCAAAGGTGAATTTATGACCACGGATCTAGCTTGGAAGAGCTGCCATGTAAATATTTCCCAAAAGCAGTGCTGTGCAAGGAAAGACTGGGCACACAGTCTCTGAGATTCACAGACAGATCTTCACACTCCTAAAACGAATGAATGAAGGAATTGTTTCCTGCAAAAGCCCACTCCCTTTTCGCTCCTCTTTTATTTCCTATGGGAGGGACCATTTCATTTCATTTATTTCGATTTATATACCGCGCCTTCTCCATCGAGATGGACCCAGGGCGGTGCACAGGAAATTAAAACGAATAAATACTAGACAATACAATAAATATAGTTAAAAAGAATTAAATTAGAAGCCTGTGCTAAAATTCCCAATAAAAACCCAATGTCCATTTACGAATTTGGCAGGAGCTATATAACAATAAGATCTAAATGTTAAGCTAGACCAGCTTGCTGGAAAAAATTATGTCTTGAGTGAATGGTGAAAGAGGGGAAGGTCCGTGATAGTGCGAACTTCGGGGGGTAGGTCATTCCAGAGAGCCGGCCCTGCCACAGAGAAGGCCCTACACCTGGGCACCGCTAGCCGGCATTGACCGGCGGTAGGCACCCTTAGTAGGCCCTCTCCGTGGGAGCGTATCGGACGAAGGGAGGTATGTGGCAGGAGACGATCCCGCAAGTAGCTAGGCCCCGAGCCATGGAGCGATTTGAAGATAGTGACAAGCACCTTGAAGCGCACCCGGAAGGCTACCGGTAGCCAGTGAAGCTCGCGCAGGAGAGGTGTTACGTGGGAGCAACGAGAAGCTCCCAGAATCCCCCACGCGGCTGCATTCTGCACCAACTGGAGCCTCCGGATGCACCTCAAGGGGGTAGAGAGCATTGCAATAGTCCAAGCGAGATGTCACAAGTGCTTGAGTGACAGTGCGGAGGGCGTCCCGGTCAAGAAAGGGACGCAACTGGCATACCAGACGAACCTGGTAAAACGCCCCCCTGGTCACGGCCGCCACATGGTCATCCAGGGACAGCCGCGAATCCAGGAGGATGCCTAAGTTGCGAACCCTTTCCACGGGGGCCAGTGATTCGCCCCTGATAACCAGCGATGGAATGAGCTGGCTATGTCGAGACACCGGAAACCACAGCCACTCGGTCTTGGACGGGTTGAGCCGAAGTTTCACCAACCAACTGTGGCTTTACTCCCAAGTCCACCCTGATTTCTTAGCTGTTCTTTTCTTCTGGCAGTTCTGTGCATGTGCACACTGGGAACAGGCTCCAGCTGTTCCTCTGCCTCTGCTGTCTAGCTCTAAAGCAGCTGAGAACTCCCAGACGGCCTTGGCCCCATCTCTGCTTTCGACGCAGAGCCCTCATCAGAGCCTTCCCCAGACTCCAGGACTGGCCCATGTTCCTCCCCAACCTCCTCACTGTCCGACTCTGCTGCCAGCTTTGCTGGCTGCTGGCGGGCCACAACAGGAACCAAGTTCATTGTAACAGGTGACTCTTGAAGGAGGAGAAGAGCATGCCAACCATCCTGATTGGACAATGTGACCAGTGACACCTGGGGGGGGGGAGTTTTACTCTTTTAATTAGGAGAAAATCATGGGATCTTTTAGAGATGGTTTTCACCGACTGTGCCGATATGATGTATCCGATAAACACGTCCTTTGAGGAATCTAACTGTCTCGCAGTTCTGCTTTCAATGGGAGCTAATAGGCTAACAGTCTATTTCTTTACTTATTTATTCGCTCACTCACAAAATCATAATCTCTGATCAAGCTTACGAAATCAAAACAATATAAAACAAGAATTTTAAAAAAGAACCCAGAAAAACAAACCCAACGAAGAATGAAAACACCACAAAAGGGGTCCATCATTCATGGTACCCCAAGACTGAGGGAACAGCCAGCTCTTGGGAGCTCATTTAAAGAGGGTCAAAATGAAAGCATAGGAATCTCAGGGTGAATGTTGTCCTGTGAACAGGTACCATGACAGAGAAGAACCGATGAGTGGGTCCCACCAGATGGCACTTTCTAATTGATGGAGAGGGCGCGCAATTTGGGTGTCCTCCTGGATTCCCGGCTGTCCATGGAGGACCATGTGGCAGCCGTGGCCAGGGGGGCGTTTCATCAGGTACGCCTGATGTGCCAATTGCGCCCCTTACTGGACCGGGCTGCCCTTCGCACAGTCACTCAAGCTCTTGTGACGTCCCGACTCGACTATTGTAATGCTCTCTACATGGGGCTTCCCTTGAGGTGCACTCGAAAGCTACAGCTAGTCCAAAACGCAGCCGCACGGGTGATTATGGGAGCCACTAGGTGCTCCCACATAACACCGATCCTGCGCGAGCTGCATTGGCTTCCTGTGGCCTTTCGAGTGCGCTTCAAGGTTTTGACAACTATCTTTAAAGCGCTCCATGGCTCGGGGCCTAGTTATATGTGAGACCGCCTCCTGCCCCATACATCCCTTAGACCGATACGCTCCCACAGAGAGGGCCTCCTCAGGGTGCCGTCGGCCGGACAATGCCGACTGGCGACATCCAGGGGGAGAGCCTTCTCTGTGGCGGGGCCAGCCCTCTGGAATGACCTGCCCCCTGAATTACGTACCATCACCAACCTCCGCCTCTTCCGCCAATGTCTAAAGACATACCTTTTCCAACAAGCCGGAGTGTCAGAATGTATGGATTGGGCAGAAGTTACAAGGGATGGGCAGTCCCTCAAAGGAGAATCGTTGTAGCTCAGGGTTGAAATGAGGGGTCCTTGGTGCTCTCTGAATTTGCTTTTTTCCCTTGCAGACGTTTCATTATCCAAACTAGGTAACAACGTCATTGCCCAGCACTGATAATGTTCCCTGCTTTGAGTAATGGAAAGCCTGCAGGACAAGCAGGCAAGCTTGCAGAGCACCAAGGACCCCTCAGTTCCTGAAATAAACAGGCGGATTGTCATGAAGAGCTTTATAGACGATAATCACCACACTGAAGTGCCCTTGCAGTTTGGCAGTTCGAATCCCTAGCGCCACGTAACAGAGTGAGCTCCCATTACTTGTCCCACCTTCTGCCAACCTAGCAGTTCGGAAGCATGTAAAAAATGCAAGTAGAAAAATAGGGGCCACCTTTGGTGGGAAGGTAACAGCGTTCCATGCGCCTTCGGCATTTAGTCATGCCAGCCACATGGCCACAAAGATGTCTTTGGACAGCGCTAGCTCTTCAGTTTTGAAATGATGAGCACCGCCCCCTAGAGTCAGGAACGACTAGCACATATGTTCGAGGGGAACCTTTACGTTTACCTATAGCTTCTGAGTAGTTTTGAAGGACCGCTGCATCTAAAGCTCATTGCAATAGTCTAGATGTGAAGTATCAAAGCACATGTAACCGCCTTATGGGCCTCCCTACTGAGATATGGGCACCGCTGTCATAATAGCAAAGACTCCTTGGTCACAGCTGCCATCTGCTTCTTGAATAAGCCTTGTAAGTTCCAAAAGACTTTCAAATTGTGCACTAGCTCTGGAATAAGAAGTGGGACCCCATTTAGAGCTAAATATGGAATCACTATAGACTCAGGCAGTTCAAACATCCACAGCCACTCAACCTTATCTGGATTCAACTTAAGCCTTTTCCTCCCCATTCAAGCCCACACCGTCTCCAGACATTGGAACAAAGTGGAGCTATTGTCAATAGCTAATCATTTGGAGCACACTGTTTACTGAGGCAGCTTTCTCCATGGTGGGTATTTTTTTTTTAGCAATAGCACTTATACCAGGGGTCGGCAACCTTAAACACTCAAAGAGCCACAAAGGTCCTAACCGGAAGCCCCTCCATTCAATTCTGGAGCCACCGGAAGTCCGGTTCCCCCATCATAGAGTCTCCTCCTAGTGCAGAATCCTTTTTCCTCTGCCAACTCAAAATCCAGTTACCCCATCATAGAGTCTTCTCCTAGCGTAGCGTCCTTTTTTCTCTGCCAACTTGAAGTCCAGTTACCTCATCATAGTCTTCTCCTAGCACGGATTCCACTTCCTCTGCTGACCAGAAGTCCAGTTCCCCCCCACCATAGAGTCTTTTCCTAGCGTGGCATCCTTTTTCCTCTACCTGTCCTAACCGAAAGCCCTAAGTTCATAAGTGAGTAGTCATAAGACAGGGACGACCAATAGCTAGATTTTTTTTTACAATTGAAATCTCTTTATTTGGGGTAAAGTCAGGGTGATTAAATGGAACTGAGCATTTATTGACCAGATACCCTTCCTGACACCTATGTGAAGTTCACAGCAAATATTTTCTCTTTGCACCTTGAGAGAGAAATATCTGTCCCGACCTAGGATTAAATTCTCAACCTTCCTGGTGAGACATGAGTGTCTTTACCACTAGGCAACCATGCCATCTGTAATTAGAAATGAGTAGGACCCCCCCCCCCAAAAAAGCAAATCTTAAGCAATTTGATGCCCTAGTTTATTATTTTTGGTCTGTTGCTTTAGCCATGCACAAGTGCATGATCTACAACTCCTCCAGATCAAGACTTGGAATATCCACTGTATCTACCAAGAGATGAGCGAGAGTGAGTACCGTATTTTTCTGAGTATAAGATGCACCAAGATTTTAAAGAGGCAATTTTTTTTAAAAAAGTTTTTGCACTCTGCAGACCTCTCAATTTTGTATAGCCTTTAGGCGGCTTGTAGAGTGCTCGTGGGGGCTGGGCACCCCCAAAAAACTAGCAAAAAATGATTTGTTTTTTGTCAAAGAGGTCCATTTTTTGTTTCAAAAAGGGCATGAATAGCCTTTAAGAGACTTTGAGAGTGCTTCTGGGGGCTGGGGAAGGGGGCAGAAATGAGCAAAAAACGGCCTGTTTTTTGCTCATTTTTGCCCTCCCCAGCTCCCAGGAATACTCTGAAAGCCTCCTAAAGGCTAGACACGGCCATTTTGCCGAAGGGGGCAGGGCCATTTTGCCGAAGAGGCCAAAAATGCTGTATTCAGTGTATAAGACGCACCCAGATTTTCAGTCTCTTTTTTTGAGGGAAAAAGGTGTATCTTACACTCCGAAAAATACGGTAAATTGCTTGTCTGGTCAAGATGAAATCCACCAGACCTTAATTCCTTCTTGCTGGATGCATTAAACCTTAACAGCCTTCCTTCCAATTCAGATAATGCGACTTGAAAAGCGATGGAGGCTGCCAAGGCTTGAAATTCTTCTCCGTTACCGAAATCCACAAAGACAAATTGAGGGGAAGCTCTGGACTTGTTTTAGTCCCATTAGTTTTGTACACACAGAGGCGGAGAGCTGACAGGGCCTTGGCAGACCTCACAGAGCTTCTACTTTATGGCTGTCATTTTGGGTAAACATTCATTAACGCAGCCAGCACGCCTCTCTTTTTCCAGACCTCAGAAGATTTGGGAGCCTCGCAGCATGGAAAACCTTTGTAAAGAGCGGAGGGGAGCAGGCTTGGAAGCCCAAGTTACTGCTCCATGACAAATCTAGCTTTATTAAAAACATCTGAATTGGCTTGAAGATGTGTTTCCAAGTAAGGAAAGAAATGCAGGGATTTAAAAGCAATAATAATATTTTTTTTAAAAAAAAAATGAAGCAACACCTTCCACAAATGAAGATGGTCATGGACCTGTCATTAAATGAAGGTTGGGTGTGCTCAGGTTGTCCTTGACTTATGGCCACAATGCAGTGGTGGGATTCAGCCAGTTCGCACCTATTCGGGAGAACCAGTTGTTAACTTTCTAAGCAGTTTGGAGAACCGGTGGTTGGAAGAAATCTCATTTTGGTTTTTTCCAGTTTACAGGGCTAATCCTGTAAGGAAGGCAGGAAGGAGACATTCTGGTGTTGTTTCTAGCCTCATCTTGATTGCCCTGCTTACAGAAACTGCCTCTCCGGTTAACCCTTATTATATTGTGACAGCTAAGGCCAAGCGCCCATCGGCGTAGGGGATGTTGAATTGGCCACACCCGCCCAGTCACATGATCACTGAGCCATGCTTACCCAGCTGGTCATTAGGGCAGAGAACCCGTTGTTATATTATTTAAATCCCACCACTGCCACAATGTAGCAAAAAGATTCTGTTGCTAAATGAGATGGTGGTTAATTGAATTTTGCTCCATTTTACTGACTTTTCTTACCACGGTTGTTATGTGAATCACTGAAGCTGTTAAGTCAGTAACACGGTTGTTGAGTGAATCTGGCTTCCCCATTGACTTGGCTTGCCAGAAGGTTGCAAAAGGGGACCACGTCACTGGTGAAATTCAAAACTTTTTACTACTGGTTCTGTGGGCGTGGCTTGGGTGGGCGTGGCAGAGGAAGGATACTGCAAAATCTCCATTCCCTCCCCTCTCTGGGGGAAAGGATATTGCAAAATCCACCCTGGGGCCAGCCAGAGGTGATTTTGCTGGTATTTGCGAAACTACCCAAAATTTCCGCTTCTGGTTCTCCAGAACCAGTCAGAACCTGCTGAATTTCACCCCTGGACCACGTGGCCCTAAGACATGTAACCGTTCTAAATATGAGTCAGTTGCCAAGTGTCTGAATTTTGATCACGTGACCATGGGGATGCTGCAAAGGTTATTAAGGTCTTAAGTCACTTTTTAAAATCCTGTTCTAAGTTCAAAAGGTCACCAAATAGTCTGTTGTAAGTCAAGGGCTATCTGTATCTTGAGTTCCTAAGAACTGAAGAAGAGCCCCGAAGGAGTAACTGAAGTTTCCCGTATTGCATAATCATCCAACGGCTATATCTGAGGAACTCACAAGTCTGGATGAGAAGTTAAGTGTCCTCTTTTTTTTCTTAATTACTTCCTCTTAACCAATATTCGAGGCCTGCAGCCTGAAATTCCAGAGGAAGTAAACACCCATAAATTCTGTTTATTTATTTGCAGGGTTTTCTACCCTGCCCTGGTCCCAAGACTCCAAGCAATTTACAATAAGGTTAAAAACAAGATGTGCTTGCACATAACATCCACAAGGAATTTTTAAAAGACATCCCAAAGCCAGAGGCAAACAATTTAAAAATTCATCCTCAAATGCCCATGCGTCAAAATCATTTTCATGGCTCTGCGTGAAAATGAGGGTGCTTGGCACACCTCTGGGAGTGCTGCCCAGCAAGGGCACACTCCAGGGAATTGCTGCCTTCAGAGGTGTGTTCCTTTGAACCTTTGTGGGACATGAACGTAAATATCCCTTCGGTTTATACGTGACTGGATGGATTCCACCTGGAAGAAACCATCCCCCAAGGATTCTGGAGCTAGGTTTTCTGTTGTCTTCCAAGGCAGCCCACGGAGAGTTGTATTACTATAATTAAAGCCAGTGTTGATGGTTGAGTCACTTTCACCAGAACTTCACAGTCTGCAACCGTGCCTGGCATCTACCTTATGTGCCACCTAATCAACCACAGAGAGGAGAGGGTCAACCTATTTTCCAAAGCACCTGAAGGCCAAACAAGGAACAATGGATGGAATCTGAACAAGGAGAGAGTCAACCTGGAAATAAGGAGAAAGACTCTTTGAGGGGCTGCCACAGAAAGGAGGGGGTCAAGCTATTTTCCAAAGCCCCTGCAGGCTAGACAAGGAATAATGGATGGAAGTTGAATAAGGAGAGATTCAAACTGGAAATAAGGAGAAATGTTCTGACAGTGAGAGCAATCAAACCATGGAACAGAAGTTGCCTTCAGAAGTTGTGGGAGCTTCATCCCTGGAAGCTTTCAAAAAGAAACTGGACTGCCACGATGTAGAAAAGACGTGGAGACTCTGGAAAGAGTGCAGAGAAGAGCAACCAAGATGATTAGGGGACTGGAGGCTAAAACATATGAAGAACGGTTGCAGGAACTGGGTATGTCTAGTTTGATGAAGAGAAGGACCAGGGGAGACATGATAGCAGTGTTCCGATATCTCAGAGGGTGCCACAAAGAAAAGGGAGTCAAACTATTCTCCAAGGCACCTGGGGGCAGGACAAGGAGAGAAGCAACTTAGAACTAAGGAGAAATTTCATGACAGTTAGAACAATTAACCTCTGGAACAGCTTGCCTCCAGAAGTTGTGAATGCCCCAACCTTGGAAGTCTTTAAGAAGATGTTAGATAGCCATTTGTCTGAAATGGTATAAGGTTCCTGCCCACGCAGGGGGTTGGACTAGAAGACCTACAAGGTCCCTTCCAACTCTGCTATTGTATTGTATTGTATTGTATTGTATTGTATTGTATTGTATTGTATTGTATTGTATTGTATTGTATTGTATTGTATTGTATTGTATTGTATTACCATCTATCAGAAATGGTGTAGCATCTCCTGCTTGGGCAGGGGGATTGGAATAGATGACCTACAAGCTCCCTTCCAACTCTATTAATCTAAACAATTTAGGTGAAGGTTACTCATCCATACTTCAAGAGATGTAGTCAGTATACAAAGCAGGCCACCTCTTGAAGAAGGGATGTGGGAAGATCTCCAATTGCAAATTTATTTTTTTCAGAGTGATGGGCCCCTAATCTAGAGAAATCACAAAGGACGTCAAGGAGCCAAGATGTTCGTGAACAAAGAGTAACTCCGTCTTGCTGGAATTCAGCCTGTTTGTTTTGGTCAATCTAGACTTTCATAGTTTGTAGACAGTCAGAATTTCCATAGCATCTATAGTTAAATAACATCAGTATACTGATGTATTCTTCTTCGTAAACCAAATGATGATCTTCCATGAACTTGTCCAGGCTTATTTTTTAAACCATTCCAATTGACTACAATCAATTTTTATTAACAAGGATGCTGGTAGTTAACTCCAGAATTTATCTATGTTCTCTGTAAGGATCATATTCTGTCCATTTTGAATTCCAGTACAGTATATTGTGAAAAAATAGTCTTCCTTCATAGGAGAATATTTGAGCTCTCTTATCATTATGCCAGGCATGTCAGATGCTACATCTTTACTATTCTGCTCTACGGAGTAGAGAGTTGGTCTATGACAGAAAACCACTTGAAGAGACTAAAAGCATTTGAAATGTAGATTTACAGGCGGCTGTTCCGTATAAGCTGGGTTGACAAAATCACAAATGAGGAGGTGATAAGCCACCTGGGAAAGCAAAGGGGATTCATCAAAGCCATTAAAAAGCGAAAGTTAGAATATTTTGGACATGTGACCCACCACCCAGAAAAATTACCATCTTTAAAGTGCTCCATAGCACGGGTCCTAGCTATCTGCGTGATCGTATCCTACCCCACACATCCCTTCGACCGATTCGCTCCCACAGAGAGGGACTTCTCCGGGTGCCGTCCACCTGGCAATGCCAACAGGCGGCATCCAGGGGAAGGGCTTTCTCTGTGGCGGGCCCAACCCTCTGGAATGACCTACCCCCCAAACTTAGATCTATCACGGACCTCCGCTCCTTCCATCAACAATTAAAGACCCATCTTTTCCAGCAGGCCGGCCTGGCCTAACCTACCGTACCAGCCTAGTTTTAGTAAATATTACCAATCGGGTTTTTACGATATAAATTTAAACAAGGTACTTTTTAACACAGGGTAAAACATTTAATTTAGTTTTAATTATTTATAATTTGTTATATGTATATGTTCTTAAATTCCTGTACACCGCCCCGAGTCTCTTCGGAGAGAGGGGGCGGTCAATAAATCCAAATAAATAAATAAATAAATAAACATGTATGCACCCACCCAATGCATCCCTTAAGTCAAGCTCTTAAGTGTTATCTTTTGGATCAGTGATTTCGCTATAGGTAAGTGGCAAAATGACTGCCTCTGGTAAAGAATGCCCATTAGGACCAGTTTTGGTGAGGAACAGGCAGACTGTCTTCCCATCTGATGTGACAACCTTGCTTTTGGCCAGCGTCCCACAACCATCTGTTGTCTTCTTTAGCTCTGTTCCATCACTGGCACAAAAGCTTCCAAGCCCCCACAATTAATTTAGCCTAATATGTATTACGCCAACTGTCCCTGGATCTCTGCAGCATGGGTAAGCAGCCTGCTCCCTTCTGGGTATCTGGAGCTCAACTACCATGATGGAAGCTCAAAACATCTGGAGGACATCATACCTAATGTCTTTCCCAGCCCTGCTAGTCGATATCTATGGGCGGAACGACCCTTTTGCGTGCAAAGCCTGGGTTTTACTGCTGAGATACCGAGATGTCCTATTTTGCAGCCTCGGGGAACTGTAATTTTGAAAGGAAGATGGATGCCAAGATTGTAAGAAAGCACATCCAGTCAACACTCAAAAGCTTGGCTCCTCCAGAATGGGAGAGGCAATTACAGACCAAAATCTGCCACACAAAAAAACAATAATCTATGTGCTTTGCTTGTTGACAAAGCCTCTGTTGCAATGGAAATATATTAAACTCCCTCCCATCAATTATGGTAATAAAATAACATGTGGGTTTCTTTTTCATCCTTCAGCAAAGTCCTGTTCCATGAAAAGCTGCTTCCCCCAGGGTGCAAAGCTTTCCAAGAACATAATACCCCATTTTGCTTCTGTTTTGAATTTGTTCAACAGTCATTTGAGACTGACAGTAAATGGATAGTTGAATTTAAGCTCCTAACTCTTTGCAACACTCCCCAGAGGAAAGGGGGGAGATAAACCATCCTTGTTTTGGACAGATGCATATTTTAAACAGCTGGCTCCCTAACCACAGGAGGGCCATTTCTTCATATGCCTACAAACACATAAAGCTAACTTCTAGTTTGATATGGCAATGTTGCTAAATTACAGTTTCAGCTCACTCCTGAGTTAAGTAGCCATCTCCTTATCTTTTGATTGCTTTATTACTTGATTGGTAATCAGAAAACATCTCCTGTCTAAATTACTGGCAGCAGTACAGTTCAGGACTTACAACAGTTCATTTAGCGACTGTTCAAAGTTACAACGGCACAGAAAAGAGTGACTTCAGACCCTTTTTCAGAGTTACGACCAGAGGTGGTATTCAGCCGGTTTCGACTGGTTCACCCGAACCGGTAGCGGAAATCGCAGGGAGGCTTGCCCACCTGCCCCAACTCTATGCCGTCCTATTTGGGCAGGTTTTTGAGGCCGGGTGCATGCGCGGAAGGCGATGCATGAGCAAAGCGCATGCATGGAAGCACGAAGCGAGTGGGCGCGTGGCGAACCAGTGGTGGTAAAATGTGAAATCCACCACTGGTTACAATCTTTGAAGCATCCCCATGACAATGTGGTCAAAAATTCAGATGCTTGGCCACCAGTCCATGCTTATGGCTGTTGCTATGTCCCAAGGTCTTATGATTCCCTTTTGCAACTTTCTGGCAAACCCATACAACCAAGTTCCTAATTTATTAGCTGCAGTGATTCAGCTCAGCAACAGAAATTTTTGGCTCAACTGTATCCATAAATGGAGGATTACCTGTGTTTCTGGTTTCATTTACCATGGATCAAACTTAAGAAGATAGGAGAAAGAAAATCTCTTTACTTCTGGGGGTAGAACAGCCTATTGAGCTGGTGGTGGATGATGACTTTGGTTTAAGCCCGTGATGGCGAACCGATGGCACCTGTGCCACAGGTGGCACAGAGAGCCCTCTCTGCGGGCACGCAAGCTGTCATCCAAGCTAAGCTTGTCTCCTGCCGGCCAGCTAATTTGTGTGTCTCTGCCGTGCATGTGCAGGGAGCAGGGAGACTTGCATGGATGTGGGGGGGGGGGGTTTCACACATGCATGCACATGAGGAGGGGAGAGTGAAGCGCCCCTGAGCACATATTTGGTCCCAAGAGGCTGCAGGGAGGTCTACTAGGCCCAAACCAAGATGTGGGGGAATTTGGCGCCTCCCCCCCCCATGGCACATTTTTGCCCCCAGGAGGCTGCAGGGAGGCCTACTAGGCCCAAAATGGGACATGGGGGGAGGCCCTTGCATGCATGTGCAAGGTGTGTGTGTGTGTGTTTGTGTGTGTGTCATGAGCACATTGCATTATGGGTGTGGGCGCGCTGGGGCGCACACGTTTTTACCATGTGACGACAAAAAGGTTAGCCGTCACTGGTTTAAGCTTTAGTTCGGATCCAGAAGAAGAAGAAAAACAACCTCAAACTGAATTGCTTACCGCTTAAAATGTTTTTCCATGTTACACATATTGTTACCGTGTCTGGAATTTAGGACGCTAAGAACCTTACAGACAACTGGAAGCGGAAAACCCATTATTTGAAGCAGAATCTGATGGTTTTGATTTAGAAGTGGGGGGACTGAAAGGCTTGGGGAGTGAATCACACAAAACAAGGATAATATAGCTGGAAAACACTGGTAAACAACGTAAAACAGATGTGGCAGATATTCTGAAAGTAAAAATATCTCTTCAGAATGAGGTGACTCACCTGGAGGGTCTTTATCCCAGGAATGCTTACCTGGTTGAACAGGTATCTTTGGGGGGAGGGGAGGAATTGTATAAATGAGGTTTTATCACTGCAGTTGGAGTATAAACTTGTAACTGCTCATCCAGTTCATTGATTGTGAGATAACTGAGGTCTATAGTACAAATCATGCTGTGTTTTTCAAACAATACCCGGTGAAAAATAAGTAAAAATTAATTTTCCTCGGGTCAAACAATTCTCAGTGCTGCATGAACACATCCATATTTCATTGTGGGTTCTTTGACAATAATATAAAAGTTATTTCTCACTGTTTCATTCTGAGGCTTTTTATATTTCCTAGCCCGGAATACAGCGCTGGGATTTTGTGGTGAACCCCTATCCATGAATTTACCAGACCCAATCTTGTTTAGCTTTTCAAAGTTTGATTGATTTAGATGTGTTTGTTTATATAAAATCAGAGGCTTCCCAATCCCAAAAAAACACAGGGGAGGAAGGAATTTACATTTCAAAAGCAAAAAACACTTTAAGAAAGAGATCATTTATAATTACAAAAGCAACCTGCAAGGACTCAACAAACTCTTTTCTCCCAAAACCTGGAAGAACAGTCAGGTATTCAGTGACTTTTATAACCCCATCAGGACAGGTGATCAGATAAGTGCAACACAGGATAATCTTCTATATAGAAAAGCCAAGTGCCACTCATTCATCACAAAATCTCCAGAACCGTAAAGCCTACAAATTTGAAATTTGGCATGGATCCTCTTGGCTTCTAAGTGCTCGCTAAGGATTTTTCAAAATGACCATCAGATTCTAACGATCTGATTATAATTAATATTATTATTAATTATACTGTATAATTACTTATACAGTAATTAACACGCTCCGATGCTAAGGTGTTCTACTCCCTCTTCCCACCTGAAAAGAACTCTGTTACAACTGCCAGTTGCCTCACATTCCATTGCCTCAGTTCAAACTGGCAGACATTCCACCCCTTCACTCAGGAGCAGTCTGAAGCTCCTTATGGTACTAAATGTCAGTACCTCACCAAAATGTCTATGCCTTCCACCTATGGAACTGCATCCGGACTCAAGGCAGTGGGAGTGATATTCCCTTATGTGTTTCAATCACTGACTACCCCTGAGCCAACAGATTGTGAACCGAATTTCTCCTGCATAGTTCGATCACACAGTTTCGTCAGGAAGCACTGGTATCCAGCTAGTATAACATATAGTATCTGCCAGAATGGAGCCATGAATGGTGTTAGCCTTGTGGGGCAGCCCAGATAAAAAGCACAACCAGCACCTCTACATTTAATATAAGATTACAGAATCTTGAAGGTCTAAAAGTACATTTCTCTCACCCCTTTGCAATCCAAGAAACTAGGAAGGGTCCCTCCTGTGATGTTTGCCATACCCTAATTCCATGTGTAGGCTCAAATGCAGGAATTGGGTATGTCCAGTCTGGTGAAAAGAAGGACTCGGGGTGACATGATAGCAGTGTTTCAATATTTGGGGGGCTGCCATGAAGAAGAGGGGATCAACCTGTTTTCCAAACCACCAGAAGGAAAGATGAGACCCAATGGATAGAAACTAATCAAGGAGAGAAGCAACCTAGAACTAAGGAGAAATTTCCTAACGGTGAGAGCAAGTAACCAGTGCAATGACTTGCCTTCAGAAGTTTTGGTTGTTGTTGTTGTTGTTGTTGTTGTTGTTGTTGTTGTTGTTGTTGTTGTTGTAATTATTAATTATTAATTATTAATTATTAATTGTTAATTGTTAATTGTTAATCGTTAATCGTTAATCGTTAATCGTTAATCGTTAATCGTTAATCGTCAATCATCAATCATCAATCATCAATCATCAATTATCAATTATCAATTATCAATTATTAATTATTAATTATTAATTATTAATTATTAATTATTAATTATTAATTATTAATTATTAATTATTAATTATTAATTATTAATTATTATTGCTCCATCATTGGAATTTGGAATTTAAGAAGAGACGGGAACTTGTCTGGAATGGTATAAGGTCTCCTGCTTGAATAGGGGGTTGGATTAGAAGGCCTCCAAGGTCCCTTCCAACTCTGTTATCCTGTTAAAAAAGGTTGGGAGCCAGACAAAGAAAGAGCTGGAGCCAGGACCCAAATTCAATCCGGTTTGTTTTCCTGATCACTTTCAGTGAATTAAATTCAATTAATCAAACACAGCAAATAAGATTGGTCCTTTGTATTTGAAGGTTTGTCCCTTTCACCAGGTGCAAAAAATACAGTTTTGCAATGCTATCAAGGGAACTTTGGAGTGCTGGTTTAATCTGGTTATTTATAAAAATACTAACTGTGGGGGAAGTAACATAAGAAAAGACTTATGAACATACGTCCAGCTACCATATATCAAGTATGTGGACTATCTACTATGCTTTCTAGAGTACACCCCTTAGCTATTCTGAAATCCAGAGCAAACATGTTATCCTTAAATTTAAACTACTTATTGCCCTCTCTGTTCTCACGGTTGCATAAAATGTTGCATACATTTTGATGTAAAATCAATGTGACAGTTGAGTCTATGGCTCCCATTCCCGTAGCCCCTGCCCCTGCATTACAGAGAATGAGTAGCAGTAGATTCCCAGGATTTTTTTTCCAGCCCTAGTTGAAGATATTAGGAACAAAATCTCAGAGCATAGAATAGTAGTGTTGGAAGGGACCTTGGAGGTGTTCTTGTCCAACCCCCTACTCAAGCAGGAAACTCTATGCCATTTCAGACAAAAGGTTGTCCAGTCTCTCTTTGAAAGCCTCTATTCCAAGCTATTCCATTGGTTGATTGCTCTCCCCTTAGGAAATGTCTCCTTAGTTCTGGGTTGCTTTTCTCTACTGCTGTCTAGCTCCGTAGGCACCTTGGTTAGTGTTGTCAACCGCCAGCAGCCAGCAAAGCTGGCAGCAGATTCGGACAATGAGGAGGTTGGGGAGGAACATGGGTCAGTCCTGAAGTCTGGGGAAGGCTCTGATGAGGCCAGAGAGGGGGCCAGGGCTATCTGACAGTTATCAGCTGCCTTCAGACATCAATGAGGCAGGCGAACAGCTGGAGTCTGTTCCCAGACCCCAACTCCAGGGGTTGACTTGGGAATAAGGCCACAGGTGGACGATGAAAGGCCCCTCCCAGAGGAAATAAAAGAGGAGCGAACGGGGAGTGGAGTTTGCAGGAGACAATTACTTCGCTTAATTGGTTTGTGACTCTCTGAGACTCCTTGCCAAGTTTTGCAGATATCGGCCTGTCAGCTCTCCAAGCCAGATAAGGTCTGTGACTGTAAATCCTCCCTTGAAAGACTTTGCTGGATGTGAATAAGCAGAATTCACAGTAAATTAATAAAAGGAGTTTTTGTCGGGAACCAGGAGTTTGCTTTATGCTCTTGGGAAGCCTAGGTCCTAACAGTTAGTGTCCATCCATTGTTTCTCGCCTTTTGCTGCTTTGGAGAATAGGTTGACCTCTATCATGTCACCCCTAGCCCTTCTTTTCATTCTTAAGCCTTCTGAAAACAAAACAAGGGCTCAACAATGGAACTTGCTTTAAGAAAGCATCCCATAATAGATTGCTGAACCCTCCTTCCAGATCAACAATTGGGTGATTAACCTGGTGACTTTTTCCTAGATCTCACACCATTCAAAAAATAAAAAATAATAAACTCCGTATTGTCGTGATCAATATAAGACTCCCATTGGACTTTGGATACAAAGTGGTTAACTCTGGCAACTGAGGGTCATGCAGAATTTGTTACTTTTTATTTCAGCTAAAGATAAACCTTTATTGGTCATTGGAAGGCTAAATCAGTGCATTTGATGCGTTGACAGCAAATCAAACAAAATAATCAATGCTTTCCAATTCACTCTATTGACTCTCTTCCCTTGCAGCCCCAGGCACAAAGCTTGACATGGTTGTTTAGATAGTATCAAATTGCTCAAGTTTTGAGAGTGTAGGCAATTTATTCAGGATTTTCTGATTAGCGTTTTTTTAATGCTCTTGGGCTTTCAAAAAGTCAAGGGCAATGGGAAGCAGACTGAAGCATGAATGTGCTTTGTCTAGACCAAGAATGTTATTTGATATGGGGAAATACCTCTGCTGTTATAGTACAAGAACTTGAAATGCTAAAAGTCCGTGTTCCAGGGCTTGCCCATTCTCAAATCTAGTGCAAACTATTTCAACCACCTATGCCAATCATGGCTAACCTTTTTGTCGAGGCGTGCCAAAAGCGGTGGGGGGATTGCGCGCCCATTTGCCCACCCCCATAATGCAATGCCTTCCCCCCGTGCATGCACACATTAACCCCCCTGCGTGCGCATACGCATGAGTGCAGGCCTCACTGAAGTCTCTGGACTTTGCATGCTGGGCTGTTTTTCATTCTACAGAGACATAAAAATGGCCCAACAGACAACCAAGACGTTTGTTCTTGAACTTCTGGTGGGCCCCGTTGGGCCGTATGTCGCCCTGTCAGGCTTATGGAGGCTTCCCTGAAGCCTTCGGATGGTGAAAAACAGCCCAGTGCGTAAACCAGAAGTCTGTTCCCGAACTTCCGGTATGCGCATTGGGCTGTTTTTTTTCAGGGAAGCCTTTGGAGGGCAAAAAATGGCTGAAAATTAAGGCCAAAAATCAGCTGACCAGGGCACACATGCGTGCTGGAGCTAACAGGGCAACCTCTCACGTGCCCTCAGAAAGGGTTTGCCATCATAGTACTATTGCTATTGCTATTCCATGCGCCTTTGGCATATAGTCATGCTGGCTACATGACCATGGAAATTGTCTTTGTACAGCGCTGGCTCCCTTGGCCAAGAAACAGAGATGAGCACCATGCCTTAGAGTGGGGCCCAACTGACAGAGAAACCTTTATTTCTATTCTCCAGCTAGTCAGGAGGACTGAACGATGCTATGGCATGTTGTTTAAAACTCTGCCTACTACCGCTATCCATTTTTTTGTGGCGCAAACATGGCTCCCCATGTATAATTTTATTTTAAAAATCTGCTTTTTCACCCAGGACCCACCTGCATGTTCCCTGATCAGAGATCGCACCAGGTGGCTTTGTGACTTTTGTTTCAATCCCAACTTTCTTTCTAAGAGGCTCTGGCTGCTGAGAAGACAGGGTCTCATCTGTGATTCTATAAGACAAATGAGCAGATCTAGAAAGCAGATGAAGCTACGTGTTCTGACCTAGGCTTCCCCCAAAAGCACAAAACCATGAAGCAGATTCCTGGTCCTGACAAAACCCCTTTTATTAAATGAATGTGAATTCCTCTCATTCACATTCAGCAAAACCTGGCAAACTGTCTCTCAAAGGTGAATTTATGATCACGGATCTTATCTAGCTTGGAAAGCTGCCATGTAAATATTTCCCAAAAGCAGTGCTGTGCAAGGAAAGACTGGGCACAGAGTCTCTGAGATTCATGGACAGATCTTCACACTCCTGAACTGAATCTAACGACCGAGCGAACTGTTTCCTGCAAAAGCCCACCCTCCCTTTCGCTCCTCTTTTATTTCCTATGGGAGGGGCCGATCACTTCCACCTGTGGCTTTACTCCAAGTCTACCCTGATTTCTGGGTTGTTCTTTTCTTCTGACAGCTCTGCGCATGTGCACACTGGGAACAGGCTCCAGCTGTTCCTCTGCCACACTGCTGTCTAGCTCCGTAGGCACCTGATCACTGCCAGATGGCATTGTCCCCGTCTCTGCCTCTGATGCAGAGCCCTTGTCCGAGCCTTCCTCAGCCTTCAGGACTGGCCCATGTGCCTCCTCAACCTCCTCACTGTCCAACTCTGCTGCCAGCTCTGATAGCCGCTGGCGGGCCACAACACAAAGGAACAATACATAGAGGGGGATAACTTGGTGACCTGCAGATTTTGGCCAACAGTCCCACCGAGTCTGGAATCTAAAACTGTCATTCATAAGTCTGCAATATTTTCCCATCATTTCCCCAACTTTCTTCTTGCCACAAAACACCCACCTTAAGAGTGAAAAGTTGGGGGAAATGTGCAAACTTCATGGAGAAAGAAAACACCCATCACTTTAAGAGTAGAAGCAACCAAGGCTGGTCCTTTACTGTTTTCAGGGCAGCCCCATGGGCCAGATCTAAGCACCCCGTGGGCCTCGAGTTTGGCACCCCTGGTGTAAAACATTTTTCTCAGGTTTATTAGTATAGCAGGCAAAAAATTCTTAGCCTTATGGGAGAGATGGGAGGGCGATAAGAGCAACGTCCCTTAGAAAGGAATAATACAGGGATGTCCAAACTTGGGAACTTTAAGACTTGTGGACTTCAACTCCTAGAATTCCCCAGCCAGCTATGCTGGCTGGGGAATTCTGGGAGTTGAAGTCCACAAGTCTTAAAGTTCCCAAGTTTGGACATCCCTGGAATAATACAAACATACTCTTGCTGGTTCAGACCTCTGGCCTTTCTGTTCAGTAGCCTGCTCACAGTGGCCAACTAACCACATAAGGGAGCCCATTAGTCTCCAGCTGGGAGTCTTTAGAGGCAGTCCCATTACCATCAAGACTAAGCGTTATTGATACTCAAGACTTGCTCCAACCCTATTTTGAAGCCTGCCAAGTTAGTAGCCAGCACTACACCACATTCCAAAGTTTAATTGCTCATTGTGTACAAGTTTAATTGAACATGGACCTAAGGAGCCAGGGTTTGTGGTTCCCCTCGCTTCCAATTCCAACACAAATGAATAAAGGGTTCCTTTGGAGAGATTTCATTAGTTTTTTAAAGTCTGAAAAATTTAGATAGGAAGGAGGCTTTGTAATGAAGGAGAAAGTGCAAAGGAAAACTGTTGCCTTCCATAATAATTTGGTAGTATATCCCCCTGAGTCATTCTGGGAGTGAGATAGGCAGTACTGAAATAGAAAGGAAGGAAGGAAGGAAGGAAGGAAGGAAGGAAGGAAGGAAGGAAGGGGAGGGAGGGAGGAAGACATTTAGAAGAAACTCAAGTATCTCAAGGATGAGCATGAAAAGAAACTTCTTTTACAGAGAAACAAAATCAGAGTTATTGTATTGTATTGCAAGGCAGATTATGGAACAAAATTAAACTCCCAATGCATTGTCAGAAGAGGAATTATTATCTCCTCATTCACATCTCTCAATTTAAAATATAGACACATGAAGTGGGGGAGGGGGGGAGGCAAATTAAGTTGATAAATAAATAAAATAATGGAAAAGAGGGACAGTTTAGAATTGCATGTTGCACCAAACCAAAGTTAGCTCATATCACACTAATCCAGATATGGGCAATTTTTTGCAATGCTTACTATATTTAACTTTTGAGAGTGGTGCAAATATATCCAGTGATGCAGACACCCTGGGTGGGGGTGGAGGTGGGGGCTTCAAAATTTATCAGACCATTTTTCTTTCTTTTCACCTTTGGAGACAGTTTACAGCCTCAAGATAGATGTGTTAAGTCTTGGGGATATATTAAGCCTTGCTTATCACAACTCTTTCCAAGCTTTAAATAACCCCAAGGAACAAAAAAAATCACACCACAAAAATCAGTAAATCTTCCAACAATATTTTCCAGTATAATCAACAGAGAACCGTAATATGAGGACCAGAAACTGCAGGTCATCCAACCTTAAGGTAAAGGTTCCGCTCGCACATATCTAGTCGTTCCCGACTCTAGGGGGCGATGTTCATCTCTGTTTCAAAGCCAAAGAGCCAGCACTGTCCGAAGATGTCTCCGGGGTCATGTGGCCGGCATGACTAAACGCCGAAAGTGTACAGAACGCTGCTACCTTCCCACCAAGGTGGTTCCTATTTTTCTACTTGCATTTTTACATGCTTTTGAACTGCTAGGTTGATAGAAGCTACCCAGCCTCAGATTAAGCCATAAATCATGATTTATAAATCATAACAAATTCTTACTGAATGTTGGGCAGTTCCCAACAATAAGAACAATTTGATGGTGGTACTAGTGACCAGAGAAATGGTGAGGCTCCTTCACTGGATGTCTTCCAGGAGAAAGCAATAGTCCTGTGCCTTGTTATTCAGTCACTATATCAGATCTAACTCTTCACAATCTTATGGACCACAGAAAGCCAGGCTCCCCTGCCCTCCATTGTCTCCCAGAGTTGGCCCAAATTCATGTTCGTTGTATTGATGACACTATCCAACCATCTCACCCTCTGCTATCCCCTTCTCCTTTTGCCTTCCATCTTTCCCAACATCAGGGCCAGAACACAAGACCTGTGTTCTGACAGATGAGCACAATTCAAAGCACATTGACGATGTCTCCTCGAATGGTGACAAAACGTTTGCAACCGAATTGCCAAGCTCGGTGCTCAAATCAACAGCCTAACTATCAACCCGAGCTACTAATATTCAAAAACATTTCAATCAGGGTCTTTTCCAAGGAGTCTGTTCTGACCCAGCCTTAGCAGAAGCAAGAAACAGACTCCTGGTCACAAAAAAAACCCTCTTTATTTACCTCTTGTGAATTAATTGCATTTACCCACCGAAAAGTCCAGGCAAGAGTCCTTCAAGGGGTTAATGGCAGTAACAGACCTTATCAGATCCTTGTGGTAATTTCAAGGCCGTGAGCTCCCAGCCTAAAAGCTGCAAATTAACTTCCGGCAAGCAGTCTTTATGGCACAAAACACAATGAGCAAAATCTACAGAAATACGAACTGTTGTCTCCTACGATAACCACTGCCCTTTCCTTCTAATTATTCCCCAGCCCTGGAGGGACCATTCAGCATCCACTTGTGCTTTGCTTCCCGAGCCAATTCCTTGTCCTCTGTTGTTCACCTCTCCTAACTGGTCTGTGCATACGTGCATCTGGCACAGGCCCCAGCTGTTCTTCCTCCTCACTCATATCAGCCTCCAAAGGCAGCTGCCTCTCCAGTGTCTGGAAAATGTTGGACAGCCCTGGTTCTATCACTGTGTCCGGCACAGAGCATCCATCAGAGCCTTCCCCAGACTCCAGAACTGGCCGAAGTTTCTCCCCAACCTCCTCATTGTCCGAGTCTGCCACCAGCTCTCCTGGCAGCTGGTAGGCGACAACCGAGTCCTCTCTTCTCATTTGCAGGCCAAAATATTTGAACTTCAGTTTCAATTATCTGTCCTTCCAACGAATAGTCAGGATCAATTTCCTTCCAGATTGGCAATCATGTGCTAAGAGGACTTTAATTTAGTTCCCTGTTTCAGACAAGGAATTGCCCCCCTTCACGGCATTTTTCTACAGGTAGTCCCTGAGTCAACAGCATCCAATTTTAAGGACAGGCCCTAGATATGAATAGGCTGCCTACCTCTTATTAAAAATGGTGGATGGCATCTTCTTCCTCGAGCTGATGTATCACTGAAGCTGCACTTTCAGGAAGTTCTGAAGACAGACATTTTTTAATATACAGCCTGTTTTCAGTGGCTTCTCAAAGCCCTGTATGACTTCACCACTTCCTTGCCTCAAGGAAGGAGAATAATACCACCTGCCATTTTCAGTAACGGGCAGCCCGTTTGTAAGTACGAACTTTTGACTTAGATACACAGGGTGGCTAAGACGCTGAGACTGTCGATCGGAAAGGTTGGCGGTTCAGCAGCTCGAATCCCTAGAGCCGCGTAACGGAGTGAGCTCCCATTACTTGTCCCAGCTTCTGCCAACCTAGCAGTTTGAAAGCATGAAAAAATGCAAGTAGAAAAAGAGAAAAAATGCAAGGAGAGAGAGAGGGGGGGGAGGGAGAGAGGGAGAGAGGGAGGGAGAGATCAAGGCGCAGAGAAGTCTCTGGCTGAGAACATGACAGTGGGAAACCCTACCTCCCTGTCACCCTTTTTGGAGCTCGGGCTTGTCAGGCATCTAATCTTGTTTTCTTAGCCAGTCAAGCCATGACCGTTTCTACTCCAAGGCTCTTTGTTTGGGTAGGATTTGGACTCATCAAGCTGTCACTCTCGCGTTAGGGCAGGGAGGGGGAACGGGGAACGCCTCCAAAACATACATAAGATTAGACAGGATTTGCTGTCAAACCAAATAACAATCTGACATTAAAAGCTCCACATGGAATTTCACAGCCAGCTCCACCTTATGTTGTCAGAGACACATAAAAAGCAGATTTCTGAAGGGAGGGAGGGGAAGGAGAAACAGCAGAAGCAGAACAATTGTTTTTACATTTTCATCTCAGGTTCTCCCATCTGGGCTCCTCCGAGACCCTGCCTGATGCAACACGGCAAACCTTTAAGAGACAAATAACTTGTGTGGGATTTACAGTGTTCAAAGTCTGCCCGTTTTCCATAGGAATCGAGGCAGAATATTAAAGTTTGCCAAAAAAATGTTTCCTCTGGGATGGGGGCCAATGCTAAACTGCTCTTGGGAAAGTGGTAACCCAAGAAGGAAAATATAGGAGGACAGAAAAGGAGATATGCAAAGCATGTTCATTAAATGCATCCAATGGAGCAAAAAAGATCCTATTCAATATTTTAAAGAGTGCCTTAAATGTTTGGAAGTATTAAGATACCCATTTCGTCCCTTAACACCCTTGAAGTTCCAAATCTTTCCCTAAAATTGTTGTTAGTTGCGAATCATGTCCGACCCCCATGGACAACGTTCCTCCAGGCCTTCCTGTCCTCTACCATCCTCTGGAGTCCATTTAAGTTCACGCCTACTGCTTCAGTGACTCCATCCAACCACCTCATTCTCTGTCGTTCCCCTTTTACTTTTGCCCTCCATCGTTCCCAGCATGAGGCTCTTCTCCAGGGAGTCCTTCATTCTCACTAGGTGGCCAAAGCATTTCAGTTTTGTTAGGATATTCAGCCTTATATTGGGTTGACAATATACATGAGCCTATGTTCTTAAAGAGTCCATGTAGCTTTAAGAACTATGTGTTAGATTCTGATTGGCTGTGCTTCTCAGCTCTACTATAAAGGAAGCTCAGGAACACAGTCCGTCCCCTTTTCAATTCCATTTGATTCCTGTCGTTTTTCCTGTGCTTACTGTTTACCACTGAGGAAGAAGCTGAAGAAGTATTGTTTTGCATCACTGTAAGATAACTCTGTGTTTGGTGAAGGACTGTTATTGTTTGAGAAGTTAGAATCTCTGGTCGGAAGAAGTATTTTAGTACTAAAATAATAAATAGTATTTATTATATTTATTTTCTTACTATCACTGTTTTAGAGTTTGTTTGTGGTTAAAGCAACGTATCTCTTTACTGACACTATTCCGCATTTATTTTCAAACGGGGGTGTTTGTTACCCCTAACACTGGTTACGGGACCAGAGTTGTAACACTGGTTCTGAACCCAGAGTTGCTATCAAGTTTTATCTTCAGGATCTGGCCTTCTAAGGAGCAATCAGGGGTGGGCTTCAAAAATTTCAGCAACGGGTTGTCTGCCGGCTTGCTGGGTGGGCGTGGCCATGATGGGCCTGGCCTAGTCAGCCTGCTGCACCACGGCGGAGAGAGGGGGAGTTTTCACCCTCCGAAGGCTCCGAAGGCTTTCCTCGAGCCTCTGGGAGGGCGAAAACTGCCTCCCCGGGGCTCTGGAGGCTAGAAATGGGCCAAATACCAAGTGCTGACAAGGGAGCACTTTGTGCATGCTGGTCTGAGCCGTGATGAAGAGTAGCTGCCCGGGGGAGGCATGCACACGCTGGAAAATGAAGTTCCGGCTTCCAGCACGCATGCCAGCAAGTCTTCCAGTTACTGCCACGCATGCTCATGTGTCAATCAGCTGGCTGGCATGGATGCTCATGCTGGAAAATGGAAGACTAGCTCCTCCAGTTTCTGGCACTTTGTGCCGCACACACCAAGGCCAGCCGTTCATCGCATGCACCCCAGAAACCTTGCGTGTCAGGTGACATGGCTCCACATGCCACTTTGGGCACGCGTGCCATAGGTTCGCCATCACGGATATAGTGGCTAGCTGTCTTCTGAGAGCTTATGCAGGAGGAAAAACACATTTTTTCTCGTTAACAAATACTGCACATAATTGGATAAATGGCCCCAGATATCAATAAATAGAATACTTATTTTGAGAAGGCAGAGAGGCTACAGTTGAAAAGTCTCACAGTAAAATATAAGGCATTCCGGCATTCCTCTTGGCCCTTCTCTCACTTAACAGGGGCAAAAATGTCACACTCCATTATCTGAAATGACTTCCTTTATTTGAGAAGGCTGATGGCTTTTGCCAATTTCAAGCTTGGTGTCAAATACGTCTTGCTAATTTCAACCTTGGGGTTAAAATCTGTTTCAATGCAATCTCTAATCTTCTGCTGGAATTTGGCTGAGATGTATATAAATGCAATCTCTAAATCTTTCACAGGAATTTGGCTGAAAGGTCAGAGAAAGAGGGAAGGGGGAAAGGCTGATTGGTGGAAGGTTGGATTTCCATCTCACATTCCAATGATGAGATTTTCTTCAAAACCATCCTTCTCCTTTGAAGGGAAAAAAAACAACAACCAAGGAGGGCAAATCCTTCCTGCATTAAACCAAGGGAGACAGGTAACAAACAGAACAGTCCTAGCTGTAGTAACTAGTCACCCAATGTTAAAATACCTGGAATACATGCATCCAATTTTGGTCGCCAGAATGTAAAAAAGTTAATGAGACTCTAGAAAGAGTGCAGAGAAGAAAAACAAAGATGATTAAGGGACTGAAGGCTAAAATAAACAAAGAATGGTTGCAGGAATTGGGTTTGCCTCCTTAGAACAATGAATCAGTGGAACAACTTGCCTCCAGAAGTTGTGAATGCTCCAATACTGGAAGTTTTTAAGAAGATGTTGCATAACCATTTGTCTGAAATGGTGTAGGGTTTCCTGTCTAGGCATGGAGGTTGGACTCGAAGACCTCCAAGGTCCCTTCCAACTCTGTTGTTCTGTTCTGTTCTATTCTATTCTATTCTAATGACAAAAGGACTAGGGGTGACATGGTAGCAGTGTTCCACTATCTAAGGGGCCACCACAAAGAAGAAGGAATCAACCTATTCTCCAAAGCAGCTGAGGACAGAACAAGAAGCAATGGGTGGAAACTAATCAAGGAGAGAAGCAACTTAGAACTGAGGAGAAATTTCCTGACAGAACAATTAGTCAGTGGAACAGCTTGCCTCCAGAAGTTGTAAATGCCCCAACACTGGAAGTCTTTAAGAGGATGTTGGATAGCCATATGTCTGAAATGGTATAAGGTTCCTGCCTAGGCAGAGGGTTGGACTAGAAGTCCCTTCCAACTCTGCTATTGTATATATTGTATATAATCAAGGAGAGAAGCAACTTAGAATTAAGGAGAAATTTCCTGAGAGTGAGAACAATTAACCAGTGGAACGACTTGCCTCCCAAAGTTGTGAATGCCCCAACACTGGAAGTTTGTAAGATGTTGGATAACCCTTTGTCTGAAGTAGTTTAGGGTTTCCAGCCTTAGCAGGGGATTGGACTAGAAGTCCCTTCCAACTCTGTTATTCTAATCTGTTTGAAATATTCACAGTTGTAGAAAGATGAATAAATCTGTGTGTTGGGTATGAAGTAGGGGGGAAACACTTTTGTTGTAAAAAAAGAAAAAGAAAAAAATAAGATTTCAATAGCATTTTAGTTTCTTGCTTTCCAAAAGAACCTAGACAGACATTTCAGTCTTTGCAAGCAGGTCAAATATATATTGTTTCTTTTTTCTTGAGAGGGGGAAAAATGTTTTGTTTCTGGGAAGTAGGGAGGGATATTTATTTAACTAGGTCGGTGGTGGTTGGGGTGGGGTGGGGGGCTGTGTGTTTGCTTCCCTTCAATCTGGATTCCATTCAGTCAGTTACCACTTCAATTAACTAACAATTATTTAACATTAACAGTAATTACAGATGCCAGTTAAGCGCCTACAGATGTCAACTGTTAGCTTTTGTACCTAATCACTCAATGAAATGGAGAAAGTTCAACAAACATCAATTAGCCAAGCAATTAGTTGGAGTTAGAAAAGTGCATGTTATCATGTGTGAGCTGATTCGATTTATTTTATTTTGGCAGTAAAAGGCACATTGGCTGACAAGCCGCCTTACATGACAGCGATAAGATAAAACTCTCGGCTGTTAGGGCTGTTTGCACAAGGGCAAGCTTCTCTTTTCGCTGTGAGGTAGGAATGACATGACCTGCTGAAGGCATTTGGGGTGCAGGGTAGGGACAGGAATTCTTGCCTTGCAATGTTGCTGGGCTTAACATTGTGGAAGAAATGGAGCATGTAAGAATGTACAACATATATGCATGCATTTATATATACTTCTATGTGAAAGACATGATCCTGCTCCAAGCTTTAATTTTTAAAAAAACAACAAGATTATTGAGTTGCAAAAAACAACCTTTTCCCTGAATGTATTTAAACCTGAGGATGGTTGGTTATTTCGATCTAAGTCACTATGGAAAATGGGCTCTGTTGTAAGATAAAGGCTACTTCAAAAATGAGCCATCTTTGCAAAATGCCACTCAAAAGTAATTTGTTGCTGTTAGTTGCGAAGTCGTGTCCGAACCATCATCACCCCATGGACAACGTTCCTCCAGGCCTTCCTGTCCTCCACCATCCCCCAGAGTCCATTTAAGGTCACGCTGACTGCTTTGGTGACTCCATCCAGCCACCTCATTCTAACAGAATAACCAAGTTGAAAGGGGTTTTGGAGGTCTTCAACCTCTTTCTCAAGCAAGAAACCCTCTATCGTTTCAGACAAATGGTTGTCCAATCTCTTCTTAAAAGCTTCCATTGTTTGAGCACCCACAACTTCTGAAGGTGAGTTGTTCCACTGATTAATGGTTCTAACTGCCAGGAAATCTCCCCTTAGTTCTAGGTTGATTCTCTCCTTGATTAGGTTTCATCCACTGCTTCTTGTCCTGATTTCAGGTGCTTTGGAGAAGAGGTTGACCCCCTCTTCTTTGTGACAGCCTCTGAGATATTGGAACTCTGCAGCAGTGGTGGGTTGCAGACAGTACGCCCAGGTAGGAGTGTACCAGAGCCTGCCCGGAGGACTGGGTACCATTCCGGTATGGTGCTCCAGAGGGCCCACCTACCTGCTGGAGCTCCTTCCCTGTCCTTTAAAGCTTTCAGCGCTTCTGTGCGCATGCATGACGTGTACAGTGCATGTGCGACGCTCTGCCAAGCAGCTGGAGCATCGCAGAGGCTTGTGGAGGGGTCGCTGGGCAGGTACGACACATGTGCGTGCTGCGCGCATGCATGTAGATGACACTGGATCCAGAACCCACCACTGCTCTGTGGTCATGTTACTCCTGGTCCTTCTTTTCCTGTCTCTTGCTTTACAGTTAGAATTCTCTCCAGAATATCCAGTGGCCAAAAGAGGATTCTGTGAATCTGCAGAAGACTTTTCCAACACTTCCAGAGAGCTACTGCAATGCTCTCTACATGGGGCTTCCCTTGAAGAGCACCCGGAGGCTTCAACTGGTCCAGAATGCGGCCGCATGGGTAATTATGGGGGCGATGCTACGCTTCCATGTAACACCTCTCCTGCGCGAGCTGCACTGGCTTCCGGTGGTTTTCTGGGTGCGATTCATGGTATTGGTTACTATCTTTAAAGTGCTCCATGGCTTAGGACCGGGGTACTTACGAGATGGCCTTCTGCCACCGAGAGCCTCCCACCGGCCAGTACGCTCCCATAGAGAGGGTCTCCTCATGGTGCCGTCGGCTAGACAATGTCGACTGGCGACACCCAGGGGGAGAGCCTTCTCCGTGGGAGCACCTGCCCTCTGGAACGAATTGCCCCCGGAATTAAGAACTATCCCTGGCTTATGCACCTTCCGCCGTGGTCTCAAAACCTTTTTCTTCCAACAAGCCGGGCTGGCATAAAACATGATTTTTAAACTCAAATTTCTATTAATTTTAATCAGGGTTAGTTTGGGTTTTTTTCCACATTTTGGGCAAGGTTTAATATGTTTTTTAAAAGCTTTTTTAACTTTTGTATATTTGTTTTTATTCTGGCTGTACACCCCCCTGAGTCCTTCGGGAGTAGGGCGGTATAAAAAACCAATAAACTAAACTAAACTACTGATACAAATTTTGTGTAGTGCAAACTCCCGGCCAGTGGGCTGCATGCGCCACGTGCTGGTCACGCCCAGTTTAGCGAAGGGGAAAAAAGTTGTGTGACGATGCAAGTTTGACACCCCTGGTAAGTGGTTAAGGCATCAGGCTAAAAACTAGGATGAGTTCTAGTCTCGCCTTAGCTGTGAACGCAGGCCAGGTGACTTTGGGACAGTCACAAACACTCAACCCAACTTATCTCACGGGATTGTTACTATGGGGAAACGAGGAGGAGGAAGGATTATTGTTTGCTGCCTTGAGTTACATCTAAAGCAATAAAAGCAGGATTAAACATCTAAATAAATAAACGAATTAGTCACAGCACTTGAATGACTGACTGTGTTCCTTCCAGAGCACAAAGTGATTTCTTAAGGCAAGATATTATTACGTATGTTTAGTGGAGAAGTTCCGCATTGAGGGACCAGGCAAGGGGCGCAGGGGTAGTAGGAGTTATATCCAAAACATGAGTGGGGTGCTTTAGCCAATCCAAGTGTTATAAGTAGAGAAATGGTTCTCTTCTAAGAATTAGGCCAAGTAGCATCCTAGTGTTTTTATTTGCTTTTATTCTTCAGGGGTTAAGTATAACATTTCAGAGTTGCCCTGCATCTGATGTTGGGAACTACAACTCACTGAAATCCACTGTCAATGCTGGCAAGAAATTCTGGGAGTTATCTCATCAGAGAGACCTCGGAGTAGGGAAGATGGATAGGAGCACATGTGTTCACACACCCACACTCAGGTGTATAATCCAATTGGTCCTTGGTTCTCCTCCATTTATACAAAGGATGAACTTTGGTTCTCCATACAAACTGAAAAACACCCAAAATGACAAGGGAGCCTTAAAAAACTCTCACTAAATGGAACATTAAAAAAAAAGTAATTTGCCTTGTACTTCAATTTATCATTAAGATTCCAAATATGAATGGTGGTTATTGGGAGGCAAGGGGAACATACAAGGAATTAGGAAATACTGAATTATTATAGTCTAAAACTTTGCAAGATGCACATTAACTCAAAAGGGGGAAAGCAGAATATCTTAAAATTTTAGCCTGTTTTTCTTTCTTTGCTGGAGTTTCTTTCTCATCCACCATTTTGGATTGTAGCTTAAGATCAGGGATTTCTATCCATCCATCCATCCATCCATCCATCCATCCATCCAGCCAGCCAGCCAGCCAGCCAGCCAGCCAGCCAGCCATCGGTGGTATTCAGCCGGTTCGGACTGGTTCACCAGAACTGGTAGAAGAAATCACGGGTGAGCCTGCCCATCCACCCCAGCTCTATGCTGTCCTATCTAGGTATGTTTTTGAGGCCGGCCACATGCACAGAAGGGGTGCATGTAAGCAAAGCACATGTGCAGAAGGTCATGCGCATGCGTGGAAGGTGCATACGCACCCACTTTCGGCATGCTTGTGAAGCGTGCATGCGTGGTGGGCCAGTGGTAACAAAATGTGCTACCCACCACTGCATCCATCCATTGTAGATTGTAGCTTAAGATCAGTGCTTATTCGTTTCTGAATATTTGTAGGCAATTTAAAGTTGAAGGATAGAATAAAAATAAATATCGGTTATTTGGCATTGTCGCTACTGGTTACAAATGGTGGATACGTCAAGTTCTTCTTCACTTAACCTTACAAGCATCTCTGCAATTCTGGGCAGAAACCTTCTTCATTGTTGCTAGTGTTGGGCCTAAATAACTTTTCAAAATCCTTTAGTTGTCAGCTGAGATTTTGGGTGGACAACTTCTCCCAATTTCTCCACGAGGAGGAGGATTCCTCCAAGATTTGTCTAAGAGTAGGACTTCCTCCAATGATAGTTGTTACTGAAGCAGTCCCCCAAAAAGAGCCCCTTCTTCATCTCTTTGTTAGGAGTTGAATGGAAGTGTGGGAAACCAGAGACAATGGAATGATAGAGTGAAGAAGATACAGTGGAAGACATTCAAAGCTGCCCTTTGTCAATTTCTAATTCAATAAATACAAGAACATCACAAGCAAAAAAGAGGGGAACAAATTAAAAAAGCAGAGTTGCACCAATATGACGGAAGCGTCATGTCTTTGGTTTTGGGGTTGTGAGGTGGCACACATTTATGAAAGTGGATGAGCTTGTGTCCATGGCACAACATTGATGTTGTCTTTGGGATCTTGTGTGGGACAGAATGGGACAACTTGCCCCAGCCAACTTGTTGCGGCCAACTCACCACAGCCAACTCACCGCAGGACAATTGAACAATACAATTTAATATTTAAAATAAATAAATAAAATGTATTAATTTTTGCCATTCACATTTCATTTTGTCCCTTCTCTTGCATCTTTTCTTTAATGATTCTCTATTCCATCACCACTCTTGTCCTGCAGAAAGTTGTCCCACAGCAAGTTGGCTGTAGATAGTTGTCCCAAGGGGAATTGGCTGTGGCAAGTTGGCCATGGTGAGTTGGCCATGGTGAGTTGGCCATGGTGAGTTGACTGTGGTGAGTTGGCCATGGTGAGTTGGCCATGGTGAGTTGGCCATGGTGAGTTGACTGTGGTGAGTTGACCGTGGTGAGTTGGCCATGGTGAGTTGGCCATGGTGAGTTGACTGTGGTGAGTTGACTGTGGTGAGTTGACTGTGGTGAGTTGGCCATGGTGAGTTGGCCATGGTGAGTTGACTGTGGTGAGTTGGCCATGGTGAGTTGGCCGTGGTGAGTTGACTGTGGTGAGTTGGCCATGGTGAGCTGTCATAAATACCTTGTGGAGGCATCTCGCTTCCATTCTTCTTCTAGAAAAGAAATTTCAAAGCATTCTCTTCCAAACCAAATGAGCATTTTTAAAAAATGCTGAAGAATTTCCCTCGTTGTTTATTTTAGGTTATATACTCATTGACTAATGTAAGAAGAAGCAAAGATGACTGGGAAAAACCTTCACACGAGCTTCTTGGATGTGGAGTTGAGTCTTTTTCTTTTGAAGAATTCCCATGCTCCCAGTTGCACGCCAGAGCTCTAAATGAGGCTCATGAGAAATTGCCATCTGGATGCACCCTGATTATTATTTTTTTCTAAATAAAATAAATATATAAATGAACCGGGCTTTCAGAGTGTTTATACATTGTGCAGACAAGGAGACAATCTGGTGCTGATAAGCCTTTTCTGAGAAACTCAAATAAAGCTTAATCTCTTAAACAAACACAGCAGTCAGAACAGATAAAAATTATGCATTAGTAAATATTACCATTTTGCTAGCTGGCAGTAGATTAGTCTGACTTGGCTAAAAACAACAGGCTCAAATACTTAAGGAACTAGCACAGAAATGCCATCATCCTCTTCTCACAAAGCATTCATTATTTCATTTAGCTCAATCAATAGCTTGGCACTGTTGCACTACAATGGCAGCTTAAATGAAAACTCTGCGGGCAGAAAATCTCAAGATATCTGAGAGCTGAATTTCTTGGCAACATAATTTTTTCATGGGGTACATCCACATAGCTTGTCTATCAAGGCTGCAACCCTATATACACTTGAATTAAGTCAATAAGGATTAGTGGGCTGGATTGGAGCTGTTTGACAACCAAAAGGCTGAGCCCTGGACCAGTAACTTCACAAAACTTCACAGAAATGTAAAATCAGCAACTTTATCAGAAGAAACAATCTCTAGCAAACCCTGTTTTCTAAGGGCTGGCTTGGGTGCTAATTTCTACAACCAGTGGCATCAGAACATTTAACTCAAATAAATGCTTTTTGCTAGTTTCATAATGAAGATATCTTTTAATCAACTGTCTCAAACCTCACACAACCTTTAAAAAGGCATTTCTTCTGTCCTTCTCTTGCTTTGTGTGAAAGTGAGAGGTCTTCAGAATAAATTCAACTAAAGACAATCAAACCGGTCAGTCCTAGAGGAGATCCACCCTGACTGCTCTTTAGAAGGCCAGATCCTGAAGGTGAAGCTCAAGTACTTGGGCCACCTAATGAGAAGGAAGGACTCCCTGGAGAAGAGCCTCACGCTGGGAAAGACGGAGGGCAAAAAAAGAATGGGACGACAGAGAATGAGGTGGCTGGATGGAGTCACCGAAGCAGTAGGCATGAGCTTAAATAGACTCCAGAGGATGGTAGAGGATAGGAAGGCCTGGAGGAAGGTTGCCCATGCTGGGTCGGACATAACTAACAACAACAACATTTCAAGTCCCTGCCTCCCTCACAGGTGGTCAAGCAGACATTAGCTGCTGAGAATAGTAATTCAGCAACGTGTGTGTGTGTGTGTGTGTGTGTGTGTGTGTGTGAGAGAGAGAGAGAGAGAGAGAGAGAGAGAGAGAGAGAGAGAGAGAGAGAGAGAGAGAGAGAGAGAGAGAGAGAGAGAGAGAGAGAGAGAGAGAGAGAGAGAGAGAGAGAGAGAGAGAGAGAGAGAGAGAGTGTTTTGGGGTGGAAAAGTGCACCTATCCTAGAATAAAACACACAAGAAATCAAAATATTTTTCCCCCCAGGATGAATTTTGGAGGCAGAGCTTCAGGTAAATAAAGTATGACCAATTTCCATACAGCGATGGTGAAGTAGCTGTTTGAACCCTGGGAAAATTCATCAATTTAAAGGATTATATTCAAAAGGAAGGAACCGACAAAAGGAAAGTAAGATTAGCAAACCAATTTAGAATATGACTCTGGATCTATTGAATTAAAACACAGAACAATGTCTGGAAGGCACCTTGGCGACCGCTACTTTTCCTCCAATCCCTGTTCAAGTCAAAAGACTTCATTCCATCCCGATCAAGCAGATGTCCAACCTATTTCTGAAAACCTTCAGTAATGGAGTATCCCCAATCTTGTGTGGCAAGTGATTCCATTGTTGCGCTGTCAAAAAATTTATCCTTGCTTCTAGGTTGAATCTCTCTTTAACAAACTTTCACCAATTACCATATTTTCTGGAGTATAAGACACACTTTTCCCCCCTAAAAGAGGGTAAAAATTTGGGTGCGTCTTATACACCGACTGTAGCCCTACCCATCCGCCGGCCCCCACCCTTCGGCCTCCATGCATCGCAGTTCACACCTGTTCCAGGCTACATGGATTTCTACAGACTATCACCCCCTCCGCGGCTTCCATATTCAGCCTCTGAATGCTCCGTTTGAGACCCGTTCAAGGCTGTGGGAATTGCCACAGCACATCGCTGCCAATCACCATCTCTGTGCATCGTGTCTTAGGCCTCTGCATGCCCCATTTTTGGCCTCTGCACATCGTGTTTTTGTGCAGCGATCGGCAGGGATGTGCTTTGAACCGATCCCCGCAGCCTTGAACCGGTCTTAAACAGAGCGTTTGGAGGCTGAAAAGCGCGGAGGCCAAAATGGCGACCCAAAACAGCTGCTGCCTTGTCTGACCGTTTCCGTGCTTCGCCTGCTTTACTCACTGGAGCTCCCTGCGACGATCAGCTGTGTTTTTGAAGCTGCGTATCTACGCTCTCACAACCAGCAAACAAATGTGCTGAAGCTGACCAGGCTGTTTGCTAAGGACGCTAGCCGGATGAATATCGATGGATGCTGGTAGGCAGAGGCAGATTTTTTTTTTCTTATTTTCCTCCCAAAAAACTAAGGTGCGTCTTATACTCCAGAGTGTCTTATACTGGGGGGGGGGGGGGGGGGAAATATGGTACTTCTTGGCGTGCCCTTTGGTGCTTTGGAGAACAAGTCAATCCCTTCTTCTCTCTGACTAGTACTGGAAGATAGTCATCATGTCTAATCCTACCCTTTGATTGTTTTAGGCAATATCAAAACTTGGATCTTAAAACAAGATCCCAATCAGACAGCTGAACCTTCCAGCACAGACCTGTCCGTGCTGATTAGCCATGCAGTAGATCTCCGTGATGTTCCATAACTTACCTGGAGGTGTCTTGATTTGAACTTTGGAATCTTCGGTATTCAAAGCAGGTTTTCTGCCACTCAGCTCAAGTCCTCCAGGTGGACTTTATGACAGCTTCACTGACAGCAGACTTTTCCCCCTTCCCTTGTTCACCGTTTACTAGCTCAACATCTGACTGCTCTCTTCATTTCCAAAGCAGTCTGACGGCTGGCATGGAGTTGAGTGAGAAAACTATTTCACTCCCTATTTCCTATGTAGGAAATAGAAGTCCAAAGTCCTTCTGGCCTGGGCAGTGTTTGGATCCTGACCAACAGTATAACTGCATTTTAAATCAATAAAGGTGACATTTTAGGAAGGAGCAGGCTAGCCCATGGGTCTGCAAAGTTGGCTCTTTGAAGACCGGTGGACTTCAACTCCCAGAATTCCCCAGCCAGCTATGCTGGCTGGGGAATTCTGGGAGTTGAAGTCCACCGGTCTTCAAAGAGCCAACTTTGCAGACCCATAGGCTAACCTATAAGCACCCTTCAAATAATCAGAGCAAGGTGTTAAGGATGAATGCAAATAGGATCTTCCTAATTCAAATTTCTACGTTACTTACTGTCCTTTGCATTGAGATCATTTTAAGACCACAAAGGGTGATCTTTATGCTTTAAAAATAACAAGAAGAAGGGAATTCAGGACCATTGTCAAGGGATAGGAGGCAGTGGTGGGATTCAAATAATTTAACAACCAGTTCTCTGCCTTGATGATTTCTTCACAACAACCAGTTCACCAAACTGCTCGGAAACTTAACAACCGGTTTTCCTGAAGTGGTGCGATCCAGCTGAATCCCACCACTGATAGGAGAGCTAAGGAAAGCAGATCTCTTTTGTAAATGCATTCTATGACTATCTGGCTCAATTAAATCACTGGAAAGAAATAGGACGTGGATGATCAATTTGCAATACGGTTTTAATCATAGTACCGACATTTGTTAAGTGGGTTTTGCCCCATTTATGACCTTCCTAGCCACAGTTGTTAAGTGAATCACTGCAGTTGTTAAGTCAGTTGTGGAAAGTTATCACCCAGCCCTCTCCCAGAAAAATGAAATATCCTAGGAAATATTGAAGGGGCAGGATATTATATTTCTCTGGATGTGAAAAGGGAGAAACATGTTTTAATTCCTGCAGCTTCCTGCCCGAGCTATTAAAGCCTGGGCTAGTCCACTTTACATAATAAAGGCAATATCAGCTTGTCACAGAAACAGACCAAGCCTGGACTCAAAACACAGCCTAGAGAGTTGCCCCTGCACAGCCCCATGTGAGTCTGACAACCAATCAGAATACATTTCTTACACAGGAACAGGAAACAGATAGGTGGGGCCAAACAGTTTATAAAAAACCCTGCAAGCCCCTCCCTCAGCCCTTCTCTTCCTCCTCACCAACATTGAAGCATGTGAGCACCTTTTCTGTTCAGCTCAAGTCACGTGGTCCTGTCCACCATTAAACCATCTTTCCAAGCAGCCTCCATGTTTCCAGTGTCTTTTTCCCCACTTGGAGCCAAACCCTGTAGGAGATTTCTTCCAACACAGTAACACGGAATCTGGCTTCCCCCTTGACTTTGCTTGTCGGAAGGCTGCAAAGGGTGATCACGTGACTTGGGGACGCTGCAACCGTCATAAGTATGAACCAGTTGCCAAGCATCTGAATTTTGATCACACGATCATGGGAATGCTGCAACGGCCATTAAGTGTGAAAAATGGTCATGTGTCACTTTTTTCAGTGTTGTTGTGACTTTGATCATTAAACAAACTGTTGTAAGTTGAGGACTACCTGTACTCTTATTATAAGTTTAGAGTAGGGATGGATTCCTACCAATGTTGGTGTCCACTTTGGACATGCTTCGCGAGCCCATTTTTGCCGGCAGAGACCCTGGGCCGCTACAGGCGGCCCCGACACAAGTGACATCGAGCTGGCCATGCCCACCCTGGCCATGTTCACACACACACACTGAGGCCAAACACAACCCTGATGCAGCCCTCAATGAAATCGAGTTTGACACCCCTGTTGTGTACCAACCACCTGTCTAAGACGGGGCGTAGAAGGCCTCGGTATGTGACCTTTGCGATAATTAAGGTTTCTTTGGCCTTCACAAAGCCTCAGCTTCCCACCACTTGCCTCAAGGCTGTGCATCTCAAGTTACACGCAAAAGAAAACAACTCTCTATCTCATACCACCTGAACATTTGCAACCAGCAGTAATTCTTACAAGCCCCGACTGGCAGTATATTATTTGCCTAAGGATTCCTGGCTTCCCACTGACCCTTTTTTTTACAAGAGTGCCTGTTGCTAAGGCGTCGAGGCTCAGCTGCAGCTCCAGGGGTATTTTGGCATCGTAAAAGCTCTACCCCAGAGCTCTCGAGTTTTCCCCCGTCCCCCAACAAATCTCTCTCTCTCTCTCTCTCTCTTTCTCTCTCTCTCTCTCTCTCTCTCTGATGGTACAAAGACGTTGCCAACAAAACTCTTGTTGTGAGTCCATCTGGCAATTCCCGAGGGATTTTGGAGGGAGGGGGGTGGGAGGGCTGAACTGGCCCTTTTCCAACAACAATGGAAACTCAGTGGAGAAAGGAGATGGTGGGTTAAAGCAAAGAAGAGAGGAAGAGTTCATAATGGATGCCTGGCTGTGAAACTCTGGCTGAAAGGAAGCTTTTGTGAGACAGATGGAGGCATCCACCATTTGCTGTGTCGCGAGGTCCATCTGAAGCGTTTATGAACATGCTTCACACTGAGTCAACTCAATGGGCCGTTTTAACGCCACGTTGCCAACACTGACTCAAAGTCAGGCTCCAAATTTTCCTTAGCCCAATCTGGAGACAGAAGGAGGACTTCTGCAAGCAACCCAGGTGCTCTGCCACTCAGCCGTGGTCTTCTCCTCAAGGCTTTCAGTCAACTACATATCAACCATATATCAAGCATGGTCCAATTTTCTTTCCCATGCTCAAAGTCAGATGTCTTCCACTCCACCCACCTATCAAGGCCGGATCAGCATACATTCAGCCATAAGCCTGCAATGACTTTTCCAATATGACCTTCACTGGAATACTGCTAAGAAAGTGCTATGATTTGATAACAAAACGGATTAGAAGGAACTGATTTAGTTCCTTTAGTCCTTAAATGTCAGCATCTGTAGGACAGGGGTGATTTCATTGAGGGCCGAATCAGGATTGTGTTTGACATCGGGAGCCCAGAGGTTGGGGGTGGCCAGTGTGAGCATAGCCGTCATTCAGCCTTCTCAAGCTTTGTTTTTGCTGGTAAAGGGATGCAGGAGGCCATCGCAGCTGAAAACGGAGCCCAGGTGGTCCACGTCCATCCATCCCGGGCTCCATTTTCACTGGCAGAGGCACTGTGGGCTGGTCCTTCGTTGTTATTTATTTATTTTATTTATTTATTATTTAAATTTCTATACCACCCTTCTCCCTTCCGGGACTCAGGGCGGTGTACAGGCAGCAGTAAAAACACGAATACAAACATAGAAACCCTTAAAAATACATTAAATAATGGAGCCTGTTTTAAAACCTAGTTAAAATCCCTACTAAAAACATATAAAACTATAACATTTAAAACTATGCCAGTTTGGAAACTATGCCAGGCCGGCCGCACGGAATAAATAAATCTTCAAAGCCCGACGGAAAAGGCGCAGGTCCATAGGTCAGGGGGTAGGTCATTCAGAGGGCGGGGGCTGCCACAGAGAAGGCTCTCCCCCTAGGGGTCGCCAGCCAACATTGTTTGGCCGACGGCACCCTGAGGAGGCCCTTCCTGTGGGAGCGAACTGGACGGTGGGAGGTATTTGGTAGCAGGAGGCGGTCTTGCAGATAGCCAGGTCCCTTGCCACGGAGCGCTTTAAAGGTGGTTACTAATACCTTGAAGTGCACCCGGAAAGCCACAGGCAGCCAGTGCAGCTCGCGCAGGAGAGGTGTCACGTGGGAGCATCTAGACGCCCCCAGAATCCCCTGCGCGGCCGCATTCTGAACTAGCTGGAGCCTCCGGGTGCACCTCAAGGGAAGCCCCATGTGGAGAGCATTACAGTAGTCCAGGCGGGAGATGACGAGGGCTTGAGTGACAGTGCGTAAAGCGTCACGATCCAGAAAGGGACGCAACTGGCGTATCAGGCGAACCTGAAAAAAAGCCCCCCTGGCCACGGCCGTCATATGGTCTTCTAGAGACAGCCGAGAATCCAGGAGGACACCCAAGTTGCGAGCCCTCTCTGTAGGGGCCAATGACTCGCCCCCAATAGCCAGAGATGGTCCTTAGTCAAGATAAGCCAAGAAGCCTTCTTCCCATCCATGTAACTGTGACTGCCATTTTCTCCTTTTCTCAAAGCAATTTCTATTCTAATAGCCAGTGGGAAGAAAACATGCCTAGAAGAAAAGCAGCATTTCAAATAATTAGCGTTTTTTTCCTAGTCGGAACCATCTTTATCTAAAGATAGGAGCAACTTAGCAAGCCTACAAGAGCAAAACTAATATTTCTACGCAATGCAAAATTCCCTGGTTTGCAAACCGATTAGGCACCTTACCAATAGCAGAGTCTTGTACAGCGGCAAATGGATTCATAAAGTTTAGATGAACTTTCTGTAAACACATCTAAACATTAAAAAGCCCCAACAGAAATCCCCTTAGCCAAGAGCAAATGTCAGCAGTAACACAACAGATTGAACATTTCAGCCAACAGAGAATGGAGCTGTCAGTTGAAGAGCCTACTATCCAGTTACTCATTTAAAATGCAGGAGCTTTTCTTGCACTTAACTGTCGGCAAAGTTGAAAAGTGTTTATTTCAGTTAGGCCCAATACACTACACTTGAACTCAATTATACCCCAGGGAGGAGGGAAGGATGTCATGAATTCAACAAGTACCAGCTTTCCATGGGAAAATGTGGATTCATGAAAACCTGTGTAGTAACAGTGGAATTTGTGACAAGAGTTTGTGCAGTAGACATAAGGGATTAAAACTAATAGTTGATTTGACACTGGTATCTCAGGAATGGCAAATTACTTTGGCTAAATGATATTTGATACACAATTAATACTGGAATCATCATCGTAAGTTGCCACGATATGAAAAAGATGTTGAAATTCTAGAAAGAATGCAGAGAAAAGCAGCAAAGATGTTTAGGGGACTTTAGGATGAAGAGGAGGATAAGGTGGAGGAGGAGGAAGAGGAAGAGGAAGAGGAGGAGCAGAAGAAGCAGAAGCAGAAGAAGCAGAAACAGAGGAGGAAAAAGAGGAGGAAAAAGAGGAGGAAAAAGAGGAAGAGGAAGAGGAAGAGGAAGAGGAAGAAGAAGAAGAAGAAGAAGAAGAAGAAGAAGAAGAAGAAGAAGAAGAAGAAGAAGAAGAAGAAGAAGAAGAAGAAGAAGAAGAAGAAGAAGAAGTAGTTCAATACTCAAAGATGCCACCGTACTACCACTAGTGGTGGACATGCCCGTTGGCTAAAAAATACTGGAAACAGATTGTAAAATGGATAGGTGAAATATGGACATACATATACAAGAGAAACCAGAAATAATGTTATTAGGAATTCGCCCGGGCATAATTAGAAAAGAAAAATGGTATCTTATAATACACATATTAGTGGCCGCAAGGATTTGTTATGCCCAAAAATGGAAAGACAAGGCAATACCTGATAACTATCAAATTATACAGAAAATATTAGAATGTGCAGAAGCAGATAGATTATCCTATATAGTAAAGGAAAAAGAGGAATCTGAATTTTTTAGGAGTTGGGACTATTGATACAAGTGGTTGGAAAGGAGAAGAGGAAGAATGGATGAGTAATATGAGGGGAGGCAAATCAAGTATATATAGATATGTAGAATAAAAATAAGAAGTTGATACAAACAATTTAGAAAATAATGGAAGTTCCATTCTGTGCTGTAATCACTTGCGTTAAATCGGGGCAGACATTAGTTCTGCCAATGTGAGTATGTCTGTAGGGGATGTTTGGGGAAAGATTGGTATGAATGTATAAAGGGGTGGGGGCTTTTCTTTCTCTTTTAATATATGTATAAACTTTAATAGAATATATGTTTTTAAAAAATACTCAAAGATGCCACCAAAGTTGGAAACAACAATCCAAGGGCACAACTTATCAATGGTGCCTGCTCAAAAACCAGCTACAAGCACTGAATCGGTCACTTTTGGAATCGAGACACTCAAACCGGGAGGATCTGATTCAGGTACAGAGACTCTTATTTTTGAAACAGGATTTTTTTTTTTAAAGTTTAACATGATTACATTCTGGCAGGGCTTCTTTGAGAATATCCGTCATAAGCAGCCAAATGTGACAAGACAGCCAAAGGAAGCTTAGGTGGGAATGAAGAGATTGTCAAACCCAGGGCTAAATCCTTACTCTAAGCCCCTTTTCAAGGTAGCTCTTTAGAAAGACAAGGGGCCACAGAGACCCTTCTCTTCTACTCATCTCAGCTGGACAGAAGAGGAAGCCTTCTAAAATTTGGCAGAATCCCCACCCATTTCTCCTCAAAGTTTAAGACCGCTTACTCTGCTCAACTGGCATAATCAATCACTAAAGAGGAATGTTCACAGCTCCTGGTTGGAGACCACTGACTGCGGGCAATACAAATTAAACCACAGTCCATTACTGCAATGACTTTCCAACCGTTGATGAACAGCAATTCCCAGTATCCCTCTGCTGCTCGCACGATGTTTAGAGCTGCCATACGGTGGGGGGGGGGGCTTAGCAACACCTGGAGGGACACAGCCTTCAACCTCCGAAGCAGACAGATGTTTAAGTGATTAGGCAGGGACCTAAAGAGAGAAAGAGCCGGGAGTGTAGTCTCTCCGAACTCTGACTTGCGTTAAACAATGAGAAGTATAGAAAGCACAAAAAATGGCAAGTGAGTGATACAAATGGAAGGATGGTATGGCAGAAACAGAAAACCCAAGAAGCGTTCTCACCTGTGTTGTTCTAGGTCCGTGATGGCGAACCTGTGGCAGGCGCACCACAGGTAGCGCGCAGAGCCATATCTGCCAGCACACAAGCCCTCAGCTGCAGCATGCATGCGCCAGCCAGTTGATTTTCGGCCTTTCGGAGGGTCGGGGGAGGCTGTTTTCACCCTCCCCCAGGCTTTAGGAAAGCCACTGAAGGCCCAGTCTGCCTACCAGAAGTTCGACCCATTGGGCCCCTTTTTTACCCTCCCCGGGCTCCGGAGACTTTCCTGGACCTCCTCTGACTCCCCCCCCCCCCACCCGAGGCCCTCCAGAAGCCAGAAACAGATCGTTTCCAAACTTCCGGTTGGCCCATTGGGTCCATTTTCCATCCTCCCCAGGCTCCGGAGGCTTTCCCCAAGGTCTAGGGAGGGCAAAAATGGCCTCCCAAGGAGGAAATACGAAGCTCAGTTTGTAGGCAAGTAGTGTGGCATGTGTGTGGGGGAGCGTGGGGAGGTTGTACGCACACGTTTACGTGCATTATGGGTGCCGGCACGCGCACATGCTATCATGCGTGCACCTTCGCATTTTGGCATCCAACAACAAAAAGGTTAGCCATCACTGTCCTGGGTGTATTCTTACCTGGGTTATTTGCTTGCAGACGTTTCATTACCCAACTAAGTAGCCTCACCAGTGCTAGTGAGTGAGCTAGTGGGACCAAACCCTGCGCTCCCTAGCATTGATGAGGTTACCCAGTCGGGTAATGAAAGGTCTGCAAGGAAACAATGACACTCAGAAAGCACAAACTCTACAGTTCAACCTTGAGCTGAAGATTCAGTCTGGAGGGTAAATTGTATGACGAACAGTTGATGACTTTGTATGTGTAGCCTAATGAAGGATTGGGGGGGGCATGATAGCTGTCTTTCTGTATTTGAGGGGCTGTCACAAAGAAGAGAAAACTGACTTATTCTCTAGGGCACCTGAGGGCAAGACAAGAAATGGGTGGAAGCTTGTCAAAGAGATATACAACCTAGAAGTAAGGAGAAATTTTCTGACAGTAAGAGCAATCAATCAATGGAATAGCTTGATTCCTGAGATTGAGCGTGCTCCATCACTGGAGGTTTTCGAAAACAGACAAGACAACCATTTGACTGGGATGATATAAGACTCCTGCCCCATGAGTAGGGGGTTGGACTAGAAGACCTCCAAGGTCCCTTCAAGCCCTATGGTTCTATGCATTTATGAATAGAATAACAGTTGGAAGGGATCTTGTAGGTCTTCTAGTCCAACCTGTTGATTAGTCAGGAAACCCTACACCACAAATGGTTATCCAACATCTTCTTAAAAACTTCCAATGTTGGAGCATTCACAACTTCTGGAGGCAATTTGTTCCACTGATTCATTGTTCTCACTGTCAGGAAATTTCTCCTTAGTTCTAGATTGCTTCTCTCCTCAATTAGTTTCCACCCATTGCTTCTTGCTCTGCCTTCAGGTGCCTTGGAGAATAGTTTGACTCCCTCTTCTTTGTGGCAACCCCTGAGATATTGGAAGACTGCTATCATTTCTCCCCTGGTCCTTCTTTTCATTAAACTAGACATACCCAGTCCCTGCCACCGTTCCTCATATGTTTTAGCCTCCAGTCCCCTAACCGTCTTTGGCACAGAATCCTAGAATCTTCTATCTTCTATTGTTCTGGACTTCCTGGAGACAATTTGCCAATATCAACATAGATTTGTTTTCTGATATTAAGCAGTGGGGATTTAAATCCTTTCCAACGGAACTCTTCCTTTCTAAGTTATTTTATTCTATTCTACTCCTTTCTCCCCAATAGAAAACAGCCATCGACTTAGCTTTTGAAGCACCTGAATTCCACACTGATCCTTAGCTAGCTATTCAGAGTCACCCCTGAAATTACCATATGGCCCCAAGATTCTCAGGAGGGCAGGGGGGTGGGGGAAAACCCCTCAGCCCATTGGGATGGAAATCAGGGGGCAGAAGGAGGCAGATCCGCCATGGACTTAAACAACCAAACAAAACAACCACTTATGTGCCCGGACAGCTTCCCAAGCAAAGGGAAAGAAAGCCCTCTGTTGACTTTAGGCAACACAAAAGCCGCCCTTAAGCTTTTCATGGGAACGAAACCCCACAGCCAAAGAGAAGAAAGAAGTCCCTGTCAAGGGAAAGGCTATTCACAACCCAATGGATGCCACCAATCAAACCAAGTAAGTAAACAAACTCAGAAGGTTGGAAGCCGTGTTTTGGTTGTTGTTGTTTTTTTTTTGTTTTTTTTTAAAAAGGAAGAGGGGCCAGAAAAGCAGAGAGGTCTACTTTCAATCCATCAGCGTCTCTCCATCAGCTGTGTCTAAAGGACCTTCTCCTCTTTTGTCCACCAAACCCCCTGTCAGGAATCTTCTGGGGGTCTCCAGATTGGCTCCCATGTCAATTTGATCTCCTTGAAAAAGATGAAAGGCTTGTCAACTCTGCTTGGAAAAGAAACATTTGCCCCCTCTAGATAGGGGGGTGGGGTGGCTATGTGACTTCACCCCATGTAGCTGTTTGCTCCCCCCCACCGTCCCCCCCCCCCCCGTGCCTTAACCGATGTTGACCTCAACATAAGGAGAAAGGTATTGGTGTCCATCAAGAGAAGAATACCGCTTTAGCATTTCTGTTTCCACACCCACTTCAAAAAAAAAAAATTAATTTGAAAAAAACAACAACAACCCAGCAATAAAGCATTGGAGAGGGAAATCCCACAGTTGGGAACTTCAAAGGGATGCTAATGTGTAAAGCAGGGCTTGTGGTCTACTACCACAATTAAAAATAGATATAATCCAATATACATCAAAGGCTTTTGGAAAGGAGTGGTGTAATTCCCAGGGGCTTACAGGACTAATGAGCAAGCTTCACATACTGTAGGTCTTGAATCTATTTCTGAAATGAGGGAGGGGGGGAAATGGGAGGAAAGAAACGGGAAGAAGGTCTACCAGAAAGCAGCCTTTCCCTGATCCCAGTCCAACGTCTTAACCACTCACCCCAGTGGATTTGGGGCTGAGAAAGAGGAATCGATCCAAAATTAGAACACAGAACGTAGAATAGTTGGAAGGGATCCTGAAGGTCCTCTAGTCGAGGGGTCCCCAACCTTTGCAACTTTAAGTCTGAAGGACTTCAGCTCCCAGACTTCTCCAGCCAGCTTTGCTGGCTGGAGAATTCTGGGAGCTGAAGTCCTTCAGACTTAAAATTGCAAAGGTTAGGGACCCCTGTTCTAGTCGAAACCCCTGCTCCAATGGGAGACCCTATCATTTCAGACCAGTGGCTGTCCAGTCTCTTCTTGAAAAGGCTCCCATGTTGAAGCAGGCACAACTTCTGGAGACAATCTGTTCCATTGGTTAACTGTTCTCACTGTTAGGAAAATTGTCCTTAATTCTACGTTGCTTCTCTCCTTGATTGAATCAATCAATCCTTGATTGCTCCTGGAGATTTTATACCAGGTCCATGGTCTTTTAATAGATTTAACAGGTTAACAGAGTTGGAAGGGACCTTGTAGGTCATCTAGTCCAACCCCCCACCCAACCACCAAAGCAGGAGACCGTACACCATTTCTGACAGTCTCTTCTTGAAAGCCGCCAGGGATGAGCGCCCACAACCTCTGAAGGCGACTTCTGTTCCATTGGTTGATTGTTCTCACTGTCAGAAAATTCCTCCTTACTTCCAGGTTGAATCTCTCCTTGTTCAGTTTCCATCCATTATTCCTTGTATGACCTTCGGGTGCCTTGGAAAACAGCTTCACTCCCTCCTCTCTGTGGCAGCCCCTCAGATATTGGAAGGCTGCTATCCTGTCTCTCCTGGTCCTTCTCTTCATCACTACAAATGCTTTTGACCGCCTTCTGCAGTTTTATCCACCTAGGATGAACTGCATTTCCAAAGACAAATGATTTTATAAACTCAGGCCCAGAATTTCTGTTCTTAAGCCTGACATTTGCTAAATGAGTTTTGCTCCATTTTACAACATTTCTTGCCACCGTTGCTAAGTGAATCACTGCAGTTGATAAGTTAGTAACCCGGCCGTTAAGTGAATCTGGTTTTCCCACTGACTTTGCTTGTCGGAAGGTCGCAAAAGGTGATCACAGGGCCCCTTGAGACACTGCAAAGGTCATAACTGTGAAAAACGGTGCTCAGTCACTTTTTTCAGTGCCATTGTAAAACTGAGTGGTCACTATACGAACTGTTGTGTCGGGGACAACCTGTAATGTGCTTGTGTGGCTGTTCCTAATGAAGCTATTATGCCTCTACAGTTTTCATGCTTATAACCAGGGTCCATAATTTATTCCATGCACACACATGGTTCTTAAGGCCACAGAGAAGTAAAGGAGTTTCTTTATTTAAAACATTTATAGAGCTGCCCAATTTATTACCCATTCTGGGCAGCTCCCAAGCAAAGCAACATAAAAACCATAATAAACCTAAAACTAAACCCATTATAAACAACAAAAACCTGGTGCCAAGTTACATAGTCTCTTATCCCAGAGCTTGGAGGGGATCTTCAAAGCTTAAGTTAAAGGTAAAAGTTCCCCTCGCACATATGCGCTAGTCATTCCCGACTCTAGGGGGCAGTGCTCATATCTGTTTCAAAGCCAAAGAGCCAGCCCTGCCCGAAGACATCTTGTTGTCCGAAGACGTGGTCATGTGGCCGGCATGACTAAACGCCAAAGGCACACGGAAGGAACACTGTTCCCTTCCCACCAAAGGAGGTTCCTATTTTTCTACTTGCATTTTAACCTGCTTTCGAACTGCTAGGTTGGCAGAAGCTGGGACATGTCATGGGAGCTCACTCGGTTATGCGGCGCTAGGGATTCGAACCGCTGAACTGTTGACCCTTTCTGCTCGACAAGCTCAGCGTCTTAGCCACTACATCCTTCAACACAAGGCTAAAAGGATGGAAGCCTGGCAACTTTCAAGGGGCAAGGTGTTCCATAGGGCATGGACATGGACTGACATGGAAAACGCACCCTTTCTAGCTTCCATCAGATGGTAATGTTTAGGGGAAGGGACTAAAACTGCACACACACTCAAATCTGACCTGGTAGGATGGGTAGATGTCCTTAGGAAAAGGTGGTCCCGCAAAGAGGATCATAAACACATAGGGTTGGAAGGGACTACGGACGTCTTTCAATCCAACCTCTTGCTTAAGGCAGGAGACCTTATACCAGTGATGGCGAAACTTTTCAGTACCAAATGTCAAAAAGGGAGTGAATGTGCTCGTCTGGGCTGCAACTCGGAAGAGGAACTACCCAGGGGACATGTGTATGCTGGTAAATCAACTTCTGGTTTCCTGCATGCGCATGCGCGCTGGACAGCTAGTCTTCCGGTTACTGGTGCATATGCACTCACGACAATCAGAACCAGCTCTTCCAGTTTCCAGCACTGCCACACAAACGAAGGTCAGCTGATCATCACGGGTGCATGCGCGCCAGAAAACCGGAAGAGGAAAGGTTGACACTGCGCATGCCAGGCGACATGGCTCTGCGTGCCATTTCAGGCACGCGTGCCATAGGTTCGCCATAACGGCTTTATACCAGCCCAGACAAACGGTGGTCCAAATCTTTTCTTGAAAAGCCTGGCTTGTGCCATTTAGAGCTTTAAAGGGGAAGATATATAAAATTGCATTTGTAAAGAAATCAGAAGTCAATGCTGCTTGCCCAGCAAAAAGGGGAAATCTAAGGGCCCCCATTACTATGAGTGCTGTTGAATTCTAGACCGGGTGAAGTTTCTGGGTAGTCTTCAAGGGCAACCCCATGTAGAGCCCATTGCAGCAATCCAAACATGACCAAGGCATGAGTAACTGTGAGGCAATTAAAAAAAATGTTTATTTGATGGGATTGCATTTATTTAGTATTGAAAAACACTCCTGGCAATTTACAAGGCAACCAATAAAACGCTAAAATGTTTGTTTTGCATGGCCTCTGTATTATTTTAATTGTTTCATTCAGTATGCCATCCAGAGTGGAGATAGAGTTGGGCAGCTTATATATAAATTAAACAAACACATAAATAAATAGGAATAAATCAATGAGCTTTTAGCCACAGGAACAGCTGACTCACAAAGCAGGAAATATTTCTTCCCTGGAAGGTTGGATGATTATCTGTGAAAGTGGATTCTGCACTAAAGATGGGTTTGGGCTGGATGGCCTCTAAGGTCCCTTCCAATTCGATGATCTTATAATATAAGATGAAATAACAAGCCATAACAAAAAAAGCATGCTCTCCTGTTGGTTTGAATTGTGGTTCAAATTTAATTAATGAAAAGAGATAATATCAAATTCCTTGTCTATCTAACACTTTCCTCCTTCCCATCCCATCCCAATTATAATTTGGCTGACAACTTTGACGTGGCTTAAAACTTCAGAAAAATGCTTCCCTACTGGACAATTCCAGATGTTTAGACTTCAACTCCCAGGATTTGTATGAATGGCCATTGCTGGACTATAAGGAAGGCTGAGCACAAGAATTGAGGCCTTTGTACTATGGTGCTGCAGAAGATTCCTGCAAGGCCCTTGGACTGCAAGGCGATCAAATTTGTCAGTCTTAGAGGAGATCAAGCCTCACTGCTCTTTAGAAGGCCAGATCCTGAAGAGGAAACTCAAGTACTTTGGCCACCTAATGAGAAGGAAGGATTCACTGAAGAAGAAGAGCTTGATGCTGGGAACGATTGAGGGCAAAAGAAGAAGGGGACGACAGAGATTGAGGTGGCTGGATGGAGTCACCGAAGCAGTTGGAGAGAGCTTAAATGGACTCCAGAGGATGATATAGGAGAGAAAGGCCTGGAGGAACATTGTCCATGGGGTTGCGATGGGTCGGACACGACTTTGCAACCAAAACAACAACAACAACAAATACTATGAACTGAAATACATACATATGGAACGTCCCTAAATTGAGAAATACAGCTTTAGAGCTAGCTTTATGTCACATATACTTACTTCTTTACAAAGTGCCCAATCTTTTCTCTTTATCTTTCCCATATTTAGATTATTATTATTTTTAAAATCAGCTCATCAGCTGTGTTTGGTCACATGAAGATCCAGATGATTCGCAATCCTGTTAGCTTTTTACAATACTCTGAAGAACTGTCTGTTTCTTCTGCTGTTCTTTCTAGGTTTTGGATGAGTTATTTATCTTGTGCATCATGACTCATTGTTTGCAGTTACTGTTTTAATCCTTGTGCACTGCCCCGAATCACAGTTGTGGACAGCCATATTATTCAAACACATAAATACTCTAGGACAGTACTTTCCAAGTATGGATAAATTATCCAAAAGTGGGTTAAGAAAAATACCCACCACAACAGGGACCTTCAAATCGGCTTAAAAGATCGCTAGGTGTACTAAAATATATATTCAAAAATCTCCCAATGTATTCACCAAGACACCTGAGGGTAGAACAAGAAGCAATGAGTGGAAACTAATCAAGGAGAGAAGCAACTTAGAACTGAGGAGAAATTTCCTGACAGTGAGAACAATTAACCAGTGGAACAGCTTGCCTCCAGAAGTTATGAATGCCCCAACACTGGAAGTCTTTGAGAAGATGTTGGATAGGCATTTGTCTGAAATGGCATAGAGCTCCTGCTTAGGGTAGGGGTTGGACTAGAAGACCTCCAAGGTCCCTTCCAACTCTGCTATTGTATTGTATTGTATTGTATTGTATTGTATTGTATTGTATTGTATTGTATTGTATTGTATTATTCCTATTAAGGCAAATGTCCATCTGTAGTTTGTTGAAATGATGTAAAGTTCAATCAATGATACAGTTTTTATAACAGAGCGAGTCCTCAGGTTGAGACCAGGGGTGGGCTGCTACGGGTTCGCCCGAGTTGGCGAGAACCCATAGCTTATGTTATGGCCGGTTCGGAGAACCTCCAAATCCCACTCCCTACCACTCCGCCCCTCCTCTCCCAAGAGTCTCCATTTTGGATGCAAGGTAAGTGCAGGGCCTGTGTGGAGGTTCAGGGAGGGGGGAAACAGGCCTCCTGGAAATTCCAGAAGGCCAGAAACGCGCCCATTTCCAGCCTCTGGAAGCCCGGGAAAGGCAGTTTTCACCCTCCCAGAGGCTCGAGGAAAGCCTCCGGAGCTTGGGGAAGGTGGAAACGTCCCCCACCACCACCATGGTGCAAGAGGCTGGCTAGACCACGCCCACCCAGCAACCGGGCAGAGAACCTGTTGCTGAAATTTTTGAAACCCACCCCTGGTTAAGACTATTTGTTTGGCGTCCGTTCAGAGTTATGACATTGCTGAAGGAAGAGGGTTATGGACAGTCCTCAAAGTTTGATAAGACTTTTTTTGAGAAGCAATTTTGGGTAATGAAGGGAAAAGTTTTGGAAGTATTGTCGTAGGTAAGACCGAAATGACCTGCTTTTTGTCATTGTTTAGGAACTCACTTAACATGGTCATAATAGTATATACCATAACTTTCTGTTCTTTCTGTGCTTGAGCACTGCCTGTGAAGACAACAATTACAATACATACGTATGTGCACAATTGGGACCAGAATTTCCATTGCTAAATAAGGCGGCGGTTGAGTGAGTCACACTTGATTTTATGACTGTTTTTGCCATGGCTGTTAAGTGAATCACTGCAGTTGTGGATCACATTGTCATTAAACAAATCTGGATTCCCTCATTGACTTTGCTTGTCAGAAGCTGGCTGGGAAGGTTGCCAATGATGGTCTCATGACTCTAGTACATTGCAAATGTTTGTAAACAAATACAAATAAATTTTGACCAGATGATTGTGGAATGCTGTGACAGTCATAAGGGCGAGGCCAGCTGTGAGTCACTTTTTTCATTGTTGTCGTAACTTCAAACTGCTGTGGCTCTCCATAGCCCACCAGCAGAATCGGAGAGTGAGGAGTTGGGGAAGAACATGGGCCAGTCCTGGAGGCTGGGAAAGGCTCAAACAAGGGTTCTGCGTTGGAGGCAGAGAGGAGGCCAAGGCCATCTGGAAGTTCTCAGCTGCCTTTGGAGCTAGACAGCAGTGAGGCAGAGGAACAGCTGGAGCCTGTTCCCAGTGTGCGCATGGACAGAGCTGCCAGAAAAAAAGAACAGCTAAGAAATTAGGGTCAACTTGGGATAAAGGCACAGGTGGACAGTGAATGGCCTCTCCCATAGGAAATAAAAGAGGAGCGAAAGGGGAGTGGGCTTTTGCAGGAAACAAGCATAACCTCCCGTTCTTGACTGTTTTTAGATAGATTTTAATTAGGGGGATTTTATACTATTTTAGCACAGGGCATGGGTTTAATAGCTTGTAAAATTTGTATTTTTGTTATATTTGTATTGTTTTAAATTTCCTGTGCGCCGCCCTGGGTCCTTTTTGGAGAAGGTGCGGGGTATAAATTTGAATTTTTAAAAAAAATCATTTGTTTGTTAATTTCAGGAGTGTGAAGATCTGTCCGTGAATCTCAGAGACTCTGTGCCAAGTCTTTCCTTGCACAGTACTGCGTTTGGAAAATATTGACATGGCAGCTTTCCAAGCTAGATAAAGTCTGTGGTCATAACTTCACCTTTGAAAGACTGTTTACCAGGCCTTTGCTGAATGCGAATGAAAGGGGTTTTGTCGAGACCAGGAATCTACTTCATGCTTTTGGGGAAGCCTAAGTTAGAACACAAACAGCTATTAAATCAATAAGTCACGCAGACTACCTCTATGTGAACTTGAAGCCTGCAAGCTTACTAAGATCTCAGATAACCACACATAATTGTTAATGACCAAAGAGAAGCTCTGTTTTTCAAATTTTAGTTCCTAAGGCAAATGAGTGCCAACGTGGTAGACCTTCCATACTCCATTTGGAGAACAAGAAACCAAACCAGATCTCCACCACAAACTCATGTTCTGAAGATTCAATGTGACAGCATATCACAAATCCTCACAACCAGAAACTCCTACAACAATTACATCACTGATGTTAATTATGGGGAAATCGCTGGCCACCTTTGGCAATAAAATAAACTCCAAAACTCCTCCAAAGGAAATTTGAAATAGATACTGAAATAACCGGAGATCAAGGAGGAACTGCAGAAGCCTCTTTTGCCAGAGGACAAAACTTTTTAGAAACTAGGAAGGAAATTCCAGCACACGGTAATGGAAAATACTGTGTTTCCCCCAAAATAAGTCAGGGTCTTATCCCCCCCCCCCCCCCCGAAATAAGCAACTGGCCTTATTTTTGGAGAGGTCTTGTTATTTTTGAGGTGCAGAAGGCGGCGAGCGTGGTCACCTCATGGCTGCTGCTGTGTGGCAATATGGCTTATTTTAGCACATGCACTCAAAAGCCCGATTGGGCTTATTATCCGGGGAGGTCTTATTTTCAGGGAAACAGGGTATCAAAGTAACTAATGAATCTTTGAAAGAAAGGCAATTAAAAATCACAATCTATAACTCTGTCCTGCATCACATTAAACTACTAGTTCATTCCACTCCATTGCCAAAGTTAAGTATGTAAAGAGGTATCCACTTCTTGAAAGAGTTATATACTCAGTACAAGATTTATATATTTCAAAGCATATTATAAGATGCTCGGTTTCCTATAAAAGGAGCCAGTGGAGGCATAACGATTCAGTGTTGAACTGGCACCAGGGAGATCCGAGTTCAAATCCGTCCTCAATCACAAAAGTTCTCTGGGTGACTTGAGGTCAGTTCACCTTAAGAGAGTTTGGTATAGTGACTGAAGGCACCAGGAATCAAGAGACTAATCTAATCTAATCCTGCCTTAGGCACAGAAACCAGCTGCGTGACATTGAGTCAATCCTTTCTCTCAGTCCTAGGAAGAAGGCCAGGGCAAACCTCTTCTGAAAATCTTGCCAAGACTTGTCTATGTAGTTGCTAGAGGTCAAGAACGACTCAAACACACTAAGGAAAAAACAACAACTTTCTTTTAGGAACATTTACGGTACTGGTTGTTTGGGAAAGCAAGCACATGTTCTGTATAAAGTAAAGGAAAAGGTTCCCCTCACACATATGTGCTAGTTGTTCCTGACTCTAGAGGGCGGTGCTGAACTCCGTTTCAAAGCCAAAGAGCCAGCAATGTCTGAAGACGACTCTGTGGTCATGTAGCCGGCATGACTAAATGCCAAAGGTGCACGGAGCACTGTTTACTTCCCACTAAAGGTGGTCCCTATTTTTCTACTTGCATTTGTACATGCTTTCGAACTGCTAGGTTGGCAGAAGCTGGGACAAGTAATGGGAGCTCACTCCATTATGTGGCGCTAGGGATTCGAACCGCCAAACTGCCGACCTTTCTTATTGACAAGCTCAGCATCTTAGCCACTGAGCCACCGCGTCCCTATCTTTATTAGCTAGAGGCATGCAAATTTCTTCCAAAGGTTTTACTCTTTCCCTCATTTCAACCAATACGGGCGATACCAAGGGAGTAGAGAAGCTGTAGAGATATTTCTTATTTCTGTCTTAACTGCATTCCATGTTTTCAACATCTTATGGGAATCAGTGAACCCATCTCCCCTGAATGGCCTCTGCCCAATAAAAACTGGAATGGAAGGCTCCTTCTGAATTCTGACCCCTAGTTGCTAGGTTGGCAGAAGGTGGGAGTTCACTCCATTACGTGGCGCTAGGGATTCGAACCACCGAACTGCCGATCTTTCTGATAGACAAGCTCAGCGTCTTTGCCACTGAGCCACCACAGCAAACAAATATTCTGTATACTATCATACATATTGGCAAGAAAAGTAGGGCATAAATGTAATAAGCAAATAAGAGACACCTATGCCCTAGATCAGGGGTCTGCAAAGTCGGCTCTTTTAAGACTGGTGGACTTCAACTCCCAGAATTCCCCAGCCAGCTATGCTGGCTGGGGAACTCTGGGAATTGAAGTCCACCAGTCTTAAAAGAGCCGACTTTGCAGACCCCTGCCCTACATTCATTACTTGTGGCCACAAAGTGGTCCAAAACTTTTCAATTATTCCCAAAATTGTTAAGAAGACAGAAGAGGCCAATTATCAAATACTGAGGGAGTAATTTAAAGCAACTGTATTGAATTAAACCTTAATTAAATTCAACTGGAATTCAAATTGAATGTTAATCCCAAATTACCTAACATGCTGCATTGATACAACATACCTTATCCAGTTACTGAACTAATTCATGTTCTTGGTTTGCACAATACACAAATCACCCATTAGCCTCCGAATGCTTCCTGGATAACTCCTGAAATTTGGACTTCAACACTCAAGAATTCTCCAGTCGGAACCATTGCTGAAAATTCTGGAAACTGAGATCCATACTGGAAGTTGGCCAGGTTGCAAAACATGAAAAGCTAGACAGGCTGGGTTCATGCAACCAAACAAAACATTAAAAAAAAAACCCACCCACACCCAAAACATCAAACCAACATTAATGCTAATGAAGCTTAGCATTTGTTAGATCTTAATCTGCTCTTGTTCATCTTGTTATCTCAACCTTAACGTATTTATTTATTGTATTTTGTATGTTTTTAAATTTTCCTGTGCGCCGCCCTGGGTCCTTCGTGGAGAAGGGCGGGATATAAATTTAAATAAATAAATAAATAAAATAAAAAAGGGCCAATTAAGCTAGTGAGTTTAGCTTCCTCTTCAGTGTAGAACAGAGTCATCTACAAAATGAAGTTTTTTTAAAAAAAAGTCAAGATGGCAGCCACAACTTTATAATTGAAACCCTGTCCCCATTCTACATGTATCACACGCATGACCCATGTGAAAAAGGGGGGAGGGGTACCGTGTCTGTCATAACCAGGGGTGACATAATAGCAAGTCTTCCAATATTTGAGGGGCTGTCAACAAAGAGGAAGCAACAACCGATTCTCCAAAGTATGTGAGAGTAGGACAAGAGATCACAGTTGGAAACTGGTCAAAGTTAAGATGCTAAGAAGAAATTTCCCGACAGTGAGACAATCAGCTTGCCTCCAGAAATTGTGGGTGCTCCAACATTGGAGGTTTTTAAGAAGAGACTGAACAGTCATATGTCCGGAATAGTGTAGGGCCTCCTGTATGAGCTGGGGGAATTGACTAGAAAACTTCCAAGATTCCTTCCAACTCTGTTATTCTATTGTTATTCTATTACTCTGTTACTCTGTTATGTTGGATGTTTTGAGGCCCCAGAATCTGATCAATGCAAAACAGAATAAAACAGGTCCTACCTATGGTCATTATCTAAAGCTAAAAGTAAAGGTTCTCCTCACACACATTCCCGACTCTAGGGGGTGGTGCTCATCTCCGTTTGAAAGCCGAAGAGCCAGCACTGTCCGAAGACGTCTCCGTGGTCATGTGGCTGACATGATTCAATGCCGAAAGCGCACGGAACGCTGTTACCTTCCCACCAAAGCTGGATCCTATTTTTCTACTTGCATTTGTATATGCTTTCGAACTGCTAGGTTGGCAGAAGCTGGGACAAGTAACGGGAGCTCGCTGCATTACGCAGCGCTAGGGATTCGAACCGCCAAACTGCTGACCTTTCTGATCGAGAAGCTCAGCGTCTTAGCCACTGAGCCGCCATGCCCTTTAATTGATTATCTACATTTTACTAAGCTGCATTTCACCCAGAGGAGTTGCTTATTCCCCCTAAGAGGAATAAGCCAGATGAAGAAAAACAGTGCAAGAACTTATTATTCTTGATCTTCAGGAGGTCTTGTCTATTCTGAATGTCAATAATAATGCAGTGAGTCCCAAACGGGAGAGAGGGTGGTATACAAATTAAATTAATAAATTAATAAAATTAATAAATAACTATCGACACTATCAAACAGCTAACTAAGATTATTTCCAACGTCTAGCAGCTGCTTTTGACATTATTCTGAGCTTTGATTCCCCAGGTTTTCCTTATCTCTTCAGGTTTTTAGGAAGGAGTGAATTAGGAATTACTATATAGATCTTAGCAACTTTATCAGAAAATTCCAGAATTGTAGGTTGGACTAGGAAGTTGAAAACCTATTCCTAAAAAACGACAATGACCAACCACTCCTGCTAGATCCTAAAAAATTTCATGGATATTGAGCTCCAACTAGACGTTCACTTTAATCCAAAAGTATTTGCACCTTTTTTAAACACTGAAAATCAGAATGGCATTTTTCTTTGTTTGGTTGATTCATTTTCGGTGAAAAATACTGCCAAGAACCTAAATCCCATTTAAACTTTAAAGACAGTGCCAGAGAAGGACTTTCAAATAAGTTCATGGCTCACCCCCCTCTTTTTTTTCTTTTTCAATTAGAGAGGCTAAACACGGGATCTGAAATCTTCTCAGGCTTTCAGTCACTAATCAATCCTGCCTAGAAACTGTCTTTGGACTTCATAAGATGCCAGGTTTTTTCTATAAATACTCTGCTTAACCAAACAGCAACTTAATATGAGAGGCTCAGTGAAGCAGAAGATATAGAAATACAGTAACCCAATTCGAGATCTTTAAAATTCCCCGTCTTTGATAAAGATCTTCTCCGCTTTCCATCTCAGTACAGGTAGTCCTCAAGTTACAACCACAAATAAGACCAGAATTTCAGTGGCTAAGCAAAGCAGTTCTTAAGTGAGCCATACCCAGTTTTTCAATCTTTTAATTTTTTCTTCCACAATTTTTTAAGCGAATCACTTGCAGTTAAATGAATCACGGTTACCGTATTTTTCGGAGTATAAGACACACCTCCCCCCCCCCCTAAAAGAGTGTGGAAATGTTGGTGCGTCTTATACACCGAATACAGCCAGGCCGCTTTTTGCAAAAACTGAGGCTTTTTTGCCTTGCCCCAGCCCTGCTGAAGCCTGCAAAACCCTTTTTTTCTTACTCTTCGAAATCTTGGTTCGTCTTATAGTCTGAAAAATACAGTAAATGAATATGGTTGCCTCCCCCCCCCCCATTGACTTTTGCTAATCAGAAGCCAACTGGGAGAGATCACCAATGACAAACACGTGAATTCAGGATGCTGCAGTCATCTTAAATACAAGCTGCACCAAATTTTGATCACATGATCGTGGAGATGCCGAGATGGTCGCAAGTCACTTTTTTGAGCGCCCTTGTAACTTCGAACGATCACTGAATGAATGGTTCTAAGTCAAGAACTATCTGTACTTACTGAATACATCCAGACACACGTACAGAAAATCCCATTATACAGTAGTACACTCAAAATAACTTTTATTCATTCATTGCTGCAAACCCAGCTACACCCTCTTGTTATGGCCATTAACCACACACCCACATTTATGGCAGCCTGGGAGGAATTGATGAAACCAATTGTATGTTACAGAAGATTGTCACATACAGGGTTGTGTTGTTTTTTTTAATTGACTTTTTAAAAGCAGCTCCCACAGACAAGATTTCACGCACAATCCTCACAAGATGAACCCTAAACGGCCTTCAACAGTAACCACCTAACATACAAATTAATGCTTCTTAAATCTGTACCAGTGGTGGGTTCCGGATTCCGTTCTAACCGGTACAGTTGGAACGGGCGTGGTGGCGTCCACATGGACGGGCGCAGAGCGCGCATGTGCCTTGACGCTTCCACGAACCTCCGCAACGCTCCAGCTGCTCAGCGGAGCTTCGCGCAGGCACTGTACCCACTGTGCACAGAAACACTGAAGACGTAAAAGGATAGTAAGAAGGGAGGGCAGGCCCTCTGGAGCATCGTACCGGAATGGTATTCAGGGGTTCCGGTACGCCTCTACCGGGGCATACCGCCTGCAACCCACCACTGATCTGTACCCATCTTGCAACCGGATGGAAAACAGCCACATTGAAACATTTCCGAAAATGGGGACTTCAATTCATTTACACTTAGTAAATCAGGTATCACTGAATAATATTTTTTCCTCCCTTTTAAGCAGTTTTTCTTTCCTGCATTTTAGAATACGAACAGCAGTCCAGCCCCAAAAATGAAGCACATCTCCAATGGCAGAGACAGGAATTATGAAAATTATAAGATGTGACAAAGGTAGCATAATAAACAGAACTTATTGGTTTATTTTTTAGATTTTTATACCGCCCTTCTCCCTTACAGGACTCAGGGCGGTGAACAGGCAACAATAAAAACAACAATAGAACACATCAAATACATTAAAATACACTAAAAAATACCTTAAAAATATATTAAATGGGTGGCCTGTTCTAAAATCCAGATTAAAACCCCTGGTAAAAACAATTAAAAACTACGCCAGGCTGGCCGCACGGAATAAGTAGGTTTTCAAGGCCCGATGGAAGAAGGAAGCATGTAAACTTACCTTTGTTTGTGACTGCGTTGAACAACTTTTCTGAGCTGGCATCAGAGGCCTAAAATAATAATAAAATAAAAATAAGTTAAACTCTTAAACCAATTACGGAGCAGAACAAGTAACAAGTGTTGATTGCTTCACACAGACCAGAAAATATTGGGGTTTTGTTTTTTTTAAGTCATAGTCAGAAGAAGATCTGGGAAGGAAGGACCGAAAGCAAAGATAGGAAACAAAAGACGAACAAATATGATGTTTCGATTTTTGCTGCCCAGAAGATGGTGCTATTTAGCTGTGCAGGAATATCCTGTTATCTGCACATAAAGTAATGTTGTGTTTTCCACTTCCTACTCAAAGAGGAGGAAGAAATTGTGTAGACATGCTTTTGTGTGGTTTTCCTTATCATTCTTTCATATTTAAATGATTAGCACCTTATAGATGTTGGTCATTGATCATGCATCTAATTCCAAAGGAGCTTCAGGACAGTAATAGCAGTTTATATCCTAATCAGGCCTCATGTAAGCATATATATTTAATTATCTGGATGCACAATGGCCTCCTTTAGTAGACTGCAGGAAATTTCTTTACAGCTCAGATTCAACTCAATCATTTTTGACTTGACGGTATCCCAATTTTACAAGCATCCAGTTCTCTCAAGCCACTTTCTTCCACTGTCTCTCCTTAAAACATCACAATAAAAATAATAGACAGCCTCCATGAGTTACCTCTGTGTGAACATTTCCCCACCACTATACAAGGTTGGAATATGATAGATCAGAGCTATGATAAGATAGATCATATGATAGATCGTAGATGAGAGCCACGATTTTAATTTCACACCCATCTCAGCAAAATACAAGTCCTTTCCCTTCAATTTGGTTGTTGCTGTTGTTGTTGTTCTGTTGCTAAGTTGTGTCTGACTTTTAACGACCCCATGAACCATAGCACACCAGACCCCATCACCCGCTGTCTCAAATTTTTATTATTTACATTTATTTCAAAGAACTCTACCTAAGATACCTCTTTCTTCCTTGGGCCAAATTGAAAATAAAACAGATCAGACAGGACTTTTACAGCTATTACAAGATGTTCCTTAATTAGTTTAATTATGAACCTTCTCCTATCTTCACAAATCTGACTCCAACCTTCTCTCCTAAGGCTCTTGGGGCAATATTTCAAACCTGCAACCTAATCTGAGAAAACCCTTATTTTCAAGTGAGGAAATGTATACCAGCCAACGTAGCACATCTGATTTTTTTTTTAAAGGCTAAACCTTATCTGTTACAAATGTAGAGACGCTGAATAGACATTGGGTGAATGGTGATTCACCCAGCATCACATACATCTTGTACTTTGCTGGGAAAAGAAGAAACGGACTATATCTGAAGGGATGCAAATGCCAGAGGTTTGCGTTTGCTTCAGAGGCCCCAAACCAACACGATCACAAAAAACCATTTGGCCATCGTGTTCCCAAATGTTTTTTTTTTTCCTTCCAGTTATCGATTGCATTTCTTCCCTTCCCTTAAGCGAATTTCCTTTACTCTAAACCCCACTGCAAGCCATTAAGCATAAAGCGTAGAGAATTGCATTCCTTGGGCTCCTACAAAATGGATCCAGGTAAGTTGTGTTTTTTATGTGGTGAACCATCCCTGTAATTTCAGCCAAACATTCCTTACCTCTCACCCCATGAGACTTATGTACTAGTATAAGCAATGAAATATACCAGGTAGCATACTGTGCTGGTGTAGATCTGAGAAATTCAACTGCCTCTAACTGTATTTCCTTATGGAATTTCAAAAAACATAACGAGAGCTATGCCTGAGATTTGTCACGCACGTTCATGAGGGGGAAAAACGTCCAGTGTGGCCTAGGGTCCACGTTTTTTCTTTAGGAAATATATATATCTAGTTTTAAGAAAATTCTATGCATAGAAAACCAATCAGAACTTCAGAGAAGCACATAAGCTATACCCAAACCTATCTTCAAACAACTGAATTAAAAATAGATCAACACACGGCATGCAAGCCCATGACTGTACACAGGCCCGTGTGCATGCAAACACACTCGCAAACGTAACACAATTTGTGCCTGATCCATTGTATCTTTACTCAAAAGTAAATTCCAGGGGATTCAGACAGAAGTAATTCCAGCTTGATTATTTCCAAATGAAAAGAATGAGGGGTTTTATTTATTAGGCGTCGAAGAGGCATCATTCTAAAGGGAGCAAGACAGAAATTTCAGATTTATTTCTTGGCTTTTAGGAATCATCCGTTTGGAATCCCGATTACCAACTTTGTAAATACGGTGACCGTTATCTGCCAACAGATTCATCATGGTAGTCAAACAGCCAAGCCAATGCAGGATGTAAACTAAACTGGAAAGATTGAAGGCATGAGTGTCCCAGAGAATTTACACCCGTCATCTTCTTTCATCGGATTCAACCGATTTCTCATGGCTTTTGCAACATCAAGATACAATCCAAAATGTAACACAAAATTATAGCTTGAAAAATAATCACTGAAACCCTCTGTCACTCTCTCTCCAAGTATGTTCATTCTCTCACAACATAATTTTACACATGCCATGGAAGTGTACGCATAATCCCCTTGTTTGTAAAAGAAAGACGGAATTATTTTCATATTGAGATATTGATAAATACCAAATGCCCGTGTAGCTCCAACCTCCTTTAACTGCCATATAGGAAACAAAGAGAAAAGCCAGGTTTCCTCACAATTTGGTAGGAAGGGCGGTGATTTAAAAGGAGAAGAAGCAGCCAAAATTAAAAGAATCTGGTGACCGCTCTCGGAAAATATCATGCCGTCTAAAAATTGCTTGGGAGGTTAGCTGAGCAAAAGCTGAGGTGTATTTAGTCCAGGATTAAATGCAGAACCATAGTGTCTGTTGGCTATCGAGGAAGACATTCCGTGATGGACACAGAAAAGGGAGAAGAAACTAACGGGGGTAAATGAGAAACTAAATCTGACCTAACTCCATCAAAGACCAACCCCTTTACAAATAAACTTTCCGATGTTACTCAAGCAAGAGATGCGAAAATCAGTCTTTTTTCCTAGATTGCATTTGTCTTGACTTCCATCCAGGATTTGATGTCAAGAATTACTCGAATGTTTTCCACTGTTTAAAAAAAAAAACCCACATGAAAAGATATGACCGAAGTGCAGAACAAAACACAGCCAGAAATGGGAGTTTATTAGCAGGAATGAATAAACTTTTATCATCTCGTGGATTGAGAGAGAGGCAGAGTTCCGGGTACTGTCCCATTTTGAAGGAATGGTGGTGGGGGGGGGTTAGTTTCCAGCAGGATTTAAGACTAATTCTGGAATGGCTAAAAGGGGGGGGGGGTGCTTTTTCTGAAGGAGGGGGAAGGCAATGGAATTCACATTTTGTGAATCTTCTCTTGACCTCTTCCCACTTTTCACACGGCGGGACGGAGATGGGGGGCGGGGGGGGGGGGAAGGTTCCCGTGTGCAAATCTGCACACACAAACCTGGATGCTAAAAATCTGATGAGTAAAATGTGTAGGATTAAATGGGTAAAATATGCATGGGATTTAAAATCCGATAGCAAGATTCTTGAGACAGGAAAAGGAAGGCAGAAAGGAAGGGGGGGAAAATATGGGGACAGCGTCCCCATTGAACCTCAATCATCTTGGACCAAAATTAAACTCATGACCTCCAGGGACCAGAGAGAGAAATGAGGCAAATAAGCAGAGGAAGAGGAGAAGGGAGCACTGTTTCTGTTCTTTACACACACACACACACACACACACACACACACACACCTCTCCCTGCCTCCCTTTCAGCCTTCCAGGCTACGGATTGCTTTGGCTTCAAATGTTAAACGTCAGCAAACCTCTCGGGCCTGAGACACATCAGTGAGGCGGTTTTTTCCCCCTTCTTCTCTTCCATCAAGGAATGTGCTGCCATAAAGGCGAAATATCTGTTTGGGAAATGGGGAGGGGTTGTATTTGTGAGTAGAGTGTATCTATTTCCTGTTCAGACAGACAGCACTGAAAAAAGGTTGGCGCTTTGTTTTCTTGGCATATGCCGAGGCCAAGCACTTGCAAAAACATCAACTCTGCCCTGACATGAAAGGCTCTTAAAAAAAAAAAAAAAGCAAGTGGGGTCCAACCCACTAAGCCGCCTAAGTGAAGGTGTGGGATTGGGGGGGGGGGGGGGATCACCCAAGCCGTAATTATGAGCTGAGAGATTGCTTTGCTTCCAGGCACCGCTGTAAGCTCTCTGTGGTTTTTTAGCCCGGTGTGGGAAACCTCTCACCCCATCCACATGGAACTGGGGAAGAGAGAAGTGGAAAAAACAGCCAGGCTGTTTTTCCATTCACTCCATTCACCCCCTCCCCAACCTAGACAACCCTAAAATGAGGGTGGGGAGCAAAAAGGCAGTGCCCCCCTTCTTCGCGGATGCTGCTTGTTGGTGCCACTTCTCAACCTGCCTAGGTCATCCAATTTAAGAACACAACAGAGCAGGTAATAAAAATGGTCCACACACACACACACACACACACACACACACACACGTGTAAAGAATGGGGGAAGGGATTCCCAGCCAAGGAGAAACGGATTCAGGGAAGGCAGCTTTTGATCAGAATCTGGGGTTCAAGTCCTACCCTCAGCCCTGGCAACTCACAGGAATTGGGCCAGTTACATCTCTCAGCCCAATTTACCTCACAGAGTTGTTGTGGGATGGGGGGGATGGATGGGTATATATGCTGCTTTGAAGTCTTTCAAAAAAAAGTTGGGACTGAAATCTAAGACATAAAGACAGAGGCTGCCAGTGGAACATAATAACCCTGGATTGAAAACTAGCTTTGAAATTGTCACTCAAGGTCAATAGGTGCCTTTGGGGCAGTTCCTATTCCCAGAAGGATCTACCTCACAGGGTTGTTGTAAGGATAAATCAACTTTTTTTTAAAAAAGAAAGAAAGTTATTAATTTCAACATAAAGGCAAAATATGAAGAGACAGAAAAACAGGAGTTAGAAAAAGAAAAGTTCAGAAGAAAAACAAAATGAAGAGTGCAGAAAAGAAAAAGAAAAAGGGAAAGGGGAGAGAGGTGAAAAAAAACCCCTTCCAACTTTCTTTGGTATGAAATATAAAGAAGCATTAACCTCTTACTCTAAAGCCAGCAATAATGAACAGCGTTCCCATCACCAGAAACACTTCTGACAGTCAAAATGCCAAAATTACAGTTTCATGTCAGAGATAAAGATAAAATTAGATAAATACTTCTGAAGCATTCACTGCACTACGGTTTGCCTATCTTAAACAAAATGTACAGCACAAAAGAACTATCTGGGTTTAATCGAAGCAGGCACCACAAAGCAACTTCGCAGGAACTAAAACAATTCTTGAATATGGAGCCTGCCCCAAAATTCTAGGGAAACCATTCAAAGTTCCATATGTCAAGGTTTTTAAATGAAACCATTTTTTTTAAAGACACTAAAAACGCATCTCAAAACCTCTCCGCCATTCACGGTTCCCGAATGAAATAAAACGTACATTTTTCTCAAATGAAAACTTGTCTCAGAGCTTCCCTCCACTATGAAAAAAAACATACGAACATTGGCGGCAACCAAAAAAGGCGAACTTTAAGAAGGAAATACAAGACGGTGGAGGTTTCTCTCCCCCCCCCCCCTTAATTAACCTGCCCTTTAGTAAATTTTGGCAAAATAAAGAGGGTTTTTTGTTCTTTGCAGCCCTCAACTCTGATGGCCAGTTTGGGCATCCAGAGATCCCTGGACCACAACACTGAACCTTGCGCAATACCTAGTGCTTTACACTCCGGTAAAACCGGCTAACCTGACGCAAAAAGGGTAACTTCTGATTTGTACCAACCTCGTTTTCATAACCAGCAAAGCCGAAGACCTCATTAATTCTCTTAATTACCGGTGAACATAAATCAAAGCCCTTCTCCGTTCATTCCTTCTGGAACCTAGAATGACTAACCCAAATAGACTTCTCTATTTCCAAGGATACATACAGAACGTGCTTTGCTTGCTTTCTCTTTTTACTAAAAAAAAAAGAAGGACTGGGATCAATCTTAATGGAAAGGCTCCAGTCCTGGGAAGGGAGGATAAACTCCTATTTTAAGGAATTCTCCATCCCGATTCTTCCAACCTCCGTCTTTTTTTTTGAAGCTCTCGGAGCCACCCGCAAAGACAAACGCAGGAGGCAAGAAAGGAAAGCAATACAATAGTTTTGGGATGTGCGTTCCTCCCCCCCTCCCCACTACCCACTCCCCACCACCACTACCACTTCACCTTGGAACTGTATAAAACAGGCGGCCGGATCCTCCGATCTTGCCATGATCAGAGGGAGAGCGGAAGAAATAAGAGCCGAGAAACCCACAGACACAAAGATAGCCCACGCACAAAAGCCAGGTTATGTATGGAGAGCCGCTCCATTTTGCCCCGGGCGAGAGTGCCAAGAAGCGAATGTGTGTGTGTGTTTTTACCTGATCGTCCAGCAGGTTAAACAACCCAAGTGACAGCCGGCAAGTTCATGGCTGGGAAGGGAGGCCGGGGGGGAAAACAAAAAACAAAGACAGAGTCAGGGAATCTTGGTCCAAACTCCGATCCGGTTCCAGGAAGAAGCGCTTATTCCCAAAAGCAAAAGCCAACTATTCCGTCCAAAGGCGAGTCCTTCCCAGGTGGGATCCCAGCGCGCTCGGCCATTCCGGGAAAGAAACGGCGGCGGGGAGAGGGAGAGAGACTCAATCGCGGGGTCCCGCGACGGGTTGGGAAAGGGGAGCGCAAGAGAGAAAGAGAGAGAGGCGGCTAATAAAGGGGAGGGGCGAGGATCGAAATCAGGGACCGCGCCGAGAGATCCCAGCCAGTAGGACAAAGGGAACCATGCGCGCCCAGGGCGCAAAAGAATCGTTTTGGCACCGTGCGCTCTGGAGAGGCTCCCGGCGCCCAAGGAGGTCCTGTTCCCCGGGAGGCTTGTCTCGCCGCCGCCTCCTCCGGAGGGAGGCCAGGCGTGGAGAGAAGGGACGAAAGAAAGAGGAAGGGGGGAGGATCAGCCCTTCCAAGCTCCGCAGGTTCTCACACAAAGCGGCCGTCCGTCTCGCCGTCCTTCCACCGGCCCCGATTCAAGTGAATTCCATGGGCACCGAAGCGCGCCGGCGGCCAGGCGATGCCATAATCCGGGGGCCAAGCGTCGATCGATCGTGGCCCAAACCCAAAGCGCTCCGGCGGCGGCAACCCGAAGCCCCCGTCCCGTCCCGCGCCACCGGCGCCAGCTCCCTTCAGCCCGAGCCCTCCGACAGCTCCGCGGTCTCCCTCGGCAGCCTTCCCACCGTGTGAGCCAGTGGCGTTTCCTCCCCTGCCCTGCCCTGCCCTGCCCCGCCTCTCGCTCCGCCCCTGTCGCCGCTTGGCTCCACCGCCCGGTACCTCCCCCATTCATCTTCAGAGCTCGGGGGGTGGGTGGGTGGGGATCCGAAGTCCTCTCATTGTTAATTTTTTTATTTGGGGACGGAGGGTGGGGGAGCGGATCGCGAGAGGAGACCCTCTCCGGAGAAGCTCCCGCCGGCGGATCGTTAAAAAAAAGAAATAGAAGACCTGTACTCCATCGTTAGATTTCTTAAGGGCATCAAGCCAGATGTTGTCGGTGCTCTTGGCCCCTGGAGTAGACTTCCTCTGAACGTGGAAGTTCCATTCATACCTACCTTTGAAACCTCAAAGTGTCCCGTTTCCCACCTGATCCGCCAGGTTACTGTATATACCCGTGATGGCGAACCTATGACATGGGTGCCAGAGGTGGCACGCAGAGCCCTCTCTTTGGACATGCACGCCATCACCAGCTGCTCTTGTGATTTCTGGTGTGTGCATGCGTGCTGGCCAAGTGGTCTTCGCGTGCACCAGAGCACCAGAAACCTGAAGATGAGCTAGTTGGTGCGCACGCACGCGCCAGCCAGCTGGTCTTTGTGCACCCCAGAAGCCCGAAGACCAGCTGGCCGGTGCGCATGTCTTTTAAACACAGCTGATCTTTGGATTTCTGGTGTTCTGGCGCACATACACACACACATTCTGGTTTGGGCACTCAGTGCCGAAAAGGTTCGCTGTCACTGGTACATCCTCACTGTAACAGCATTGCCAAAAAGGTACTGAGAGTTGTTAGCCTAATCTTGTGAAGCTTCTCCCGTAACATTGTACTGCAAACTCGGGCACCCAAAACCTTCGCCAGACCAATTCTCGAATGCAGTCGTCTGCCTGGAATCCACACTGTATCTCGGACATTAATACGATTGAGCAGATCCAGATGTACTTCACAAGAAGAGTCCTCCACTCCTCTGCTCACAATAGAATCCCTTATGCCACCAGGCTCAAAAATTTGGGCTTGGAAAACCTGGAACTACGCCGCCTACGGTGTGACCTAAGCATAGTACACAAAATTATCTGCTACAACGTCCAACTGTCAAAGGACTACTTCTGTTTCAACCTCAATAACACATGGGGCAAACGATCGATACAAACTCAAGGTAAACCTCTACAAACTCGATTGCAGAAAATACGACTTCATCAACAGAGTGGTCAACGACTGGAATGCTCTACCTGACTCCGTTGTTACATCCTCAAACCTTCACAGCTTCAACCTTAAACTGTCTACCATGAACCCCATGCCATTCCTAAGAGGTCCGTAAAGGGGACATGCATAAGCGCACCAGCGTGGCTACCATCTCTGTCCTACTGTCCCCATTTATTTGTACTCATTTCCTTGTTCATGTCCATGTTCATGTCCATGTCCAACTAACTAAATAAATAAATAATTGTGGATCAGGCATTGCTGATAAAATGCAAACGGATGCTAGGTGGCAACAGGGTCAGATTTCTCTGGATCTCTGTAGGTCATCTAGTGGATCACCCTGATTTTTGCAGCCCAAAGCTGGTGCTTCCTACTTGTATTGACTTGCAAGAAGGAAATAGTTGCACTGCCCTAAGTTGTGAAGGCTGATAACAGAACCACAGAGTTGGAAGGAGTTGGTTACTCAAGTTCAACAACTTCAAGATGTGTGAACTTCAACTCTCAGCCAAAAAAAACCTTTCAAATGCCCAATTAGCCTAATAAGGTATGTTCTTGACAAATCCATATTAACTTCTATTAATTGCTGTGTTTTGGAAGCATGTGGGCTAAGATTAACCAAGCAAGAGATCGAATAATACTTGACCTTCTGTTATGAGAATCTTCTTCATTTCTAATCTTAAAAAAAAAACACCTTTAAACACTATAAAATTTCAAGAGCAGAAACATTTGGGCTAAGAGTAGATGTTAATCACAATGGAGCCACTTCAGAATTTTACCAATCCTTTGAGATCCCCAGGCTGGATGACATAGCCAGATTTTGAGGCGCTTCTGAAAAGTCATTAAAGATGCCAGCCCCACTCCTGCGGGGGGCAGGGGAGAAGGATGTCCCATAATGGGTTCTATGGCAGAAAAGGATCTCTGTCTAGGACCCTCCAAATGTAATTCCCCAGTTGATGGGATATGCAGTATAACATGCCATTTCTTTTGGATTTGGTTGGACAGACATATCCCATATATTTCCTATTGTACGTACTGTATTTTTCGGACTATAAGACGCACCAGTGTATAAGATTCACCAGGATTTTGAAGAGGTAAGTAAGGAAAAAAAGTTTTTGTCCTCCACGACCCCCAGGAGCACTTTGCAGGCTTCAGCAGGATGGGGGAAGGCAAAAATGCCTCCGTTTTTGCAAAAAAGAGGTGAAAATTGGCTGTTTTTCAAAAAATGGGCATTTTTGCCTTCCTCCATTCCTGCTGAAGCCTGCAGAGTGTTCCTAGGGGCTGAGGAAAGGCAAAAATGCCTGTTTTTGTGAAAAATGGCCATTTTTTGCCCATTTTTCACAAAAATGAGATGCAGGGACGGGGCTTCAGGAGGCCAAAATGGCTGTATTTGGTGTATAAGACCCACCAACATTTCCACGCTCTTTTAGGGGGGGTAATGTGCATCTTATACTCCAAAAAATACCTTAGGCTTTGACTTACAACAGTTCATTTAGTGACTGTTTAAAGTTACAATAGCCCAGAAAAAAGGTCATTCCATCACCTTTTGCAACTTTCTGACAAGCCAGCTTCATTTAACAATCACGTTACTAACGTAACAGCTGTAGTGATTCATTTAACAACTGTAGCAAGAAAGATTGTGATGGAGGAAAAAATCACGAAGCAAGTGTTTGTGTGTGTGTCTCTCTCTCACACACACGGAAAGAGAGACAGAGACAGAGAGAGGGAGAGAGACAGGGAGACACACACACACACACACACACACACAGAGAGAGAGAAAGATAGAGAGAGATTTCAGTGCAGCTGTCAGCTCTAATGGAAATGAAGCCTGTAGCATAAATAACTCCCTTATGATCATCTCTAGAATAAGAGTCATTTTTACTCCAAGATTTGATATTTAGCGTCTTCTGGGTAGAATACCACACCAATCTATATCCACCCGCCCCATCTTCCCTCGTCCTTCCCTCATTCTTTCCACTTTGACAAAAACCTTCAGCTCCTTTCTCTCCATAGCCAGCACACACTCCTCCTCACCTACATCTCCACCACCACCACCATCCCGCGCGCCCCCTCCCCAGCCATCCTTTCTTGGGGCAATGACTGACAGATTAATATACATCTACTCTGTGTCTTTGGAATCAAAAGGAAGGTGCTGTCAGAATTGCTTGTCAGGAAATGAGATTAGGTGCACTTATCATTTCAGAGATAAGGTTGCATTTAATGAACGTAAAAAGCCTTCTTCTGAAGGGGGGGGGGAATAAAAGAGAAAAGATGGGGTAGATGGGAGGGAGAAAAGGAGAGAAAGGAGGAGGAGGAGGAGGAGGAGGAGGAGGAGGAGGAGGAGGAGGAGGAGGAGGAGGAGGAGGAGGAGGAGGAAAAGGGATTATAAAGCGTTTGCTGCAGAGGTGGGTGGCTAATTTTTTTACTGCTGGTTCGGTCGCGCTCCTGCGTGTGCGACGCTCCTGCGCATGCGCAAAAGCATCCGGGTGGGTGGGCGGAGCCTCCTGTCACCGCTACTATTGGTTCGGCCAATCCAGGTCGAACCGGCAGTAGCCCATTTCTGGTTTGGTGCTTCTGCTAATGATGGTGGTAGCTTTATCAGGCATAACCTTTATCAGGCATCTTGTCAGAGCCATCTTGCAGTCTTCTTAATTTACTACTACTTTTATTTATTTCCCCCTTTTATTATTTTTACAAATAACTCAAGGCAACGAGCATATCCTTCCTCCTCCTATTTTCCCCACAGCAATAATGGGTTGAGACAGAACAACTGAACCCAAAGTCACCTAGCTAGCTTTCATGTCTAAGGCGGGAACTAGAATTCACAGTGCCCTGGTGTTTGGCCCAATGTCACCCAACTGGCTTTCATGCCAAAGGCAGGATTAGAACTCATAGACTCCCGGGGATTGGCCCTATGTGACCCGCCCAACGTTCATGCCTGAGGCGGAACTAGAACTCACAGTTTCCCGCTTTCTACGCTGTGGTGTAGCAGTGGTTAGAATGCATTACTGCAGACTACTTCTGCTACCTGCCGGCTGCCTGCAATTTGGCAGTTCAAATCTCACCAGGCTCAAGGTTGACTCAGCCGTCCATCCTTCCGAGGTGGGTAAAATGAGGACCCAGGTTGTTGGGGGCAATAGGCTGGCTCTGTAAACCGCTGAGAGAGTGTGGTTTACAGAGTGAAGCGGTGTGAAGCGGTTTATAAGTCTTAAGTGCTGTTGCTGTTATAGCCTGGTGCCTTTTCCACTAGACCAAACTGGGTCTCAATACTTTCCTTCAATAACGAACACAATGCCACTTTGAAACTTTTCTGATGTAGCTCTAAGAAGACAGGGAAAGTGAGGCATGAGAGGTGGTGATGTTGCGAGAATGCACACATGTACGGTATATAAGAAAGCACAATTCAATGGATAATTGGACTCGTCAAGAAATTCAAGTCTCTCTCTCACTCTCTCTCTCTCTCTCTCTCTGTCTCTCTTTCTCTGTCTGTCTTTGTCTCTCTGTCTCTCTCACTCTGTCTTTCTCTCTCTCTCTCTTTCTGTCTGTCTTTGTCTCTCTGTCTCTATCTGTCTCTCTCATTCTGTCTTTCTCTGTGTGTGTCTTTGTCTCTGTCTCTCTGTCTCTGTCTCTGCCTCTCTCTCTCTCTCTGTGTCTCTCTGTCTCCCTCTCTTTCTCTCTCTCTGTCTCTTTCTCTCTCTGTCTCTCTCACTCCCTTTGTCTCTCTGTGTATATGTGTGTGTGTCTTTCTCTGTCTTTGTCCCTCTTTATCTCTGTGTGTGTGTGTGTCTGTCTGTCTGTCTCTCTTTCTGTGTGTCTGTGTGTCTGTCTGTCTCTTTCTCTGTCTGTCTCTTTCTGTGTGTGTGTGTGTGTGTGTCTGTCTCTCTTTCTCTGTCTCTGTCTCTCTCTCTCCCTCTCCGTCTCTCTCTGTCTCCTTCTCTGTGTCTCTGTGTCTCGCTCCCAAAAATAAATCCACAGTGGGCTTTCTGTGAAATTCAGAACTTGTCTAACAAGTGAAGGATAACTAATGAGAAACACAGTGATATCCCATTGAAACCAATTGTGTTTTGTTGTGGAAAATATTTATCAAATCCTCCTATGCCTTTGCCTTTAAGCCTTCCCTGGCAGTTTGCTGGTTATCTAACAGCTGTAATAGAAATTCACTTTGGCGCTCTACATTCCCCCTTGTACTTAGCTTTCTCTCTGTCTTTAAGGTGAGGAGGATGAGGATAAATGAAAAATTCTCCTCAATTTTGCTTTCTGTTATTATTCTGGAGGTTTGCGATTTCCTAATTCTTATAAGTTGTATTTTTTTAAAAATCATTTAGAATTGTGCCATGTGTCTTTTGCTTCTGTGAGCAGTTTGCTCACCAAAACTACGACACTGGCTCACACTTGATTTGACACACTGCGTGATTGATGTGCAGATACATTCCTGAACATATGGGAAAAAAGCTACGAAAGATCATCCCAGATGTGATTGTATATAGCACATAGTCCTCGACTTACAACAGTTCATTTAGGGACCGTTCAAGCGTACAACTGAAAAATGTGACTTATGACCATTTTTCATACTTATGACCAATGCAGCATCTTCATGGTCACGTGACCAAAATTCAAGACGCTTGGAAAACTGACTCATACTTACGATGTGCATAATTCATATGATGGGTCATGTGATCACCTTTTGCAGCCTATTAAGTATGCTTTGCCCCATTTTACGACTTTTCTTGCCACTTTTGTGAAGGGAATCACTGCAGTGGTTCCATTACAGTGGTGGGTTGCAGGCGGTACGCCCCGGTACGGGCATACCGGAGCCTACCTGGAGCACCGGATACCATTCTGGTACAGTGCTCCAGAGGGCCCTCCCTCCCACTTAAGCTCCTTACCTGTCTTTTAAGGCTTCCGCGCATGTGCATGACACATACAGCGCATGCACGACGCTCCGCCAAGCAGCTGGAGCGTTGCAGAGGCTTGCGGAAGTGTTGCTGGCAACTACAACGCATGTGCGCACTGTGATCGTGTGCGCATGTCCATGTGGATGACGACGGGCCCGTTCCAACTGTACCAGTTGGAACGGGATCCAGAACCCACCACGGTTCCATTAGTAACAGAGTTGTTAAGTGAATCTGACTTCCCCAATGACTTTGCTTATCAGACGGTCACAAAACAGGGATTACAGTGACCCCAGCACATTGTTAACGTAAATCACATGACCATGGGAGATGCTGCAATGGTCACAAGTGTGAAAAATGCTGACAAAATGGTTACGAAAATGTAACTTTGAACAGTCATTAAATGAACTGTTCTTTGTTCCCGGGATCCATCCGGCGAAGAGGCAAAGTTTGCCCCCCCCTTTTTGCTCACCAGCTCCTAGAGCGAGGCTGGGGGCACCCCACCGGCCGTTGCCAGGCTGGGGGCTCCCAGCAAGCCGCCCCCATGGCAGAAGGCCCCCCCGGGGTCTTCCGAAGAAGCCCACCGGTACAGCAAGCGGCGGACGAAGCACAAAGCATGTCCGTCACCTTCAGAAACCGGAAACAAAGTCCCTTAAATGAACTGTTCTACGTCGAGGATTGCCTGTGTATTTCTGAAAGCGCCAGCAGAACAAACAAAGGACAAAGGCTCTGAACTACCTTAAGCACCTCCCTGATATCTATTTCAGAATGTGGTAAAGACGTTTGACCTCATTTCACCTTCCTTGAAGTGATTATTGTGGAAATGTCAGCAGTCATAAATGCAAATGGCATTCATTCATTCATTCATTCATTCATTCATTCATTCATTCATTCATTCTGTGTTTACTCAGAAATGGGACTTAGTTCAATAGGGTTGTTTCCCGTTGTCTTTGGGGTTTGGGCCAACGGTGGGTTTCACAGTTTGCTACCACTAGTTTACAACATGTGTGCCTGCCCAGCCTTCCATGCATGCCCTTTTCTCTCTCGTGTGCCTTCTGTGCATGTGCCCAGCCTCACAAACGGGCCTAAATAGGATGGCCTAGGTGAACCAGTCCGAACCGGCTGAATACCAGCTCTGCTTTTGGTGGGGAACAAGGTTGTAGTATTCTCAAGGTCATCCTTCCAGATGTGTGAAAGTCAACTTTCAGAATTCTGAATCTTGACCATACTGGTTTAGAATACAGGTAGTCCTCAACTTACAACAGTTACTTAGTGACCATTCAAAGTTACAACAGCACTGAAAGAAGTGACAAATGACCATTTTTATACTGATGACTATTGCAGCATCCCCACGGCCACATGGTTTACATTCCGATGCTTGACAACTGACTCACATTTATGATGATTTATTGCTGGGTCCTAGGATCATGTGCTTCCTTTTTGTGACCTTCTGATAGATAGATAGATAGATAGATAGATAGATAGATAGATAGATAGATAGATAGATAGATAGATAGATAGATAGATAGATAGATAGATAGATGTGGGAAGAAGATTCAAGAGATTGTAGATCTCAAGCTACCCATAGTTGTGATCTATGGTTGACAAGCCACCATAGCAAAGATACACCATGGCAAAGACCCACCTTGCCATACAACAACCAATACAATACAATACAATAGCAGAGTTGGAAGGGACCTTGGAGGTCATCTAGTCCAACCCCCTGCCTAGGCTGGAAACCCTATACCATTTCAGACAAATGGCTATCCAACATCTTAAAGACTTCCGGTGTTGGGACATTCACAACCAAGCAATTTCATTTGTGTCTTATTAACAGCTGTGAAAACCAGTCAGAGGACTGATGCCCTGAGGCTGTTTCTTAGATTGTCAGTAATAATATTTTTTTGGTCCAGTCTAGAAATTAGGCTGCAGTCCATCCTGGCTAACCACCCCAAGCCTGGATTCACCCATCAGCGCCATCATGGCTGTTCTACTGGAAGGCTAAAAAAAATGGGATAAGTGCCAGCAACTCTGAGCTGTGTACAAGATCCCTAACTGGGAACGGAGAAACCACAATTGCTCATGTCTTTTAATCTCTGTTTCTATTTCTCACCACCCTACGCCCCCATGCGCAAAAACCACCAAAAAACCTCCCTTGAAATTGCTTGTGTAATAACCGCCTTGCCATTTGCCTAAATGAGAACGCCAGTGTTTTATGCTAATTCCCTTTCGTTTCTTTGAACCTGCCGTTTATAGGGCTGAGCTTAAAATCTGTTGCAATCTGTTCGGGATAAAAGAGAAGGATTACAAAAGGTTTCGTGGGTTTGGTGATGGTTTTTTTTTGTTTTGTTTTTTTTGGGGTGGTGGTTGTTTTGTTCCCCAGTTTTTGCAAAGGCTGCAGAAAAAAAAAAAAGCATCAAAGTAACGAGAATGGGAGAGAGAAAGAGAAACTGGATTGGCATGAATGGTGTGAACCTGGAGATTTCCTGTTTCGCCAAGGTGGAAAGAAAAAGTGATTTTTCCAGCACCTCGCATAAAATATATCGTAGCTCCTTTCGGTAATATTAGGGGACATAGTGGGTGGGTGGGGATTCAGTCGATGAAGTGAGCCAGGGCTGGGTTCTGGCTGCTGCTGTTGCTCCTGGTTCGTTCAGGGACATGTACCGCGTGCTTGATGCGCATGCGCAGTACCTTAAAAAACAAGGTGGTGGTGCTGATGGTGGCGTCTATGGTGCTGCGAAGAGAACCAGTTTGGGGGCATGGCAGGCCAAGTTACTACCTACTCAGCCAAACCGGGCTGAACCAGTAGGAACCCACCTCTGAAGTGAGAGTTGGTAAATTTGTAAGGCCAAGCAGTCATTCGTTTGTTCGTTTGTTCATTCTTAATACAGTACAATACAATTCAATAGCAAAGTTGGAAGGGACCTTGGAGGTCTTCTAGTCCAACCCGCTGCCTAGGCAGGAAACCTTATACAGTTTCAGGCAAATGGCTATCCAACATCTTCTTGAAGACTTCCAGTGTTGGGGCATTCACAACTTCTGGAGGCAAGCTGTTCCAGAGGTTAATTGTTCTAACTGTCAGGAAATTTCTCCTCCGTTCTAAGTTGCTTCTCTCCTTGATTAGTTTCCACCCATTGCTTCTTGTTCTGCCTTCAGGTGCTTTGGAGAATAGTTTGACTCCCTCTTCTTTGTGGCAACCCCTGAGATATTGGAACACTGCTATCATGTCTCCCCTAGTCCTTCTTTTCATTAAACTAGACATTCATTTCTTTATTTACATCCTTCCTTCTTCTATTTTCCCCACAACAACCCTGTGAGGTGGGCTGGGCTCAGCGATGGGTTTCATATTTTGTTACCACTGGTTCACCCCACATGCACCTGCTCGCCCCGTGAGCGCCTGTCCGCTTTGCAGATGCACACACCCCTTCCGCACATGCACCTGGCCTTCCATGCATGCACTTTGTTCATGCATGTGCCTTCTACCCATGAGCCCAGCCTCAAAATTGTGCCTAAATAGGACAGCAGAGAGTCGGGGCAGGTGGTGATTCCCGCCTAGGTTTGGGCTGACACTGACTGGCTTTCCTGGCGAAGGGGGGACTTGAACTCACTGTCTCCTGCTTTCTAAGTTAGTGCTTTAACCACCAGATCAAACTTGCTCAAGGATCCTTGATCCTTGATCAAGGAGCATAGTATTTTTGTAGACAAAGCACATTTGACTCACAATCTTTCCTTCAGTCACTTCCCCGTAACAAGCACAAAATAGGTCAAATATGGCAAGGTTTTTCTGAGAGGGAAAAGCATCAAGTTCTTTCTTCTTTATTCATGTCAGAAGCCCCTTCAAATTGCAGATGCAGAATGTTCAACATTTGAGCAGGTAAAATACCGTATTTTTCAGAATATAAGACGCATTGGAGTATAAAATGCACCAAGAGTTTGAAGGGGCAAATTTTTTTAAAAAAGTTTTTGCACTTTGCAGACCTCCCAAAAACAGCCAATGTTTTTTGCAAAAACAGGCCCATTTTTTTAATATAAAAAGAGCATGCATAGCCTTTAGGAGGCTTTTACAGTGCTCCTGGGGGTTGGGGGGGGGTAAAAAATGAGCAAAAAACAGCCTGTTTTTTTGCAAAAATGGGCCCGTTTTTTGTAAAAAGAAAAAAGGGGGGGGGGGTATGCATAGCCTTTAGGAGGCTTTCAGAGTGCTCCTGGGGGTTGGGGGGAGGGCAGAAATTTCTGCCCTCCCCAGCCTCCAGGAGCACTCTGGAAACTCCTAAAGGCGATGCACAGCCATTTTGGTGAAGGGGCGGGGCTTCAGGGGACAAAAAATGCTGTATTCAGTGTATAAGATGCACCCAGATTTTAAGCCTCTTTTTTGAGGGAAAAAGTGCATCTTATACTCCAAAAAATATGGTAAGTATAAAACAGATCACAGGACTAGAATTTCCGTGGTTAAGCAAAGTGGGTTTTAAGTGAGTTATGCCAGATTTTATGAACTTTTTCACCCCCCTGCCAAGCCAACCACCGCAAGTTGGGTAAATCATTCAGCAAATCCAACTTTCTCCAGTGACTTTACTTGTCGGTAAATGACCAAGAAGGTTGCAAATGATGATCACATGACCCCAGGATGCTGCAAACTGTCGTAAATACACGTCAATTGCCAAGCATCTGAATTTTGATTGCATAACCGTTGGGGGTTGCTGTAATGCTTGCACGTGTGAGCATCGGTCTTATAAGTGACCATTTTTCACACTTACAACCACTGCGGCATCCCCATTGTCATGTGATCAAAATCCAGGCACTTGGCAACTGACTCACACTTATGACATTTACAGTGTCCTGGGTTCACGTAATCCTCTTTTTACCACCTTTGGATGAACAAAATCAGTGGGGAAGCCAGATTCACTGAACAACCACATTACTACCATGTTTTCCCAAAAATAAGACAGGGTCTTATATTCTTTTGACCCCCCAAAATAAGCACTTGGCCTTATTTTTGGGGAGGTCCCCTCATTTTTAAGGTAAAGGAGGCCGTGTGAATGGCCACCTCACGGCTGCTGCTTTGTTGCACTGCTGCAGCAACGAGGCGCGAAGCGCATTGCTGGGCCTGCCACTCTTTTTGTGGCAGCCATTAGCACGACAGAAGGGGCGCAGTGGCTAGAGTTGCAGGAGCGGCCATTAGGTAAGAGCGTGTGAGGTACATATGACATGTTCCACCTCCCTTTCTCCCCCTCTGGCCTCGCCTCCTCACCTCATGTTGTTTGCGCGGCAAGCAACCAGAAGAAATGGCGGGTGTCAGCCTCCGCTTTGTTGCTTGCTTCGGCTGCCATTGAAACGGGGAAGGAGGGGCTTTGGTAATTGGGAATGGGACTGTATAGTGCAGGAGGGAGATTTGGAGAAAGGAGTATGTTCTTGCCATCTACTTTGCATACCAGTGGCTGGGGCCCTGCGGTGGTCAAGGTCAACCGTCTTGCATGCCATCCTGATGATGCTCCTGGAGATGAAAGCCACATGACATCTAAGGGGATTGCGCATTGGACAATGGGGTGGGGCTTGCTAGGGGGAAAGGGGTTGGACACATATTGATATGTATGATTTCGCGCGCTTGGGTCTCAGACCTTGCTTTACCTCGCTGCTATCTTTTCGTAACCAGTAAAAGTACTCTTAATTCTTACAAATGGAGTTGAGTGGATTCTTTCTTGGTTATCCTTAGAGGCAGACCTCACAGCGGGGACCAGCTGTACATGGGTTTAAATATTTTCAGGGAGGGCTTACTTTAACACATGCACTCAAAAGCCCAATTGGTCCTATTATCTGAGGAGGTCTTATTTTCAGGGAAACAGAGTAATTTAACACCTGCAGCGATTCACTCAAGGATGGTGTCAAGAAAGGTTGTAAAACGGGAACAAGACTCACTTGACAGATATCTCACTTAGCCACAGGAATTTTGGGCTCAATGGTGGTCGTAAGTCGAGAACTACCTGTAGTTTCCTCTCCTAAAGAAGGTAGTTCTCCTGCATTCTTAAGACCAGAATTTAGCATTGCCTTGACGGTATTCTTTTTTTTTAAACGTGTACCAATTAGTCCTTGGTGGGTGCTGATTCATTCTGTGATTTCTTTTTTTCGCAAATGTTCCTCCTTTTCAAGAGCTTCATCTCCATTTCTTTGTGTAGCACACAAAGCCGACTCCCGGCTCCCCGGCACAAATCTCTCTCCCACCCCACTTACCGAATGCCTCCTCTCCGCATTCACATTTTAATAAATGCATTATAAATGAGCAAGTAGGAAACAGTAAGGAAATGATGTTTTACTTTTAAATGCTAATTACGAAGCACGGCGCAGTTAATGTGCAGGGTGTTCTGTCAATTTTTAATGTTTATGCCAAGTGCAGTCTTCAATTTAACATGAGCTTTTAATCCTTTGAGTACTAAATTGCCTTTTAATGCTTCCAGCACAACATTGTGTTTGCACAAAGTCAGGCTTGAAAAATGTATTTAGCGCAAAGTCAGCCTGCATGTGTATGTCGAGGGGGGAGGGGCTGTGTGGGTGTGTGGGTGTGTATAAGGAAGCACAAAAACGGGACAACTTGTCTTGGGAGCTTCTGTTGAAGATGGGGATTGACTCATTAGCTGAATTGTCTTAAGAAGGGCATGTTCTGAACTCCATGACATCAGCTGTACGCATCTACAGAGAAGCTAACAACCCAGACCCTGGCTAGCTTCTATGCCTTTTCCTTAGTCTTTTTCCTTCAGGATAATGCCAGAAAATGATGGATATCTTTTAATTAAAGAGATAAATATGAACATGCTGACTGATCAGAGTGAACACCTAAGATAGGACAGCAGGGGTGGGTTGCTTCAGGCATTGCTGCCAGTTCGCTTTGCGTGTGCTTTGCGTGTACTTTGCGTGTGCTTTGCGTGTGCTTTGCGTGTGCTTTGCGCAGTTGAGTGTAAATTGTTCTGCGCATGCGCAGAGCATGAAAAACTAGTAAAAAACAGTCCAGCAACAGCATCGCCAACTGGGAAATTAGTTTGGGGGCGTGGCCAGCCTGGGTGACTGCCGGTTCAGGTGACCAAGGCCAAAATACCACTACCTGTTCATCCAAACCGGTGCAAACCAGTAGCAACCCACCTCTGCAGGACAGAGTTTGCAATTACAGGTAGTCTTCAACTGAACAACCACAATTGAGCCTCAAATTTCTGTTGCTAAGTGAGACATTTGTTAAATGAACGTTGCCCCATCGTACGACCTTTCTTGTCATGTTTGTTAAGTGAATCACAGCCTTTGTTACATTAGGAACGTGGTTGTTAAGCGAATCTGGCTTTCCCTTTGGCTTGACTTGTCAGAAGGTTGCAAAAGAACTGTCTTAGGACCCCGGGACACTGTGATCGTCATAAATGTGAAGCAGTTGCCAAGCATCTGAAATTTGCTCATGAGACCCTGGGGATTGTGCAACGGTCTTAAGTGTGAAAAACAGCCATAAGTCACCTTTTTCAGTGCCGTTGTAACTGTGAATTGTATACACATGCAACAAGAGAATACAGAGTAGCACAGCATCAGTAATGCCTTTAAAGGCTTTGTTAAAGAAATCTGTATTTATGGATTTTGTAGCTTACGAGCTATTGGGGATCCAAATGGAACTCCTGCATTAATGTATTCTGTAGAGCAGGGGTCTCCAACCTTTGCAACTTTAAGTCTGAAGGATTTCAGCTCCCAGACTTCTCCAGCCAGCTTTGCTGGCTGGAGAAGTCTGGGAGCTGAAGTCCTTCAGACTTAAAGTTGCAAAGGTTGGAGATCCCTGCTGTAGAGTAGAAGAGGAAAAACTCCCACCAGCTACAAAGATGTCCAAGAAAGAAGGGGCATCTTTAGAAAACGCCTCACTTACTTTGGCCATGTCATGTGGGGGAATTCACTGGAGAAAGCAATTATGTTGGAAAGAGTTAATGGTAAAAGGAAACCAGGCCACCAAAGAACATGGTGGTTGGAGAACCAACAAAGCTGACACCAGCCAGAGCATAGAAAAACTCAAAGAAGCAGTGCAAGATTAAAAGATGTGGAAAGATCTGGGCCCCTAGAATTGGCAAGAGTCCAACATCAATCAATCAGAATAGAGCTGGAAGGGACAATGAAGTCCAAACCCTGCTCAAGTAGGAGAGCCTACATAATTTGAGACAAGTGCTCTACTTTGCCCCTTTTGTCTTACCCGTGCAGGTGACCCTGCAACATACAGTCTCTTTAAATTCTCCCAGCATCTTGCAGCAGAAACTTCACCCCGAATATTCACTAGCTGGGAATCATCCAAGTGTTAAACCTATGATGCAAAGTGCCCTTTCGTTGTTTTGCTTAAACTCTGCAAGTTTTCTGGCATCTTCGGCATTATCCTCGCTCCAGGCAGTCACGTCTGGTGGATTCGCCACAACCTCCCATAGCCCCTCTCTGCGCAACAGCAGACTGCACTTGGTGGACCAGGAAACGTAGTTGGTGCCATCCAGCCGCCTAATGACTGACAAATCTGGACCCTGGACTTGTGCCATCTTCATCAGAGTAGTTTGTTGTGTTTTAGCAACTCCTCTGTAACTGTAAACCGGTATTTACACTGTGCAGTCTGGGCCCATAATCAATGTTAGCTACTCTGGGTTCAGAACCAGTGTCACAACCCTGGTCCCATAACCAATGTTAGCTAATGAATGCGGAATAGTGTAATTCACTGGACAGTAAAGAGCTACGTTGCTGTAAACCACAAACAAACTCTAAAACAGTGATAGTAAGAAAATAAATACAGTGATCCCTCGTTTTTTCACGGCTTCATGTTTCGCGGCTTCAGTGCTTCGCGGGTTTTTCAAAAATACAGAAAAAAAATGCATCGGTAGGAGGCAAGCGCCCCCTAGTGCTTGCTTTAAACGATGTCCACCAACTCAAGTTTCCGGTGCGAATCCTACTTCGCGGTTTTTCAGTTTTCGCGGAAGGTTCCGGTCCCCATTAACTGCGAAAAACGAGGGATCACTGTAGTCTTTACTTTGTCACAACTAAAATACTTCTTCCGACTATCTTCAAACAAATATCAACAGTCCTTCACCAAACAAAGTTTATCTCACAGTGATGCATAACAGATCCTCCTCCTTCTTCTCCAACGGCAATCAGGTAAACACAGGATCACAAGGAATCGAACAGGGAACCAACAGGGAATGAGTTGCATTCCTGAGCTTCCTTTATAGTAGAACTGTATAATTACAGCCAATGAGATTATAAATCAGTTCTTAAAGCTACACAATTCCTTAAGAACATAGGCTCATATATATTGCCAACCCAATATAAGGCTGAATATCCTAACAACTGTCCACCAGTCTCTTCTTAAAAACCTCCAGCGATGAAGCACCCACAACTTCTGGAGGCAAGCTGTTCCACTGGTTAATTGTCTTCACTATTTGGAAGTTTCTCCTTAACTCCACATTACTCCTCTCCTTGATTAGTTTCCATCCACTGTTTCCTAGCCTGCCTTTTTCTGCTTTGGAAAATAAATTGACCCCTTCTTTGTAGCAGGCCCTCAAAAAATGGAATACTGCTATCATGTCCGGTGATGGGTTTCAAAATTTTTTACTACTGGTTCTGTGGGCGTGGCCTGGTGGGTGTGGCATGGCAGGGAAAGAATACTATAAAATCCCCATTTCCTCCCCACTCCAGGGGAAGGATACTGCAAAATCCCCATTCCCTCTCTATCAGCTGAGACTCGGAAGGCAGAGAATAGATGGGGGCGAGGCCAGCCAGAGGTGGTATTTACCAGTTCTCCGAACTACTCAAAATTCCTGCTACCGGTTCTCCAGAACTGGTCAGAACCAGCTGAATACCACCTCTGATCATATCCCCGCTAGTCCTTTCCCCCCACTCCCCTTCTAGACTGGCCATATCCAATTCTTGCCACCCTTTTTTCATAGGTTTTAGTCTCCAGGCCCTTAATCATCCTACACTTTTACACTTTTCTGCACTTTTTCCAAAGTCTCAAGTCTTACCTTTTTTTTAAGGTAATTAAAACTGGATGCAGTATTCCAGGCATGGCCTTAGTAAGGTTTTAGACTGAATGCAGAGGTAGGTTTCTAGCGGTTCGGCCCGGTTTGGCTGAACTGGTAGTCGTAATGCAGGGGTGTCCAAACTTGAGAACTTTAAGACTTGTGGACTTCAACTTCCAGAATTCCCCAGCCAGCTATGCTGGCTGGGGAATTCTGAGAGTTGAAGTCCACAAGTCTTAAAGTTCCCAAGTTGTATGGCAATGTCGTATGACCCCTGTCGTATGGCAATCTGGGTTGCTGGAGCTGGCAGTGATACACCCCCAAACCAGTTCTCGGGTCGGCGCCATTGGTGCTGACATCTTGCTTTTAAGTTCAGCACATGAGCAGAACAATTTTAATTGAACTGCGCAGACACACGAATAAACCAGCAGTAAAGCCGGCTGGAACCCCCCCCCCCCCCGACTGAATGGATAACATCATCATTAAATGTGCAGGTCATGACGATGATGCTATCATCATTGAAGATTTTAATGTCCAAGCATGTTCTCCCCCCCACCTCAAAAGTACTGAAAGCAGCATTTCAAAATTCTGCATCTCGTTCTCGCTGTTGCTTAATTACGAGATGTTTTAGTGGTGTTCAAGAGAACTTTACTTTTTGTTGTATTATAAGCCCACCAATTAACTGCAACGTATGTGGCTTTCCATAAATGAATATGCAAGAGGTTTTTGGATCACTGAAAACCATATCTGTGATTCCCCCAAGGCCACTCAGCTTTGTGTCCTCAAAATACATCACAGGGTGTCATCTGTTTCCTGTTAGAAAACTGAAGAAAATAAAACACGCTACATTTTTAGGGATCTTAGCACATCTAAAACCGTAACTTCAAGTCAGGTTTTTTTTTAAAAAAAGGAAAGAGGACCCCCCCCCCCCAATGTGGCATCCACCAAGGGACGAAGTGAGGCAGATGACAAAACATGTGTCACATCAGTACTGTGACTTGCATAAATGTCTATGGAGATGTTCAGTCATCCAGGTCATGGCTGTCTCAAAGGTGCTTTTTTTCAAAAAGTCCGGTTGCCTTTTGAAAAAGCTTCTTTGTGACTTGCATACATGACATCAGGTCTAAAGGATGTCTGATCCTTAGATTCTTTAGGGCAGGGGTCCCCAACCTTTTTTGCACCAGGGACCGGTTTCATTTTCAAGAAAATTCTGCGGACTGGCTGGCATAGAGGAGGAGCGGGGGGGAGGGGGAACAGGCGGTGCATGCGCACACGGGGGGGGGGGTAACAGGTGGCGCATGTGCATGCAGGGGGGAGTCGGCTCACTCGGCCCTCTAGGGCCTCCAATGGTGCGAAAGGCCGCACCTGCGCATGCGCACAGGTGGTCGGCTCACTCGGTCCTCTAGGACCGCCAACGGCGCGAATGGCCACGCCTGCGCTCTCCTGCATCCAGCGTGCGCTCTCCCCAGGGGGCTGCCCCCTCCTCCCTTCTGCTCCTCTCCGGCCCTGCGGCCCGGTTCCTATCAAGCCACGGACCGGCACCGGTCCGCGGCCCGGGGGTTGGGGACCCCTGTTTTAGGGGACTGGAGGCTAAAACATGAAGAATGGTTACAGGAACTAGGTACGGCTAGTCTAGTGAAGAGAAGGAACAAGGGAGACATGATAGCAGTCTTCCAATATTTGAGGGGCTGCCACAGAGAGGAAGGGGTCAAGCTATTTTCAAAGGCACCTGAAGGCCAGACAAAGAATAATGGATGGAAAATGACTAAGCAGATATTCAACCTAGCAATAAGGAAGAATTTTCTAACAGTGATAACAATCAATCAATGGAACAGAAGTTGCCTTCAGAAGTTGTGAGAGCTTCATCCCTGGAGGCTTTCAAGAAGAGACTGGACTGCCATCTGTCAGAAATGGTGTAGGGTTTCCTGCTTGGATGGGGGGTTGGACTAGATGACTTACAAGGTCCCTTCCAACTCTGTTAATCTAATCTAATCTGATGCTGTTTGTGTAATGTTGTAACAATAAGAGTACAGGCAGTCCTCAACCCACAACCACAATTGAGTCCACAATTTATGTTGCGAAGTGTGAGAAATTTGTTAAGTGAGTTTTGCTCCATCTTATGACTTTTCCTGCCAGTGTCCTTAAGTGAATCGTTTCAGCCATTAAATTAGTTAAGTGACGAAATTAAATTTGTTAAGTGAAACTGGTTTCCCCATTGACCTTGCCTGTCAGAAGGTCGCAAAAGGTGACCACGGGACCTGGGACACTGCAACTCGTCATAAATACGAACCAGTTGTCAAGCATCCAAATGTAAACCACATGACTGTGGGGCTCAGAGGTGGGTTGCTCCTGGTTCAGCCTGGATGGGGCGAACCGATAGTGGTGGTGGCAGGAAGCTCTGCCCACCCGCCTGGATACTTCTGCGCATGCACAGAAGCGTCACACATGTGTAAGTGCGCGCGTGCGCACGAGCAAACCAATTGTAAAAAAAAAAGGAAACCCACCATTGGTGGGGATGCTGCCATGGTTGTAAGTGTGAAAAACGGTCATAATGTTATTGCAACTTTGAACGGTCACTAAATGAATGGTTGTAAGTTAAGTACTACCTTTATAGTATTGCCCTTTTGGTGTCACTGTTTTGAATGACTCTGGGACCCAAAATGGTCTTCTTATATGATGTCAAATTATCAAATTATCCTATTTTGAACGCATTATGGCAGGGATGTCCAAACTTGGGAACTTTAAGACTTGTGGACTTCAACTCCCAGAATTCCCCAGCTGCCATGTCTGGCTGGGGAATTCTGGGAGTTGAAGTCCACAACTCTTAAAAGTTCCCAAGTTTGGACACCCCTGCATTATGGGAAGAATGGGTGGAAACTAATCAAGGAGTGGGTGGAAACTAATCAAGGAGAGAAGCAACTTAGAACTAATGAGAAATTTCCTGACAGTTAGAACAATTAACCTCTGGAACAGCTTGCCTCCAGAAGTTGTGAATGCCCCAACCCTGGAAGTCTTTAAAAAGATGTTAGATAGCCATTTGTCTGAAATGGTATAAGGTTCCTGCCCACGCAGGGGGTTGGACTAGATGACCTCCAAGGTCCCTTCCAACTCTGCTATTGTATTGTATTGACCCATCTCTCTGAAGAAGGCTACAGTGTTGAAAAAGGTCAAAGGAAAAATAAGGTAAGGTAAGGAGAGGTGGGGAGGGAAGGGAAGGGGAGGGGAGGGGAGAGAACTTTGTTGTCGTTTTTTACTGTGAGCACACTGGCCCACATTGAAAATGAAATTCCATTGCCTGCTCTCAAAAGAAAGCATACATATCTACCCATACACATAAATAACATATGCATACACTGAATCTAGATGTTCTGCCTTGGATACCACGAAGCCTCCTCCCAGAAGGAAACAAGGAAAACAAGTCGTGAAGAGGATGCATAGCATTCCAGTCAATCCTGTGGACCCTTCTCAAGCATCGCTTATATACTATGTCCTGGATAGACGGGAATGGCCCATCGATAATCTTTTCTACCATCCTCACCACTCTCTGCAGTGCCTTCCTGTCTGAGGCAGTAATGCTTCCAGACCAGCCAGTAATGCCATATGACAGGATGCTCTCGATTGTCCCTCTGTAGAAAGTGGTAAGGACAGGAGGAGGAAGATCCACAGTTGAAAAACTATGTGGTTAGGAGTCGAAAATGACTTGATGGCACATAATCAATCAATCAGGCATGTCTACCTACAGTTCTGCACTGTGATAACTAAATAGAACCAACCAACCAATCAATCTCTTGGAAATCAAGCCAGATCAAGCCTTCCCTAACCTTTTTTTAAAAGCTGCCAAGCTTTTCCCTGGGCAATTCACCTATTGAGAAAATGATCAACTTACTTAATAGTTTTAGGGTGAAACCATCCGTTGTCATCAAAGCTATCAGAGGAAAATTTCATGGTACAAAGATGGGCGTGGAAGGAAAAGAACCAGTTGATCCTAACATTGTTGGAGCCTCAGTGGCACAGTGGTTAGAGTGCAGTACTGCAGGCTACTTCTGCTGACTGCCGGCTGCCTGCAATTTGGCAGTTCAAATCCCACCAGGTTCAAGGTTGACTCAGCCTTCCATCCTTCCAAGGTGGGTAAAATGAGGGCCCAGACTGATGGGGGAAAAAATATGCTGACTCTGTGTAAACCATTTAGAGAGGGAGCACTGTGAAGCAGTATATAAGTCTGAGGTGTCCAAACTTGGAAACTTTAAGAGTTGTGGACTTCAATTCCCAGAATTCCCCAGCCAGACAAGTTGGCTGGGGAATTCTGGGAGTTGAAGTCCACAAACCTTAAAATTCCCAAGTTTGGACACCCCTGGTCTAAGTGCTGTTGCTATTGTTAAACTGGAAGTCAAAAAACTGACAGCTATCGCCAATCACGTGCTAGATTTTGATCTTTTTTCCCCCCCTCTTAAGAAACCTGGAGTTATTACAATTTCACATTTTAAGACGGGAAAGGGAGAACAAAAGAGTGAAATTGTAGGTGCAAATGCTCCCAGGGAAGGGATGAAAAAAAACGAACAAACCTCCCATGCAAAAGTCAAAGAGACAGAGGTTTTGCAAAATTATAGCAGTTGGTTTTCTTGTGGTGACAAACAGTAGAGCAGTGAAGCAGGCTCTGACTGGCTCTGTGGTTTGGGGAGGTTACAAAACGACATCAGCACATTTTAGGACAGCAAGATCAGATCTTATCAAGCTTCAATAATTCTATGGCTGTGGCAGAGAATTTGAGGAGTCTTTGGCCACCCATGGGTTAATAATAATAATAAATTTAATTTATAGACCGCTCCCTCTCCCCGGTTGATCTACCCACTTGCTTCCACTTATTTTTTATAAGTTGCTAACATCAGGTCACTGAAATTTAATCTTTCTCAGATGAAATGATAAGGCTGGAGAAATTAATGGTTTGGGGAAGAATCGAAATCCACCCGAAAGTTTAATACACAGAAAAGAGATATGAGCAGGATCTGGTATAGATCGGTTCCTTCCTGAACCTAGCCCAACCAGAGGAAAATTACAAGCAATCCTCAACTTACAAGCTTTTGTTTGGTGACTGGAGTTACGACGGGACTGAAAAAAAGTGACGTATGGCTATTTTTCACACTTACAACCATTGCAGAATCCCCCTGTTTTGTGTGATCAAAATTCATATGATTGGCAACTGACTCATACTTGCATTGTCCCGGGGTTAAGGGATCACCTTTTGCAACCTTCTGACAAACAAAGACAATGGGAAAGCCAGATTCACTTAACAGCCGTGTCACTAACTTAACAACTGCAGTGATTCACTTAACAGCTGTGGCAAGAAAGGTTGTAAAATGGGGCAAAACTCACAGCAACGGTCTCGCTTAGCACAGAAATTTTGGGCTCAATTGCAGTCCGACATCAAAGACCTATATCAAAATACATGGAGTCTCACCCGAAGCAGTTAATCAATGCTCAAATATTTATGTTTTTCAACCCTGAAGTTGGCTTGACTGAGGCCATTTTGAGACTTCAGCGCTGACACATTAGAGAAGAGGGAGGGGGGAATAGAGATGGTCGGGGTGTTGTAGCCAAAACAAAATACTTTCTCTTGGGAACCAAGGACATTCCTGCAGGTGCTCGGAAGGAGGAAGCTGAAGTCACCTAGCAACTGGACCGCATCCTGATTGGACCATGTGACTGATTGTGAACTAATTGCCAAGCAGCTGAATTTTGATCACGTGATCGTGGGGATGCTGCAAAGGTCGTAACTTTAACAAGCGATCCTAAGTCACATTTTTCAGTGCTTTTATAATTTTGAACGGCCACTAAACAAACTGTTGCAAGTCGAAGACTACCTGTATTCATTTGTCCTAGCAATGGTTTTGCAAACCAGCTTGGAACCAAGAAAAATAGTGCCAGAGAAAAAGAAACAGCATAAATAGAAAAAGGGAATATCAAACAGAGCAAATAGTGCATCCAGCTATGGTCACCATGACCCAAAAAAAGAAACTGAGATTGTGGAAAGTGCGTAGAGAGAGCCACAAAGATGATTAGGGGTCTGGAAGCTAAAAATTGTATGATGAAGGACCAAGGTAGGTTTAGCTTATCAAAGAGAAGGATCATTGGGGACATGATAACTATCTTCTAGTACTTGAGGGGCTGTCACAGAGAAGAGGGGATTGACTTATTCTCCAAAGCCTCTGAGGGCAGGAGAAGAAGGAGTGGGTGGAAGCTTGTCAAAGAGAGATACAACCTAGAACAGAGATGGCGAACCTTTTTGGTACCGGGTGCCCAAACAGGAACATGCATACACATGCTGGAGCACTGAAAACCCGAAGAACAGCTGGCCGGTGTGCATGCGCACACTGGGCAGCTGGTCTTCTGGTTTCTGGCAGACACAGGCTAATCTTCGTGTGCGTCGGAGTGCTGGAAACTCGAAGACCAGTTCACCAGTGCATGCACCTACCGGAAACCAGAAGACCAGCTGGTTGACAGCCCGTCTGCCCACAGAGAGGGCTCTGCGTGCCACCATGTGTGCCAGAGGTGCGCCATCAGGGACCTTGAAGGAGAATTTTTTTGATTGTAAAAAAATTAATGAAATAACTTGTCTCTTGGAATTGTGGGTTGTCCATCCCTGGAGATTTTCACAAATAGACTGGACAACCATTTGACTGGAATGGTATAAGACCCCTGCCTCAAGGAGGCTGGAACACTCCCAACGTCCCTTCCAGCCCTATGAATGAGCCGTATTTCCATCTCTGGTCCACTCAGGTCCCACCATTTCTTTGCTCCACCCAGCGGTGAAATTCAATTTTTTTTTACTACCGGTTCTGTGAGCATGGCTTGGTGGGCGTGGCATGGCACAGGGCCTAGTTACCTGCGTGACCGTCTGCTGCCCCATACGTCCCTACGTCCGATTCGCTCCCACAGAGAGGAGCTTCTCCGGGTGCTGTCGGTCGGGCAATGCCGGTTGGTGACCCCCAGGGGAAGGGCCTTCTCTGTGGCGGACCCAGCCCTCTGGAACGACCTACCTCCCGAACTCTGAGTCATCTCTGACCTCCGCCTGTTCCGCCAGCACCTAAAAACGCACTTTTTTCATCTAGCCGGCCTGGCATGATCTACCCGACTCTGAACTGGCTTTTAGTGATCAATGTTTTAATTTTTGGGGTTTTAATGAGGTTTTAGCGCAGGATGGGGTTTAATATAGTTTTAATAGGTTTTTGTATTTTGTATATTTGTATATTTATGTTTTTAATTTTCCTGTGCGCCGCCCCAGGTCCCCTGGTGGGAGATGGGCCCGGGATACAAATACAAAAATAAATAAATATTTGGGTGGGTGTGCCAGGGGAAAAAAATCTCCATTCCCCCGCCACTCTGTAGCCAGCCAGAGGTGGCAGTTCCTGGTTCTCCAAACTACTCAAAATTTCCGCTACCGGTTCTCCAGAACCTGTCAGAACCTGCTACATTTCACCCCTGGCTCCACCCCATTTTTGGCCCTGCTCCTGACCTATTCAGTACCGTTATTATTAATGTGTGACTAGAGGATTAACCAACTTGATGGAATGATAGGGATCATCCCGCATTGGTAGATGGCTGTTGACCATGAACGCTCCATGCCTTTCAGCCAATAGGACATTTCAGCACGCCAGTTGTAAAGGTACATAACACACAACAAAGGGAAAGAGAGAGACTATTCATTTCCTGCTAATGGGCTTCCAGGAGGAATCCGATTGGTCACCGTTGGAGCGGACTGCAGAATCGATGTGTGTTTGATCTGAGCCAGGAAAGACCTTGTTATGGTAACACAAGAGGGCTGTCAAAGAGATGGGCAACATTATGTTTCTTTTCTACCCCTCTCTCCCCTTCCTCCCCCCACGTCAAAAGACAGTGATGAAAACTGACTTCCCATTCTCCTAACCAGGATCTAGGGATAGCTTTTTAATCTCGCAGGACTAATTAGGCCAAATCATACTTTAGTGCTTTCCGTTTGCTTTCTGTATCTCCACATGTATTCCCACCATCGGTGTCTTCATGTCAGAACAGCGAAATGGATTACTTTCTTTTCTTGCTATAACAGGAGACCAATTCCGTAAACGATGACACCCTTCCCAACATCCCATCAAAGATAAAGGGAGATGTTCAAGTTGAACTCAACTCCTGGTGACCTCAAGGATACGTCCATGTGATTTTCTTCCCAAGAGAAGAGGTTTTGTCACTGCCTTCTTCCAACTATCTTCCTTCTCCCCCAAAGTTTCTCTCTTTGATTCTTAATTATTAAGTTCTTTGAGTACTTAATTAAATATTAATGTGCAATAGACCAACTCTTTGACCGTGATGCTTCCTATCGTAGCTAGCAAGGGAATTTGATTGGTTCTGTACCATTTGAGTCCCATAGCTCAATCTTAGTAGATAGAGACATGCAAATCCCTTCCAAAGGTTTCACTTTTTCACCCATCCCACCCAATATATTTAAATGGTTGTCTACTTGGAGTCCTAGTAGACAACCATTTAAATATGAGCCAGCCGTGTGCAGCAGCTGCCAAAAAAGCCAACACAGTTCTAGGCTGCATAAACAGAGGGATAGACTCTAGATCACGTGAAGTGTTAATGCCACTGTATAGTGCCTTGGTAAGGCCACACTTGGAATACTGCATGCAGTTTTGGTCACCACGATGTAGAAAAGATGTGGAGACTCTAGAAAGAGTGCAGAGAAGAGCAACAAAGATGATTAGGGGACTGGAGACTAAAACATATGAAGAGCAACAAAGATGATTAGGGGACTGGAGACTAAAACATATGAAGAACAGTTGCAGGAACTGGGTATGTCTAGTTTAATAAAAAGAAGGACTAGGGGAGACATGAGAGCAGTGTTCCAATATCTCAGAGGTTGCCACAAAGAAGAGGGAGTCAAACTATTCTCCAAAGCACCTGAGGGCAGAACAAGAAGCAATGGGTGGAAACTAATCAAGAAGAGAAGCAACTTAGAACTGAAGAGAAATTTCCTGACAGTTAGAACAATTAATCAGTGGAACAGCTTGCCACCAGAAGTTGTGAATGCCCCAACACTGCAAGTCTTCAAGAAGATGTTGGATAGCCATTTGTCTGAAATGGTATAGGGTTTCCTGCCTAGGCAGGGAGTTGGACTAGATGACCTCCAAGGTCCCTTCCAACTCTGCTATTGTATTATAATACAGGCATTACCAAGGGAGGAGAGAAGCTGTAGAGATAACTCTTATTTCTGTCTTAATTGTAGTCCATGCTTTCAACGTCTCATGGGAATCGGTGAACCCATCTCCTCTGAATGGCTTCTGCCCAATAACACTTGCTAGCACTTGCACCTAGACTTATATACTACTTCACAGTGCTTTAGAGCTCCCTCTAAGCAGTTCATAGAGTCAGAATGTTGCCTACAACAATCTGGGTCCTCATTTTATCCACCTCGGAAGGATGGAAGGCTGAGTCAACCTTGAGCCTGGGGAGATTCGATCTGCCAAACTGCTGGCAGCTGGTGATCAGCAGAGGTAGTCTGCAGTACTGAACTCTGACCACTGCACCACTGTGGCTCTAGCCACCGCACCAATAAAAAATGGAATGGAAGGTTCCTTCTGAGTTCTGACCACTAGTTATTATTATCACCAGATCTTCCTTATTGCTGTTCCCCTTCTCTGGAACAACACATCAACGGAGATCAGAGCAGCCTCCAAACTGGCTAGGATTCCAGAAATCTATGAAGAACTGGATTCCTCAGCAGAGCAAGTGGCTACGGAGCTATGTTGGGGCACAGTTCTTCCCACCCAAAAATAACACCTAGTTTCCAGGGCTGCAAATCAGGGGTGGGATTCAGCCTGTTTGGACCAGTTCCGGTGAACCGGATGTTAATTTTACATCTGGTTTGCTGAACCAGTAGTTCCAAGGACTGGCTGGCCCTGCCCATCCAGCTCTGCCCCCTCCCAGGAGTCTCCACGCAGCCTGTTTTGGAGGTCATGTAAGTGCAGGGCCCGTAGGGAGGCTCTGGGAGAGTGAAAAACAGGTCTCTCAGAAGTTCCAAAAGTCCAGAAACGGGCTTGTTTCCGGCCTCCGGAGCTCAGGGGAGGACATTTCCGCCCCCCTGGGGTCTCGAAGAAAGCCTCCAGAGACTGAGGAACACGAAGACACACACATACACACACACACACACACACACCATGGTGCAGGAGGCCAAGTAGGCCACACCCACCCAGCAACTGGGCAGAGAACCAGTTGCTAACATTTTTCAATCTCACCCCTTCTGCAAGCATCCTTTTTTTTGGCTTACTGAATGTTGAAAAGGATGTGATGTTCTCTCTGGATAATTAGGAGAGCCAGAAATATGGATGCACCATAGATCCAGGTCTATGCTCTACCTATCCCTGCGGTGGACTATCCTCTCGGAATCTGACTGTGGCTTTGGCTTGGCCAGTTAACGTATGGGCTCTGTGGTCCATTGGTGCTTTAACCCCTCTGCAGAATTAGGCTTCTGAGGTCTTGGGTGTCCTCAGCCTCCGATCTTCCCCGGGAGGTAATTAGTTTCCATTTAGAAGGATGACAAATTGACGGGCAGGGCTCTTGCTGAGCTGAGGAGGGAAGCTAAACAGGGCTGGCAGTGGGCCCCTGGCAAGCTACATTTGTAAGCCTGTCAATGCATTTTACAGTTTCTGAATTTAATCACTCACCAGCAGGAGTGGCACGACACTGCTGGTGGTGGTGGGGGAGAAAGAAGCGGGGTGGGTGGGGGATCTGAAAGAAGAAACGAGAAGAAACAAACCCCACCCCCCCAAACACACGCCCAGGCCTCCTCTTCCTCTCGCAACTTCATTATCGCCTCTCGAAAGCACGCCGAGGTGTGAAATGGGTGAGCTGCACCGATGCCTCGGTTAACGGCCAGGAGAGGAGGAGGGGGAGGAGGGAGAAAAAGTCGCACATCATTAGGAACGGAATAAACGATACCGAGGCGCAGAGCAGAAATGATTTGATTAGCAATTTCCAGTTTTGAAAAGACCTGGATGCGAACCAAATGACTAGGCAGAAGGTGCGATGGAGTTTTTAATTGCTGTAGCTGCACAGGGAGACGCAATGATTTGTGACACATAATACAGCACACGACGCCGACGCTAATAACTGTTAATTAACTGTGGCAGTCATATACTCTCAAAATGCACATATGAGTTACCATAATTTCTCGATTAAAAGCTGCACCGCGAGGAGCCAAAAAAAGAAGAGCGCTTGATGGGATGGAGGAAGGGCGAAGGGGGTGTGAGAGAGCCATTATCCTCTTCTTCTTTTTTTAATGTAACCTTTCTTTGGAGCGTATTTGCAAAACCCCATTACAGTGCTGAGCATCTAGAAAACACCAGGCATCCAAACGGATTTCTGCCAAAAAATGCGAAGCGGTTCCTGAATGAACCTTTTCCTCTAGAGGAGCAGTTATTAATTCTGAAAGACCATTCCTGCACCACGCCATCTGGCAGGCTGCTAAGAATCCAGGAGAAAGCACACTCTGAAAGCTTATTCCTAGATCCCCGCTTGCCCCAACACCATCATTCATGGGCCAATGTTCTCCTTTCTGCTCATTTTCGACTTTGGGAAGGGGAAAATATTTTGAGTCGCTGCGGGGAGAGGAATACATAGAAATGAGAAAGTGGTGGGGCCTGTAATGAAGGAAAGGAGCAACATTAATAATAATAATAATAATAATAATTTAATTTTATATCCCGCTCTCTCTCCCCAAGGGGACTCGAGGCGGGGCACAGGCAATTAAAAATACAAATAAAACCACAGACAAATACAAAATACAAAGTTAAAAATAAATTAAATTGATCCTGCGCTAAAACTCATAAACTAAACTAAAAATTACCCCTAAAAACCCCTAACCTAAAAAGAGACTACCCAAGGCCGGCCAGACGAAAAAAGTGCGTCTTTAATTTTAAGCGGAAGGAGCGGAGGTCCGTGGTTGTCCTGATATCGGGGGGAAGGTCATTCCAGAGGGCTGGGCCCGCCACAGAGAAGGCCCTTCCCCTGGGCGCCGCCCGCTGACCAAGTCTAGTGGACGGCACCCGGAGAAGTCCCTCTCTGTGGGAGCGAATCGGCCGTGAGGATGTATGGGGCAGGATCCGATCCCGCAGGTAGCTAGGTCCCGAGCCATGGAGCGCTTTGAAGATGGTAATTAACACCTTGAAGCGCACCCGGAAGACGACAGGTAGCCAGTGCAGCTCGCGCAAGAGCGGTGTTACGTGGGCAAACCTAGACGTGCCCATAATTGCTCGCGCGGCTGCATTCTGGACCAACTGAAGCCTCCGGGTACACCTCAAGGGGAGCCCCATGTAGAGGGAGTTGCAATAATCCAGTCGGATTAATCATTAATAATGATGTTTAATGTATTGTATGTTTGTTTAATGTATTGTATTTGGGTACAAGGGGGAGGGGGAGGGGGTTGTTTCTTGTGGCTGCTGTTGTGGAGAGATGGATGGATGCCTGGATGGACAGACAGATACCAAATGTTCTTCCGTTTACCTGTTGTACATAGAATGGAATGTGCATTGCATTCTTTGCTTCAGGCAGCAGCATGTCTTGGCTCAATCCAGGTTTAGTTATTCATTTCCTCAAAGTATATTATTAAGTTTCTCAATACACTTGAGATGGGAATCAGAAGTTAATATCGGCAATGTCAATAGTGATAGTTGCTTCTACAGATAGAGAGTGTCCAGAAGAGAGAGTGGAAGAAATGGCAGGAGAAGAACAAGTTTTATTTGATAAGAGTTGACACTGAAACTTGCTACAAGGGCAATGCAGAAAAAGACGTCTCCTTGGAACTACAAAAGGAATTGTTTGATGCTTTAAAAATCAAAAGGGAATTACCAATAATAAACCAAGAGAATGAGCCGGATAGTTCTTTTATATTGGATTTACAAAAGAAGTTTGTCAAAGCTTGGATGAATCTTGTGAGAAGGGGCAGAAAAGAATAAAATTAAATCTGCAACATTAAATGAAGTTCTACAACATTACTTGAATAGAGTCAAGACGGTTAGAAGAAAAAGGAAGAAATAGAAAATTGATTTATTTGATCCAGGTTGAAACAAATAGGTTATTTCTCGCAACCCCTGATGCACTTTTTCTGACATTGGGACTGAAATGACAATGCTTTATGGATTGATTTATACTGTCATGTGGTCTTTTACATACACTCAAGTCAGTGGGCTCCAAAATCCAAGAGAGCCAAAACTATCACACAGGTCCTAAAACACACACACACACATTCAAAGGCTGTACTCACTACTGCACTCTTTCCCATCTCTACTATATCTGCTACTGCAATTCTTACTTATGAGTCCTACTGCTGGAGAATGGACTCAGATTCCGCTTTAGGCAGCTTCAGGAACACACATAAACACACACCACAGCAACCTGCTGTTCTCTGCTAAGCTTTTATGGTCAACAGTTGTTGCACTGGCTAGGGAGAGACCTTAAGTGGACAGGGCAACAGCAGCACAGGTGCTGGCCATTTTGTAAGCAGTCTGTCCTCTCACACATATATTGTGTAGCACATGTAAACAGAATAAGAGTTGTAAGGGACCTTGGATGTCTGCCAGTCCAGACATGTCAAACACACCGTCTGCGGGCCAGGTCTGGTCCATGATAGGCCCAGCGTTGTTCCGCAGGGCTGTCCCAGAATCAGCAAGGGACTGGTCCCTGCCATCCTGGCCGCGGCCAACTAGTTGGCCATGATGACCAGGCCATACCCACCCCAGCCCCCCAAGGTTCTGATACGGCCTGCAATGGGATCAAATTTGATACCTCTGTGCTAGTCCAACCCCATGTTCAGGCAGGAAGTCCTATACCATTTCCAATCTGTTCTTAAAATCCTCCAGTGATGGAGCACCCACAACTTCTGAAGACAAGCCATTCCACTAGTTTATTGTTCTAAGTGTCAGGTAAGCTCTCCTTGGTTCTAGGTTTCCACCATTGCTTCTTGTCCTGCCCTCAAGTGCTTTGGAGAATAGCTTGACTCCCTCTTCTGTGGGGCAACCTCTGAGCTATCGAAACACTGCTATCCTATCTTTCCTTCTTTTCATCAAACTAGACATACCCAGTTCCTGCAACCGTTCTTCATATGTTTTAGCCTGCAGTCCCCTAATCATCTTTGTTGCTCTTCTCTGCACTCTTTCTAGAGTCACCACATCTTTTTTATATTGTGTTGGCCAAAACTAGATGCAATGATTGAAGTGCAGTCTTACCAAGGTGTTATAAAGTGGTATTAACCTGTGCACTCGCAATTGTTATCTTGACTTTTGTTATGGACACACACACACACACACACACTGGCCAGTAATCCAATCCCAAAGGCCATCTCAACCCCTAGTCCTTATTTTAAGGCTAAAGTCATTGATAGTGAAAGTTTTAGGACCATGATGGAAAACCTGTGGCACATGTGCCCAAAGTGGCACATGAAGCCATGTCCCCTGGCACGCATGGGGTCACCCGGTCCTCTTCCAGGTTTCTGGCGCACGTGTGCATGTGATGATCAACTGGCCTTTGCACATTTGGCAGTGTCAGAAACTGGAAGACCTGGTGTTCCGATGGGAACATGCACGCTGGCCAGTTGATCAGCGCATGTGCATGCACATGCACGGCAGTAACCGGAAGACTTGCTGGCGTGCCAGAAACCAGAAGTTCGTTCTCCAGCACGGGCATGCCCCTTGAGCAGCACCTCCTCTTCCTGGTTGTGGCCCAGACGAGCGAGCGTGCAACACTCGGTGCTGAAAAGCTTCACCATCACTGTTTTAGGAGAAGTGGGTCTACCTTAACCAGCAGTGGCAACTTTTCTATTACCTTTTGTTAAGAATTATGGATTAAAAAAAACAATCCCTCTATGCTTGCCTAATGATGGTTGGCTGTGGAGCTGAGGAACCCAGGGCTGGTATGAGTTCATCAGCTGCAATGCTTTATCGCCTCTCCTCCGTTGTAAAAGTGACAAGTTGAACACATTATAAAGAGCTCAGATGTGCTATGTAGATGAAGCTTGAAGCAATATCTGCTTTCTCTCCATTATTTATGATGTCTGTATAATACAATGGACCGAGATTTAAACCATTGTGGTGCCGTTTGTTTTCCAGGCTTCCAACAGTATAGCGACGGTTCCCTCTCTTTGCAGAGAATTGCATCTCTGTTACATATTAATCAAAAGCACACCCGCGTACGCACACACACACACACACACACACAGAGGCACAGCTTCTGCGGCTGCAAAGTAAAAGAAGGGAAAGATTAAAATGCTCGGCTTTTTTCCTCAGCTGTCAAGGACAGGCTATAAAATCATAATAAAGGCTTCTAAATAACGTGCATCTGACAGGACTCGGTTCAGCTACGCAGTCCTTTATGGGGGTTAACTACAAAATAACTCCCCGTGAGTGATTGGGAACAGGAACGCGTGTAATATTCTAATGCCAATGGCTACATAACTCTTCCCAAAGTTCACCCGATTCTGTTACTAGCAGCCTGGTGGCAGGAAAGCCTTCAGCATACCCAATGCATGCAAGAGGAGCTCCTTGAAGAGAGATGGCAACAGAGACAACGCCTTTTCGGTGAAGGAAAAGGGAGCTGGGTTGTTTTGTCTGAAATTGTATAGCAGTGACGGCTCACCCTTTTGTTGTGGCGAAAGCGCGTGCATGTGCAACAGTGCACATGTGCATGTTCACACCCGTAATGCAATGCGTGCGCAACCCCCCCACACCACCCCATCTCGCGTATGCATGCACAACTCTGCCCCACTCCCACACTCATGTACACGCAACCCTCACACCACGTTTTGGGCCTAGCAGGCCTCCCTGCAGCCTCCTGGAACCAAAAACAGGCTGCGGTGGAGGGGGCATACTACAGCCCCTCCCCACACACGGCCCGTTTTGGGCCTAGCAGGTCTCCCTGCAGCCTCCTGGAACCCAAAACAGGCTGCAGTGGAGGGGGCATACTACAGCCCCTCCCCACACACGGCCCGTTTTGGGCCTAGCAGGTCTCCCTGCAGCCTCCTGGAACCCAAAACAGGCTGCGGTGGAGGGGGCATACCACAGCCCCCCTATGGCCCGTTTTGGGCCTAGCAGGCCTTTCTGCAGCCTACTGGAACCAAAAGCAGGCTGCGGTGGAGGGGGCATACCACAGCCCTCCCACGGCCCGTTTTGGGCCTAGCAGGCCTCCCTGAAGCCTCCTGGAACCAAAACCAGACTGCGGTGGAAGGGGCATACCACAGCCCTCCCACAGCCCGTTTTGGGCCTAGTAGGCCTCCCTCATGCACATGTGCCGCAATGGGTGGCATGAGGACAATAAGGATAATCATCACTGCCCTAAAGCCATAGTGGCACAGAAGTTAGTATGCAATATTGCAGTATAGAATGCATGCTAATTCTGCCCACAGCCAGCAGTTCGATTCTGACTGGCTCAAGGTTGACTCAGCTTTCCATCCTTCTGAGATCAGTAACATGAGGATCCAGATTGTTGGGGGCAATAAAGCTGACTCTGTAAACCGCTTAGAGAGAGCTGTAAAGCACTGTAAAGCAGTATATAAGTCTAAGTGTTATTGCTATCTTTGTACTCGCTTGGCCAACAATCTTGATAGCTGCAAAATTGAACGTATGTCCTTGCTCATTGCAATGTGAGGCTACCAATGGGTATGGGTCTCCTCATCTGACTCCTTGCTTGTGTTCTTCCAACCTGGTATATTTGCCTTTATTCTATTATTCTTTTTCATCAAAAACAGAAGGCATGGAAGTATTATACCATCTTATCCAACTCCTGTTCCAACTTTGGGCAAACAAGGATCTCTAGCAAGTCCATAAGGAGGAAATGAATGAGCTCAACAGCTCCCTTTCCCCACCTCCGTCTTGTTTCCCTAGCAACTGGCATTAAGAAACACACAGATTCTGAAGACATATGTTCCATTTAGCACTTATTGCTAAAATCACTGACAGACCTATAGCTGTCCATGAATTTGTCTAATGTGTTGTAACAGCAACGTGTAGGTGTAATTACTAGGAAGATGTTCAAGGTATGAGATGGGTTCTGCTAATAGTTACACAGTGTTAATGAGGGAATGTTTATTGGAGAAACTTTCTTTTTCTAATCTTAGGGTAGCTGCTTTGATGTTGCCAGAAGAGGATGGATGGTAACATCAACAAAGTTCAGATGTGTATAAAATAGACCTATTTTTGATACTTAGGTGCAAATTTTGAAACGTGTTATTGCATTAGCAGAAGTACAAGGCATTTCACCCCAATGGAAAAGCTGCAGTTAGCTGAGTTAAGGAAGGAACTACCAAGTAGATTCCCACCAAGACTGAGGAGGCAAACCACTACTATATAAAAATCCCAAAGGTGCTTTTTCAAGAGTCAACAGGACTTTGGTTTTTTCTTGGAAGACGTTTCGCTTCTCAACCAAGAAGCTCCTCCAGCTCTGACTGGAGGATGGGGAGCTGAAGAAGCTTCTTGGATGAGGAGCAAAACGTCAACCAGAAAGTCCCCTTGACTCTTGAAAAAAAAAACCCACCTTCGGGACAACCATGATCTGGATGACTGAGAATCTCCATAGACATTTACTATATGGAAAGAGAACAAAGCTTCTAACACTGATGATGATAACTAGTTGGATAGTGAAATATTTGCAAGAAAACCACCAAACTCAGAGAATGCCAAGGACCCCACACTCCAACCCTGAGCTATAAATATTCTCTTCTGCTGGTAGGTGACTAAGTAGGTGACTGGTAGGCTGGTAGGTGACTAAGTGACTTCTGGTTTGCTCGGAGGGTCTTTTTTTGCTCTCCAGAGGCTTTAGGGAAGCCTCCTGAACGTCCCTGAAGCCTCTGGAGGGCCTCCAGGGGGTGGGGGAGACTGTTTTTGCCCTCCTCTGGAGACTGGGGAGGGTGAAAAAAGCATGCAAAAAATGGAAGGGAGTGCCTTTAGTGTACGCATGCCCACTGGGGGTGTCGCACATTGCATTATGGGTGCGGTTACTGCGGTACTCCCACGCACGAACCCCCTGCGCTCCCCCCACTTATGGCACGCAAGTCAAAAAAGGTTAACTATTGCTGCCTTATGCTATGCAAGCATTGTAGCTATTTCACAGTGGTTAGAATGCAGTACTGCAGGCTAACTCACTGCTCACTCTAGGACAGTGATAGCTAATCTTTTTGTCATCATGTGCTAAAAGCTGGGGGGGAGTGCGGGAGATGGGGACATGCACGCATGTGTCCCCACCCATAATTCAATGCGCCCACCTTCCACGCATGCAACTCCCCCGCTCCACTTCCCCCGTTTTTGGCATGCAATGGCAGAGTGGATCCATTTTTCGCTCTCCCCAGGCTCCAGAGCCTTTCTAGGAGCCTGGGTTGGGCGAAAATGGTTTTCCCCACCCATCCAGAGGCAGAAAAGAGCCTGCTTCCTGAATTCTGGTGAACCCAGAAGGCCCAAAAATCAGCTGGCCGGTGCACTCATGTGTGCTGGAGCAGAGCTCACATGCCCACCGATATGGCTCCATGTGCCACCTGCGGCATGTGTGCCATAGGTTCACCATCACAGCTCTAGGAGTTCGATTCTGAGAAGCTCAAGGTTGACTCGGCCTTCCATCCTTCTGAGGGGACCCAGATTTTACCCAGGTAAAATGAGGACCCAGATTGTTGGGGGCCATAGGCTGACTCTGTAAACCGCTTAGAGAGGGCTGGGAAGCGGTCTATAAGTCTAAGTCCCATTGTTATTTCATCTGATTCTAATAAGAGTTCCCTACTTTTGATGAAGCCTCCATGAAATAAAGCGTTTCCATATCTCCATGGCCCGGTCAGCTGAAGTTGGCTGAATATGTTTCCCTTTCCTTTCTACGTAACTATGACTTACAGACAGTTCTGGCTTAATCATAGCTTCCCTTGCTAGCAGATTACCAGTGTTTAGTATCACCTTTGTACTGCACCCTCAAATATACCAATAGCACAATAGCATTGATCAAGTGTTAGAAACATCCCTACCACACATATTTCTTAAGTCATTTCCAAAGGTCTGTTAGGTAATGGACATTACTAATAGGTAATGTCTTGTTTTGAAATAAGGCTGTAAGCCAAAATTCACTCATGAATCTAAGGACTCTCGTCCCTCTTCAGCGATGAGTTGAGACAAGTTCTATTTTTCACAGAAGACCTCCTATTTTCTCTAGTAATGGAAGTGGGAGGAATTCATCCCTTCCCTCAAGGCCTCATACATCTTCCCAGTAATGCCATACAGCCTACATGCCATGGGATTAGAAGTGTTTCTGTTATAAGTATTGATGTTGTCAACCCTGATGAAATGAAACATACCATAATTAAATATAATTCCAACATTGATTGGAACATAATTCAGTTGTGTAATCTTTGAGCTTCGTTTGTACTGTAAATCCCTTTTGTTTTGTATGGGGTTTTTTTGTTGTTAGTGTCATAAGAGCCAATTGTCAGGCCTGCAGCCATTTTTTTTCCAGATCTTTGGCCTGCCACACTTTCTATTATTCTACTCTGCATTTTCTATTGTAGGAAAATGGGAGGGGGGATTGTAGGATGAGATGCAATATAGCCAAAACAAAAATCTTTCTAGAAATCCAAGGTCATCCTTTGTCTCTGCACCTCTGCACCTGACCGGAACTGAATGGGTGGAACTGCCAGCATGGCAGTGGGAGATTGGACCATATGATGGACTTGTGGGTGTGGTGGGCAAGATCTTGAACTTTCAACTAGGTGGGGAAAACTGGGAAGCTTTCAGATTCGGGTTTCCCCAGATGGGCCAACATGGCTCTCTTAATAAATTGGAACTTTGAGCAATACTTTGCCTTGGACTCTGATTTACTTTTGGATGCTATTTGGAACCCTGACATTAATGTACAAAGTATGAAAGTTTCTTCTTCACTAAAAGGGTTGGATTTCAGAAGTTAATGTTCATTAAATGACAGAGAGAGCTGCATACAAATCCAACCTTTTTGTTGCCATCTAGCGATTGTCCACATTTATTTTTTTGCAGCCCAGGTATATTTTATTTTCCCCAAAGTCGGAGTGAAATTACAATTTTGTCAAGGTTTATTTATTTGTCTAGTGTATGTAGATTTGTGAATATTTTAGTGCAGCTCATTTCGCTGCAGATAAAACACAGAGGAAAAGATACCGCTAACAAACGGGGCTCTGAACAAATTATGCACTCTTAATTCTGGAATAATTTTGAAAAGAGTTCTTATCTGAACTGGAATTCAGAAGACATTGGCTGGAGAGCAAAGCAAGCCCATCACAGAGAAAATTCATCAATTCTTAGTTAGAACATGGTGAATTTATCTCTCTCTCTATAAGCCTTATATTAACACACTCTGATGCTAAGGCAGGGGTAGGGAACTATGGCTCTTTTATGACTCATGGACTTCACTACCCAGAATTCCTGAGCCAGCCATAGTCATAAAAGCATGGCTGGCTCAGGAATTCTGGGTATTGCAGTCCATGAGTCATAAAAGAGCCATAGTTCCCTACCCTGTGCTAAGGAGTTAGACCAGGGGTGTCCAAACTTGAGAACTTTAAGACTTGTGGACTTCAATTCCCAGAATTCCCCAGCCAGCCCTGCTGGCTGGGGAATTCTGGGAATTGGAGTCCATAAGTCTTAAAGTTCCCAAGTTTGGACGCCCCTGAGTTAGACATTCTACTACCCCTTCTCACCTGAAAAGTTTATAGTTTATAGTTTATTTGATTTATATACCGCCCTTCTCCCTTTTGGGACTCAGGGCGGTGTACAGCCACCATAAAATAAACGGTACAAAATCTAAAACAATATGTTAAAAAGATATTAAATAAATGGCCTACATTTTAAAACCCCATACTAAAATCACTATAAAATCCCTTTAAAAACTACCTTTAAAAGAACTCTGTTCCAACTGTCAATTGCCTCACATTCCGTTACCTCAGTTCAAAATGGCAGACTTTCCACTCCTTCACTCAGGAGTGGTCTGGGCACTTAGAGTAAAATATCCAAATCCTGGAGGGATTCTTTTCACCACTCTTGTGGAACTTCATGGGTCAAAGGATCATAGTGTAAGACCCATACGGGCAATTTTCTTTTCCTTCCTTCCTTCCTTCCTTCCTTCCTTCCTTCCTTCCTTCCTTCCTTCCTTCCTTCCTTTCTTCCCTCCCTCCCTCCCTCCCTCCCTCCCTCCCTCCCTCCCTCCCTTTCAGGCTGAAGATGAATTAGGGCCAGGGGTCTGCAAAGTTGGCTCTTTTAAGACTGGTGGACTTCAACTCCCAGAATTCCCCAGCCAGCCAAGCTGGCTGGGGAATTCTGGGAGTTGAAGTCCACCAGTCTTAAAAGAGCCAACTTTGCAGACCCCTGAATTAGGCCAAACTCCTTCCAATGCACATGAAGGTTTGTACCTGAAACACAACACTAATTTTTCCACTCGCAAGAAAAGGACTCCCTGGGTCCTTCGTGGAGAAGGGCGAGATATATATGTGATTAAAATAAAAATAAAAAAAGATGTACCAACTTTTTCCAACCTAACGGTGGTAGGTCCAAAAAACAACCCAAAGCTGGCTGTGGATTTTGGAAGTTGTAGACAGGCTCATTCATAGGCATAGAATCAAGATCACGTGAAGTGTTAATACCACTTTATAATCCCTTGGTAAGGCCACACTTGGAATACGGCATTCAGTTTTGGTCATCACGGTATAAAAAAGATGCGGAGACTCTAGAAAGAGTGCAGAGAAGAGCAACAAAGATGATTAGGGGACTGGAGGCTAAAACATATAAAGAATGGTTGTTAGGGGAGACATGATAGCAGTGTTCCAATATCTCAGGGGCTGCCACAAAGAAGAGGGAGTCAAGCTATTCTCCAAAGCACCTGAAGGCAGGACAAGAAGCAATGGGTGGAAAATAATCAAGGAAAGAAGCAACCTAGAAGTAAGGAGAATTTTCCTGATACTTAGAACAGTTAATCAGTAGTACAACATGCCTCCAGAAGTTATGTATGTTCCAACACTGAAGAAATTGGACAACCATTTGTCTGAAATGGTATAGGGCCGTGATGGTAACCTATGGCACGCGTGCCACAGGTGGCACGCGGAGCCATTTGGCACGTGAGGCGCTGCCCTGTCAGCTGAATTTGCCCTTTTTTGAAGCCATTTTTCACCCTCTCCAGGCTCCAGGGGCTTTATAGCAGCCTGGGAACGGCGAAAAGAGCCCCCACCCCACCCCCGGAGCCCTCCGGAGGCTTCATGAACGTCCCTGAAGCCTCTGAAGCATTCAAAACAATGCTCCGACCAAACAGGAAATGACCTCCAATTTGCTCGGAGTGTTGTTTTGAGCGCTCCGGAGACTTCAAGGATGCCTCCTGAAAGTCTCTGAAACCTCTGGAGCGCTCAAAACGACGCTCCGAGAAAATCAGAGATCACGTCCAGTTTGGTCGGAGCGTTGTTTTGAAGGTCTCTTGAAGGTTTTGAAGGTCTCTGAAGCCTCCGGAGGGCCTCTGGGGGGGCAGGGGAGGCTGTTTTTGCCCGCCCCAGGCTCCTATAAAGCCTCTGGAGCCTGGGGAGGGCGAAAAGAGCATGCAAAAAATGGGGGGGAACGCCTGTACTGTGTGCATGCGCACTGGGGGCGGGGGGATCACGCATTGCGTTATGGGTGTGGCACACCCGCGCACAACCCCCCTGCGCTCCCCCCACTTATGGCACGCGAGCCAAAAATGGTTCGCCATCACTGGTATAGGGTTTCCTGCCTAAGCAGGGGGTTGGATTAGAAGACCTCCGAGGTCCCTTCCAACTCTGTTATTCTATTCTATCCTAATTCGGAGGTACCAGTTGCAAAATGCCATGCCACGTAATCAGTGCAGTCCTTTTTCCTGGCTGTTGACTTTGCTGCAAGTGTTAGGCTCCCACTTCCCAACCCCTGGCAGACTTGTGCTGATTATTCAGATAATCACGGAAGGGCTCCTGATTGCCTTTCGTTTGGAGGAGGTAATATATACCATTGAAATTCAGATAAGCCCCTTCTCCTCCCCTTATCCCACCCTTTCTTAGCCATCACAAAGGCTTAAAAGACCAGGAAGGAACAGGTCACACCAAGTGCAGGCACTAACCATCCAGCTTCCTGCTCTCCGAGGGGCTTTCCATCCTACCACTGCTGACCTATCAGCAGGAGATGGTCTCATTATCTTCCTTATCATTAGACACCAGCGCAAGGTTTCACACCTGCTGCCCTATTGTGGCAGAGTTACAGCTCAGGGGGGAAATTCAAAATAGAACTGTTGGCCTTGCTCTAAGAGGCCTGCTCCCTTCTCTTTTTCTCTCTCTCTTACACCCCCCCACCCCCACCCCCAATGCCATTACATTTAATAAGAGGATTTGGTCAAGATCTAGTTGCTCTAGTGTGGCCCTCAAGAGAGTTCCCTTTGATCTTTCTCCTCCGTAAGGCTATAACATAATCAATGGTCGAGCTCAAAGGTCTCTGGGTGGCTCATCATATCACTTCACAACAGTGAACAGATGCTCCCAGGAAGCTTATAAGGGCCAGTAGAAGACACTGGCCAACCCTTAGCATCTGTCCCTTGGGGTCTGGTAATTGGAGATGCATGGACTCCAACTTGGACATTCCATTCTCAGCTGTCACTGCTAATAGCCAGGAAGTTATCTGTCTTGAATTCGTCTAATTCTTTTTCAAAGCCGGCTAACCTTAGGCTCATGAAGACCTTCGTGGCAATTGATTCCATATTTCCTGACTCTAAGGCAGGGGTGTCCGACCTTGGCATCTTGAAGACTTGTGGACTTCAGCTCCCAGAATTCCCCAGCCAGCATGGCTGGCTAGAGAAGTCTAAGAGTGGAATTCCACAGGTCTTCAAGTTGCCAAGGTTGGACACCTCAGATCTAAAGGCATGACCGTGAAATGCTTCACTTAAATTCTTAAATTATAGGGGGGGGGGTGTTCTTTTCATTATTCCTCCCATTCCTTATCCCCATTTTCAATTATCATCTACCATATCCTTTGATGATCAGTTAGAAATGAATGCAACATTCCGAAGTTTGATTGGGATTTTGTATTCTTTGCACCTCATTCTTAATTTTATTCCATCTCATTTCTTCATCAGTGTCCAATCATAGGATGGGCAGCCTCAGTGGCGGATGAAGGCTCATCGGTGCCCTAAGCACTGACAAATCTTGGTGTCCCCCTTCTTTTTACATACTGTACAAATCTTCATTGGTTTTGTTTTCTTTCTCAACTACGTGGTGCCCCCTCAGGCATCCCTTAGCACGTGCTTCGTCTGCTTAATGCTTAATACACCACTGAGCAGTTCTGCAAACAAACTTGTACAAATGGCCATGTACATTTCTCCCAATACAACTATGCCTTTTACCTCACAAAAGGTTTTTAATAATGGATCCTCCTAATGTGGTTGATACAAGGCACACATTTCTAGATGCAAAGAGAACACTCTCTAGATCAGAGGCTCCCAAACTTGTCAACTTTAAGACTTGTGGACTTCAACTCCCAGAATTCTGGGAGTTGAAGTCCACAAGTCTTAAAGTTGACAAGTTTGGGAACCTCTGCTCTAGATAGAATGGGATCTCTAATTGGCAGATGATACCAAGCTGGCAGGAAAAGCCAACACTCCAGAAGATAGGTTCAAGATACAGAACGATCTTGACAGAATTGAACAATGGGCCCCATCTAGCAAAATGAAATTAAATGATAAGAAAAGGAAGATTATACACTTAGACAAGAAAACCTAAACACACAAGTATAGAACAGGTGGTACCTGGCTCAACAGTATGCTGTTTCCCTGAAAATAAGACCTCCCCCGGATAATAAGCCCAGTTGGGATTTTGAGTACATGAGCTAAAATAAGCCCTCCCCCCAAAATAAGCCCTCCCCAAAAATATTGCAATATTGCAGCCATGAGGTGACCACGCTCACTGCCTCCTGCACTTCAAAAATAATAAGACCTTCCCAAAAATAAGGCCAGGCGCTTATTTGAAGGACCAAAAGAAAATAAGACCCTGTCTTATTTTGGGGGAAAGATGGTAATAACTGTGAGAGGGATCTTGGAGTCCTAGTGGACAATCACTTATGTATGTGCCAGCAGAGTGCTGCATCTACCAAAAAGGCCAATGCAATGCAATCCTAGGCTGCATTAACAGAGGGATAGAATCAAGATCGTGTGAAGTGTTAGTACCAGCCTCCATAAGATCACACTTGGAATATTGCATCCAGTGTTGGTTGCCACTATGTAAAAAAGAGTGCATAGAAAGGCAACAAAGAGGATTAGGGGATTGGAGGCTAAAACATATGAAGAATAGTTGAAGGAACTGGGCATGCCTGGTTCAATGAAAAGAAGGACCAGGGGAGACAAGATAGCAGTGTTCCGATATCTCAGGGGCTGCCACAAAGAAGAGGGAGTCAAGCTATTCTCCAAAGCACCTGAGGGCAGGACAAGAAGCAATGGGTGGAAACTAATCAAGGAGGGAACCAAACAAAAAATAAGGAGAAATTCTCCTGCAATCTATCCTCTCTCTCTAACAAAACAAAAACAAATTCATTTTACAGAATTCCCATCAGCTCTTTCTTCCAAGTAAGCCTTTCTATGACCTCTTCCTGCCACCGCCAGTTTTCAAATTATTTTCCTTCCATTGGAACGATCTTTCGTACAACCCCTCCTGATTGTTTCAGAGTTGTCATTTTTCTTCTGTCCGGTTAGCTTGTTTTTTTGTTTTATTTTATAATGTCTGCTGGTCTCCCTAAATAAGTTAATATTTTCTGGCTCCCTCTGAGCTCCAGAAGTGATGAAACCCGCCGAAGTTCGTTATTAGAGGAAGCAGACAATATGGTAGTGATGATGATGGTGACAATGATGATGATAGCTTTAACTGAGCAACTGGGTGATTTGAAAAAAATAAAATAAAGTGAACGAATACAAGCTAGGAAACGGACAATGTGAGGGCACTTTCTCTCTTATTGGCAATGTGTTTCCTAATCATTCTCAATGCTTTATTCACAACAACAAACTGGGTATTTGGTTTTGTTTTGTTGTGTATTTTTGCTTAGGGCTGTACCAGCTGCTATAGATTAACCAGGGAGGACTGAGTGGCCATTACACAAAGCCACCAACTCTATCATTCGGCCATATGGTCTGTTAGTAGAGAACCTGTTGCTTGCCAAGACTCAAACTGTTAGATGGAATTGCTTATAAACTGCAGCGTCTACCCTAGAAGGTATGGCTGCGGCGGGTAGATTTGGTGAGGCTCCAGAATATTCTATCACTTTGTTCTATCTGCTGCACCGCGTTGACCCCAGGCCGAATTCCGATTGGATTTCACACATGCCATTTGGCCCGTCTGAGAATCCTAAAGTGCTCCATCTTACAACCATGCTTGGAATGTCACCATAAGTGATAGCTTGCTATGAACGTAAAGGCAAATTCTTCCTTGAGTAATCTCAGCTCCTGCCGACTTCAGAAGCACATTCTGATTTTCTTGGCAATGCTATGGAAGTGTTTCACCAATGCTTTCTTCAGGATTGTTCTCTTTTACTTCTAAAGTACTTTACTTTAGCCTAAAACCCTGAGGTTGTTCTGACCGAGGCTTCCCAAGAGCATGAAGCAAACTCCTTGTCCTGACACCCCCCCCCCCCTTTTATTAATTGACTGTAAATTCTGCTCATTTATGTCCAGCAAAGTCTTTCAATGGAGGATTTACAGTCACAGACCTTATCTGGCTTGGAGAGCTGACAGGCCGATATCTTCAAAACCTGGCAAGGAGTCTCGGAGAGTCACAAACCAATTAAGCGAAGAAATTGTCTCCTGCAAACTCCACTCCCCTTTCGCCCCTCTTTTATTTTCTCTGGAAGCGGGCATTCATTGTCCACCTGTGGCCTTACTCCCAAGTCGACCCCTGTTCTTTAGCTGTTCCCTTCGTATGGCAACTCTTTGCAAATGCACACAGGGAACTGACTCCAGATGTTCATCTGACTCACTGATGTCTGACTGAAGGCAGCTGATAACTGTCAGACGGCTCTGGCCCCCTCTCTGCCTCTGACACAGAGCCCTCATCAGAGCCTTCCCCAGACTCCAGGACCGGCCCATGTTCCTCCCCAACCTCCTCGCTGTCCGAATCTGCTGCCAGCTCTGCTGGAGGGCTACAACAGAAGTTTCTGATGTTTTTTCATCTGAGTATCAGATCCAATCCTGTTGAGCTTATAAAATTAAACATATTTGGGCTGCAAAAAATGCTGTATTCAGTGTATAAGACGCACCCAAATTTTCAGCTTCTTTTTTGAGGGGAAAAAGGTATACGTCTTATACGCCAAAAAATATGGTTCATTCTCATCTGGCGTAATCTCAGTGCTATTGTAACTTTGAATGCTCACTCTGAATGGGTGTAAAATGAGATTACCTGCAGTTTACAAAACCATCTTGTTCCAATCAAGGACTGCAAAGGCTTAAAAAAACGACGACACAACTTCAAAAACAAAAACACAACTTCAGTGTGGTAGTGGTAAATTACGCGTAATCAAAATTGGCAGTCAGAACTTTTTCCATCTCTTTGGTCCTGTGTGGATGAGAGAGGGAAGATGGAATTCACAGACATGGTGTGAAGGTAACCTAGTTCCCATGGCTGATCATAATTTATCACACTGTATCAATAGCCCATTGTGATACAACTCTGCAGATCCCAGAGAAGACCCCTCAAATGAAATTGGGGAAATAATTTTTTTCTCCCCTTCCTTCCTTGCCTTCTAAGGTCATGTGATTTGCAAAATAAGGTCTTTGGGTAAGGATGCATGTGCCTTATTGATGCATGTGTCTATGTTAAAATCTTTTCCTCTTCAGTTTTTTAGTATTGAGTTTCCAGCTGTGAAATTCCCTTTCCAGCAATTTCTACCAAGCACCAATTTTAATGGTTTTTTCCAATGTTTTTCCAATAGTGGGGGGAAACACATGGTTTTGCTTCAGATTATTTACTTTATTGGATAGTAGCTCTACTGTGTGATTTTGCAGCCCTCTGCATTCTTTCATATTATCTGGGACAATCTTGCGCAGATCCCAGGCTTCTTAATGGCTATTTGCTGCAATGTGAGGATTAATGGAACACTTCGTTTCCAGATGGTGTTAATGTTGTATATATTCAACATACCTTCACAAAATCCTAGACTTATACAGTTAGCAATAACACTTAGACTTATATACCACTTTATAGTACTTTACAGCCCTCTCTAAGTGGTTTACAGAGTCAGCCTATTGCCCCCAACAATCTGGGTCCTCATTTTACCCACCTCGGAAGGATGTAAGGCTGAGTCAACCTTGAGCCTGGTGGGATTTGAACCACCAAATTTCAGGTTGCCAATTGTCAGTAGAAGTGGCCTGCAATACGGCATTCTAACCACTGTGCCACCGATACAGGGAAAGTATCTGGAGGTCTTCTAGTCCAATTTGCTATGTAAGGCAGGAATCCTCAGACTATCTCCGACAAATATTTGTCCAATGTTTGTTTGAAAACCTCAAATAAACATTTAAGGTCGTATTTGACCTTGGGAGCCCGAGGTGGACATGAACAGGATGGGCATGGCCAGCTTGATGTAACTTGTGTTGGGGCACCTGTGGTGGCCAAGTGCTAAAGCAGGACTTCTCTCAGACCCTCCCTCACTCTCATTATAATCTGCTTGCTTCCTTCCTTCCTTCCTTCCTTCCTTCCTTCCTTCCTTCCTCCCTCCCTCCCTCCCTCCCTCCCTCCCTCCCTCCCTCCCATCCTAGCTTTTCTCATTCCCCTCCATTTTCCAATTTTCTCTCTTTTTTCAATTTACTCTGAATTAAAAAAGGAACAGGCATCAAAATTGTTTTAATATTATGCATATTTTGTTGTGTAGTTTTGGGTCAAGATTAATACTACCATTATCTGGGGCCTGAGAGAAAACTGCTTCCAGATGCACCAATTGACTCAAGACTTACAAATTAAAACCCTCAGAGAGGGCTGTGAAGCACTGTGAAGCGGTCTATAAGTCTAAGTGCTGTTTCTATTGCTACGACGGCATTGATAAAAGTGACTAAAGATCGTTTCTAACACTGATGACTGTTGCAGCATGCATATGGCAACATGATCAAATTTCAGACGCTCAGCAATTGACTCATATTTATAACTTTTACAACCTTCTAACAAGCAAAGTCAATGGGGAAGCCAGGTTCACTTAACAACTGTGTAACTAACTTAATAATGGCACTTAACAACTGTGGTAAAATGGGAAAAAATCACTTAACAACGATCATGCTTTGCCACAGAAATTTGGGGCTACATTGTGGTCACAAACCAAGGACCACTTTTATTAAACTTTGAAAGGTCTCTGAGTATAACCCAGCTGGGACTCTTCTAACCTTCATAATAACCCAATCATGGTTTCCAGTGTCACCGCTCTGGGCATCATTCTAGAATAGAATAGAATAGAAGAGAAGAGAAGAGAATAACAGAGTTGGAAGGGATCTTGGATATCTTCAAGTCCAACCCCCTGCTTAAGCAGGAAGCCCTACACAACTACAGACAAATGTTCATCCAACATCTTCTTAAAAACTTCCAGTGTTGAAGCATTTACAACTTCTGGAGGCAAATTGTTCTACTGATTCATTGTTCTAACAGTCAGGAAATTTCTCCTCAGTTCTAAGTTGCTTCTCTCCTTGATTAGTTGCCACCCATTGCTTCTTGTCCTGCCCTCAGGTGCTTTGGAAAATAGCTTGACTCCCTCTTCTTTGTGGCAGCCCCTGAGATATTGGAACACTGCTATCATGTCTCACCTGGTCCTTCTTTTCATTAAACTAGACATACCCAGTTCCTGCAACCATTCTTCATATGGTTTAGTCTCCAGTCCCCTAATCATCTTTATTGTTCTTCTCTGCCCTCTTTCTAGAGCAGGGCTCTCAAACTCAATTTACCTGGGGGCTGCTGGAGGCAGAGTCTGGCTGAGGCTGGGCCGCATAAGGGATTCACTCCCCCTGCGGGCCACACTAATATTATACTTTCATATCACAGTGGGGGCCACAAGATACCGTCTTGCAGGCCGCAATTGGCCCGCGGGCCGCGAGTTTGATACCCCTGTTCTAGAGTCTCCACATCTTTTCTACATCTTGGTGACCAAAACTGAATGCAGTATTCCAACTGTGGCACTTACCAAGGCATTATAAAGTGGGATTAACACTTCACGTGATCTTGATTCTACCCCTCTGTTTATGCAGCCTAGAACTGTGTTGGCTTTTTTGGCAGCTGCTGCACACGGCTGGCTCCTATTTAAATGTCTGTCCACTAGGACTCCAAGATCCCTCTCACAGTTGCCACTATTGAGCAAGGCGCCACCTGTATTGTATCGGGGGGGGGGGAGGCTGGGCTGCTTCCTCCGGCTTCCCTCCCATGTGCCCTCCACTGTTTTGCACCCAACGTGCTCCCCGCCAACGCTATCTGTATCCATTTTAACCAGCTTATTTGTCCCCCTGCTCCACGCGCCTGTGAAACAGCAGGCAGGAGCCCAGCTCTAAAGCCGCAATGAAGTATTAACTCATACAGAACACAGTTTGTCTCCAAGGGTTTTCCTGCCCCCCTTCGTCATCCTATGTTGACATTTTAATCGTGCTTTTGTGGAAGCCGGCTGGCAGTATGTCATCAGGAATGGCGCGGCAAGGGGCCAGCCAGGGCTGCTCGCTGTGGCGGCTGCCGAGGGACGCAGCCTATTCTGACAGACTGAGCAATAATCTGAACTTACTGCACTGAGCCAGTGGGACATCAGCCGGGCCGCTTTATCTTCTTCATTAAAGTGTGCTCAGGAAAAAAAAAAAAATCCATTTTCCTTTAAAGTCTCAGGAACAGATGGAGTAAAATTAATTGCGCCATTAAGTCCCGATAGACAATACCGGAGTGGTTTTCTTTCAACAGTGCATGCGTGTTACAAAGTGCTCTTCGTAAAAGGCAATTACTGCAACATTTGCCATAAAATAAAGGTTGCTTTAATGGGCAATAAACACAGGCTTCAAATTTTGTATGAAATGGATCTCCAAAGGGCGCTGTTATGCGCGGCTCAAAGGCACAACCGACTTTAAGCATTTCGGCAGTGGCTCGGCTGCGCTCTCGGAGAACAATGATTTCTAAGACTCCTGGATGAAGATTTGGTCTGTTCCGCGTGGGTGGAGGGCATGTGTGGGGTGTGTAGGTTTGGGTAGGCACGTATGCAAACCTGAATTATGCAGGGGCCTTCATTGCAGGCTTTTTGTGTGTACACACACACACACACACACACACACACACACAGATTTCTCCACCCACCCCCTCCAACCTGCTCAGGAAATCATGATGGGAGAAAAAGTCTCCAGCAGCTGGGATGTTGGTTGCAGAAATTACATCAAAACTGCCAGTAACAAGGCAGCTGAGCCTTATGGAAAGCTGGCAGGTAGCTGGAGGGTGGGCAGAAAAGAACATGAGGGAGAATCGGTTGCCTTTCCCACGGAGGAAATAACAAGCTCTGATTTTCCTCACATTATCGCCCTGACAATGAGACCAAGGACTCAACATTACAGCTTCATTAAAGAAAAAAGAAGATGAAGAAAAAGGAACCGGGTTGGGGGAGAAAAATAAGAGTAACTTGTTGGCAATATAGTTAAACTAGGATTGACTGCGTGTAGACAGTAACTCAGGTAGTTACTGGGATGGGGTAGATGTAGGATGGGGGGGGGGTTATTGTGTGCACCATGAAAGGTAAAGTAAAGGTAAAGGTATGTGCTAGTCGTTCCCGACTCTAGGGGGTGGTGCTCATCTCCATTTCATAGCCCAAGAGCCAGCGCTGTCCGAAGACGTCTCTGTGGTCATTGTGGTTGGCATGACTAAACGCCAATGGCACATGGAACGCTGTTCCCTTCCCACCAAAGGTGGTCCCTATTTTTCTACTTGCATTTTTACATGTTTTCGAACTGCTAGGTTGGCAAAAGCTGGGACAAGTAATGGGAGCTCACTCCGTTATGCGGCGCTAGGGATTCGAACCGCCAAACTGCCGACCTTTCTGATTGACAAGCTCAGCATCTTAGCCACTGAGCCACTGCATCCCTGGTGCACCATAAAAAGTGAGAGCCAATTGGTGAGGATTGTTGGAGGAAGGCGTGATGACTTGTGGTTGTGGGTCCTCATTCCACAAGGAAGTTTGCAGGGTCCTTGGTGCTCCCTGAGCTTGGTTGTTTTCTTGCAGACGTTTCATTACCCAAATGAGGTAACATCACCATTGCACTGATGATGTTACCTAGTTTGGTAATGAAACATCTTCAAGAAAACAGTATATTATTTGGGGGCAGAAGTGTGCTAGTTTCTACTGAGCAGGCTAATGCTGTTGTTGTTTTATTCTTGTCTGATTCTTGAGGACTTTATACAAGACTTTATCCTCATAGATAAGTGCTTTCCTTCCTACCCTCTCAAGTACAGCTTCTTCCAAGCATTGGATGTTCATCCTTATATCAGTCTGTAGAGATTCTCAGTCATACAGGTCATGGTTGATCCAAAGGTGCTTTTTTAGGAGGCAACTGGATTACAGGAACCAGGAGTCCTACTCAGGTGGCTCTGAACAGACACACAGAAATCTCCAAGTGCTTCAACAACCCTCTAAAACAGGGGTCTCCAACCTTTGCAACTTTAAGTCTGAAGGACTTTAGCTCCTCCCCTGGTCCCCTGTCATGTCTCCCCTGGTCCTTCTCTTCATCAAACTAGACATACCCAGTTCCTGCAACCGTTCTTCATATGTTTTAGTCTCCAGTCCCCTAATCATCTTGGTTGCTCTTCTCTGCACTCTTTCTAGAGTCTCCACATCTTTTCTACATCGTGGTGATCAAAACTGTATGCAGTATTCCAAGTGTGGCCTTACCAAGGCATTATAAAGTGGTATTAACACTTCACGTGATCTTGATTCTATCCCTCTGTTTATGCAGCCTAGAACTGTGTTGGCTTTTTTGACAGCTGCTGCACACGGCTGGCTCATATTCGAGTGGGAGGAAGCTGGGAATCCCCAAAGGGGTAAACTGATGGAGGGGTGGGGCAGGTAATTTTAGATCAAAAGACCCAGCTTTGCACAGGATAAATCAAATCAATTCAACCTTTCTACTCGGCGGAAAGTAATCTTCTCCAATCCAAAATCCTCCCTCACTGCTGTTGCTCACTTGTTGGCAGGAATAATCTCCTTCCATGTAACCAGATCCATAAGTGCTGCAAACTAAACCTATCAATATGCCACTTACAAATTTTATTCCCTTTCAGGAAGAACCACACTGCACTTAAGGGAACAGTCTTTTCCCATTTATCCGAACATTTTAATTCTTTTCAAAGTGGCCTCTGCGTCAATGGTTGCAGGAGATAGATTTACTGCAGGTCCCACGTGGGAAGTCAAACCTTTTAAATGGAGGTATTTGCAAATGTTAACTGTCAATGCAGAGGAATAAATAATCAATGGGCCATTGGGGGGGGGGGAGAAGTTCTCCCCAACTCCCCTACTCTTTCCTTTTTGGAAGACCAAATTAAAAGGAAATAACATTATCTGCAAAAAAAAGATTCAGATTAATAGAGTGCAGCACAAGCCTTTAAGGGGAGATTTAGCGGAGTCAAGGAATTTAAGATGTTATGTAGCCCACAGTTCTTGGTTAATATATGATAACATCCTGTGCATGTTGTTGACAGCATCCAATATGCACCTGAGTGTACAAGTTGTCTTTGACTTTCACAGTTCATTTAGTGACCGTTTAAAGTTACAACAGCACTGAAAAAAAATCGACTTACGACCAGAGATGAGTTTCACATAAGTTTACCACCGGTTCGCCACATGAGCGGGTGGGCGTACGCGCATGTGCACGGCTTAAAAATGTGGCTAAATAGGACAGCATAGAGCCAGAGCACCACCAGTTCGCCTAAACTGGTCCGATCCGGCTGAATATCACCTCTGCTTACGACTGCTGCAGCATCCCCATGGCCCCATGATCAAACGACAGGCGCTTGTCAATTGGTTCATATTTATGACGATTGCAGTGTGCAGTGGTTATGTGATCAGCTTTTGTAACCGTCTCACAAAATCAGAAAATCAACGGGGAATCTAGATTCCTTTAACAACCCACGTTACTAACTTGACAAATGCAATGATTTACCTAACAGCCGTGGCATGACAAGTCGTAAAATGGGGCAAACTCACTTGACACATATTTCACTTAGCAACGTAAATTTTGGGTTCAATTATGGTCATAACTTGAGGACTATGTTAGGGGTAAAACACCCCCGTTGGAAAAAAAAACAGGCAGAATAATGCAATACACCGGACAGCAAGAGATACGTTGCTTAAACCACACAAGAACTCTCAAACACTGATAGTAGAAAAATAAAGAGTCTTTACTCTTGATGTAACTAAAATACTTCTTCCAAACAGTGATAGTAACTCCTCTAACAATAAACAGTCCTTCACCAAAACAGTTATCTTACAGTCAGTCAAAACAATGATTCTTCTTCCGTCTTCAGTTTCAGCTCCATCCTCAGTGGCAATCAAGACGCAAGGAAAGCAAAAAAGGGATGAACTGTGTTTCCTGCTGCTTTTTATGATTAAGCTGGGAAGCACAGCCAATCAGATTCCACATAGTCTTTAAAGATACATATACCCTTTAATAATCCTGGTTTATATATATATTGTGAACCCAACATCAGGATAATTATCCTAACAGACTACCTGTATTCTTCATCCGTAGATTTTGAAACAGCCCACTTCCCGACTTCTGGTGGGCCCATTTTTCCAGAGGCTTTCTTGGAACCTGGGGATGGCAAAAACGGCATGCCCTGCCCGCTTGGAGGCCCTCCAAAGGCTGGAAATGGCCTGTTTCCCGACTTCCATTGGGCCTGTTTTTCGACATCCATAGGCTCCGGAGCCTTTCCTGAAACCTGGGGAGGGCGAAAAATAGGCCCACCGGTAGTTGGGTAGTGGGCTGCCTCCCCCTGCCCTCCAGAAGACTGAAAATTAGCTGCCCAGCTGGAGCTGACATAGGGCAATGTCTCGAGTGCCCTCAGATATGGCTTCACATGCCACCTGTGGCATGCGTGCCATAGGTTCGCCATCGCGGGCTTAGAGGATATTGAAGAATTCTGGCCCTAAATACTTCAAGAATTCACCTACTCCCATGATGGCGAACCTATGGCATGGGTGCCACAGGTGGCACACGAAGCCATTTCTGAGGGCACGCAAGGCATTGCCCTGTCAGCTCCAGCGAACATGAGCTTGCTGGCCAACTGATTTTCGGCCTTGATTTTCAGCCATATTTTGCCCTCCTGAAGCCTCCAGAGGGAGAAAAATAGCCCAACAGGTGTGTTGGGCCTTCTTTCGCCCTCCCCAGGATCCTAGAAAGCTTCTGGAGCCTTGGGAGGGTGAAAAATGGACCTAGCGGGCCCACCGGAAGTCAGAAAATGGGCTGTTTCTGGCCTCTGGGGGAGGCCATTTTTGCCCTCCCCAGGCTCCAAAAAAGCTGTGTGTACAGGGGGTGTCACACATGTATTCTCAGGGGGGCACGGCATGGGAGGCATTAAATTATGGGGGTGGCCACACGAGCGTGCACAATAGCACGAGCGTGTGTGCTTTAGGCAGCCGAGACGAAAAAGGTTTGCTATCACTGACCTACTCTGTTGCTTTTACCCAACCGTGCCATAAATTAGGCCCCTCGTCCCACCCAATGAAAGGAAGCCTCCTGAAAGAACCTCAGCACACATTCCCATTGAGCCAAGGGATGATAGAGCTCATTGAGGGGATCATTGAGCCTTTGTGACCCCCTCCCTGCCATCCCACTTAGCTTCCTCCACATCAGGGGTTTGATCCTCCCTTCCTCTTCCACACATCATCGCTCTCTATCAGGAGGATGATCTGGTGACTTGGACATCCTCCGCCAACAACCTGAGGGCTTGATGCCATCAATATGGCCTTTGTTGTGTGTGTGGGCCTCTTATGCAAGGCGGCACACACATCTGCAGGGCAGCCCCCTCCTCACTAAATACTTAAGGCTCCCTGCTACGTAAACTGCAGTTCAATGGTGAAGTGGAGATCATCACAGGGAGAAGATTCCGAGGAGGAGCCATGGGTGACGTCCTACCGGCCTTCAATCCACTTCCATTGCTCAAGCTGCAGACTGGCCTTAATAGAAAGTCCTTGATTTAGGACTACAATGGCGAGGTGAGGCCTTGGTTAAGGGAGTCTTGCCCCACTTCGCCACTTTTCTTGCCGCCGTTGCTAAGGGAACCCTCGCAGTCGTTACAGTTAGCAACACGGTGGCTAAGCAAATCTGACTTCCCCCTTGACTTGGCTTGCGAGAAGCTCGCAAGAGGGGATCGCGTGGCCCCGGGAAGCGGCAACCGTCGTAAAGATGAGTCAGTTGCCGAGCGTCTGAATTTTGATCATGTGGCTAAGGGGGAATGGTGCAGCGGTTGTAAGTGTGTAAAACGGTCACAGGTCACTTTTTCCAGTGCTGTCGTAACCTTGTAAGGTCACTCAATGAACTGTTGTAAATCAAGGACTATCTGTACTTACTTACTTAGTTATTTTATTACTTTCCTGCTTCCTTTCCTTCCTCTCTCCCTCCCACCTTCCTTCTGCCTCCCTTTCTCCCTCTCTTCCCTCCCTTTGTTCCTTACACCTTCCTTTCTGCCTCCCTCCCTCCCTGATTCTTTCCCTCCCTCCCTTCTTCCCTTCCTGCCTCATTCCTCCCTCCCTCCCTGCCTCCCACCCTCCCTTCTTTCCTTCCTACTTCTTTTCTTCCCTCCCTCCCTTCCTCCTTTCAGCTCCTTCCTACTTCCTTCCCTCCCTCCCTCCTTTCCTTCCTGCTTCTTTTCCTCCCTCCCTTCCTCCTTTCAGCCTCCTTCCTACTTCCTTCCCTCCCTTCTTTCCTTCCTGCTTCTTTTCCTCCCTCCCTCCCTCCCTCCCTCCTTTCAGCCTCCTTCCTACTTCCTTCCTTCCCTCCCTCCCTCCTTTCCTTCCTTCCCCCTCCCCCCTCCCTGCCTCCCCCTCCCTTTTTCCTTCCTGCTCCTTTTTCTCCCTCCCTCCCTCCTTTCAGCCTACTTCCTACTTCCTTCCCCCCTCCCTCCCTTCTTTCCTTCCTTTCTGCCTCCCTCCCTCCTCCTCCCTCCTTTCCTTCTTGCTTCCCTCCCTCCCTTTGCTGCTTCCTTTCCTCCCTCCTTCCCTCCTTTCTTTCCTTTCTGCCTCCCTCCCTCCTTTCCTTCTTGTTTCCCTCCCTCCCTTCCTTTGCTGCTTCCTTTCCTCCCTCCCTCCCTCCTTCCTTCCCTCCCTTCCTTCCCCTCTCTTTTCATATTTTTTTTTATCTTCAGGGAAGAAAACGGGGGCGGGGGGGGAAGCTCCTCCGCTCTCCCCTTCTTGCTAACCCCCTGCGTGCTACTCCGGCGCTTGTCTTTAACGAGCAACTCCAAATGACAGCTTTAATCACTGCCTCTGGCCACTGAAAGAGGACGCTAATGATAGGAAAGAACAGAGAGCTATTTGCATCAATCAGCTCAGGTCTAAATCACTTTTTATGATAATGCACCGAAGCGGAGAAAAGAGCCTCTGATGTCTCCTGCATGATGATGTACTGCAGGGCTGTCTCGTCTTCTCAGACCTCTGCATCAATCTCGGGAAGATGCCCCCACAGCCCCACCCTGCGCCAGCCAGAGATGGGCCTATTTTCTACACCATTAATGATCTACCACAAGGGTAGAGTCAGGAGAGGTTAAGCAATCAGTTCGCTCGGCTCCTGCTTTCCTGGGGCAAGGCCCCACCCCTGAGAGCGCCTAGCGGAGAAAGAAAGAGAGAGTGAGACACAGAGAGGGTGGGGGGAGGAAGAGGGAGAGAGAGGGAGAGAGGGGGGAGAGGGAGACATAGAGAGTGGGGGAGGGAGGGAGAGATAGAAATATCTGGAACCTACTGATAAAGAAAGCCCAATCTCACTGGAACTGGGGATGTCTAGTTTAATGAAAAGAAGGACCAGGGGAGACATGATAGCAGCCTTCCAATATCTCAGGGGTTGCCACAAAGAAGAGGGAGTCAAGCTATTCTCCAAAGCACCTAAGTGTAGAACAAGAAGCAAAGGGTGGAAACTAACTAAGAAGAGAAGCAACTTAGAACTGAGGAGGAATTTTCTGACAGTTAGAACAAGTAATCGGTGGAACCACTTGCCTCCAGAGGTTGTGAATGCACCTGGAGTCTACATTCTCCAGTCTACAACACAGTCCTACCAGCAGTTCCTAGAAGGCTCCACACAGGGGTGGGATCCTATCAGTTGAACAACCAGTTCGCTGAGCTCGGGCTTCATGCACTTTGCAGAAAACTCACTTTCTGCATTATTGCTGCCAAGGAAAATGGCAGAGGGGCAGCAATCCACTCAGCTACGCTGATCAGCTGGGCTTCAGAAAAGGAAATATAGGTGAGTATAGCTCAGGGACGGGTGGGCAGGCCCATTTCAAAGTCAGAGGGAACCGGTTCGCTCCTAGCTAATAGTCGGTTCACCAAAATGGTAAAATCCCACCCCTGGCTCCACACCAGTGGTGGGTTTCTGCAGGCTCGCACCTACTCGTGAGAGCCGGTTGGTGAAATTTAGAGAACCGGTGAGAAGGGGTTCCACCGGCGTACCTGGAAGTAAATTTGCCCCGCCGCTGCCAGTGACCCAACGGGAAGGAAAGGAAAGGAAGGAAGAAAGGAAAGGAAAGGAAAGGAAAGGAAAGGAAGAAAGAAAGAAAGAAAGAAAGAAAGAAAGAAAGAAAGAAAGAAAGAAAGAAAGAAAGAAAGAAAGAAAGAAAGAAAGAAAGAAAGAAAGAAAGAAAGAAAGAAAGAAAGAAAGAATTTATCATCACAATTGAGTCCAAAATTTTGGTTGCTAAGCAAGAGCGTTGTTAAATGAGTTTCACCACATTTTAAAAGGTGGCCACTCCCACCCGGTCACATGACTGCCAAGCCACGCCCACAAAATAGGCCACACCTACAGAGTAGGTTCTAAAAAATTTGAAACCCACCACTGCTCCATACCCATGTGACCCCGAGGTCACAAATGAATCTCCAAGTGGCCTCAATGACTCTCTAAAAGGATGCAAGTGGCCAGCTGTCTGCAAGGAATATAAATCCTTCCCATCCCCGCCATCTAGTCAAAGCTGAAGAAGCTTCTTGGATGAGAAGCGAAACATCTTCAAAGAAAAACGAGACAGTCCAGTTGCTTCTTGCAAAAGCACCTTTGGGATCGCAAAACTCACAAATGTGTCAATGAGCCGGCGTGGTGGTGGTGGTGTCCGGCTTCTGTTATTGCTGGTTCGCTCAGAGATGTGCTCGATGTCTGCTACACGCACATGCACAGTAGTAAAAAGAAAGGTGGCGGCGCCTATGATAAAACCAGTTCAGGGGTGTGGCCAGCCAAGTTGCTACCTACTCAGCCGAACCGGTCTGAACCACCTCTGTGATGAGCAATATATGTTTTGGGCTCAATTGTGGTCATAATACAATAGCAGAGTTGGACGGGACCTTGGAGGTCATCTAGTCCAACTCCCTGCCTAGGCAGGAAGCCCTATACCGTTTCAGACAAATGGCTATCCAACATCTTCTTAAAGACTTGCAGTGTTGGGCCATTCACAACTTCTGGAGGCAACTTCTGTTCCACTGATTAATTGTCCTAACTGTCAGGAAATTTCTCCTCAGTTCTAAGTTGCTTCTCTCCTTGATTAGTTTCCACCCATGGCTTCTTGTCCTGTCCTCAGGTGCTTTGGAGAATAGCTTGACTCCCTCTTCTTTGTGGCAACCCCTGAGATATTGGAACACTGCTATCATGTCTTCCCTAGTCCTTCTTTTTGTTAAACTAGACATACCCAGTTCCTGCAACCGTTCTTCATATGTTTTAGTCTCGAGTCCCTTAATCCTCTTGGTTGCTCTTCTGTGCACTCTTTCTAGAGTCTCCACATCTTTTCTACATCGTGACCAAAACTGAATGCAGTATTCCAAGTGTGGCCTTCCCAAGGCATTATAAATTGGTATTAACACTTCACGTGATCTTGATTCTATCCCTCTGTTTATGCAGCCTAGAACTGTTTTGGCTTTTTTGGCAGCTGCTGCACATGGCTGGCTCATATTTAAATGGTTTTCCACTAGGACTCCAAGATCCCTTTCACAGTTACTGCTATTGAGCAAGGTACCACCTATACTGTACCTGTGCATAATTCGAGAACTATATGTAATTCTATAAGTCTGTGAATTCCCTCCTTGTAGGAGCGAACAGCCAGTGCAAAGCCGAAGGAGGCGGATTTCTTCGATTGCAGACGGACCTGATAAGTTTTCTTTTCAGAATCTTCCTCTTTCATAGCTCCCCCCACCTTTTCACTGCTTTTGCTTTTCATTACAGGGGTAGCTTCAAAAGGCCCATTTGATCCATCTGCATGATGTTCGGTGTCCACAGGTGTCCGTCTGTGCATGGCCACAAAGACAATATTGTCCGTGCAGCCCATTTTCTTTCTTTAGCCACCTACCACGACTTCACGCGGCCTCCCTTTTCTCTGGCGAGCGCTTGGTGCAGAAAGTGGAAAAATATACAAGCAGATGAAATGGATCTTTTGAAGTGTGTGACAAAGAAATATCTTTGAAAGCATGTTCATGCATGCACGGGTTGGGTTTTTATTTTTTTTTATTTTTAAAAAAGAGCCTTTTAAAAATTCTTACAATATCTACATCGGATTGAATTCTCCTCCCCTTGTGCCTGTGTTAATCCAAAACTAATAAGCAGGAAGGTTGATCCCTGGTGGCCTGAACTCATGGGAGAAATCCTATTTTAACCACCAAATATATATATATGCAGCTTTTCATGATGGCAGCTGGGTTCCAGCAATACCCTGGTAGCAAGTGAAAATTGGCTGAAATGGGTATTTTCAGGTTTATTATGCTGAAATGAACATTAAGATCAATCCAAGCCAACATGGGCCAACAAGAAAAAAAGAAGCACTCCCCATATAATTAATTTAGAAAAAGAAGTATTTGATTTCGATTCAATATAGTAAAGGAAAGGAGGCGGTGGCTCAGGAGCTAAGACGCTGAGCTTGTTAATCAGAAAGGTCGGCCGTTCGGCAGTTCGAATCCCTAGTGCCGCGTAACGGAGTGAGCTCCCATTACTTGTCCCAGCTTCTGCCAATTTAGCAGTTCGAAAGCACGTAAAAATGCAAGTAGAAAAATAGGAACCACCTTTGGTGGGAAGGGAACAGCGTTCCATGCGACTTTGGCGTTTAGTCATGCTGGCTACATGACCACGGAGACATCTTTGGATGGTGCTGGCTCTTCGGCTTTGAAACAGAGATGAGAGCACCGCCCCCTAGAGTTGGGAATGACTAGCACATATGTGTGAGGGGAAACTTTACCTTTGCCTTTAAGCAAGCAATATGGCTCTCCATTAGTGGAAGAATTCTTAGTTAAATAATCTCTTAATCTTAAATTACGGTTATCGTCGATTTAGCCAATTGAGCCCAGAATTTTTGTTGCTAAGTGAAACATTGTTAAGTGAATTTTGGCTCATTTTATGACTTTTTGTGCCACAGTTGTTAAATGAATCACTGCAGTTTTTAAATTAGTGAAATGGTTGTTAAATGAATCTGGCTTCCCCGTTGAATTTGCCTCTACGAAGGTCATAAAAAGTGATCACTGGACCCATGGACACTGCAACCGTCATAAATATGAGTCAGTTGCCAATTTTGATCACGTGGTGATTGGGGATGCTGCAGTGGTCGTAAGTGTGAAAAACAGTCAAAAGTCATTTTTTTCCAGTGCTATTGTAACTTTGAATGGTCAGTAAATGAACTGCTCTATGTCAAGCACTAGGTATATAGTAATTCCATTCGTATATGTTATCATTGGAATAAAAAGATTTGCAAAGTTAAAAACTATCTTTATATTTGTGTATTTATGAAGTAATCCAAATACAACATCTAAGAAAAGACATTCCTGTTTTTAGAAAGGAAAAAAAAAGTCTCTTCTGATACTTTAATACTGTACATTATGACAGAGTTGTGTGAATTCTTAAATAGAAAGGAATTCTACATTTCCTTCTTTGCAGCAATTATTGGCAGGCTGACCAATAAAAACTCAGAAGTAATTGCCAGATGTTTGACTCAGCCTGGCTAGATAAGAATCTTTATTGCCTATTAGAATATAGCCACTTAGAACAGTTAAGTGCTGTCTATCAATGAGGAGTTGCAATCCCTCCTTTTATCCACTTAATTTAATTCTGCTGCTTCTTTCTCCCACCCATCCATGGTTCAAGAAACCTTCTTAGCCCTCAAGATGGGGAACTGCTAACAGAAGGATAGACTCAAGATCGCATGGAGTATTAGTACCATTTTATAAAGCCTCAGTAAGACTTAGAATATGGCACCATTTTACTAAAAAGACGTAGAGACTTTGGAAAGAGAGCAGGAAAGAGCAACAAAGGTGATTAGGAGACTGGAGGCTAAATCATATGAAGAAATTGGCTTTTTCTAGTCTAGTCTAATTTTTGAAGGTTGCGGAAATTGAGTTTGTCTTGTCTAATGAAAAGAAGGACTAGGGAAGACATGATAGTAGTGTTCCAATATCTCAGGGGTTGCCACAAAGAAGGAGGAGTCAAACTATTCTCCAAAGCACCTGAGGGCAGAATAAGAAGCAATGGGTGGAAACTAATCAAGGAGAGAAGCAACTTAGAACTAAGGAGAAATTTCCTGACAGTTAGAACAATTAGTCAGTGGTACAGCTTGCCACCAGAAGTTGTGAATGCCCCAACACTAGAAGTCTTTAAGATGATGTTGGATAGCCATTTGTCTGAAATGGTATAGGGTTTCCTGCCTAGGCAGGGAGTTGGACTAGATGACCTCCAAGGTCCCTTCCAACTCTGCTATTGTATTGTAATAAAGAAATATTCAGAGAGTAACTCCATGTGTCATTCTTGGTTCTTTGGCTTTATTCTAAAATAGGAAGGATGAATAACTTCATATGCAATAATTGAAGAGCTACCACAAAGAAGAGGGGATCAACCTATTTTTCAAAGCACCAGAAGTCCAGATAAGAAAAAAAAATGGAGAGAAACTAATCAAGAATGAAAGCAACCTAGAACCAGGGAGAAATTTCCTAACACTGAGAACAATTAACCAGTGGAACGACTTGCCTCCACAAGTTGTGAGTGCTGCATCACCGGAGACTTTTCAGAAGAGACAGCTGGTTGTGTGCATTGTTTTACAGCAGGGGTGTCAAACTGGCAGCCCGCGGGCCGGATGCATCATACACAGGCCATGCCCACCTCATTTCCGTGAATGGGAAAAACATCACAAAATGTAATGTGATGCTATGAGTTTGACACATGTGTTTTAGAGAGTTGTTGAGGCCACTTGGAAGTTTCTCTTGGAGGCTCACCTGAGTGGTGAAAATGAATGTGGGACCTTCTTGGAACTGTCGAAAAGACTGTGTTGTAGACTGCAGATAGATGCGATATCATCTATGAGAGTGAGAGAGATCTTGATGTCCCAATGGACCACTACTTAAGTATGAACCAGCAATGTGCTGCAACTGCCAAAAAAAAACCAATGCAATCCTGGGCTGCATCGACAGAAGGATCACCCTAAGATCATGAGAAATAATAATACTGCTTTATAATGTACTAGAGAAGCCACATTTGGAACACTGCGTCCAGTTCTGGTCACCATGATACAGAAAAGATGCTGAGACCCTGAAAAGCCTGCAGAGAAGAGCAACAAAGATCACAATGGATCTGCGTGATGAGCGGTTGAAGACCTTTAACAGATTAACAGAGTTGGAAGGACCCTGTAGGTCAGTGATGGCTAACCTTTTTTGGCTCGCGTGCCAAAAGCGGGGGGGGGGAGGTGCTATGTGCGTAAACCCCTCCTTTTGGTGCCTTTTTTTCACAATTCCCAGGCTCCAGAGGCTTTCTAGGAGACTGGGGAGGGTGAAAACAGCCTCCCCCACACCTCCAGAGGCTTCAGGAGCTTCCCCGAAGCCTCCAGAGGGCGAAAAACAGCCTCAAAAGAAGGCCTAAATCAGCTGGTCAGTGCACACATGCGTGCTGGAGCTGACAGGGCAATGCCTTGCGTGCCCTAAGAAATGGTTCCGCGTGCCACCTGTGGCACCCGTGCCATAGGTTCGCCATCACTGCTGTAGGTCATCTAGTCCAACCCCTTGCCCAAACAAGAGACCCTACACCATTTCTGACAAATGGCAGTTCAGTTTCTTCTTGAAAGCCTCCAGTGATGAAACTCCCACAACTTCTGAAGCCAAGTTTTTCCATTGGTTGATTGCTCTCGCTGTCGGAAACTTTCTCCATATTTCTAGGTTGAATCTTTCCTTGATCAATTTCCATCCATTATTCCTTGTCTGGCCTTCGGGTGCCTTTGAAAATAGATCGACCTAAGTATGCCTAGCCTATCGAAGAGAAGGATTGAGGTGGACATGTAACTGTCTTCCAGTATTTGAGGAACTATCACATGGAAGAATAGATTGAGTTATTCTCCAAAGCACAAAGGAGCAGGACAAGAAGTAATGGATGGAACCTTGTCAATGAGAGCAGCAACCTAGAAGAAAGGAGAATTAGTTCCTGACAATTAGAACAATTAGTCCTATGATTCTATGTTCCAAATCTATTCTCCTGCAATATACAGTAGTTGCAATGTTATTAGTGTTGGAAGTAAGAAACCCTTTAAACAGTGGTCAAATTCAAAAATTTTACTACCGGTTCTGTGGGTGTGGCTTGGTGGCCGTGGCAGGGGAAGGATATTGCAAAATCTCCATTCCTTCCCCACTCCAGGGAATAGTTACTGCAAAATCTCCATTCTCACCCCATTCTGGGGCCAGCCAGAGGTGGTATTTGCCGGTTCTGCAAACTACTCAAAATTTCTGCTACCGGTTCTCCAGAACCTGTCAGAACGTGCTGAATTTCACCCCTGCCTTTAAATGCAAACATTAGTATTGTATGCCATCCCACATATCGTTTCCCATTTCGAAAATGCTTTCTTTCACTGCACCTTACCCTTTGACACCCTGTAGATTGCTTTGATCATAATATAGCTCGGCTTCTGATGAATAGAAAAAGATCAAAATACACTCGAATGCTTTTCAGTCATCCATTTAATTTAGCACCAGTCACCTATGGTGAAGCTAATTGTACAGAAAATCCAGAAGACTGAGAAAACATTACCCATGACAAAATGCACCCAAAGGGGTTCCTATGAGAGAGTACGCCTTAACGTGATGAGTAAATTCCAACCACTCCGTGACATCTTATATTCTGAGTTTGCTACGGAAATAAGATAGCAGGGATGGCCCAGCGGCTTCATGATTGAGTCTTTGTTTTGCATGTAAAACAGTCCAAAGTTCAATTAGATGCAACTCTACACAAATTATTCCCAGAAAGAAGGTGAAATGGAAGGTCTTCGGGGGGACCAAGGACAGCAGAAAACACTGGAGTAAATCAACAAAGTCCCTTCTATGGCATGAGATAGTTTCTTACATGCTTGGCATTTGAATCAACCAGACTTAATTCTAATATCAGAATAATACGTTCATTTATTATGGATTGCATTATAGAGAGCCCAGGGAGGCTTACATATGGGCTAGGGTCAGTACATTGCCCTTGGGGGGGTCCCTCATATGCAAATGTCAAGAAAAGAAGAACTGGGGTGACATGATAGTAGTGTTCCAATATTTGAGGGGCTACCATAAAGAAGAGGCGGATAAGCTATTTACCAAACAACCAGAAGGCAGGACAAGAAGCAACGGATGGAAGCTTGTTAAAGAGAGATCCAACCTAGTATTCCCATTTCCCATTTCTAAATTTCTAAATTTTAGCACCCATTTCTAAATTTCTAAATTTTAGCACAGGGATAACCTATTTAATTCGATTTTAATTATTTATATTTTGTACTGTTTGTTTTAACTTCCTGTGCACCGCCCCGGGTCCCTTCGGGGAGAGGGTGCGGTTATATAAATTTGAAAAATAAATAAATAAATAAATAAATAAAGTAGTAATGGCGAATTTCCTGACAGTGAGAACAATGAACTAGTGGAACTGCTAGCCTTCAGAAGTTATGGGAGCTCCACCACTGGAGGTTTTTAAGAAGAGACTGGACACCTGTTTGTCTGAAAAAGGATAGGGTCTCCTGCCTGAGCAGAGGGCTGGACTAGATGACCTCCAAGGCCCCTTCCAATTCTATTATTGTGCTATTCTGTTCTGGTATTCCATCAAACTCTATAGATTAAATAATGGATCATTGATAGACAAATCATAGATATGTCCATTTGTCTGGGAAATTTTTGACCACAGCTACTAGTCCTTCCCTTCAGAATTCTAGAGAAGAGAAGAGAAGAGAAGAGAAGAGAAGAGAAGAGAAGAGTGATACGTAGGTCTTTTAATTTTTTAAAACAGTATTTTTAAAAAGCCAAGACAAATAGAAGTCTTTCCTGCCTCTTTCTTCCCCTCTAAAAGTAAAAATAAAGGCCAAGGATAATATTATAAGCCAGGGGTGTCAAACTCAAGGTTCGGGGGCCAGATCCGGACTGTGGGGTACTTAGATCTGGCCTGCGGGGCCACCCTGGAATCAGTGGAGGACTGGTCCACGGTGCTCCTGCCAGCGAAAACTAGCTGCCGATCTCCGTTTTCACTGGCAGAGGGTTGCAGGAGCCCTTGGCAGCTGAAAACAGAGCTCAGGAGCCTGTTTTCTCTGGCAGAGTGCTTGGGCCATCACAGGCACCCATTACAAGAGTGATGTTGAGCTGGCTATGCCTACTCTGGCCACACCCACCTTGGCCACGCCCAAGATCAAACACAACCCTTATATGGCCCTTAATGAAATTGAGTTTGACATCCCTGTTATAAGCCAATCACGCATACCAGAAGTTCCATATCTCCTTTGGGCTGCACTCATTTGATTGTTCCAGGATCTATTGTTCCAGGATCTATGGTTTTCCTGAAATAAGAAGCTTGTGGAAATGTTTCATTCCTGGAATAATAGGCTTTTTCATAAGTCACTTTTTTTAGTGCCATTGTAACTTCGATTGGTGGATAACTGAATGGTGGAGGACTGCCTGTATAATGCAACACAGTTACAATTCAACTTCAGTGTCTACACTAAAACAATATAAGGTTACTGTGGCAGTCTGAAAGCAGAGGTGAGTTCCTACCGGTTCGGACCGGTTTGGCTGAACTGGGAATAATTTGGCAGCCTGGGTCGCTGGAACCGGCAGACCTGCCACACCCCCAAATCGGTTCTCTTAGCGGTGCCATAGGTGTTGCGATTTTGTTTTTGCCTTCTGCTCATGCATAGAGCAATTTTGGTTGCACTGCACATGCATGCATAGCGCGCATTAGGCGCGCATGCAGAGCGTCCCTGAGCAAATCAGCAGTAGCGGCAGCCAGAACCCATCCCTGTCTGACAGCTTTATTGTGGTGTGGTTCACTCCCAACCCCTGAGTTTGGCTGGATTGGTGGCGTATGTTTATCCAAGTAGCAGTCTATTTGTCTGTTCTATTTGTCGCTGCATTATGAGAGCGTTTATCTTATACATAAAACTGCCTGGAGCCCAAATGGATTTTAAACATCCCATCAACAAACAAGGAAACGAAGAACGTAATCACCGTAACCAATAGGTGCGTTTTACTTTTATCTCGGTTTCCTCCAGGAACAGCCAAGTAAAATTAAATCTTTATCTTGTAAAAAAAACCTCATCTGTGCTTGTTGATAAAGAGATGTCTTTGACTGGGTTCTCATTATTCTTATTTATGCATTTATTTATTTTGTCAAGCATGTATTAGATAACAGATATAAGTATAAACATGATTATGAATGCATGAAATGGTTACGAATAAAAGGGAACATTAGGACGGTAGGCATGTTGGTGCGCTAATGCACGCCCCTTCCAGAACTCTTAGGAATGAGGTGATGCCCACGGTAGACAATCTAAGGCTAAAGTTTTGGACTTTTAGGGAAGAAACCAAAGAGTCAGGTAACACATTCCAGGCCTTGACAATTCTGTTGTTGAAGTCGTATTTTCTGCAAACAAAGAACTTTCTTGATGAACTAATCTACCTCTTATTAATTGGACCCTAAACCAATGTACAACTGAACCCATACATGCAACCCTATACAGTGCTGTTACTAATCTGGGACTAGATCCGGGATGGCGAACCTATGGCGCACATGCCACATGTGGCATGTGGAGCCATATCTGCCGGCACGCAAATCGTTAGCTCCAGCGTGCACGCATGCACTGGCCAGCTGCTTTTTGGCCTTCTGAAGGGGGAGGGGAAGCTGTTTCCGGCCTCCTCAGGCTTCAGGAAAGCCTGCAGAGCCTGGGGAGGGTAAAAATGGCCTCCCCGACCCTCCCCGGAGGCCCTCCAGAAGCTGGAAATGCATTGTTTCCGAACCTCCGGTAGGCCCGTTTGGCCCGTTTTTCGCCCTCCCCAGTCTCCTGAGGCTTTCCTGGAGCCTGGGGAAGGTGAAAACGGCCTCCCCTGCCCCCACCCCCACCCCCGCGGAGGAAATACCAAGCTCAGCTTGGAGACGAGCAGTGCAATGCCCATTGGGGGAGGAGCAAGGGGGGTTGTGCATGTGGGGGCACACTTTGCATTATGGGTGCCGGCCCTCACATTTTTGGCACCCCCCAAAAAAAAGGTTAGCCATCCCTGGGCTAGATGAACTAATACCTAATGGGACGTAGCTATCTGCGGAATCGGATTCTGCCCCATACATCTCTGCGGCCGATTCGCTCCCACAGAGAGGGACTTCTCCGGGTGCCGTCCACTAGGCTATGCCAGCGGGCGATGCCCAGGGGAAGGGCCTTCTCTGTGGCGGGCCCAGCCCTCTGGAACGACCTTCCCCCCGACATTAGAACAACTACGGATCTCCGCTCCTTCCGCCAAAAATTGAAAACACACTTCTTCTGCTTGGCCGGCCTAGGTTAGTCTGCTGTTTTTAACTGGGTTTAGGGAATTGTAGTTTAATTTTAGCATAGTGGTTTTAGCGCAGGGATAACTTTATTTAATTCTTATTTTATCTATTTATGTATTTTGTATTGTATTTTTAATTTTCCCTGTGCACCGCTCCGAGTCCCTTCGGGGAGAGGACGCGGTTTATAAATAAAATTTATTATTATTATTATTATAACACTGGACTCAACAACTGCCTTGATCTCATCTTCTGCAACAGTTTAAACCCAAATGTATAGACTCCAAAGAAAAGTTTGTCTTTCTCTCTTCCCGTCTCTTCTCTCCCTTTGATTTTTGTCCCTCTCTTTTCTCCCCCTCCCCCTGCACCCCCTAAACATAAAAGGTCACCTGCAGCGTCTCCCTCAGAAGCAATTGCCAGCGACTGTAAGGAACCCCCTCCCCCCCAAAAAAGCAGATCATCTTCTTTAAGCCAATTAAAAGCTGCCTTCAAGGGAAACACATCGCCCCACTGACTCAGCGCGTGCATTTATTACCTGTTGCTAAATCACTTCCCACCAGATGGATGCAACCACAGGTGACGGCCATGGAACATGTAGTCGCAATGGGACGCCCCCAGCTCAGCAACAAAACACATGCTCTATCTTAAGAGTGTCTGGAGGTTTTGGCACCACGGGGGAGTGGAAAGCAATTTTAGACTCCTCACCAAAACATTCCATGTTTGATCTCTAACAAAACAGTTAACATCAACATTTCCTCCCCGACACCCTCCCTGCGGAAGAGAAAGACGAAGCGACAGGGGATTTTCTCTGGGGCAACAGAGTCTAAATTGAGGCACAGGAGTGCTGCTTCGCCCCACGGCTGATTTTTTTCCCCCCTTCCCCCTATTACGGGGCGATTAACCCCTTGGGTTCATCTGACTTGGCAGGCAGCCAGCTTTGGAGAGCTGTGCACAGAACTCCAGCTCGAAATTGCTGCCAATGCAGAGGGGAGACGCCTTTTGCACAGTGCCAATCTCTTCGGATGGGTTGCTAAGAGCATGATCAGGGCCCGCGGGAACGGCGCCTCATGTTGAGGAGATAATGGGAACCCCAAATCCAACTTCCCCTTGAGGGAGGTGAATTGGAAAATCTGTCTCACGCAGGTTAGGGATGGGGCAGGGGCGGGGAAGGTATATTTGAAGAGCAGTCGTATCCTTTCTTTTCCAGACGGGCGACTTTGCAACATTAGCGCTGCAGGAAAAGCAATTACTGCCAACCTGCCTTCCATTGAGGACCTGCACACTGCACGAGTCAAAGAGAGGGCTGGGAAAATATCTACAGATCCCTCGCATCCTGGACATAAATTGTCCAGGATGGAGCAAAATTCACTCAAGCATTGTCTCACTTAGCAACAGAACTGTGGGGCTCAATTATGGTCATAAGTTGAGGACCACCTGTACTAAATGGACAACCCAGCTAAATATGAGCCAGCAGTGTGCAGCGGCAGCCAAAAAAGCCAGTGCAATCCTAAATTGCATTAACAGAGGGATACAATCAAGATCAAGGCAGGTATTAATACCACTCTGTAAAGCCTCAGTAAGACCACACTTAGAATCTGGCATCCAGTTTTGGTCACCACACTATAAAAAATATGTTTGATTGTAGAAAGAGTACAGAGAAGAGCAACAGAGATGATTAGGAGACTGGAGGCTGAAACAAATGAAGAACGGTTACAGGAACCTGGGCATGGCTAGTCTAGTGAAGAGAAGGACTGGTGGAGACATGATAGCAGTCTTCCAATATCTCAGGGGCTGCCACAGAGAGGAAGGGGTCAAGCTATTTTCCAAGGCACCCGAAGGCCAGACAATGAATAATGTATGGAAACTGATCAAAGAGAGATTCAACCTGGAAACCAGGAGAAGTTTTCTGACAGTGAGAACAATTAACCAATGGAACAGAAGTTGCCTTCAGAAGTTGTGGGAGCTTCATCCCTGGAAGGTTTCAAGAAGAGACTGGACTGCCATCTGTCAGAAATGGTGTAAGGTCTCCTGCCTGAGTGGGGGGTTGGACTAGATAACCTATAAGGTCCCATCCAACTCTGTTACTCTAATCTAGTTTAAAATCTCTGAGGGTAGCCAAACATGCAGTTATTATGGATGAGTAACCAGATACACCTTGCAGAGCCCCAAAATATCAAAATATTTCCTCTCTACCCCAACGGAAGTGTCGGTCTTTGATCACACACATAGATGCACATACATCCTTCTGCGGCCCTCCAAAACCCAAACAAATAAACAAGCAAAGCACAGTCCTTGCTTTAAGAAAGGAGTCCACAACCCTCCAATCGATGATGAACACCTGGCTTCCCAAGTCCTTAATTTGATTTGTGCTAATGTTATTATTTGAATGGAGTTGTAGCCTATTCCAATCTCTGCCTTATTTTGCAGTTCCTTGCCAACTGCAGGCATCTTTGTGCAGAAAACAAACTTATTGTAACAGTTCTCCCTCTTTCCCTCTAAACCCCCCTTGCAACAACCATCCTGCTCTTAATTAAAAGTGAAGAACTTAATGCATCTCCAATGTTTCTAGTGCCACCACTAATTCCACTCAATTAGGACAATAGACTTCACTCTATTACTGAACTCTTAATTGCTGGGAAGTTATCCCGGCTTCATAATTGCTCGGTGCTAAGCAAGATTGTGCTAACAAATATCAAGTGCCGTTGCACTTGACTCAACTCCTCCTTTTCTTCTTTGCCAGGGACAAATATTATTATTATATTAGTGTTTTTCCGATTCCTGTAGCAATAATAATAACAATGATGTTCTTAAAGTGCCCTGTGTAGGTTAGAGGAAGGAGAGATACACACATTCACTAATTTTTTGAGTAAAGGGTTCTTTCCTATTAAAGGTAAAGATTGCCCTCGCACATCTGTGCTAGTCGTTCCTGACTCTAGGAGGTGTTGCTCATCTCCATTTCAAAACTGAAGAGCCAGCGCTGTCTGAAGACGTCTCCATGGCCATGTGGCTGGCATGACTAATGTCGATGGTGCACAGAGCGCTGTTACCTTCCCACCAAAGGTGGTTCTTATTTTTCTACTTGCACTTTTACGTGCTTTCGAACTGCTAGGTTGGCAGAAGCTGGGACAAGGAACGGGAGCTCACTCCGTCATGTGGCTCTAAGGATTCGAACCACTGAATTGCCGACCTTTCTGATCGACAAGTTTAGCATCTTAGTCACTGAGCCACTGAGTCCCTCTTTCCTAGCAAGCCACCTTCAAAACTGCTAAGGGTCAGAAACAAAACTGAAGTGGTAGGGAAGAATGACTCTCCTTCTTGACGTTCTTCTCTCTTCTTTGCAGAGGTATCCCCCAGAAAGATTTATAAGGACCAGAGGGTGATGATGGTTTTGTTAATAATTTCCTGCAACCTGGTATCTTTATTTTATTTATTTATTTTATTAGATTTATATCCCACCCTTCTCCAAAGAGGACCCAGGGCGGCGCACAGGAATTTAGATACATACAAAAACAAATATAAAATTAAAAAAAACTTATTAAATACCCATCCTGCGTTAAAACCAAATTAAAATCCCCCCAAAATAGAAGCTATCTAAAATAGTCACAGCGGAAGTTACACTAGGCTGGCTTGATGAAAGAAACGTGTCTTTAGACACTGGCGGAAGAGGCGGAGGTCTGAGATGGTGCGAAGTTCTGGGGGTAGGTCGTTCCAAAGGGTGGGGCCCGCCACAGAGAAGGCCCTTCCCCTGGGTGTTGCCAGTCGGCATTGTCTGGCCAACGGCATCCTGAGAAGGCCCTCCCTGTGGGAGCGGATCGGTCGAAGGGATGTATGGGGCAGGAGACGGTCTCGCATATAACTAGGTCCCGAGCCATGGAGCGCTTTGAAGATGGTCGTCAAAACCTTGAAGCGCACATCTGATGCATCTCTCTTTGTGAGTGGATCCGGGTTTGTCACAAGGACATCAAGCATTGTTTTCACCTTTCAAGAGATGTCTACATTGCTATGGGAAGGCAGCATGAAACATAATAGATAGCAATAGAATAACAACGTTGGAGGTCTTCTTGGGTTATGGCTAGGGATTCGAACCGCTGAACCGCCAACCTTCTGATTGACAAGCTCAGCATCTTAGCCACTGAGTCACCGTGTTACCTAATGGGCATAAGGGCAAGGAACAAATGTGACAAATCCCAAAGGTGCTTTTTCAAGAGGCAACTGGACTTCCTTGGGTTTTTTTCTTTTGAAGACTTTTCACTTCTCATCCAAGAAATCACCTTGGGGACAACCATGGCCTGGATGACTGAGAATCTCTACAGAAATGTGACATATATTGAATGAATTGGAAAGAGGGAGAAAGGGGCATTTCTGCAACAAATGCAAGAATTGAGCTGGAGAAGGCAACTTTTTGGAAACCCAGTGCTGCTGTTCAAGACCTTCCCCCATTGTTTAACCCTGCAACGGATAGAAATACAAGTAGACCTCGAATTACCATCATTCGTTTGGTGACTGTTCGAACTTTCAACGGCACTGAAAAATGTGGCTTACGGCCATTTTTTACCCTTACAACCAGTGGTGGGTTTCAAATTTTTTAGAACCTACTCTGTAGGTGTGGCCTATTTTGTGGGCGTGGCTTGGCAGTCATGTTACTGGGTGGGAGTGGCCACCTTTTAAAATGTGGTGAAACTCATTTAACAATGCTCTTGCTTAGCAACCAAAATTTTGGACTCAATTGTGATGATAAATTCTTTCTTTCTTTCTTTCTTTCTTTCTTTCTTTCTTTCTTTCTTTCTTTCTTTCTTTCTTTCTTTCTTTCCTTCCTTCCTTTTCCTTTCCTTTCCTTTCCTTTCTTTTCCTTCCCGTTGGGTCACTGGCAGCGGCAGGCCAGATTTACTTCCAGGTACGCCGGTGGAACCCCCTCTCACCGGTTCTCTAAATTTCACCAACCGTCTCTCGCGAGTAGGTGCGAGCCTGCAGAAACCCACCACTGCTTACAACCGTTGCATTATCCCTGTGGTCACATCAACGAAATTCAGACGCTTAGCAACTGGTTCATAATTATGACCGTTGCACTGTCCCCAGGGTCATATGATCATCTTTAGCAGCCTTCTAACAAGCGAAGTCAATATGGAAGCCAGATGTACTTAACAATCGGGTTACTAACGTAACAACTGGAAGGATTCACTTAACATTTTCACTGAAAATGGGGCAAAACTCACTTAGCAACTGTCTCACTTAGCAAAGAAAATGTTGAGCTCAAATCGTGGCCATAGGTTGAGGATTGCCTATAAACACTGACACTCATCAAACTTTTTCCAGCCATTAAAACACTGCCTTGTGGGGGGGGAGGGGGGAATAGCGTGGAAAATCCCAGCACACCCCATCAGAAGTTTTGCTTGTGAATTTTGGCAGCAGCCTGGCAGTTGCAAAATGAAGGCTGAGCCAGATGCCCCCTTCAGGGGCCTGATTGCCCATTCATGGACTGAATAAAACCCATAAACCAAGGTGGATATTCCTGGGTAATGAGAAGGAAAATAAAAGGCAAATCTAAAAATTAAATAAAACAAAAGCCCCTTTCTTGTCTCTCCCCACACGCTTAAAAATGAGTCTCCAGCCACAATTTGGACAATTACAGATAACATTGTTGAGTGGCAATAAAAGGATTAACAAAAAAAGAGGGGAAAATGTATCGAGTGCCAAGTGATTAGGAATACAAAGCCAGGCTATTATATTATGAGAGGAGGATGGGAAGAAAGGAGAGGAAAGAAAGAAAGAAAGAGAGAGAGAGAGAGAGAGAGAGAGAGAGAGAGAGAGAGAGAGAGAGAGAGAGAAAGAAAGAAAGAAAGAAAGAAAGAAAGACTCCCTTGAGATAAACAAGATTAATTTTCAAAAACTAATGTTAATTTATAACTAGAAAAGGCCTCAGTTAAATTATGACATTGGAAATGTATATGGCTGCTACTGAATTTATTTACACATGCACAGACATGCACACACACACTCATACAAACACGCGCGCACACACACACACACTCTTTTTATTACAATCTCGAAAACAGTTTTTACCTCAGACTATCTTGTTTTATTAAAGAATGGGAGTTTTCCCCATACAATAAAACTACTCCTGCTTGCAACGAATTGCACAGAGAGAAAGCAGAAGGAAAAGGAATTGATGAAACTACATGTTTGAAAATGGTCTCAACTTACATCACTATGGAAAAATTGTGGGGATTGTTTTGCCACTAGAGCTTAAGGAAATTTTGATATGCTGCCCCACTGTTTGGGTACCTCTACACTGGATGCTCCTCTAATGCTCATTTACTTAAAAATATATCTTCATACTAAAACTTGATTCCAAAACTCTTAACACAATTGACACTTCTGCAAACATTAACCTGATCCTCAGCTCAACACCACTGAGTTCAGTTTTGTATCCTCAGATCACTCAAATCTTTATCTCAGATAGTAAAATCCATTCTGCCATTTGAGGTCTTTTTTGGGAGCGTTAATTGGGTAATAAGAAAGGCCTGTTATCCTGAGATATTACAACAAAAAACATTTAATGGACCACTCTTCAATACATCTGTTTAAAAAACTACTCCTTTATTTGTGGGACATGGTAAGATTGGTTAGTGTTAAAGTTGTTTTGTTTTGTTATGGCTTCCCCACTCCAGGGGAAGGATACTGTAAAACCTCAATTTCCTCCTGATCAGCTGGGACTCGGGAGGCAGAGAATAGATAAGGGTGGGACCAGTCCCAGGTGATATTTACGGGTTCTCTGAACTACTCAAAATTTTCACTACCAGTTCTACAGAACTGGTCAGAACCTGTTGAATACCACCTCTGCTGTAGCCTGCATGATGGTTGTAGGGAAATGGGACCTCCCATGTATCATGATGCTTTCCCTTCTCTGTCCTGTTCAGTTGTTAAATCGTTCAACCATTCCGTTCAATCTTTCACTTCTCAGAGGCTTCCATGACAAATCCCTTGAGTTTTCTTGGCAATTTCCCCCCCCAGAAATAGATTAGATTAGATTAAACCAAGTTGTAAGGGACCTTGTAGGCCATCTACAAAATGCCCAAGGTAGGACTAGAATTTACAGTCTCCCAACATCTTCAAAGAAAAAATCAAGAAAGTCCAGTTGCCTGATGAAAAAACACCTTTTGGGACAACCATGACCTGGATGACTGAGAATCTCTACAGAATGTTAGCCATAAAATTTGGGATGAACACCCTTTGAATGGTGTGGGAGTAGGAATTGATTTCCAGTGGGGAAAAAATTGCAGACAACAGGAACCAGGAGCACCACTCAGATGACCCTGAGGACACAAATCAATCTCCAAGTGGCCTCATCGACCCTCTAAAAGGATGCAAATTTATATTCCTTGCAGCTGTCCTTCCATTCCTCGCCATCCAGTCAGAGCTGAAGAAGCTTCTAAGATGAGAAGAGAAACATCTTCAAAGAAAAAAACAGGAAAGTCCAGTTGCCTCCTGGAAAAGCACCTTTTGGGACAACCATGACCTGGATAATACAATAGCAGAGTTGGAAGGGACCTTGTAGGTCTTCTAGTCCAACCCCCTGCGTGGGCAGGAACCTTATACCATTTCAGACAAATGGCTATCCAACATCTTTTTAAAGACTTCCAGGGTTGGGACATTCACAACTTCTGGAGGCAAGCTGTTCCAGAGGTTAATTGTTCTAACTGTCAGGAAATTTCTCCTTAGTTCTAAGTTGCTTCTCTCCTTGATTAGTTTCCACCCATTGCTTCTTGTCCTGCCCCCAGGTGCCTTGGAGAATAGTTTGACTCCCTCTTCTTTGTGGCAACCCCTGAGATGATAGAATCTCTACAGACTTTTACAGTCTCCCAGTTTCTAATGTGGTACTTTAACCACGATACGAAACTGGCTCTTCTCATCACGATGATAGTCATGACATATATAGGTAGTCCTCAAGTCAAACCACAACTGAGCCCAAAATTTTTGTTGCTAAAGGAGATGCTTGTTAAGTGAATTTTGCACTATTTTACGACCATTTCTTGCCACAGTTGTTAAGTGTATCACTGCTGTGTTAAGTTAGTCACAGAATTGTTAAGTGAATCTGGCTTCCCCACAGACTTAGCTTCGCAAGAGGAGATCACATGAGTCGGGGGACACTGCTACCATCATAAATTCGCATCAGTTGCAGGCGTCTGAATTTTGACCATGTGGCCACGGGGATGCTGCAACGGTCGTAAGTGTGAAAGATGGTCATCGGTCCTTTTTTCAGTGCTGTTATAATTTCCAACAGTCACTAAATGAACTGTTGTAAGTTGAGAACTACCTGTAATTCATACCACGATACCTATGCTGTCGTTTTTGCATCACCGTGTTGTAGTAGCTAGTACTGTATCTATGTCTACTTGTCAGGTGTCTAGAGAAAAGAAGATGATCTTGGCAGGAATCTGCAGGAACCGTTACAGAAGCAAAAGGGCTGAAACATTTTTAAGCCCTGTGAAATGAGATAATATTTGGAAGTGGATTAGCAGAGCCTCCCTGAGTCACTTGAGCAGAAGACAGGGAGGGAGGGAGGGAGGGAGGGAGGGACAACACAATCAGACCTGCAGGATTCTCTTCTTGTAGCTAAACTCCATAAAAGTAGTTCTAGTTAGTGGTTTAACAACTGGTTCAGCGAATGTGTGCTTTGTGCGTTGTGTAGTTTTAACAAAACTTACGTTCCATGTTACTTCTGGGGAGTGACACAGCTGAGGCATAGTAATCCGCTCTGCCGCGCAAATCAGCTGAGAGGATATAGGTAAGTAAAGCACAGGGGCAGGCGGGCCCACCTGATTGTCGGATCGAACTGGTTCGCTCCCCAGCTAATTGTCAGAGCTACCAGTTGGCCCAAACAGGTCTGAACCAGCTGAATCCCACCCCTAGTTCTAGTCTTCCTGCAAAGTCCATTTCATTTCCTGTTCTGAACTACCTAGCGAGGCTGGAATAGGTTAGATTTTAGTTCAGTGTCTCATCTGTGTGGGCTAATTTTGTTGTAAACAAGTACAATGACAATAAAGATTATACTTAATTCAATAAACAGGATAGTTGTGTGAATACAGACAGAAGAGAACAATAAGGAATTGCTCAGAAAATTTCTCCTTATTTCTAGTTTGAATCTCTCCTTGATCAGTTTCCATCCATTATAGCTTGTCCTGCCTTCAGGTGCTTTGGAAAATAGGTTGACCCCCTCCTCTCTGTGGCAGCCCCTCAAATATTGGAAGACTACTATCATGTCACTCCTGGTCAGGGGTGAAATCTACTTACCTTCACTACTAGTTCACAAATGTGAGTGCACTCACCACCTCTGTCATTAGACTAGCTGTGTCCAGTTCTTATAACTGTTCTTTATATGTTTTAGTCTCCTGCCCCCTAATTATCTTTGTTGTGCTGGAGATCCAACATGATCTGATTGGTATGCCATTGGTGAAAAACCATACCAGAAATCTAGTCTAGTTCCCAGATGATCTTTGGTTAGAATCCAGTAGTCATGTTAATTAGCACCAAGTTAAAAAGTACAGATGCAATTCTTCATATATAGAATTGGGGTGGATTTGGGGAAAAAGAACATTAGGGGATTCTATATAACATAGGGTTGGAAGATAATCCAAAAAATATTGGCAATCAATAAGTGTATACATATCCTCAGCAGATAGTGGTGTCTAATTAAATTTGGTTGAACGTCAAAAAGTTTAGCAGAATTGGAACTAGCTATTGCTTTGATGGAAGACTACCAGAAAATACCAAGACTAGATTGGAAAAACATCCAGAAAGAAGCGAGCAGGAAACAGTTCCCATATTGTTCCCATAAAAACTTTGTGGACTTTTTTCCTTAGACATCTCTTTCAACCTGTTGAGGTTCCTCATAATGCCTAAATACCCCCTCCTCTACCTCCAAATAGGCCATTTCAACCCGCAAATCTGATTTTTGGTACTAGACATCCAGAATTCCTTAAATTTCCTGTGGGCTGGCAGATTTCCAGAGTGTGGAGATGTGGGAGATATTTAGATTCCTTCTTCCAATAAGATCAGTGCAGGAAAGGTAAGGATTCTATTGCCAATTGCTTTCTACTTTAGTGATTGACATGCTGGGACAATTCTACTTAATTTCCCTAGGAGAAAATCATTATCCGACAGTGTTGGAATCTGAAGGACAATTAGACTCTTTTGCAGCCTTCTAAAACTTCTATTGCTGATGCTGCTGTTAAAAGCAGCATCCATGTGGAATGTTGTTTAAGTAGACCAGCATTACACGTCCTTCTCATAGAACATAGAATAATAGAGTTGGAAGGGACCTTGGAGGTCTTCTAGTGAAGTCCAATGCCCCACTAGAGCAGGAGATTCTATACTATTTCACACAAATGGTTGTCCAGTCTCTTTGAAAGCCTCAAGTGATGGAGAACCCACAACTTCTGAAGTCAAGCTATTCCATGCTACCTCCTATACTACCACTTCTTACAATACTAGACAACACAGTATCAACAGTAGAGACCTTCAGGTTTCTAGGTTCTATCACATCTCAAGACTTAAAATGGACACCTAACATCAAAAACATCATCAAAAAAGCACAACAAAGAATGTTCTTTCTGTGCCAACTCAGACAGCTCGAACTGCCCGAAGAGCTGCTGATTCTGTTCTACAGAGGAATTAATGAGTCTGTCATCTGCACCTCCATAACTTTCTGGCTTGGCTCTGCAACCAAAGGAGACAGACACAGACTTCAACAGATAATTAAACCTGCAGAAAAAACAGTTGCTACCAATCTGCCTTCCATTGAAGATTTGTATACTGCAAGAGTCACAAAAAGGGCTGTGAAAATGTCTACTGACCCCCTCACATCCTGGACGTAAATTGTTTCAACTTCTACCCTCAAAAGACACTATAGAGCACTGCATCCCAGAAAAACTAGACACAAGGACAGTTTCCCCCGAATGCCATCAGTCTGCTAAACAACTAATTCCCATAACACTGTCAATAATTCACCAATAATGTATTACTATTATTCTTCTCTTCCTTCCTAATATCTCTCTCTCCCCACTTATGGCTATAACCATGTTGCTTTTATTTTTCAATTTATATATTGTTTTTTATTGTTTCCTAGTACGATTTGATAGCTTATTAGTAACCTTGACTATCACTAAGTGTTGTATCTTGATGAATGTACTTTTATTCTCCTTATGTACACTGATAGCATATGCACCAAAGACCAATTCCTTGTGTGTCCAATCACACTTGACCAATAAATAATTCTCTCTTCTCTTCCATTCCATTCCATTCCATTCCATTCCATTCCATTCCATTCCATTCCATTGGTTGATTGCTCTTACCATTAGGAGATTTCTCCTTAGTTCCAGATTGTTTCTCTCCTTGGTTAATTTCCATCTACTGCTTCTTGTCTTGCCTTTTGCTCCTTTGGAAAGTAATTTGACCCTCTTGTCTTTGTAGGAGTCCCTCAAATATTGGAACACTGCTACCATGTCTCTCCTAGTCCTTCTTTTCATTAGACTACACATATTCAATTCCCATAACTGTTATTCTTATGTTTTATCCTCCAGCCTCTTAGTCATTCTTGTTGCTCTTCTCTGCACTCTTCCTAGAGTCTCCATCTTTTCCTGGAATGAGGCTGACTAAAGGGAGGGGGGCAGGGAAACCATATCTTTTATTTTCTAGGGGGGGAAACCCTTTTCTGACAAGTTCCAGCTCAACACTACATCAGTGGTGAAATTCAAATTTTTTTTTACTACCGGTTCGGTGGGCATGGCTTGTTCGCTGTGGCAGGGGAAGGATACTGCAAAATCCCCATTCCCACCCCACTCTGGGGCTAGCCAGAAGTTGTATTTGTTGGTTCTCCAAACTACCCAAAATTTCCGCTATCGGTTCTCCAGAACCTGTCAGAACCTGCTGAAATTCACCCCTGCACTACATAAAGAACAAAGGAGTGACTTTGTCTGAAACAAGTCCATTTTTTACATTCTAATTCAGAGGTGGTATTTAGCCAGTTCTGACAGGTTCTGAAGAACCGGTAGTGGAGATTTTGAGTAGTTCAGAGAACCGGCAAATAGGCTGGCCCCACCCCTGCTGCCTCCCAGCCTCCCAGACAATCTTCTTTTGTTGCCCTGAACAGGAGGATAGACCTGGAAAGCAAGTTAGTGGGGTGGGGAGGGAATGGGGATTTTGCAGTATCCTTCATCTGCCACACTCACAAAGCCACACCATGCCCACAAAGCCACACCCATAGAACCGCTAGTAATTTTTTTTTCCGAATCTCACCACTGTCCTAAATGTAAATTCTCCTTTAAATTTTAGGAGAATCTGGTACCCTGATTTGATCAAAAGAACCAGTGGGTGACATGAGGGATATTTTTGATGCCGCTGATACCATAGCAAGGATTAACACCGTCTGGTTAAAATTCTTTTAAAAAGAACAAAATCAACCAGCAATTTAAACATGGCGGTACTTATGCATGACATAACTATCCGCCTGCCCTTTCAAAGGTGAAAACATTCAAAGCTTCTTAAATTGCAGTATAACAAATCTTCAGCTATACTTAACCTTAAGGAAGTTCTGGGCAAGAAGGGGAGGGAAGTGAATCAATAGTCTAGACAAGCATTTCTTAGACTCATGAGGGAATTGTTTAAAAATAACTTCAGGGGGAAATTATTTAGACGGTCCACACAATGCCCGCTTTTTAAAAATGGAAGGTAACGTATCAGTGAATCCACTGATTCAGATGAATGAGCCTCTGTTTAGAACAGAAAAGAACCTTGTCAGGCTAATTCAGGGGTTCCCAAACTTAGCAACTTGAAGACTTGTGGACTTTAACTCCCAGAATTCTGAGAGTTGAAGTCCACAAGTCTTCAAGTTGCCAAGTTTGGGAACCCCTGGGCTAATTCATAAACAGTTATAAGTTATAAGTTAATAAAGCTGACTAGGTAAAGGTTCCCCTTGCACATATGTGCTAGTCATTCCCAACTCTAGGGGGCGGTGCTCATCTCCATTTCAAAGCCCAAAAACCAGCCCTGTGCAAAGATGTCTCCGTGGTCATGTGGCCGGCATGACTAAATGCTGAAGGTTCATGGAACGCTGTTATCTTCCCACCAATGTTGGTTCCTATTTTGTCTACTTGCATTTTTACATGCTTTCGAACTGCTAGGGCGGCAGAAGCTGGGACAAGTAATGGGAGCTCACTCCATTACACGTGCTAGGGATTCGAACCGCTGAACCACCAACCTTTCTGATTGACAAGCTCAAAGTCTTATAAATAAGGAGAGAAGCAACCTAGAACCAAGGAGAAATTTCCTGACAGTGAGAACAATTAATCAGTGGAACAACTTGCCTCCAAAATTTGTGAATGCTCCAACACTGGAAGTTTTTAAGATGTTGGATAACTCTTTGTCTGAAGTGGTGTAGGGTTTCCTGCCTAAGCAGAGGGCTGGACCTAAAGTCCTCCAAGGTCTATTCCAACTCTGTTATTCTGTTATTCCATTAAATAAATGCATAAATCTGCTCCAGAAGCCCTTAGTGCCTTCATCCTTCTTTAGATTGTATGTGTGCATGTTGTCTTTTCTATTTTAAGTGAGATACACATGTGCTTTTTGACCTCATTGGCATCTTGCTAATGGACCTCAAAGGGGGAGATCTGGGCAGCATGTTAGCTGACCAGAGGACTTCACACAAGTCTCCATATTAAGGAGCCATTTATGAGTCCTTGGATTAATTTGGGGGGGGGGGAGCTCTTCAGCACAAGATAGGGTTAAGGAAAAGGCTTCCAGATTCCACAACGGCTCATCCATTTCACCACAAGGTCACCGCAGTGACATATGAAAATAACCCAACTTAATTGATACCTGAGCTTCCGAGCGGCTGAATTTCTAGCTCCCCTCAGCCTCCTTATGTTGCAAGTGTAATGTTAATACCTGGCCCTGTTTGCTGAAAACTGCCAGAGACTATGGGATTCTTTTGCAGATGCAATGAGTGAAGGTTTGAAAAATTCATAGCAAGCTCTCCAAGACCATTAGCTTGTCAGATGCTGGTGCATAATTTCTACAGTGCAAGGACCACGTTGTATGGCCTGACCCAGGACCTGCCCTCGAATCCCACACTGAAATGCAACTTATTTTTAGTTGCTGAGGGTCATAAAGGTGCTCTGGCGTTCGCCTCTTGCAGATTGACTTTCCAGAAGTGAATGGTAGGAAAGTATTGGCTATATGGTCTATATGTTGTCCCAAGTCACAATATAATTTCTTCTGTTTTGACTTATTGGAATGTGTAGGGTGATTTTTCCGCCTAGGGTGACTTTAAACAAAAGTCCAGTCAACTTTTTGCGAGACAGGCAAGCATGTAAATGTGACAAACAAACAAACAATGGTTTACCAATTGTTGCAGATGGAACTTTAACATCCCTCTTCCAACCATGGAAGGTGGTCTGTCTCTCTGTCTGTCTGTTTGTCTACCTTGTTTTCCCAAAAATAAGACCTCCCTGATAATAAGCCCAATCAGGCTAAAATAAGCCCTCCCAAAAAAAATAAGCCCTCCCTGAAAATATTGCAACACAGCAGCAGCCATGAGGTGACCACGCTCGCCACTTCCTGCACCTCAAAATTAATAAGACCTCTCCAAAAATAAAGCCAAGTGTTTATTTTAAGGGTCAAAAGAAAGTAAGACCCTGTCTTATTTTTGGGAAAACATGGTATCTCTCTCTCTCTCTCTCTCTCTCTCTCCCCCATCTAAATATGGCTGTCCATGCCATCCATCCATCCATCCATCCAGGGATGGGTTGCTACCGGTATTACTGCTGGTTCGGTGTGTGCACGAAATGTTAACACAATGAAAAAAAAAATACATTTGTGCAATGACTAGTGTTCTGTGCATGTGCAGAACTGAAAATCAAAATGGCGCCGCTGTAGGAGAACCAGTTCGGGGATGTGGTAGGCCTGGGGCACTGCTGGTTCCAACAACCCAGGCTGCCAAACCACTACCGGTTCGGCCAAACCTGTCCAAACCGGTAGAAACCCAGCACTGCATCCATCATCTACAATTTCTTCCTTCCTTCTTTCCTTCCCTCCCTCCCTCTGCCCTTGTGAGAATGAAAAGCAGACCCTACATCTGGTAATGATGCTTTCTGCAGTGTCTACCTTTGGAAGTGAAAATGAAACACGGGAGAGCCTATTAAGCCAAGTTATTGGTGAGGTCGCAGCGAGTTGCTCTTCACAGATATAAGAAGGTGGTGACATCCAAAGCAGGAGAGACAAGCGTGGAGTTAACCCCTCCCAGATTCATTGCATCTCCTGAGCCAAGGCTGGAGAAATGAACAGCCTGCCTGGCAACTGGAAACACCCTCTGCAAATGCAATGGTGAGTCTGGACACATCCGGTGCCAGAGAAGGAACCGTGGCTTGCCCAACAAGCTTCAGGCTGCGTGCTTTGGGGTTATTTGAAACCCATCATTTCTCCTAGTAGGCTTACCACAAAGTGGGATCACTCATTAGCTTGCCTTTGCCGGTGGCAATAGGGAGGTTGGAAGCGAAGGGCCGAGGGTAGAAAGACAAAACAATAAAAAAACAACCCCTTTGGTTTCATGCTGATTATTGGCTGAGACTGGCTGGAGAGCAAAGTGGTCACAGATTCCCTTTGGTGTCTGCTTGTTAGCGGCTGGGTAAGCTGAGTTAGCATTGGCACCGACGAGGCTGATTTGTGATTTCTTGGAGTAAGTTTAAAAAAAAAAAAAGAAGGCAAAGAAAGAAAAAGCACAAACACACACATCGATTTAATTAAAACCACAGTGAGCAGATGGGCAGGACAAAAAGATTGGGCAGCCAGAGCCTGCTCTTCTCTCTAGATCGGGGCATGTTAATGAAGCGACTGTAATTCAAACTTCGCTCCCCAGCCTCGCTTTTCCACCCCACCCGCTGTCCCTGTCTCGACACAGCGGACTTTGAGCCCGAGAGCTTCTCCAAACCAATGCCTGGCAGATAAAGTCAGAAAGAAGAAGATGTGAGTTTCCGCCATTGGTTTATCCATCTCCTTCATGGGCACACAAGAGTCAGAGAGCAACAGAATAACAAAGTTGGAAGGGACCTTGGAGGTCTTCTAGTCTAACCCCCTGCTCAGGCTGGAAACCCTACACTACTACCGACAAATGACTGTCCAAAAGCCTACAATGTTGGAGCACCCCCAACTTCTGGAGGCAAGTCGTTCTATTGGTTCATTGTTCTAACTGTCAGGAAATTTCTCCTTAGTTCTAAGTTGCTTCTCTCCTGGATTAGTTTCCACCCATTGCTTCTTGTCTTGCCCTACCTTCAAAAGATTTGTTGTGAGTGATCTTCAAAAATGGATGCCATGCTATTTGTATGTGATGTATTTCCCAAGGTGGGCATGGCTAATCCCTAAATGCCTACCAAAATAGAACTCAGAAAGTTCTAACTGCCCAAAGAGCTGCTGATTCTGTTCTACAGAGGAATTATTGAATCTGTCATCTGCACCTCCATAACTTTCTGGTTTGGCTCTGTAACCCAACAAGACAGACACAGACTTCAACGGATAATTAGAACTGCAGGGGAAAAAAACAATTGCATGAGTCAAAAAGAGGGCTGTGAAAATATCTACAGACCCCTCACATCCTGGACATAAATTGTTTCAACTTCTACTCTCAAAATGATGCTATAGAGTCGTGCACACCAGAATGAGTAGACAAAAGGACAGTGTTTTCCCAAATGCCATCACTCTGCTAAACAACTAATTCCCATTACACTGTCAAATCATCTCCTAAGACTGTCTTCTTCTCTTCCTTCCTAGTACCTATCTCTTCCCACTTATGACTATAACTATGTTGCTTGTATCTTTAAGATTTATATTGTTTTATTTGTTTCCTAGTATAATTTGGTTGCTTATTAGTATCCTAAGACTCACTGTTGTATCTTATGATTCTTGATGAATGTATTCTATTTTTCTTTATGTACACTGAGAACTTATAGACCAAAGACCAAATCACACTTGGCCAATAAAGAATTTTATTCTATTCTAAAATGACCTTCAACCCTGAGGGCCTGTCTTACCCCAATGAAATAGGCCCACCTCACCAGTGGTGGATTTCAAAATTTTTTAGAACCTCTTCTGTAGGTATGACCTCCTTTGTGGGAGTGGCTTGCCAGCCATGTGACCAAGCAGGAGTGCCTTGGCAGTCATGTGACTGAGCGGGCGTGGCCAACTTGTAAAATGTGGTGAAACTTACTTAACAACGCTCTTGCTTAGGAACCAAAATATTGGCTCAGGAACTCTGGCATTTGAAGCACGCAAGTCTTAAAGCTGTCAAGTTACAAGATCCTTGCACCCCTAACCCTTTAGAAAAAAAACCCCAGGGGTGTTCAAACTTGACAGCTTTAAGACTTGTGGACTTCAACTCCCAGAATTCCTCCTCTCGCTCTTCATCAGGAGGATGTGCGGACGGGCGGGGGGTGGGGAGCTGGAACCGGTTCTAAAGGGCACTGTAGATTTGTGGAACTTCTTCTATAGAAGAGCTTAGAACTGGCAGGAACCCACCCCTGATGCCTACATCCATTCTGTAAGAAGAGGTATGCTGTAGACTCCATCAATCATGGAATTATGAATGGTGGGGTAAAGGACAAGAAGCTTTTCTACCCTGGCTCCTGCCCTCTGGAACATCATGCTCCTGAGGTGAGATCCACCTCACCTTCTTAGTCTTCTGTAAGAACCTCAAGACTTGATTCTCCCAATTGGCCTTGGCCCCCGATGGAAGCATTCCACGTTGGAGTTGGCCGGTGTTTCCCAACCTTGGCAACTTGAAGATGTCTGGACTTCAACTCCCAGAATTCCCCAGCCAGCGAATGCTGGCTGGGGAATTCTGGGAGTTGAAGTCCAGACATCTTCAAGTTGCCAAGGTTGGGAAACACTAGGTTAGTGGACTAGGAAGATTTCACTTCCACAGCACAATATCCTGGTTTTTAACTTATGTACTTTTGGTTTATTTAATATTTAATGTTTGTATTTCTTTCTTTTTTTAATGTTTGTAAGCCACCCAGAGTCAGTTAGTATGATGAGTGGTGTTTAAATTTAATAAACAAACAAATGTATACAGATAAGCACATGAATGGTTTTGTTTTTGTTGTGAATCATTATTTTCAATGGCTCCTCTTGTTTCTTTGTGGAAGATGTGTCCAATATTTTGTTCTTGTGCACTGCTTTATTACACAGAAGCTAAAAATTGACATAAAATTATGGCACCTTCCCAATTACCTACAACCTAACAGTAGAATCATAAAACTGTAGAACCACAAATTTGGAAGAGACCTTGTAAGTTATCTAGTCCAACTTCCTGGTTGGTTCAGGGAGCTGAAACAACTAGAAGCCAGAGTATGGTTTCGCCTGCAACCTTATGAGTCTGGGCAGATAATTGAAACAGAAACTTAAGAATAAAGCAGTTTGCTGCTCTGAGAAGTAAACTAGCTGCCTGTCTGTGCTTTTCTGCTGAAATGAAGCTAACTGCTTGTGTTTGCCTGTAACTATCCTACCTTGTGTTTACTTGGAAGAACCATCTGTTGGCATTGTACATTTATTCATCTATTCTTATGTATATAAAGAAGTTAATGAATCCAGCTGCATCAGTTATCTGTGAATGCTTCTGGATTTGAATTTATGCAACAAATACTGACAAGACAACCTACAGTTTAACCATTTCTAGCAAAGTGGAAATTCTTTGGAGGACCATGGTTATCTCATGACAGGTAAGAAATTGCTGGGCCATTAAAAAACAAGATTCTGTTTCTCGATATTCAACAGTTTGATAGATCCTAAAGATAATAGATGATACTTGAAACCAACTCTTCCTTTTGTTTTGTACAGCACTGGGTGAAATATTGTAAAACATTATAAAAATTTCAATAAAAAAAAACAGTTTGATAGCTCTTACTGATGGATCAATGGTTCGTGTAGGTCTACACAATTTCAAATACCTAGGTCCTTAATTATTCAGAGCTTTGCAAAACAACACTAGCACCATAAACCTGTCTCAGAAATAAGCCAGCACACAATGCAACAGTTAAAAAAGGAGGTGAAAAATGATCCAACAGATAAATCTGACAAGTATTTTATCTCCCTTCTTCTGCACTTCCTGCATTTTTCTAAACATGCTTTAAAGGAAGCTTCATTTTAAGTACATTGCAGGACTCTACCATAGGTGTAAGCAAAGCAGAAAAGCTTGCTAATGTCAAGCTTGAGGAAGTCAGTAAGTCCAAACAGTTCAAATAAATATAGGAATAGCACTTAGACGTATATACCATTTTACAGTGCTTTACCGGCCTCTCTAAGTGATTTACAGAATCAGCATATTACCACCAACAATCTGGGTCCTAAAGGTTTATTGCGAGCTTAAGCTTTCTACCAGAATCTGAACTACTAACAGTCAAAGTGGATAGGTGGTAAATAAGAATCAATGGAATTCAAAGTGGGCTGGACTTGTATGTGCAAAGTGACTCAAGACTGGTGACATGTTTGACTCTGCCTTCAGGCTCAGCCTGGTCATATGACACAGCCAAATGGTTTTTATCTCATTTTCCCCTGCAATTGTCCTCCTTTGTTCAATTTTTATTCCTTCGATTTTTTTTTTTAACATTCTCAAATTGAGGGATAAATTCTTTTAAATTTCTCTAGGGGTGTTTCTGACTTTCTGATTGAAGATGGCAGAGAGCGCTGCTCTTGGCAAAAATACCGTTTTGTGTTATGTTTTGATCGGGAGCCTCCCAGGATGTTTACGAAAAGTGTCATGGGAAGAGTCCTTCCTAATGTCTTTCCACCTGAGGCTACAGTAGCAATGAAGATATTGGGCACCGCCCTGAGTCCCAGTAGGGAGAAGGCCGGTATATGAATTTAATAAATACCAAATATTAAATACCAAATTTATGCACACACACTTTGGCTACTTTGCAACTTAGTACCCTGTTTCCCTGAAAATAAGGCCTCCCCAGATAATAAGCCCAATTGGGCTTTTGAGCACATGCACTAAAATAAGCCCTCCCCTCAAAATATGGCAACACAGCAGCAGCCATGAGGTGACCACGCTCGCCGCTTCCTGCACCTCAAAAATAATAAGACCTCCCCCAAAATAAGGCCAAGTGCTTATTTCAGGGGTCAAAAGAAAATAAGACCCTGTCTTATTTTGGGGAAAATGGAGTAAGTTGCAAGCACATCACACGCCTCCCATGAGAAATTCCTCAAAGTTCTAGTCCCGTGATGGCGAACCTATGGCACAGGTGCCACAGGTGGCGCGCAAAGCTATTTCTGAGGGCACATGAGGCATTGCCCTGTCAGCTCCAGTGCACATGAGTGTGCTGGCCAGCCTGGATTTTCAGCCATTCTTTGCCCTCCTAAAGCCTCCAGAGGGAGAAAAATGGCCCAACGGGTAACCTGGAAGTCCATTCCCGAACTTCCGGTTTGTGTGTTGGGCCTTTTTTTGCTCTTCCGAGGCTCCTAAAAAAGCTTCTGGAACCTTGGGAGGGTGAAAAATGGACCTACCGGGCCCACCGGAAGTCAGAAAACAGGCTGTTTTGGGGGAGGCCATTTTTGCCCTCCCCAGGCTCCAAAAAAAGCCGTGTATACTTGTGCTGAACAGCAGGGGGTGTCACACATGTATTCTCAGGGGGGCACGGCATGGGAGGCATTAATTTATGGGGGTGGGCACACGAGCGTGCACAATAGCGCGAGCGCATGTGCTTTTGGCACCCGAGGCGAAAAAGGTTCGCCATCACTGTTTTCTAGTCCTTTCAAAAGTCATGTCAAAAGTCACTCTCCTTCATCAGCATGAATGAGAACAGGTAGCAAAAAATGTAGGAAAATATTTCTTAAGGGTATCAATTTGCAGACCTGGGGAGACGGGAGAAAGAAGATTAAAGAGGGTCATGATGTCAACTTTCAAATACCTGAAGAGGTGCCACAGAGAAGATAGAGTGCACAACTGTTTTGTTGGCCACAAAGGAGATCTGGGGTGAAAACTTTCAAATAGTATGAGCAATTCTGAGGAGATTGGTTGTCTTGGGAGCTGGCCGGCTATTCTTTAAGGAAGACAGAGAAGGAAAAAAAGAGAGAGAGAGAAAGAGAGAGAGAGGAAGCTTTAATCGGTCCCTGGATCACCATCTGCCAGGAGTGTTATATGCAAATCTCCCCAAATCCAATTTGAATTTGTGATTTAATGTGAAGAGTTGTGTTGATTTTGACATTTAGTTCCAAGGGTTGCCTCAAATTGATTCAGAGCATTGATTCAAGCCATCAAATCAAATCAACCTGGTTTCAAGAATTAGTTCAGTGTGTTAAAAGTGTACATGTAGAAAAAGAAATCACAGAATCTATGTAATTGTTTACACAGTCAAAGAATACGCAAACATTGAATATGGCAGGTCTGGAAGTCTGGACACACTTCCAGTGGATTCACTTCCCCCCACTTTGTATAAAATTGTTGATAAGGCCACCAAAGGTCAATGACTTACCGTATTAGGTCTATAGTTAGCCAAGAAAAAGGTTATTGTTGTTTGGATAACCATGGGCTCTTCTAAGCAGCTGCCCAAGTACTTGAAAATGATAATGATTAAGGATAAAGCTATAGAGAAATCTCAAGATGCTTCCAGCTTGTAGATTGGAGATAGATACAATACAATACAATAGCAGAGTTGGAAGGGACCTTGTAGGTCTTCTAGTCCAATCCCCTGCGTGGGCAGGAACTTTATACCATTTCAGACAAATGGCTATCTAACATCTTCTTAAAGACTTCCAGGGTTGGGGCATTCACAACTTCTGGAGGCAAGCTGTTCCAGAGGTTAATTGTTCTAACTGTCAGGAAATTTCTCCTTAGTTCTAAGTTGCTTCTCTCCTTGATTAGTTTCCACCCATTGCTTCTTGTCCTGCCCCCAGGTGCCTTGGAGAATAGTTTGACTCCCTCTTCTTTGTGGCACCCTCTGAGATATCGGAACACTGCTATCATGTCTCCCCTGGTCCTTCTCTTCATCAAACTAGACATACCTAGTTCCTGCAACCGTTCTTCATATGTTTTAGCCTCCAGTCCCCTAATCATCTTGGTTGCTCTTCTCTGCACTCTTTCCAGAGTCTCCATGTCTTTTCTACATCGTGGCTACCAAAACTGTATGCAGTATTCCAAGTTTGGTCTTACCAAGGCACTATACAATGGCATTAACACTTCACGTGATCTAGATTCTATCCCTCTGTTTATGCAGCCTAGAACTGTGTTGGCTTTTTTGGCAGCTGCTGCACACTGCTGGCTCATATTTAAATGGTTGTCCACTAGGATTCCACGATCCCTCTCACAGTTGCTACTATTGAGCAAGGTACCACCTATACTGTACCTGTGCATTTTGTTTTTCTTGCCTAAATGTAGAACCTTACTTTTTTCATAATTGAATTTCATTTTGTTAGATAGTGCCCAATGTTCAAGTTTGTCAAGATCCTTCTGTATCTTAAGCCTATATTCTGGAGTGTTGGCTATTCCTGCCAGCTTGGTGTCGTCTGCAAATTTGATGAGTTCCCCATTTATCCCCTCATCCAAATCGTTGATGAAGATGTTAAAGAGTACTGGACCTAAAACAGAGCCTTGGGGGACTCCACTGCATACTTCCTTCCATGTAGATGCAGTTCCATTGAGGACTACACGTTGAGTGCGGTTGGTCAGCCAGTTGCGAATCCATCTGATGGTGATGCTTTCTAACCCACATTTTTCTACTTTATCTAATAGTAGGTTATGGTCTACTTTGTCAAATGCCTTACTGAAGTCCAAGTAAATTATATCGACAGCATTCCTCTGGTCCACTAAGATGATGTCATATCCCTCCCCCTCTGTTAAGAGAGGGATGTTTAATTTTGACATAGATGGCCTCTTTGATTCCCTCTTTCAAACCAGCGGTCCTCTCTGTCCAAAATATGGATTTTGTTGTCTTCAAAAGATTGGCCTTTGTCTTTTAGATGCAGACAGACTGCTGAATCTAGTCCTGATGGGCTTGTTCTCCTATTGTTTTCGTATCTTATTTTCAAGAAGCAATGGATGGACACTAATCAAGGAGAGAACCAACCAATCTAGAATTAAGACATTTCCTGAGAATGAGAACAATTAACCAGTGGAACCATCCCTGGAGATTTTCAAGAAGAGATTGGAGAAGCCATCTGTCTGAAATGTTATAGAGTCTTCCGCTTGAGCAGGGGATTGAACTAGAAGACCTCTAAGGTCCCTTCCAATTCCATTTTGTCTTGTTACTCTTGTTATTTTACTTTCCCTCCTTGTCTTTTCTTCTTTCCTTCTGTCTCTTTTTTCTTTCATTTCTTTTCTGTTTATCACTTTTCTTGGGCTTTACTTTTGCTTTTCTTCTTTCCTTCCTTGTCTTTACTCTTTCATTTCTTTTCTGTTTATCACTTTTCTTCTGCTTTACTTTCGCTTTTCTTGAAATCTACATTGTCTTTGTCTTATAAAAAAAAACATCTTTAACAAAAATTAACAAGCACTACTTAAAACTCTGGCATGTCCTTTTTCTATTAGTCTGCTGGTGGATGCCGCCAAACAAGTAGAAAAGGAGCAGCCGAGGGGATTCACACAGAAAGAAAACACGATTCTTTAAAAGACATGACCACTGAATGGAACGCAAATGGTGATTGCTTTCCCAACATGGGTGGATGATCTAAAAATAATAATAATAATAATAGGGTAAGCCACCAACTGGGGACTGTGGAAAGTGTGGTCCAGATGCCAAGATCATAGACAAAGCAGGATAAAGGTTTGGAATCTGGAAAGAGATTTCTGTAGTTGGCTTCATTTGTAGCTGGTTAATGCACCGGAGTCAAACCGCTTAAGGCTGCATTGCAGAAAAGTCCTTCGCTGGCTGCAGGAAATATCTGGAAGCTCTAACTTCTGCCAAAGGAGGCTTACCAAGTATTGACTGGAATCACATCCAAACGTCTGCATCTGCTCTCTTCCGTATTTTCTTATTTTAAATCTATAAACAGCCACAGATAAATAGCAAGAATGCATTCCAATTTGCAGAAAGATGCCATGTTTATCTTTAAGCATCAGTAGTGGAGCTTGTGCCAGCTTCTGTTCATTTAGGGAATTCGTTGAAATGTACAGTTTGATCAGGAGTGCCTGAAGTTTTGCATTGTTTTGCCCAACTTTGAATCAACAGGCATTGGTAAAGAGTAATTCCCTTTCTCCCCAGCCAGACTGGCTACAGATAACAAGAGCAATGCTTCAATCACTTTTGGACAAGCCAAGTGAATAAATTGTGATTTAACAGATCGGTTAAGTGGTTCAACCCATAGCTACCCCATTAGTCACCTATGTGAGATAGAAAACTATAGAAATCTAAGGAATAGATACTGTATTTTTCAGAGTATAAAATGCACCAAGATTTTGAAGAGGCAAATTAAAAAAAAAAAAATTTGCACTCTGCAAACCTCCCCCAAAAGGCTCCTTTTTCGCAAAAACAGGCGTGTTTTTTGTCAAAAAGGGTATGCATAGCCTTTACGAGGCTTGTAGAGTGGTCCTGGGGGCTGGGGGAGCAAAAAATTGCCTGTTTTTTGCTCATTTTGCCTTCATGAGCCCCCGGGAGCACTCTGGAAGCCTCCTAAAAACAATGCACAGCCATTTTTGCAAAGCGGGTGGGGTTTTGGGAGGCAAAAAAATGCTGTATTCAGTGTATAAGACGCACCCAGATTTTCACTCTCTTTTTTGAGGGGAAAAAGGTGCATGTTATACCTCTAAAATACAGTAAATAAACTTTAACAAGGGAGATGTAGGAGATGATTAGGCTGTGCCTGAAGGAGGTGTCAAGGTGGTATTCAGCCGGTTCTGACCGGTTCTGGAAAACCATAGCAGAAATTTTGAGTAGAGAACCGGCAAATACCACCTCTGGGTGGCCCCGCCCCAATCTATTTGCTGCCTCCTGAGTTGCAGCTGATCGTCTGGGTCTCCTTTTGTTGCACTGCACAGGAGAACGGAACTGGAAAGCAACTGGAACTGGAACTGGGAGGGAATGGGAATTTTGCACTATTCTTTCCCTGCCACGCCCACCAAGCCACACCCACCAAACCAAGCCATGCTTACCAAGCCACGCCCATAGAACCAGTAGTAAAAAAATTTGAATCCCACCACTGGCTTGAGTCCTTTTCAGGCCCACAAGAGATTTAAGTCCAACCCACTTTGAATTCCAGTGATTTGTGCTGTCCCGCACACTGTCTCACACACAAACATAATGGTAGCTTAGTGGGTTTACTAATGTTCCCCAGCAATTCCCTTCACTAAAAATCCAGAACTGTCCCAATTAAGTCCAGCCAAAAGCAAACCGAGACTAGTCCATAGAGCAGGGATGTCCAAACTTGGGAACGACTTGTGGACTTCAACTCCCAGAATTAGCTGGCTGGGGAATTCTGGGAGTTGAAGTCCACAAGTCTTAAAGTTCCCAAGTTTGGACATCCTTGCCATAGAGCAATGGCCAGTGAATCCACAAGGCACTTGAAAGTTTCCCCTATCGGATAAATCCACTAGGCAAAATTAAATCCACTATACATGAGGGTACATGAGGACAGGGAAGTCCAGAGTTCACAAGGCGTGATCCAAAGTCAAGGCACAGAGTCAATCCAAAGGCAAGGCTGGAATCACAACAACCAGGGAACACACAGCTAGGAAATGAACACGCTGTTCCCAGCATCATCTCCATCTGTCTGCTGTGCTGAAGAGGCAGATTTTGGTGCAGACCCTTAAGAGGGATGAGGCTACCTCCCAGAGATGGGCATCACATACTGTAACAACCGGTTCACCCAGAATGCAAAAAATTGGGCACATGCGGCACCAAACACACAACAATTATATAGGATGGGATAGCACTGGGGCAGTTGGGCGGGCCCAGCCGCTGGTTTGCCCGAAGTGATCCGAACTGGCAGCTCTTCTACCTCCTCATGAGCAATCAGGGTGATCTCTATTGCTGCTGTCTTTTCTCTGCTCTAGGTGTTCTCGGATCAGTTGCAGAAGGCAGTTCTTCCTCCTCCCTAACTGACTGCAGCTGCATGCTTTCCCCACCTGAAGCCTCAGGGCTGTGCTGCTCTGGCCAAATCCCTTTCAGACAGCTGCTTGGAGCCACTGACAAACTACACTCCTGACATGTCTTCATCCTCCTCCAAACTGACATCTGGGGAGGCATCTGGAGGAGTCATCACATGATCCTTATCTAATTTGCTTTGTCCGTTAGAGCACTTTGGACTTTCGTAGAGAGTGTTAGCATGGAATAAACTTATATTCTTTTGAACCGCCTTGGCTCCTGATTTCCTGCACTTGACAGCATACGCCTAAATGTGTAGGATAGGGCTGCACAACCCTTTGGATTGGAACTCCAAAAGTGTTTTAGAAGGTGTGGAAGCCTGAAGAAAAGATTTATCTTAAAGTCCCTTCTTCAGAGATCATGTGGCACACCACGAGTGCTTGAGGTTTAGCCCTTTGGGTGGGTGGGGGAATATCCAAGTTCCCTAAACTGAGCACATTTTGGATTCTGTCCCCAGCTGCTTCTGGAATCTGATTCTTAACTGAGCTTTCTCACAGCAACTGGTGGAAAGCGGGTCCCCCAATTTAAGGAGCGTGTTAAGTCCTTGCACAGCTAAGGAGGATCAGGGATGCAGGAACTAGGGAGATTTCAGGAAAGACCCTTTAATGCTAGTCTTGAGGGCTCTACAGACGCGTGAGAACTGGAAGAGGGATTGCCAACTTTAATTTGAAGGGAGTTTATTGTGGCAGAATATCTTTGGATGCGTTGAAATGGTTCTTTCCAGGTTTCCTGCAACCTGGGCTGAGATGTTATTAACAATACAAAAGCAGAGTTTGAAGGGACCTTCGCGGTCATCTAGTCCAACCCCCTGCCTAGGCAGGAAGCCCTATACCGTTTCAGACAAATGGCTATCCAACATCTTCTTTTGTGAGCTATGTTGTCAACTGGTTCACCACCGTCCCTTCCATTCCTTTCCTTCTGACAATTTTCCTATAGGGCAGTGATGGCTAATCTTTTCTGGACTGAGTGCCCAAAGCACGCAAACCCCCAAAATGCAACGCACCCCCTGCACATGTGCCCCAACCCTTGGTGCATGCATGTGTGACACCCCCTACGCACCCTGCCCCCCCCCACACACGCGCATATGACCACCCATGCATGCCCTGCCCTTCATGCATCCGTGCACGGCTCGCCCATGCACCCCCCCACACGTACATGCTCAATAGAGACCCAAAGGCCAGCTGGCTGGTGGGAGGCACACACCAGTGGTGGGTTTCAAAAAAATTTAGAATCTCTTCTGTAGGTGTGGCTTGCTTTCTGGGAGCAGCTTGCCGGCCATGTGACTGGGTGGGAGTTGCTTGCCACCCATGTGACCAAGTAGGAGTGGCTTGGCAGTCATGTGACTGGGTGGGCATGGCCAACTTGTAAAATGTGGTGAAACTCACTTAGTAACGCTCTTGCTTAGCAACCAAAATGTTGGCTCAGGAACTCTGGCATTTGAAGCACACAAGTCTTAAAGCTGTCAAGTTACAAGACCCTCGCACCCCTAACCCTTTAGGAAAAAACCCCCAGGGGTGTTCAAACTTGACAGCTTTAAGACTTGTGGACTTCAACTCCCAGAATTTCGCCTCTCGCTCTTCATCTGGAGGATGTGTGGACGGGCAGGGGGAGAGAGCTGGAACCGGTTCTAAACGGCCCTATAGATTTGTGGAACCTCTTCTATAGAAGCGGTTAGAACTGACAGGAACCCACCCCGACACACACACACATGTGCAGCACAGCTGAACTGGGGTGACAGTTCACGTGCCATCAGAGACGGTGCTGTGTGCCACCTCTGGCACATGTGCCATAGGTTCGCCATCACAGCTATAGGCAGTAGAGTCATACTTCTGATATTGGTATCATAATTATCATTAATTACATGACTATAACATCAAATAGCAAATCCAACTTATCAGATATTGGACATTTGTGGAGAATGGTTATCCAAACAGCCTGAAAGCAGAAAACAAGATTGGTATTGATATTTATCTTTCATTGGAAACTTGAGATGTATTATTTGGATTAATTCAGGCCATGCATATCCTTAAACGTATGACTCTGGAACTGCAAAGAATTTGCTTAGTTTGAAAATTTTTGTTGGGAACTTATTAATTATGGTCTCATCTCTTAAGCTAAATTGAATTAGGAAATATGCATGGTTTAATTATAAGGAAATTGGAAATAAATTGCTGTATTTCTCATGTTTCATTTGCCTCTGATTTCAGGCTGTCAATTTTAAAATAGCCAGTTGTTAAATGTCTGTGGAGAGTCTCAGTCCTCCAGGTCATGGTTGTCCCAAAGATGATTTTTCAAGAGGCAACTGGAATTTCTGTTTTTTCTTTGAAGACGTTTTGCTTCCCATCCAAGGAGCTTCTTCAGCTCTGACAGAAGAGTGGTTGAGTGAGCCAAAAAAAGCTTCTTGGATGAGAAGTGAAACATCTTCAAAGAAAAAAAAACCCAGAAAGTCCCATTGCCTCTTGAAAAAGCACCTTTGGGTCAGTTGCTATTTTCTCTGTATTCGGCATTGAGTTCATGCATCTTGAAGAGCTAATGAATTATGATCACAAAAATTGAAAAGAGGATCTTTGAACAAAGAAAGGAGATTTAGCTGGAATTAGGTTAATTTCGACCAGGCTTCTCAAATTTTATATGGTTAAATGGTAACAACTGTAGGTTTAGTGATCGTTGGAGGTTACAACGGCACTGAAAACAATGACTTACAACTGGTTGTCAACTGACACAGCATCCCTCCCCATAGTCAAAATTCAGGTGGGTTGGCAACTGGCATGTATTTACAATGCTTGCAGTGCCCCCAGGTTCCTGTAGAGAGGTGGGCTTCACATAATTTTATCACCAGTTTGCCGTGCACTGAACATGTGAGCACATGCGTGGGCATGCTTGCTTTACTCATGTGTGCCTTCCGCACACGCATACGGCTTTCCATGCATGCGCTTTGCTCACACGCGCAGCTTGCACTCATCCACGCAGCTTAGAAAATGTGGCGAAATAGGACAGCAAAGCGACAGGGCGGGTTCATCCGCAGGTTGCCACTACTGGTTCGGTCCAAACCGGCTGAATATCACCACTGGTCACGTAACTTTCTCAACCGGCTTCCAACAAGCAAAGTTAATGGGGTAAGCCAGATTGGCTTGATGATGCATGGTTCACTAACAACCAAAATGTTCTGCGCAATAGAGACGACAGAAAAGATCATAAAATTGTGTGCAACTCATTTAACAAGTGCCTTTCTTAGCAAGGGAAATTCTGGTGTCGGTTATGGCTGAAAGTCGAGGACTCGTTCGTCGAATGACTGTTCAGAATTACAACAGCACTGAGGATAGTAACTTATGACCCCTTTTCACACCTGTAGCCAGTGCAGCATCCCCATGGTCACATGATCAAAATTCAGGTGCGCAGCAACTGGCATGTACTTATGACAGTCCACGATCCTGCAGTCCCCCCTTTGGTGATCTTCTGACAAGCAAAGTCAATGGGGAAGCCAGATTCACTTAACAACCATGTTATTAACTTAACAACGGCAGTGATTCACTTAACAACGGTGGCAAGAAAGATCATAAAGTGGGGCAAAACTCACTTAACTGTCTTGCTTAGAGGAATTTGGGCCTCCATTATGGTTGTCAGGCGAGGATTACCTGTATTTTGATTTTACTAAAGACTCTAAAATCTGGTATGTCATGTAAGTTTCATTCCAGACTATCCCCATTGAAGTTCTATTAGAGTTTAACTTTTATGAACGAAGGCAAATATAATAGTTTAACTTTTATTCATATGCCATGATTCCAACAATAACTATTCTCGCTATTAATAGGAAATGCTGGAGGTCGCACAAGTAGAACTGTAGCTGGTAGAAAGTGCAGCTATGGTCTACCTTCTGCATCTTATTAAAAAGTGTTATGTGAAAGCCTCAGTTGACCAGATGATGATCAATATTTGTGGGCCCATCTGCTGATGACCATGACATATGGAAAAGTGCAAACTAGAATGTGAGAGGAATAAAGTAATATTTTTTTATATGAAATAAAAACAGAAATAGACATGTTCTGCACTTATGAAATTAATTTAAAAAGTGGGAGGGGGGATATAATAGAACTCAATTAATGTGGTCTGTTCTTGTGGCTTGGAGTTGTTGGAATGCATGTAGTCAGAGGAAGCGTAGTTACTAATGATAGGAAGAACTATAGCATATGTAGGAAATAATGGGCTGGTACATCTATGATGCTGTTGGTGAATATGGGAATCATAGAATCATGGATGGGATCTTGGAGGACTTCTATTCCTGCCCAAGACAGAAGTTCTGATGTCATCCTGGACAAGAAGAGCAACCAAGATGATTAGGGGACTGGAGACTAAAACATATGAAGAACGGTTGCAGGAACTGGGTATGTCTAGTTTGATGAAGAGAAGGACCAGGGGAGACATGATAGCAGTGTTCCGATATCTCAGAGGGTGCCACAAAGAAGAGGGAGTCAAACTATTCTCCAAGGCACCTGGGGGCAGGACAAGAAGCAATGGGTGGAAACTAATCAAGGAGAGAAGCAACTTAGAACTAAGGAGAAATTTCCTGACAGTTAGAACAATTAACCTCTGGAACAGCTTGCCTCCAGAAGTTGTGAATGCCCCAACCCTGGAAGTCTTTAAGAAGATGTTGGATAGCCATTTGTCTGAAATGGTGTAAGGTTCCTGCCCACGCAGGGGTTGGACTAGAAGACCTACAAGGTCCCTTCCAACTCTGCTATTGTGTTATTATTGTATTAAGTCTTTTCTTGAGATTCTCCAGTAATGGAGCACCCATAACCTTGGGGCACAAGCTGTTCCACCAAATGTCCATGGAGATTCTTATCATCCTGGTCATGGTTGTCCCAAAGGTGCTTTTTCAAAAGGCAACTGGATTTTTCTGGTTTTCCTTGGAAGATGTTTCGCTTCTCATCCAAGAAGCTTCTTGGACCGCTAGTTTGAAAGAGGGTCAAAGAGGCCATCTATGTCAAAACTGAAAAGCCCTCTATCAACGGAAGGGAAGGGATACGACGTCATCTAGCTCCAGCCTACAACACAGTCCTTTCAGCAGTTCCAAGAAGGCATCACACCCATTTGTACCACTCAGATGTCCCTGATGACACAGATAAACCTCCAGGTGACCTCAATGACTTGCTAAAAGAATGCAAATGACCAGCGGTCCACAAGGAGTATAAATCCTTCCATTCCCCACCACCAGTCAGAGCTGAAGAAGCTTTTTTGGATGAAAAGTGAAATGTCTTCAATGAATAACCAGAAAGCCAAGTTGCCTTTTGAAAAAGCACCTTCGGGACAAGTCAAAGACTGCAAAGCCGACAGGCCAGGTGTGAGACCCGTGTAGTGGGATGAGCTCCCATTCCTTGCCTCAGCTCCTCCTTACCTAGCAGTTCAAACGCATGTAAATGTGAATAGGTTAATAGGTACCACTTCAATAGGAAGGTAACAGCGTTCTGTGGGCCTCTGATGTACATCCATGCCAGCCTCAAGTCCCTGGAAATTATCTTTGGACAACGCTGGCTTCCTTGGCCAAGAAATGGAGATAAGCATCATGCCTTAGAATCAGTCATGACTGGATGGGGGAAACTTTTACCTTTGTCTTTTATTCCACCTTCATCCTTTCTTTCCCTTGTGGGTCAATTTTTTTGGAGGGGGGGAGTGGGGAGGTGTTGAACATGGAGTTCATGGAACTTCATGGAGTTCTCTATGGAACAACAGAACAACTTGCCTCCAGAAGTTGTGGGTGCCCCAACACTGGACATTTTAAAGAAGAGATTGAACAACCATTTATGTCTGGAATGGTATACAGCAGCAATGGCTAACCTTTTGGTCCTCGCGTGCCGAAAGCATGCACACACCCATAATGCAATGCGTGTGTGACACACACACCCCGCGGGCCTCACCCCCTGCGCATGTGTACGCAACCATCCCATGCTCCACCTGCCCCCCCCCACATGCATGTGACCCCCCAGCCCTTCCACACATGTGGGTGCTTCACCCTCATGAGTGGCAGAGACCCAAAAATCAGCTGGCTGGCGGGAGGTGGGCGGACATGCGTGATGGAACTGAGCTGGGCGACAGTTTGCGCGTCCGCAGAGAGGGTTCCACGTGTCACCTGTAGCACATGTGCCATAGGTTCACCTTCACGGGTAGAATTCCCTGCCTGAGCAGGGGGTTGGAGTAGAAGACCTCCAAGGTCCCTTCCAACTCTCCTCTCCTTATCCTTATCATCCTTATCCTTATCATCCTTATCCTTATCATCCTTATCCTTATCCTATCCCAGGGGTCTACAAAGTTGGCTCTTTTAAGACTGGTGGACTTCAACTCCCAGAGTTCCCCAGCCAGCATAGCTGGCTGGGGAACTCTGGGAGTTGAAGTCCACCAGTCTTAAAAGAGCCGACTTTGCAGACCCCTGTCCTATCCTATCCCTATGTAGCTTTCCATTGGCCAGTCTTAAAGCTTTAAAAACATAGCTTTTCTTTCCTGACAAGGCTGAGTTAGGCCGACAGTGGTCGAATGATGAGCCAAGAGAGAGTAAAGAGGGATATAGTCAACTAGAGGGGGGGGAAAGAAAGTAAAATGTGTGCTCATTTAAGGCATATTACCTCCAGGGTCTGCAAAAGCCTCGGTCTGAGGTTTTCATTTCCTTGTTTACAGAGAGGATTCAGTCTAGGAGTTTGCCAGCCATAAGAAGTAATCGCCTGCAAAGAGAAACACATGTGCTCTCTCGCGCTCTCGCTCTCTCTCCTGCTCAGTTTTCCAACAAAGCTCCATTGAAACCAATAACGCCTTGTTGTTCGGGGGGGGGGGGGGGAGAAAGAGAAATCAAGGGAGAGAAAGGGAAAGAGAAAGCATTTTGCTCCGCTAAGTTCCCCTACTACATTAATCTCATTATTCCTTGAACCGTTTAACTGGCAATGCCGAACGCAATTTGTATTCCGCAGCCCAAGCCAGCGCTCCAAACCGATTAGGCCAAAAGCGAACCGTGGAGGTTCTTGATAGGGTCGGCCCTCAAAGCTTGTCTCTCCTACTGAATGGGGTTCCCATATGCCTTTTTGGAATTCCCCCCCCCTAGGACACAATGTAGCCGTTCCCCCCCCCCCGCCCGCCCCCAACCCTCATTTTCTTTTGCAAGGGCTAAATTAAGCGTGCGAAAAGGCCCCGCAAAGTCCTCATTTTCCAGTTAATCAAATCTCCCCCTAATCAAATTAGCACGCATAATTCCTCTGGATGCCGGGAAGAAGGGGAGGAAATATATGACCCTCTCTCCATCTTTTTGGGGGGGGGGGCAGGGGGAGATGAAAGGAAGGAGCCCAGCAGGATCCTTTCTCCTCTGCTTGAGTGCTTCTAAATAGGAGGGGGGGGGGACCCTTGTCCAGAAAGACTAGGGGGCCTGAGGTAAAACTTTGGCAGTGTTTGCGATTCCCAGCTCATTAAATCGGCGGCTTTGGCGGCCCATCTCCAGGGATCACCGAAGCGTTGGGTAATGAGATACTTGTTTAATTTTCTTTTCAAAGGCCGGACATCTGCGACAAAAAAACCCTCCCCTCCTCCCCCATTTCACTTCCCCCCCCTCCCCGGCCGGCCGATCCCACACACAAGCGCAAAAAAACTTATCAATAGGCTTTTGGCCGCTCTTGGGTTTGATGGAGTGTTTTCCTTTGAATAAACCAGATAATAAATTTTGAAGAGAAGGGAACAATTGCCATTAACTCGGCCCCGCTCTCCCGAAAAGTCGAAGTCCATCATGAAAATTCAATAGCAGGCTGAGCTAAATGGATAAATGTTCGCAGTCAACCTTTTTTAATTGATTTCCCTTCATGAAATGATCTAGGTCCCCCCCCCCACCTCTAAAGCAAGCTATTCCTGGACACCTCTCCCCACCCCCCACCCCTTTTAAAAAAATCCTTGCTTTTCATTCTGAATCCTTGAAGGAGTCCTGAATGAAATGAAATAACTGAAATATGAATCTCAATTAAAAAAAAAACACTTTAGACTAAACTTTAATAAAAAAAACTTTAATAAAAAGAAGGACTAGGGGAGACATGATAGCAGTGTTCCAATAACCTCAGGGGTTGCCCCAAAGAAGAGGGAGTCAAGCTATTCTCCAAAGCACCTGAGGGTAGGACAAGAAGCAATGGGTGGAAACTAATCAAGGAGAGAAGCAACTTAGAACGGAGGAGAAATTTCTTGACACTTAGAACTGTCAGCGTTCCAAATATCATTCAGAATTAAATCAGAGTCCAAGGCAGAGCTGTCCTTAAAAGTTCCAATTTAATAAGACAGACATGTTGGCACAAACTGTGGAATCACGAATCTGAAAGCTTCCTGGGATTCCCACCCAGTTGAAAGTTCCTGATCTTGTCCCCACACCCATAAATCCATCGCATGGTCCAATCTTCCTCTGCCATGCTGGCATCTCCACCCAGCTGGTTCCGGTCAGGAGCAAAGGTACGGAGACAAAAAATGACCTTGGGCTTCTAGAAAGGAATGTTTTATTTTGAAAACAAACACATTCTACTCCTATTTGCCCCTCCCTGTTCTCCACTAATGAAAAAGCATAGTAAAAGAAGAGAGACTCTGACAGGCCAAAGCTTCTAAAAGGAATATGATTGCAGGCCTGACAAGAACAATGAATCAGTGGAACAACTTGCCTCCAGAAGTTGTGAATGCTCCAACACAGGAAGTTTTTAAGAAGATGTTGGATAGCCATTTGTCTGAAGTGATGTAGGGTTTCCTGCTTAAGGAGGGGGTTGGATTAGAAGACCTCCAAGGTCCCTTCCAACTCTTCTCTTCTCTTCTATTCTATTCTATTCTATTCTATTCTATTCTGCATTGAGCCAACATATGACCATAGAGGTCCCCTGGCAGATGGGATGGATGTCACGAGATGCTTTTGAGGGAAGACCCCCCCCCCCAGAAGAATGAAATATTTTGAGAAATATTAAAAAGGCAGAATATTATATTTCCCTAATGGAGGAATGGAGAAACATGCTGTTGGAGACAGAAAGAGACAGCTCTCCCCCCCCCCCCCACCTTTCTTAATAGGCCCCAGCAGATATTAAGAAAGACTGGGCCAGCCTATCTACAAAACAATAGACTTTCAGCTCCAGGATGATGGGATTAAGACATGACCCTCCAGGACATAATCGGATTAATCCACTAGCAGCAGATCTCACCACATGGCACAATCTCTTAAGGACATCACATCAGAGTCCAAACTTCAACTAAACCTGAGAGCTCAGACAACCTAAAGAGCCAGCTATGACCCTCTGCAACAGCCAATAGAATGCATGTTCTTGCACAGGAACAGGAAGCTCAAGTGCAAAGCCCAAAAGAAAGTATAAAATGCCCCCACTCTCAACTCCATGTGGTCAGCTGGCCAGGACCTCGAACCCATGTGGTTCTGCTTCATCATTAAACCATCTTTTCAATCAGCCTCCATGTTTCCAGTGCCTTTCTCCCGGCTTGGAACTGAACCAGATGGCTATTTCTCCCAACACTTTATTTACCTCCAGCCCCACCACATAACCAGGTTTCCGGATCAAGGCCCAGGATAGGGGCTGGCAACCTTAAACACTCAAAGAGCCAAAAAAAATCCTAACTGGAAGACCGCTGTTCAATTCTGGAGCTCACCGGAAGTCCGGTTTCCCCATCATAGAGTCTCCTCCTAGCACGGCATCCTTTTTCCTCTACCTGTCCTAACCAAAACTCTATCAATTGTGGAGCTGACCAGAAAACCCACCCCTTGCTATAGTCTCCTCCTGGCATGCTCTGCTTTCTCCAGCTGGAAACTCCTCTCAAAATTGTGGTGCCGACTGGCAACAAGGAGCCGCAGTAGGGCTCCAGAGGGGCCAGGGGTCATGTTGCTGACCCCTGGCCCAGGAGTATCAGCAGGCCATAACAAGGTGTCTTTCACGCCCTTCAGCCTAGCGCTGCATCTGAACCCCATTGAAAACCAGCCACCTTATCCTGACACCATCAGGGGGAAAAAAATGCCAGCACCTTTCCCCAACTTAATAGAAATTCAACCCAGATATTGTTATGTCTCTTTTGCTCAGTCACTTTTACTTAAGCCGTAATGAGCCCTGAAACAAGCGTAATGAAAGCTGTCTCAACAATATTTTCACTTTAACGCTTTATTATGTCTTTGAATATGTTTTAAGGAGTGAAAATTTCACTACTGGTGATGTGTCTCTCCCTATCATCTTTATTGCCTGGAATTGTTGGGCATGTGCATTTTACCACTCAAAATAGTCTTCGGCTTTTCTTTCTTTCTTTCTTTCTTTTTTGCAAATATTCTCATTTACTTTGATGGAACAGAAATTGCTTTCATTTTTTTTTTTTGTCTCCCAAAGAAGAACATCTTGGTAAAATTCTCATGAGTGACATATTGGCTTCTTGCACTTACCACCTCACTTATGAGGTGATTCAGAAAATGTATGAATCTCCAAATCACCCACTGTACAATAATCTTTCCAAAAGTCTTCACCCACCACCACTTGCATTAAATCACAATCTCCCTCCCTCCCTCCCTTCCCCCCCCCCCCCTCTCTTTCTAACTGACTTTAAAAAAAGAATCTGGGAATGAAGGCAGCTCAGGAAGCTACAGAGTGCAAGAGAATGGAATAGTATTTATTTATTTAGAAAATTTATATTAGCCCCTACTCATACTTGGCAATTCACAGGACAACGCAGTATAAAAGAAATAAAAAACAATATAAAGTAAATAATAATAATAATAAAATAAGCTCCTCACCCTGGTGACAACATTCATTCACATCAGCCATTTAATTGATAATAGCATGCTGACTGAGGAATTCTGGGAGATGAAGGCCAAACTCCATAAAGATGTCAAGGTTTTTTTTTAAACCACTGCTTTAAAGTGGAGACTCTAGAAAGAATGCAGAGAAGAGCAACAAAGATGATTAGGGAACTGGAGACTAAATCATATGAGGAACGGTTGCAGGAACTGGGTATGTCTAGTTTAATAAAAAGGACCAGGGGAGACATGATAGCAGTCTTCCAATATCTCAATACCACAAAGAAGAGGGAGTCAAACTATTCTCCAAGGCACCTGAGTGTAGAACAAGAAGCAATGGGCAGAAATTAATCAAGGAGAGAAGCAACTTAGAACTGAGGAGAAATTTCCTGACCGTTAGAACAATTAATCAGTGGAACAGCTTGCCTCCAGAAGTTGTGAATGCCCCAACACTGCAAGTCTTTAAGAAGATGTTGGATAGCATTTGTCTGAAATGGTATAGGGCTTCCTGCCTAGGCAGGGGATTGGACTAGAAGACCTCCAAGGTCCCTTCCAACTCTGCTATTTTATTGTATTGTACCAACTATCCTACAGAATGATCTTCTCCGTATGTGCATTGCTGTTCGGAATGTCCCAAAGTTCTCAGTAGCTGTTTTGCAATTCTGAGGACCATTTTGTCATCTAACCTGCCCGATCCTGCTTGCATAAAATTTTTATCTGCAAAGAAGCTGAAGATTCTCCCACCCATATCTACGAAAAAGCAACTTTGAAGGAGGAAAAACTTACATTTTCCAGATGGTTATATGCTGTTGAAAAAAAGAACAGATGGAAGATGGGGAAACCTGGGTGCCAATGCAATCAGGTCACTAGAATATCAGCTGCAGAGCAGGGGTGGGTTGCTCCCGGCATTACTGCTGGCTCAGTGTGCGCAAAAATGGTGGATGCATGTGCTCACATGCACGCCACGCACATTTGCACAAAAATAGATCTGCGCATGCACAAAACTTTAAAAAATAATAAAAAAATAAATTTGTGCAATTACAATTGTCCTGCGCATGCGCAGAACTGAAAATCAAGATGGCAGCCACATAGGAGAACCAGTTTGGGGATGTGGCAGGCCTGGGGCGCTGCCAGTTCCAGCAACTCAGGCCGCCAAACCACTACTGGTTCAGCTGAACTGGTAGGAACCCACCTCGGTTGTTTTGGATTAGGTGAGAATGGAGACCCTAGAAAATGCATGAAGACCCCAGCTGGAGAAGCATGAAGTGTAGGGTTAGTATCTCTTAATACTAATATTTAAAATACTAATATTTAAAATTAAAGACACATCTTTTTCGCCTGGCCGGCCTTGGGTAGTCTCTTCTAAGGTTAGGGGTTTTAGGGGTAGTTTTAGTTTAGTTTATGGGTTTTTAGCGCAGGACTAATTTAATTCATTTTTAATTTTGTATTCTGTCTGTGGTTTTATCTGTATTTTTAATTGCCTGTGCCCCGCCTCGAGTCCCTTTGGGGAGAGAGAGCGGGATATAAAATTAAAATTATTATTATTAAAAATTATTATTATTATTATTATTATTAAAAATAATACCCATAAAATTCATCTTTAGGGCCCTGTATAAATTTACTGTATCACTCCAATCATTCGGAGTGCCCATGAATGCAAGGGGAAAATAAATTTTAGGGCGGGGGAGTGACAAATGTATTTTCACTGATCTCTAACGAAAATTAAACTTTTTGTTCAATTTTGTGTTTACACAACAAGGTAATTAATGGCTTTTAAATATGAAAAATATTGGTTAATGTCAATAAGTCTCATTATCTAAAATTATTTCCCCCTCAACAAGTATTGTCTGGATATTGCTTTAATGCAGGGATGTCCAAACTTGGGAACTTTAAGACTTGTGGACTTCAACTCCCAGAATTCCCCAGCCAGCTGGCTGGGGAATTCTGGGAGTTGAAGTCCACAAGTCTTAAAGTTCCCAAGTTTGGACATCCCTGCTTTAATGGCTTATTAAACACGGACATTTCCCCTTGGATTACCTGCCTAGAAAAGGGGGAAAAAATACCTATATGAATTCATTTAACTGTGTAGAGACATTCCATACTTGGAAGATTGCATCCAGTTTTGGTTAGGGTTAAGGTATAAAAAAGATATTGTTATTCTAGAAAGAGTGCAGAGAAGAGCAACAAAGATGATTAGGGGACTGGAGGCTAAAACATATAAAGAATGGTTATTGGAACTGGGTATGTCTAGTTCAATGAAAAGAAGGACCAGGGGAGACATGATAGCAGCGTTCCAATATCTCAAGGGTTGCCACAAGAAGTGGGAATCAAGCTATTCTTCAAAGCACCTGAAGGCAGGACAAGAAGCAATGGGTGGGAACTAATCAAGGAAAGAACCAATCTAGAACTAAGGAGAAATTTCTTGACAGTTAAAACAATTACTCAGTGGAACAACTTGCCTCAGAAGTTGTGGGTGCTCCAGCACTGGAGGTTTTAAAGAAAAGATTGGACAACCATATGTATGAAGTGGTATAGGGTCTCCTACTTGAGCAGTGGGCTGGACTAGAAGAACTCCAATGTCCCTTCCAACTCTGTTTTTCTGTAATTCTATTATATAGAACAGGGATGGATGGATGGATGGATGGATGGATGGATGGATGGATAAAAAAGGAAGGAAGGGAGAGAGAAAGAAAGAAGGAAGGAAAGAGAAAGAAAGAAAGAAAGAAAGAGAAAGAAAGAAAGAAAGAAAGAAAGAAAGAAAGAAAGAAAGAAAGAAAGAAGGCAGGAAGGAAGGAAGGAAGGAAGGAAGGAAGGAAGGAAGGAAGGAAGGAAGGAAGGAAGGAAGGAAAAAAGCACGTTCAAATGCCTAACAACAGCACAATCTCTTTAAAAATATTTCCAATGGACAAGGGCTTTAGCTTTTATCTCAGCTGCTGACCTTGCTAATACAGTATGTAGATCCTTTGCCAGCTAATCAGCAGACTGAAAAGCAAAGCTTCCAGCTGTGGGCAACGATCTGTGGCAAGAATGAATGAGTGGATTTTAGCAGCCAGGGTCTGGAGCTGACTATCTGTAGCTAACAGCTGTCACCTTCCCGGCAGAGGCCTTCCTGGCCTTGCTGCTTGAAAACCAGCATGGCCGATCAGATTACATTGTATGGAAGGACCAAGTGCATGGTACCCACATAGGCCTGGGAGAGAGGAGTGGAAAATAAATGTATAAATAGAGTGTCTGCTGAAACACAGGGAGCCTCTTTACGGCCACTGATGAACGAACATCCATCCATGCACTTCCTGTTGGTGGAGCTAAGCAATCCAAAGCAGATCCATGCACGTTCTTCTATTGAAACAATTAAAAAGAATGAAAAAAAAAATCCAATGCCAAGAGCATCGAAAGGTTGTATTGTATTAGCAACTTGGTTGTTTGTAACCCACAGTTCAGAAAAGATCTATATTCTTTTGGCAGCAGAGCTGATTTCAAAGGCATTTATAACAGGTGCCATTTCATTGCCAAACTACATAGCCTGATACTTTTTCATTCTGGCTGCTCCAGGAGGAAACTAATAAAAGAAAGAAACAGAATGAGAGAGAGAGAGAGAGAGAATGAATATTATTAAATATTTGAAGAACACTTGGCCAATAGTAAATAAATAAAATGACAGCTGTCAAGGGAAAGCAGCTTCTCTTGAAATCTGTGTTTCTCAACCTTGGCAGCTTTAAGATAAGGAAAAATAAAAGTGAGTAATTAAATGTTTGTATATTTATTGTTTTATTGTTCCCTGTGCACCGCCCCGAGTCCCTGTGGGGAGAGGGAGCGGTTTTACAAATTAAATATATTATTATTATTATTATTATTATTATTATTATTATTATTATTATTATTATTATTATTATTATTATTATTATTATTATTATTATTATTATTATTATTATTATTATTATTATTATTATTATTATTATTATTAAAAGTGCAAAAAGTGAGTAATTAAAAACATTTAGCCAGGAATGCAGGTTGTAATCCTGCACGTGGATCAGAGTGGAGTTAAGAGTTATGAGACAGAGTTCATTCACAGAAAAGATGGATTTCTTCAAGAATCATAAAATATCCGTATACCCCAGAATACATGAAATGTAATTTGCCAAGAATTGTACTCAGGATGCAAGAGGTTGGAATCACAGCAAGCCCGGTTAAAATACGCTTTGTCCTACCAGAATGTAACAAGAGTAGGGGTGGTATTCATTTACTTTCCCTACCAGTTTGCAAATGTCCGTGCATGCTCTTGGCCTTTCACGCATGCAGCTTGCATACATTTGCATGGCTTGAAAATGTGCCTACATAGGGCAAGCCCACCTGCGATTCCCACTACCAGTTTGGGCAAACCAGTCCGAACCGGCTAAATACCACCTCTGAACAAGAGAACTTCTGGCCCCTAAACTTTCCAAAGCCAGGAGAGACCGTATCCCCATAAGTAGTTAAATCACATTGGAATCTTTTTTTTTCTAAACTTGAAAAAGTACAAGGTATCTTTGCAACCCACATTCTGAAAAATGTAAATGACACAGCAGATGGTAATATCCAGTCAACCTTTGCTTATCTCAGAAAAAAAAAAAGCTAAATAGATTTGTGTAGCAGTGTGGCAAGACACCATTAGGGAACCTCAGAGCTTCAGTGGCTTCCCACTCAGTCTGGGAAGTTCAGAGGCACTCACAAATCCTTCCACAACTTTGCCAAGAAAACTGTGTGAGCTTATCCATGTAACCCCCAGTAGACAACCTCCATTCAATATCTGTAGAAGAGCAGGCACAGCTGGGGGGGCAGAGTTAAGTAAGTCATCAGCCTAGGGTCATTACATTCCCACAAACAGTCCAAGTCCCAACCGTTCTTGAATTCTATTGACCCTTATCTGCCTCCAAGTTAGTAATGTTTGCTACTTGAGTAGATTCCTGTGTATAAGTTTGAGCTTTAAATCTTTTGAGTTGTGATCCTGACGCTTCATGCCTGACATATCTTTGTTAAGGCTAGGCAGCTAAATTTAAAGGCTTTCTTTTAAGCTATTAAAAGAGGGAGAAAGTCTAAAGAAGAGAGTTGACTCTCACATATTGGAATGGTTGGTCAAGAATGATTCATCACCATCATCATCTTTGTTTAATGACCCCCATAATCCCTTGTGGGGTGGAGTCTGGGCAACTGAATGGAACTAGCAGAGTGTTTACTGGCTGGATGCCCTTCCTGACACCAATGCAGAGGTTTGTTCAGCAGATATAGTCTCATTGTGCCCAGAGAGAGAAATATCTGCCTCCACCTAGGATTGAACTCAAAGCCTCCTGATTGTGAGGTGAGAGCTCCACCTCTAGGCCATTGCATGACTCCTTGGTCAAGAATGATGGAAAGATAGATAGCTGTGGCTCAGAAGAAACTCCTCACAAATCCAGCTGTCAAGTACCTTAACGATCCCTACTTCATAATAAACGACCCAATATTATGATACAAAAGGCAGTGATTTATTAACAGCTTCATTAGGCATTCCTCATTAGGCGTTTCTTGTTTGCAGCCATCTTTTTTGCTTTCTTTATCTGCTTCTGAATTTTGCCCACATTACTGTCCTCCCTTCAGCTTTTCATCATAAATCACATTAACCAAAGAGAGATGGTAATTTAGACATGCGCATCCACAGGCCAGTTTGAGATTCCTTTCCGACCACAGGTATGTTTGGAATGCTCCTCTCTATGGCAGTTTGATAGTAGTCATAGAGATGTCTTACAAACTGATACCAGCTTAGTTAGCTGCTGGTATGCGTTCGATTACGAGCACAGGACTTCTCTGTAGTGAAACTGACCTGGATCATCATCTGTGGGATATAATTTGACTGTACGGGTTATTGAGGGTTAGCAGTGGTCTAAACAGATTAGAAGGAGGCCATGGCATCATAACTGAAGCCCCTCCCCTTTTTAGTATTTATTTCATTGTATTAAATTTATTTGCAGCCCATCTTACTCTTTATACATAGCAATAGCACTTGGACTTATATACTGCTTCACAGTGCTTTCCAGCCCTCTCTAAGCAGTTTACAGAGTCAGCATATTTTATTTTATTTATTTATATTTTTATACCGCCCTACTCCCGAAGGACTCAGGGCAGTGTACAGCCAAAATAAAACACAGATATACAAAAGTTAAAACAATTTAAAAACATATTAAATAATTTGGCCCATAATAAAAGTTAAAACCCAACAAACCCAATTAAGATGAATAAAATTTATATTTATGCCAGCCCAGCTTGTTGAAAAAGAAAAGCTTTAAGAGCACGGCGGAAGGTGTGTAGGTCAGGGATAATTCGTAATTCCAGGGGCAATTTGTTCCAGAGGGCAGGTGCTCCCACGGAGAAGGCTCTCTCCCTGGGTGTCGCCAGTTGACATTGTTTAGCCGACAGCACCATGAGGAAACCCTCTCTATGGGAGCGTACTGGCCGGTGGGAGGCTCTCGGTGGCAGAAGGCAATCTCGTAGGTACCTAGGTCCTTAGCCACGGAGTGCTTTAAAGATAGTAACCAACAATCTGGGTCCTCATTTTACCGACCTCGGAAGGATGGAAAGCTGAGTCAACCTTTGAACTGCCAAACTGCAGGCAGCCAGCAGGCAGCAGAAGTAGCCTGCAGTACTGCATTCTAACCACTGCACCACCACAGTTCTCACATGGGACCTACACAAGTGTGAAAGAATGCAGCTTCAGTTGGACATTGTAGCCACCATCTTGCCTGTTTTAATCTCCCCTTATAGATATGATTAGTCAGGTGCTAACTGTTACAGTCCACTCATTCAACATTTATTCATGTTGTATCAACCCTCCCCCCCCCCCAAAAAAAAGATCTGGGGTGTCCAACAGCTTAGAAATGGAAGTTGAGAAATAAGCCAAAGACCAAAGGAATCACTTCTGGTACATCAAAGACTCTTATTTCAACATCCATTCCATATGTCAATTAAATCTTCGGGCTGAACAGCTGAGCTTTCCAAAATATCTCTGTGACCTGGGAAATGTCATGGGTGGGCCTGTCTTTCAGCCAACGGCAATAACAAAGCTTACACCTGGTGGCTATCGAGGGCTTATAAATGGCTCAAGTGACATTTAAAACTAAGCTTCTACTCTTCGAAGAAATTATTCACTCTAGCACTATTGCTACAGAATAAAGAGTGGTCCAACTGGATAGGCACTGATCCATTCCCCTGAATCCTTTTGAAGAGTCAAGCTTTTGGTTACTCTTTGTTCTCTGGTGGCAATGGAAATGAACAGAAAAGAGAGAACTTGTAGATTGAGGGAGGGAGGGAGGGAGAGAAAGACAATATCACATAAGAAGAGAAAGACACTATCACATAAGAAAAAAATAGAGGGAGGGAGGGAGGGAGGGAGGGAGGGAGAAAAAGGCAATATATAAGAAGAGAAAGACAATATCACAAAGCAATAGCAGTGGGAAGGAAGGAAGGAAAAGACAATATCACATAAGAGAAAGACTATCACATAAGAAAAAAATAGCAGTGGGAAGGAAGGAAGGAAGGAAGGAAGGAAGGAAGGAAGGAAGGAAGGAAGGAAGGAAGGAAGGAAGGAAAGAAAAGACAGTATCACATAAGAGAAAAACTACCACATAAGAAAAGAATAGCAGTGGGAAGGAAAGAAAGAAAGAAGGAAGAAAGGAAGGAAGAAAAAGATAATATCACACAAGAGAAACAATATCACATAAGAAAAGAATAGCAGTGGGAAGAAAGGGAGGGGGGAAGGAGAGAGGGAGGGAAACAATATAAAATAAGAGAAAGATAATATCACAATAAGAAAAGAATAGCAGTGGGAAGGAAGGAAGGAAGGAAGGAAGGAAGGAAGGAAGGAAGGAAGGAAGGAGTCTTTTAAGAAGAGACTGGATAGACGCTTGTCTGAAATGGGTTAGGCTCCCCTGCTTGAGCAGACGGTTGGACTAGAAGACCTCCAAGGTGCCTTCCAACTCTATTACTCTGTTATCTACCTACTTCAGTCATTCCAGCTGGCCTTTTTTTTTTTTTTTTTTCTTTTGGTAGATTTTGAGACACGGAACCTTCAAAGACTGAGCTCTTTATAGTTAAAGAGTTGTCTGACTTTCACTGATTGTAGCCCTGGAAAAAGGGATTTATCTACCCAAGCACAGCTTACTCATCTCTGCAACTGTATCTTAAAGTTTATATTCCGTTTGAAATAATTGGGAAGAGGAAGCTTCTTTTCCAGCCGAAACACGGAGCCAAAAATGTTTGAAGGACAGAGAACGATGTTTACAAGTTGTGCCCAAAGACTCTCAGCAGGGATTTTCAAGGGAGGCACGGTCTTCAAAATAAAACAACTCACTGGCTGCCGGGCACACTTTTGAAATCTGCCAATATTTCGCTCCCAGCAATAGCTTGACGTACAACTCCAAAGTCAGGGATGACCCAACCCCCACCAGTTAGACAGGTGTCAAACTGGACAGCCCATGATAATAATAATAATAATAATAATAATAATAATAATAATAATAATAATAATAATAATAATAATAATAATAATAATAATAATAATAATAACAACAACAACAACAACCGCCGTGGCATTATGCAAAATTGACAGGCGCTCCGAAGAGGGATTTGAGCAAGCCAAGGAGGAGATGCCTGCTTTCCCCCACCTATTGACATTTCCAAAGCACGTTAAATCATGTATGAGGTGCCTTAGGCGCATGTAGTTCACAAAGCACCGCGCGGCACTTCCAGGGAATTGGAGCTGACCAACTTGCTTTATTGGAACTGACAGCAGAAGACAGTAAATGCAATCCTCGGAGTGAGGGTTGCAAATGTTAAGCTGGCTGCAAGAAAGGGTCGATGGAAGGATGAGGGAGAACATTCAAACACGGACATGCTGGTTAAACATCGTCCTAGTCTCTTCCCTCTCCCCGTCTTCTTTTATTTATTCTATTTTATTTATTTTGTCAAGCACAAATTAGGTAACAGATATAAGTACAAAACATGATTATGAACACATGAAATGGATACGAATACAAGGGAATAGTAGGACAGGGACGGTAGGCACGCTGGTGCGCTTATGCACACCACAGGTGGGTTGCTTCCGGTTCGGCCCGGTTTGGCCTGATTCGGCCAAACTGGTTGTGGTGGTGGTGGGAGGCTCCGCCCACCCGCTCAGATGTTTTTGCACATGCGCAGAAGTGTTGCATGCACGCGCGAGCACAAGTAAATTGGTGGTGAACTGCTTAGTAACCCACCACTGATGCACACCCCTTAAAGACCTCTTAGGAATGAGGTGAGGCTGATAGTAGACAGTCTAAGGTTAAAGTTTGGGGGGGGGGATTGGGGAAGAAACCACAGAGTCAGGTAGAGCATTTCAGGCATTGATTACTCTGTTGCTGAAGTCGTATTTTCTGCAATCGAGTTTGGAGCGGTTTACCTTGAGTTTGTATCGATTGTGTGCTCGTGTGTTGTGGTGGTTGAAGCTGAAGTAGTCATTGACAGGTAGGACATTGTAGCAGATAATTTTGTGTACTACGCTTAGGTTGAATTAAAGGTGGTGAAGTTCTAAGTTGTCTAAACCCACAATTTCAAGCCTGGTGGCATAAACGATTCTGTTGTGAGCAGAGGCGTGGAGGACTCTTCTTGCGAAATATCTCTGGACTCGTTTGATTGTATTAATGTCTGATATGCAGTGCGGGTTTCAGACAGATGAACTGTATTCAAAAATTGGTCTAGTGTTATTTTTTTATGCCCTAGTTTGCAGTTCAATATTACCGGAGAAGAAGCTTCGCAAGATTACATTAACAACTCTTAGTGCCTTTTTGGCAATGCTGTTAGAGTGAGCTGTGGCACTTAGATCATTAGATATGAATACCCAAGTGGTGGGTTCCTACCGGTTTGGACCGGTTTGGTCGAACCGATAGTGGTTTGGCAGCCTGGGTTGCTGAAACCGGCAGCGACCCAGGCCTACCACAGTCCCGAACTGGTTCTCAGGGCAGAGCCATAGGTGGCACCATCTTGTTTTTGAGTTTATTTTTATTTATTTATTTTTATTAAATTTATACCCCGCCCTTCTTCTAAAAAAGGACCCAGGGCGGCGCACAGGCATCATTAAAATCATACAAAAATACAAAATTGTTAAAAACTAATTAAATATTCCCTGTGCTAAAATTAATAAGACTCTAAAATTTAAAAATTATCCCTATAAAAGTCAGAAATGGGGTTGTGCCACGCCATCTTGTTGGAATAAATAGGTTTTAAGACGTTGGCGGAAAAGGCGGAGGTCCACGATGGTGCGTAGATCGGGAGGCAGGTCGTTCCAGAGGGCAGGGCCTGCCACAGAGAAGGCTCTTCCCCTGGGCACCGCCAACCGGCATTGCCCGGCCGACGGTACCCTGAGAAGTCCCTCTCTGTGGGAGCGGATCGGTCGAAGGGATATATGGGGCAGGAAGCGGTCGCGAATATAGCTAGGCCCCGAGCCATGGAGCGCTTTGAAGATGGTCGTCAGCACCTTGAAGCGCACCCGAAAGGCCACAGGTAGCCAGTGCAGCTCGCGCAGGAGAGGTGTTGTGTGGGATTGCCTTGCGGCACCCATAATTACCCGCACGGCCGCATTCTGGACCAACTGCAACCTTCAAGTGCAGCCGTAATTTTAATTGTACTGCACATGCACACGCACCAAAAGCGCACACATGAGCCAACCGGCAGTAGTGTTTGCCGGAATCCACCCCTGGATCACTCCAAGGCCCTTGCAGGAAAAAAAGGAGAAAGATCTTACTCTGTCTTTGTGGAGAAGCCATTTCCTTCCTTCTGGAAGGAGGTAGAAAAAAATAAAAAATAGCCCCCCTTGATCAAGCTCTCCGTCTTACAGATTTTGGATGCACCGAGAGTTGAGCTTTTGAAAGATAAAGCAGGAGAGTTCAGAAGCAGAAAGCTGTTCAACCTTTACTCGCTTGCACCCTGCTGCCATACATTTGTACGAGATAAATGATTCCAAAATCTATTTCAAAGGTTATTTGCTGAAAGTAGCACAGAAAGGTTTGCAAAAAGGAGGCTATTATCTCCAGCTGGCCTATTGGAAAGTCAGCCAGCTAGCCGTGGTAAGATTCAAGGTAGGGGAAATAAATCAGGCCTAGGAATTATGGTCGTGAATACATTTAAAGCAGAGAGATAGTGCAGGTCCTTGGCTCAAAGGCCATAACTTCTTCATTTCTAACCCGCAGTTCTAAGCTTGAAAGGGTACCCTGTTTCCCCAAAAATAAGACCTCCCCAGATAATAAGCCAATCAGGCTTTTGAGCGCATCCACTAAAATAAGCCCTCCCAAAAAAATAAGCCCTCCCCGAAAACATTGCAACACAGCAGCAGCCATGAGGTGACCACGCTCACCGCCTCCTGCACTTCAAAAATAATAAGACCTCCCTGAAAATAAGGCCAAGCGCTTATTTATTTATTTATTTATTTATTTATTTATTTATTTATTTATTATTTAAATTTATAGACCGCCCCCTCTCCCCCATGGGGACTCGGGGCGGTGCACAGGAAATTAAAATCTAATAAATAACAATATACAACATACAAAATATTAAAACCGAATTAAATTACCCCTTTTGCTAAAACAATATTTAAAATCCCTAAAAAATCTTAACAATACCCTTAAAATTCAAATTAAAACAAATTTATTTTTATTACGGCTAGGTATAAGAGTTAAGCCAGGCCGGCCTGCTGAAATAAGTGAGTTTTTAACTTCTGGCGGAAGGAGCGGAGATCCGTCGTTGTTCTAATTTCAGGGGGTAGGTCGTTCCAGAGGGTTGGGCCCACCACAGAGAAGGCCCTTCCCCTGGGCGTCGCCCGCTGGCATTGCCTAGTGGACGGCACCCAGAGAAGTCCCTCTCTGTGTGAGCGAATCAGACGAAGGGATGTATGGGGCAGGATGCGATCCCGCAGATTTCAGAGGTCAAAAGAAAATAAGACACTTTCTTATATTTGGGAAAACACTGTAGTTCATATCAGTCATTGTTTTCCCCATCCGTTTTAGTGAGATTCTATTTTGGTCAATCTTTTATAATTTATTTTTTTGCTATTAAAAAATTGCAGTATTCTCTTTTATCCACAATTTCCCTTAACCTGCACAACTTTTGTAAACAAATTTCCTTAATATTCAGTATTAAATCAATATGTTTTTAAAAATGATCAAAATTTTCTACACATGTTTACCTATATCTACCAAACGCAGACATTACTTTTTAAAAAAAATAATAATAATATTTATATTATTTCTCTACTTCTCCTAAAGCAGTGATGGCGAACCTTTTTAGTCTCGAGTGCCAAAAACACATACGCTCGCGCTATTGTGCGCGCTCATGTGCCCACACCCATAATTTAATGACTCCCATGCCATGTCCCCTGAACATGCACGCGTGACACCCCCTGCTGCCCCACGCATGTGCACATGGCTTTTTTTGGAGCCCGGGGAGGGCAAAAAAAGGCCCAACACACAAATTGGAAGTTGAGGAATGGACTTCTGGGTTGCCCATTGAGCCATTTTTCTCCCTCTGGAGGCTTCAGGAGGGCAAAAACTGGCCAAAAATCAAGGCCAAAAATCAGCTGGCCAGCATGCTCATGTGCGCTTGAACTGACAGGGCAACACCTTGCGTGCCCTCAGAAATGGGTTTGCGTGCCTCCTGTGGCACCAGTGCCATAGGTTCGCCATCACTGTCCTAAAGGATCTGGAGAAACGGATCTCCAAAAACCAAACCAATAAAATACTATTCAAGAAACCAGTAGTAGCGGTGGCAGATGGCTCCACCCACCTGCCCAGACATCATTACGGACACTCTGCACATGCAGAAAATTCCGCACATGCGCAGAAGCACCGCATATGTACTCCCAGTTCTGAACCGGTAGCAAAGATTAGAGCATTTCATGCCAGCTGTGAGGCCTAACCCCAATGATGAGCCAGTTCTAATGGAGCCCACTCTTTTATTTGCATACACTTAGTGACCAGAATCTTGCCAATCTAAATCTATAAACTTATTAGATCTATCTGGAGAGGTTCTAGGACAGTGTTTCCAATTTCGGCCATTTTATGATGTGTGGACTTCAACTCCCAGAATACACTGCTGGCTGGGGTATCCTGGGAGTTGAAGTCCTTATATCCTGTGGAAAAAAAGATATATAGAATAGAATGAACTGGAAGGGACCTTGGAGGATCAGGAGAACCTATACCATTTCAAATAAGTGCCTGTCTAAACCAGTGATGGCTAACCTTTTTTTGGATCGTGTGCCAAAAGTGGGGGGAACGCAGGGGGGATGTGCGCAGGCATGTCCATACCCATAATGCTATGCGTGTGACCAAGTGCGCATGCACACACACACACCCTATGTTCATGTGCCCGTGACCAGCACAACCCCTTCCTACTTTTGGTGTGCTCTTTTTGCCCTCCTTAGGCACCAGAGGCTTTCTAAGAGCCTGGGGAGGGTGAAAACATCCTCCCCTGGCCCCCTGGAGCCCCCCCCCCCCGGAGGCTTCAGGAGCTTCCCTGAAGCCTCCAGAGGGCAAAAAACAGCCCTACGGGAATGGTGACTTCCGGTTTGGCCATAGGGCCGTTTTTCATCCTCTGGAACCTTCAACCAGCAGGATTTCAACCTGCAGAATTCAGAGCAATTGTTATGTTGAATTTCTGGGAGTGGAATCCATAGTGATGGAGGCAGCCGAGAAAAGGAAGGTGTACTTAAGATTTCCTTTGGCTTTACCCTTGATTCTTGGAGTTATAATGAATCCCCCCAAAACCACTTACAACCCAACTTTTCAGAAACATCGTCACATAGCCACATTTTTGGTACGTGGCAACTGGCCCACCTTTATATAACCATTTGCAGAGTCCCATAAGTCACACGGGCCACAATTTATGACATTTTTCTCTCCAGGAAATCAATATTTATTTTATTATTGCCACAAAAAACTTGTAAAATTGGGCTTAGTCACATGGTGACCCACTTAACAACCAATTATGGTCGTAGGTCGGGGACCTCTTGTATCTTGCTGCAGAAACAACATCTTTTGGCTTTTAGAGGCCACAGTTTCAGTAGGTTTTGCTTACTCGGAACTGTCCATGGTGCTGACTTAAGCACCAAATTCTCTGTTTTTGTCTTAAGACTTAAGGTCTGTAGAGATTCTCAGTCATCCAGGCCATGGTTGTCGCAAAGGTGTTTTTTCAGGAGGCAACTGGACTTTCTTGTTTTTCCTTTGAAGATGTTTTGCTTCTCATCCAAGAAGCTTCTTCAGCTCTGACAGGATAGTGGAGAAGCAAAACATTTTGAAAGAAAAAACAAGAAATCCAGTTGCCCCCTTAAAAAAGCACCTTTGGGTTGTCCCAGACTTGTTCACCTAGACTTGACTGTTCTTATGGAACAATATTGAGCCATGGTGGTGCAATGGTTAGAGTGCAGTACTGCAGGCTACTTCTGCTGATCACCGACTGCCAGCAGTTGGCTGTTCAAATCTCACCAGGCTCAAGGTTGACTCAGCCTTCCATCCTTCCGAGGTGGGTAAAATGAGGACCCACATTGTTGGGGGCAATAGGCTGACTCTGTAAAACCGCTTAGAGCAGGGGTGTCCAAACTTGGGAACTTTAAGACTTGTGGACTTCAACTCCCAGAATTCCCCAGCCAGCCAGCATAGCTGGCTGGGGAATTCTGGGAGCTGAAGTCCACAAGTCTTAAAAGTTCCCAAGTTTGGACACCCCTGGCTTAGAGAGAGCTGTAAAAGCACTGTGAAGCAGTATATGGGTCTAAGAGCTACTGCTATATTTCCCTCTCAAACCAGTTTTGTGAAACTCAACTACCTGCAGAATGGATTCCTCCTATTCCCTTTAATCATGGATTGAATAACTACGGGGGGGCGGGGGGGGAGGAGAATAACATTTTGATGTGAGAAGGAGGATCTTGTCTCTAGCAGAAATTATCCTTCTCTATTTCAGGACTAATTTGTACCATCTTCTACAAGCCACTTATTGTGGTAAGTTTCATGAGCGAACCTTCCAAGAATCCCTTTACCTTTGATAACATATACACTCCTTGTTATTTGGTTTTTTTTATTTAAAAAAAGAATGTTTTTGCTGCTCTCATAAGTCATTTTTATTTTGGGGGGCAAGTGTGGAGGGTTGCATTTATGCAGCATTGTTATTTCTCCTTTAGCTGGTACATCAGGCCCAAAAAATAAAAATAAAAAAATCCCCCCCCCTCCCAGACACAAATGGTGATTGCTCCTGTCAGCATCAGATCTGATGGTTCCCGACAACTCCTGTGATACTGCAACCTCAGGGAGAGGAGGCCACATCTGTGAGTAGATGTAGTAGCAGCCATCTGCATGAACTGCATTATTGAATGGTGTTGGCACAGCTTAACATTTGTTGTAACCTATGATAATGGGCTCAAGGGGCTTCCCATGTCTGCTGCACGATGGCAGCTGATGTCTCCTGTACCATTCTCAAAACAGGATGCTTTAATTTTTAATGGAGCACATGTTCAATTGGCTGTACAAACAGGCTAATCTGCAAAGCATGTGCTCGGTAACAAGCCAAACTATGCAGCCAGAATAAGAACGCAGTTTCATCACCGCGAGAAGGATGCAAGAGGGGTGTCCCTGCATGCAGGCATCTCTGGTGTTGGATGCCAACAGCCGCGAGGAACAAGCTTCTGCATGTTCCTTCAGTTCCACTGATGAGGGCTTCTCTGAGTCTGGGAACAAATCTGTCCCTGGCATGGGCATGAGGGTGAAGTGGGAAAGTTTATTGGCTTCAGGTGTCTTGCACGGTTGGAAATTTATGAGTGTAGATGCCATCAAACGACAAATCAAAGGGGAATGAAAATGAAAATGCATAAACAAACCTTACTCATGGAATCAAAGGGCTGGAAGGGATCTTGGAGGTCTTCTAGTCCAACCCTCCTCTCAAAGCAGGGGCCTTATGCCAGGGGTCTGCAAAGTTGGCTCTTTGAAGACTGGTGGACTGGTGGACATGCTGGCTGGGGAATTCTGGGAGTTGAAGTTCACCAGTCTTCAAAGAGCCAACTTTGCAGACCCCTGCCTTATGCCATCCATGAGCCACAGTGGCACAGTGGTTGGAGTGCAGTACTGCCGGCTACTTCTGCTGCCTGCAATTTGGCAGTTCGAATCTCACCAGGCTCAAAGTTGACTCAGCCTTCCATCCTTCCCAGGTGGGTGAAATAAGGACCCAGATTGTTGGGGGCCATAGGCTGACTCTGTAAATTGCTTAGAGTGGGGCTGTAAAGCATTGTGAAGCAATATAGAAGTCTAAGTGCTTTTGATATTGCTATCGCAATCAGATGGCTATCCAATTTGCTTTTGAAAACTTCCAGTGATGGAACACCCATACAAGAAGCAAGCTATTCCATTGATGAATTGTTCTCACTGTCAACCAAATTCTCCTTACCTCTAGGTTGGATCGCTCTTTAATGAGCTTCCACCCATTATTCTTTTTTCGTGTCCTTTGATGCTTTGGAGAATGTCAATCCCCTCTTCTCTGTAATAGACCCTCAATACTGGAAGATAGTTATCATGTCTCCCCTATCCTTCGATTTGGTAGGATAAACATAACCATTCATCATATGATTTAAACCCCCCCCCCCAGGCCCTTTATCATCTCTATTGCTCTTTTCTAGTAGCCACTTTCCAAGGTCTCAACGTGGCTTTTTTTGTATAGTGTGGCAACCAGAACAAGACGCAATATTCCATGTGTGGCCTCACTTGTGTAGTACAAAGCCATATTATCACTTCTCGTGATCTTGATGCTATCCCTCTCTTGCTGCAGCCCAGGATTGCATTGGCCTTTTTTTGGCAGCTGGAAATACAAGGAGACAGCCAAGAGTTGGTGATCTCTTAAACCAAGGAAGCAAAGGTCAACCTGAGAGAACAGACTGTAAATGTTGGATGACATAATAAGACAGATCAGCTGGTTTTTGTTGGTTTTTGTTTTTTTGGTTTGGCAGATAGAGCTGCCCAGTATGTCTTTGATATAGCTTCTGCGATCTAGATTTGTTCTTGCTAAATTTTAATGGGCAGGATGAAAAGTTATTATATACATGAGGCTGGAGTAACCCTATTAACTATATTTCATTTTAATTGAGATAGCTAAGTTCAAACTATTTTTAATTTTTCCATGGCCCTGTCCACTGCATTTTGGAACATGGGGCTAGGAATACATTCAAAAATGATAAAGGGCCTTCCATGAAACCTGGATATTTTTCTATAAGGGAGGAAATGAACTGGAATTCACTCAAAGATTATAAAGTGATCCTGATCTATATTCAGTTAGCAAAACATGCTTTGTGACATCACAGTACAAATTCTGATAGGTAGGTAGGTAGGTAGGTAGGTAGGTAGGTAGGTAGGTAGGTAGGTAGATAGATAGATAGATAGATAGATAGATAGATAGATAGATAGATAGATAGATAGATAGATAGATAGATAGATAGATAGATATGTAAGTTAGAGTCCAAGATCTCAGGGGCTGCCACAAAGAAGAGGGAGTCAAGCTACTCTTCAAAGCACCTGAAGGTAGAACAAGAAGCAATGGGTGGAAACTAATCAAGGAGAGAAACAACCTAGAACTAAGGAGAAATTTCCTGACAGTTAGAACAATTAAATCAGTGGAACAACTTGCCTTCAGAAGTTGTGAACGCTCCAACACTGGAAGTTTTTAAGAAGATGTTAGATAACCATTTGTCTGAAGTGTTTCCTGGCTAAGCAGGGGATTGGACTACATGACCTCCAAGGTCCCTTCCAACTCTGTTATTCTATTCTAAATATGTGTATCTGATGTCAAGAATTCAGTAGCAAATGTCAGGGTTTGAGTTATGAAACTGAGCTGTACATTATGTCATTTAAATCCTGGCTTGAAGCAGAAAAGTACATCATCACCAAGACAATTCACTTAAGCTTTTAGGTTGCTCTTTTACATTTTTAGAACTCATATTTTTTTAAAGGTATAATATGAAAATAATAACCAATGCTTAATCAAGAAGCAGAACCTAATTTAAATATTTATTTATTTATTTTAAACTAGGTGATCAACATTGGAGATCTTAGCGAAATTGATTCTGGAATCCGTTGCAAAACTCATGAAGTTCCTACTATAAACTATACCTAGCATTTGAAGGGAGAAAATAAAATCTCATTCTTTAGAGGCAATGGAATCTAATTGAAGAACTTCTCCGGAATGCATTAACACATGTGAGACTCAGAGTAAAACGTCACAAAGTTGGACAGGGGAGAGAGAGGGAGAACATCCTTGAAAATCAAAGATTTTCCACAAATTTTAATCACTACACTAGCATATCCCTAGGAGCATGGTGGCTCTTGAGGTTAGAACACGAGACTAACAATTGGCAGCCTCATGTTCGAGACCCGTTGCTGCCACAGGGCAGGGTGAGCTCCCGTCACACACTTCAGCTCCTGCCAATCCAGCAATTCAAAAACAGGCAACTGCAAATATTTATTTATTTTTATTTTATTTATTTTATTTTATTATATTTATATCCCGCCCTTCTCCGCAAAGGACCCAGGGCGGCGCACAGGAAATTTAAAAAACATACAAAAATAGAACATAAATAATGTAAAATATATATTAAATCCCAAACCTGTGCTAAAACCAATTATTAATTAAAACCCAATTTAAAACTTTCTACAGTCCCCATGGGAGGTTAGGCTAGGCCGGCTTGATGAAAAAAGTATGTCTTTAGACATTGGCGGAAGAGGCGGAGGTCGGTGATGGTCCGGAGTTCAGGGGGTAGGTCGTTCCAAAGGGCAGGGCCCGCCACAGAGAAGGCTCTTCCCCTGGGTGTCGCCAGTCGGCATTGTCCAGCCGACGGCACCCTGACAAGGCCCTCTCTGTGGGAGCGTATCGGTCTAAGGGATGTATGGGGCACGAGACGGTCTCACATATAACTAGGCCCCGAGCCATGGAGCGCTTTAAAGATGGTCGTCAAGACCTTGAAGCGCACCCGAAAGACCACAGGAAGCCAATGCAGCTCGCGCAGGATTGGTGTTATATGGGAGCTTCTGGTAGCTCCCGTAATTACCCGCGCGGCTGCGTTTTGGACTAGCTGTAGCTTTCGAGTGCACCTCAAGGGAAGCCCCATGTAGAGAGCATTACAGTAGTCGAGACGGGACGTCACAAGAGCTTGAGTGACTGTGCGAAGGGCAGCCCGGTCCAGTAAGGGGCGCAATTGGCGCATCAGGCGTACCTGATGAAATGCCCCCCTGGCCACGGCTGCCACATGGTCCTCCAAGGACAGCCGGGAATCCAGGAGGACACCCAAATTGCGCGCCCTCTCCACGGGGGCCAATGTTTCGCCCCCAATGGCCAGAGTTGGAGTAATCTGGCTGAACCGGGGTGCCGGAAACCACAGCCACTCAGTCTTGGCAGGGTTGAGCTTGAGTTTGTTACCACCCATCCAGATCCGTACGGCCTCCAAACACCGGGACAGCACTTCGACGGCATCGTTGGGGTGGTCTGGGGTGGATATGTACAACTGAGTGTCATCAGCGTACAGATAAATAGATAAATGGGTGCCAGTTCGGTGGGTAACTTCATGGGGACGCGGAAAGCACCCTCAACTGGGCATCCCCCAGGAAACAGTGGTTATAAATTGACAATGTCGGCATCCCATAAGGAAAACATTTACAAAATGTTTTAAAGGTAGCATTTACCCGCGGTGAGATTGGCCAAAATGTTCCCACAGATCTCCAAACTGTTGGAAATGTAACCGCCAATAAGGGACCTTCTATCATATGTGGTGAACGTGTCTGAAAGCCAAAAGAATTCTGGTCCAAAATTCAAAAAATGGTTAGAAGAAATAATAGAATCAAAAATTGACATGAACCCTGAACTGTTTCTTCTAGGAATAATAAAAAAGTATATATTAGTAAGAACATCCAATATTCAATGCTTCATATAATCACTGCTGCCAGAATCTCATTTGCCCATAGTTGGAAACTAAAAACCATTCCATCAAATGCAGAAACCATAAAAAAGATGTTAGAATGCTCAGAAATGGACAAACTAACGATGGAACGAAGAGACAGAGAGGAAAGAGAGTACCTCAGGCAACTGCAAATAAATAAATGGGTACCAGTTCAGTGGGTAACTTCAGGGGGATGCGGAAGGCACCCTCAACTGGGCATCCCCCAGGAAACAGTGTATATCACTGGCAAATTCTTTCATCACGGAAGCCCTTTGGTGCTTCCGACATGGAAATATTAGTAGCACAAAGGGGTGAAGTTATATGATTGAGAGCCGACCATAGAAGCCTGCACAAAATTTCCACTTGAGAAAACTAAGCTCCTCGATTGTTTTGGGGAGACAAGTCTATGCAGAATGGCAGAATCGGGCCAGCATCTCCAACAATAATAGAATAGCACAACATAACCCAGCCAAGATCTACTTATATTCACCGCAGAATACTTTTTCCCTGCTATCTTCTTCTTTAATGAGCTTACCAGGAAGAGGATGGACTGATGACAATAGGCTTGTGTGGATCAAATTAAATATTAATCGCAGATAAATTGCACATCGAAATCTGTTGTGGGTTCCAACATGCAAAATAATCAGATAAGCCAGTATGTGCCATTCCTCCGCTCTGGCATGCCTCTCCGTTCCTTCAATTTGCCAAATTAGAAAGTTCCTAGGAAAAACATAGCAAGGCTTTCTGCTTTAAAAAAAACACAACACTTTTAGTCCATTGATAATACATTAGAAAGCCTGCAGCGTCCCCCCCCCCGCCCCGTTTTTAAATGCTGAATTGTTAAAAAAAAAAAGGAGGTAGAAAAATAACCCAGCTCCCTTTAAATCTTTCTAAATCTTTGTCTCTGATTGGGTTCATTAATAAACATTCTGGTTTTGTTACCAAGAGTGACATATGGCATCATCTTCTAACAGGAAGAAGTATTTTGCATTTTATTGTAGAAAACAAACATGTGAACAGGTTCCAACAGATGGCTTTCTTAGCTTCTGGGAGAAAGGGAGGAGGTCTTTAATAATAAGCCTTGAAAGGAAGACTTCCTCTCTCTCCGGTTCTTTTAAGAATAATTAAAAATAAAGATTTAAAGTTGTTTTGAGAAAATCTCAGACAGGACTGTGTGTTGGACTGGTCTCTACCCCAGTAAGTGAGTGGGGGATTTTGACCACTGTGAACTACTCCAGGTACCGTATTTTTCGGAGTATAAGTCCCACCTTTTTCCCTCAAAAAAGAGGGTGAAAATCTGGGTGGTCTTATACACTGAATACAGCATTTTTGGCCTTCCGAAACCCCGCCCCCTCTACCAAAATGGCTTGCAGAGTCTTTAGGAGGCTTCCAGAGCTGGGAGGGCAAAAATGAGTGAAAAACAGTCCGTTTTTGGATCGTTTTTGCCCCCCAAGCGCCCAGGAGCACTAAAGGCCATGTATGCCCTTTTTTTTGCCAAAAAAACCGGCTGTTTTGGGGAGGTCTGCAGAATGCAAAACTTTTTTTTTAATTTGCCTCTTCAAAATCTTGGTGCGTCTTATACAGTAATCCCTCGTTTTCCGCAGTTAATGGGGACCGCAACCTTCCGCGAAAACCGGAAATCCGCAAAGTAGGATTCGCTAGGAAACTTGAATTGGTGGACATGTTTAAAGCAACCACTAGGGGGCGCTTGCCTCCTACCAATGCATTTTTTTTCTGTATTTTTTACAAATCCGCGAAGCACTGAAGCCGCAGAAAACGAAGCCGCGGAAAACGAGGGATTACTGTACTCCGAAAAACACAGTATTTCTTAAAGCAGGGGTCACCAACCTTTCGAACCTAAGGGACCACTAAATTCATAATTTTAAATCCCATGGACCATTAATATGATCTGCCTAATGACTGGCTGGGTGGTCATGTGGCCAACTCGATGTCGCTCACATTGAAGGGCGCCTCACCAGCCTCTACTCACCCCTCCCCTCCCAGCCATTCCCTGACTCCCCATCCAGGCTCTTTAGGGCCCCAACAGGAAGCAGTTGTTGGAGCTAAGCAGCCACCATGAGAAAGAGTTGGCAAAACAGCTCAGTTCAAATTGGATCTGACCAAGAAGGAGGCTCAGCAGAAGCACCTCACTGAGGACTAGGAGTATAGGCTCTCCAAGCAGAAGGAAGAGCTGAAGGAGTGCACCTGGAGGCATAGCAGGCTGAGATGGTCAGCCAGTTCCAGGCCATGATCCTGTCCCACTGGAAGAAGGCCCTCCAGCTCTTTGCCCCCAGCGATACTTCCCTCCAGCCTTCGCCCAAAGCCTCGCACCAGGAGGCCGAAGCAGAACCAAGTCAGAATTTCTGCTCCCCTCTGACCCACTCAAAAAGACCCCGAAGGGGGAGACTCTCTGCAGCAACACAAAAGTTCATTGCATGTGTCTGTCCCAGGGGCCGTAGTTTGAGGACCCCTGATTTAGTGCAATATAAAAAATGCAGATAATTTTTTTGCGGACCACCAGACTTTTCTCACAGACCACCAGTTGGTGACCATTAGCCTAAAACACTGGTTCTCAATCTCAGCAACTTTTAAGACATGTGGACTTCAACTCCCTGAATTCCCCAGCCAGCCTCTTAAAGATGCCAAGATTGAGGAAAAACTGCCCTAAAGAGCTTACAGGATGTGCACAAAAATCAGGGCTAGTTCTTTCTTCAAAGACACTCTATAATAGCTGAAGGGGGAACTGGGTAATTTTATATCTTTTTGGTAAATGACATTTGGTGGAGAAGTGCACAGGATTTCATTTATTTTCTCTACAAGAGGGGTATAAACTCTCGGAGAGCTAAGGGCTACATTTATCCTTTGAGTGATTTCTTGGGGATCACTCAAGTCCCCACCCCAAAAAAATAATAATAGTAGAACAAGCCTAAGGCAAAGTTCTTGCAATCATCTGCAGTTGACTTGATTCCTTTCTAGTTGTGCATATCAACATTTCCTCTTTCTCAACATTAAAAGTGAAGGTTCCCCTCGCACATATGTGCTAGTCGTTCCTGACTCTAGGGGGCGGTGCTCATCTCCGTTTCTAAGCCAAAGAGCCAGCGCTTTCCGAAGACATCTCCATGGTCATGTGGCCGGCATGATTAAATGCCGAAGGTGAACGGAACGCTGTTACCTTCCCACCAAGGGTGGTCCCTATTTTTCTACTTGCATTTTTACATGCTTTTGAACTTCTAGGTTGGCAGAAGGTTGGGACAAGTAATGGGAGCTCACTCTTTTACACGGTGGTAGGGATTCAAACTGCCGACCTTTCTGATTTGTCAAGCTCAGCATCTTGGCCACTGAGCCACCCTATATTCCTCAACATTAAAAACACATTAAAATTTAGGGGTGGTGTGGTGGTTTAAGGAAAGAGATCTCACGGAGCTGTATCCAAGACTTCTAGGTTGTCAATCAATTTTGTTGTTTTAGTTGTGAACCTCTCATTTAGATGCTGTCACTTACCATATTTATTCATGAGATTTATGATGTCCATCTCAGTCTGAAAAGAAATCCTGCTTTCTTTCCTCCTTCAATAGAATAGGATAGGATAGGATAGGATAGGACAGGACAGGACAGGACAGGACAAGGACAAGGACAAGGATAGGATAGGATAGGATAGGATAGGATAGGATAGGACAGGACAAGGACAAGGACAGGAGAGGACAAGGATAGGATAGGATAGGATAGGATAGGATAGGATAGGATAGGATAGGACAGGACAAGGACAGGACAAGGACAAGGACAAGGACAAGGACAGGACAGGACAAGGACAAGGACAGGACAAAGATAGGATAGGATTGGACAGGATAGGACAGGACAGGACAAGGACAAGGACAAGGACAGGACAGGACAAGGACAAGGACAGGACAGGACAGGATAGGATAGGACAGGACAAGGACAGGACAAGGACAAGGACAAGGACAAGGACAGGACAGGACAAGGACAAGGACAAGGACAAGGACAGGACAGGACAAGGACAGGACAGGACAAGGACAGGATAGGATAGGATAGGACAGGACAAGGACAGACAAGGACAAGGACAAGGACAAGGACAAGGACAAGGACAGGACAAGGACAAGGACAGGACAAAGATAGGATAGGATAGGACAGGATAGGACAGGACAAGGACAAGGACAAGGACAAGGACAGGACAGGACAAGGACAAGGACAGGACAGGACAGGATAGGATAGGACAGGACAATAATAGAATAGAATAGAATAGAAACAGAAACAGGAACAGGAACAGGAACAGGAACAGGAACAGATGAGGAACAGGAATAGAAAATAATAGAGCTAGAAGGGACCTTGGAGGTCTTCTAATCCAGGCCCCTGCTCAGGCAGGAGAACCTATAACATCTAAGACAAGTGGCTGTCCCATCTCCTCTTAAAAACCTCCAGTGATGGAGCACATACGTCTTCTGGAGGCAAGCTGTTCCACCGGTTAATTGTTCTCACTGTCAGGAAATTCCTTCTTAGCTCTAAGTTGTTTCTCTCTTTGATTAATTTCCACCCATTGTTTCTCTCCTGCCCTCTGATGCTTTTGAGAATTCGACCCCCTTTTCTTTGTAGCAGCCCTTCAAATACTGGAACACTACTATTATGTCACCCCTAGTTCTTCTTCTCTTTAGCATAGCCAGACCCAAAATCTGCAGCCGTTCTTCATATGGTTTAGTCTCCAGGCCTTTGATCATCTTAGTTGCTCTTCTATTGTTTTTCCTTTTCTCAGTTATTTATTTTATTATTGTTACAAATAACTCAAGGGAGAAAACACATCCAGCACACCTTCCTCCTCCTATTTTCCAAACAACAACAACAACAACAACTACCGTGTGAGGTGGGTGGGACTGAGAGAGAATGACTGGCCCAAAGTCACCCAGCTGGCTTTCATGGCTACAGTGGGATTTGAACTCACGGTCTCCCGCTTTCTAGCCTAGTGCCTTAACCATTAAACCAGGGATCTCCAAACTTGTTAACATGAAGACTTGTGGACTTCCAGTCCACAACTCTTAAAGTTGGTGAAGTCGAGAAGTTTTAACATTGCCAAATTTTATATCTTTTTGGTAAATGACATTTGGTGGAAAAGTATATAGTACAGTGGTACCTCGGTTCACGAACTTAATTCGTGAAATGACTCTGGTCGCGAACCGAGTTGGTCGTGAACCGAGGCACAATTTCCCATAGGGTTTAATGTAAATCCGGTTAATCCGTTCTGACCTTGTTTTTTGGTCGTAATTCTTGAACTGACTCTGTTCGCGAACCGAATTGGTTGTGAACCGAGGCACAGTTTCCCATAGGGTTTAATGTAAATCCAATTAATCCGTTCTGATCTTTCTTTTGGTTTTAATTCTTGAACTGTCTCTGTTCGCAAACCAAATTGGTTGTGAACCGAGGCGGAGTTCGTGAACCGAGGCGGAGTTCGTGAACAGAAGCGGAGTTCGTGAACCAGACCATATTTTTATGAACTTTTCTGTTCGTGAACCGAGGCGGAGTTTGTGAACAGAAGTGGAGTTCGTGAACCGGAGCATATTTTTACGAACTTTTCTGTTCGTGAACCGAAACGGAGTTCTTGAACCGGAGCACATTTTGAGGAACTTTTCTGTTCGTAAACCGAATTGGTCGTGAACAGAGGCGTTCGTGAACCGAGGTACCACTGTATTTCATTTATTTTCACACTTGGCAACTTTAAGGCTCGTGGAGTCTTGAAGTTATTGAAGTTCAGAAGTCATAAAAAGTTGGAGACCCCTGCACTAGACCAAACTGATAAAAGATCAAATCCATAAGAATAAAATCCAGCCTTGTATCGTCTGAACGAAACAACCCATAGAAATACTCCCTTGATAATACTGGGGCAGACAGTGTCAGTCCAGAAAATAAGTCTTGTTCGGTGAACGCCACACTCCTTTCAGTGCATTCTTTAAAATAATAATAATAGGAAAGGCAAAGTCGACTTTCAATCACATCCTACCCTTTGGAAAAACAAATGAAGCCACCACCGAATCTCATCTTGGATGGGACAAAGGCTAGGCACATTTTGCTCCATCTCTTGTTGGCTTCAGAGTGGATCAGCTGGCAGTACAACACATAAATTAGCTCCCAGGAGGATCTACCATGAAATTCTTTTTAATCCCTACCCATTACGTGGAAAGCCTATATACCAGGAGCCAAAAGGATACATATTGAAGAACCAGGCCAGTGGGATTTTAAAACAGAACAGAACAGAATAACAGAGATGGAAAGGATCTTGGAGGTCTTCTAGTCTAACCTCCTGATTTGTGGCATTAGGGATCAGGCTGCTGCATATGATCCTATTTTGATGCTTCTATGGGGCATGGCCTATTGTCAAGTCACTTTTGCAAAAGGAGGTAGCGCATCACCATGATGGCGAACCTACGGCACGCAAGCCGTCACCCCCAGCTCAGCTCCACTGCACATGTGCACATGCCTCCCACCAGGCAGCTGATTTTCGGGTCCCTGCCGCATATGCACAGGGGGTGGGGCACATGCGGGAGATGCACGCACATGCATGGTGGTGGTGGGTCGTACACTTATGAGAAGGGGAGCACTGGGGGAACAGCAAACCCCCCACAGCCTGTTTTTGCTCCCAGGAGGCTGCAGAGAAGCCTATTAGGCCCCAAAAAGGATGCGGGTGGTCACGCATGCATGCGGGGGCAGCATGGGGTGGATGCGGGGGGGGGTCGCTTATGCATACACAGGGGGCAGGGCACACAGAGATGTTGCATGCACGTTGCATTATGGGTGCAGGCCAGTGGTGGGATTCAAATAATTTAACAACCAATTCTCTTCCCTAATGACCAGCTGGGTAGGCAGGGCTTGGTGGTCATGTGACTGGGTGGGTGTGGCCAACTCAACATCACTCACATCAATGGGTGCTTCGCCTTAGCGGTTAACTCTGTAAAAAGGGTAAACCGGAGAGGCGGTTTCTGTAAGGAGGGCAATCAAGATTAGGCTAGAAACAACAGAAAGTTCCCTTCCTGCCTTCCTTACAGGATTAGCCCTGTAAAGAGAGGAAAAAAACAAACTGAGATTTCTTCCAACCACCGGTTCTCTGAACTGCTTAGAAAGTTAACAACCGGTTCTCCTGAATAGGTGCGAACTGGTTGAATCCCACCACTGGTGCGGGCATGTGTTGTCGCACATGCTTTCAGCACACAACGACAAAAAGCTTATCCATCACTGATTGATCATTATTGTTGTGCTGAAATCTATGAACAATCCTCCCAAAATTCTCATCTCTCTAATAAAGAGACTCCCGGTTACTTTGGGAGATGGTGAATTTCGTTACAGACTTTCCGTGGTGGTCCTTTCTTCTTATGTTTGAGGTGGCTGAGGTTGCCACAGCTGGTAGCCGCGTTTTCTTTCTCTTACACATCGCTGGATAATTCTGTTGCACACCCGTGGGAAGCCAGGGAAAGTGTGTGGGTCACTGAAGTAACGAGAGGGCATTGGGAGAAGAAGCCGTAGCTGCCTTGTAACTCAATAGAGACAAGAGCCTCACATTCTGACTGCGAAAATTGCACTGGAATTATCTCGTACCTTGAAAGGAATTCTGAAAGCAAAGCTTTGCCGAGAACGGAAGAAAAAATTCAGCAAGGTTTGGGGTTTTTTTTTTTGAGTAGTGGCTTGGTCTTGATTGTCCTATTCTGCTGCTGTTGAATTCTTTTCTATAGAATAAGCATTGCATTTTCAACTCTCTCTATCTTTCAAGTCTATTTTTTTCCCCTCCAAAACAGAAGATACAAGCTTTGTGTTTGTTTGTTTTTTAAATCTAGCGGAGGATACAAATGTTTAGGAGTTTTCACAAATGCAGCCCTTATTTGCGGAGGTTCTTGTAATTTTCACTATTGTACCGTGAATGGTTTTTTTTTTATGCTTATGTTTCTAATCATTTTTTGTACCCCACTCAGGAATCTGATAAATAAATAATAACACGAATAAATCAGCATGTGTAGAAAATCCATATGCTCACAAGTGTGCTGCATGTGCGCGCGAACATGCACAAACACACACAAAAACACAAACACACACGGCTTATCTAGAATTAGAAGTTATCCATGGTACAGATAAGGATATTGATTTTATATCAAATTCAGACAATTAGGTGTTATCTGTGAACTGCTAGGTTGGCAGAAGCTGGGACAAGTAACGGGATTCGAACCGCCGAACTGCCTACCTTTCTGATCGACAAGCTCAGCATCTTAGCCACTGAGCCACTGCGTCCCTTTTTAAATAGGAAAGGAAGAATATTGATGCTTTTGCTTCGGTGTTGGAGAAAAGCATTGAAAATACCATGGACAGTCATCTATGGAGATTCTCAGTCATCCAGGTCATGCTTTTCCTAAAGGTGCTTTTTCAAAAAGCAACTGGACTTTCTTTCTTTTTACTTTGAAGATGTTTTGCTTCTCATCCAAGACGTTTCTTCAGCTCTGACTGTCAGCCAGAATTGAAGAAGCTTCTTGGATGACAAGCAAAATGTCTTCAAGTAAAATATGAACATGCAACTGATGGTTTGATGATTAGGAAGGGAAAACTATGGAAGAAAGAAATTGTATTCTTAAAGAAAGAGGGGTAAAATATAAATGTACTTGCAACTGCTCTTAAGAAGATGGGAAACCACTTCCTTTATAGCAGGGATGTCCAAACTTGGGAATTTTAAGACTTGTGGACTTCAACTCCCAGAATTCCCCAGCCAGCTATGCTGGCTGGAGAATTCTGGGAGTTGAAGTCCACAAGTCTTAAAGTTCCCAAGTTTGGACATCCCTGCTTTATAGCTTTTCCTCCCCCCTCAGGTCCCTTCTCCTCCTCTCCTCTCCTCTCCTCTCCTCTCCTCTCCTCTTTCCTTATTTCTTATTTTTTCCTTCCTTTAGTCTTCAACATGTATATAATTAAATATTAATTAAATTATATACAGTGGTACCTTTGGACTCAACTGCTTTGAAACTCATTGAATTCAGTATTCGACAGAATTTATTGTGAAAAAATTGTCCTGGTACTCATCATTTGTTTAGTACTCAAGTTACAAGCTAAAACTTGGTGTCAGCCAGTTTGTGACTCACTACCTTATACCTTACCAGAAAGGTTTTTTTGGTACTCATTATTTTCGGTACTCATCATGCCTCCTGGAACCAATTAATGATGAGTACAGAGATACCACTGTAGATATGTATGTGTGTATGTAGAGTGTGTGTGTGTATGTGTGTACACACAAACACACATATACTCTACAAACATACATAAATACAGTGGTACCTCTGGATGATGGAGATAGATAGATAGATAGATAGATAGATAGATAGATAGATAGATAGATAGATAGATAGATAGATAGAGATAGGTAGGTAGGTAGGTAGGTAGGTAGGGAAAGATATTGATGATAGGTAGATGATAGATAGATGATAGATAGATAGATAGATAGATAGATAGATAGATAGATAGATAGATAGATAGATAGATAGAGGAGAGAGAGAGATAGGTAGGTAGGGAAAGAGATTGATGATAGGTAGATGATAGATAGATGATAGATAGATAGATAGATAGATAGATAGATAGATAGATAGATAGATAGATAGATAGATAGATAGATAGAGATAGGTAGGTAGGTAGGTAGGGAAAGATATTGATGATAGGTAGATGATAGATAGATGATAGATAGATAGATAGATAGATAGATAGATAGATAGATAGATAGATAGATAGATAGATAGATAGATAGATAGAGGAGAGAGAGAGATAGGTAGGTAGGGAAAGAGATTGATGATAGGTAGATGATAGATAGATGATAGATAGATAGATAGATAGATAGATAGATAGATAGATAGATAGATAGATAGATAGATAGATAGATAGATAGGTATATGGGTATATAGCAGGGGTGGGTTCCAGTTTCTGTTACTGCCGGTAGGCTCAGGGATGTGCTTTGGGCGCGCTTGATGCATGCTAGAAAAAAAACATTGCTTCTGCGCATGCACAGAAGCATAAAACAAGATGGCTGTGCCATAGGCAACCTCGATAGAACCGGTTTGGGGGCGTGGCCGGCCGAATTACTACCTACTCAGCCAAACCGGGCCGAAGCAATAGGAACCCACCTCTGGTATATTGGTATACAGATATATTCGCCATCTCAGAGAATGTATCTATATTTTAGCCCTGAGTATATAAACAAATATTCAGTCCACAGGAGCACAAATTGTCTGAACTTGGAGTGTTAACTAGCATTGCCCTTTTCCAAATCAGCCACATGCCAAAGACTACAGACTTGCAAGAAATGCTTTGGGCCTGACACAAGTTCTAGCATAAGCTGTGCCCCTCCCCACAATTTATGAAACCAGATTATTATTTTTTAACAGGTAGCCCTTGACCAATTGGGACTATAATTATGTTGCTAGGCAAAGTAGGTGTTAAGGGAGTCACACCCAATGTTACGATCTTCTTTTGCCATGCTTGTTCAGCAAAACACTGCAGTTATTAACTGAACCAGGGGTCTCCAACCTTTGCAACTTTAAGTCTGAAGGACTTCAGCTCCCAGACTTCTCCAGCCAGCTTTGCTGGCTGGAGAAGTCTGGGAGCTGAAGTCCTTCAGACTTAAAGTTGCAAAAGTTGGAGACCCCTGAACTGAACAATGTGATCATTGAGTGAATCCTGCTTCCCTCATTGACTTTGCTTGTCTGAACCCAATGGGGACGGTCATAAATAGCGATCACATGACCAGGGATAGCTGCAACCATGGTAAATACATGGCAGTTACTATGAACCCAAATATTATTATTACTATTACTATTACTATTACTATTACTATTACTATTACTATTACTATTACTATTACTATTACTATTACTATTACTATTACTATTACTATTATTATTATTATTATTATTATTATTATTATTATTATTATTATTAAAATTTATAAGCCTCACCCATCTCACCACATAAGGACTCGGGGCGGCACACAGGGAATATAAAATATAAATATACAAATATACAAAAATAAAACATTCTTAAAACTAAATTAAATTAACCCACCCTGTGCTAAAACCCATATTAAAACCCCTGAATTAAAACTTTGGTAACTAAAAGCAGTACAGTGTCGGGTAAAATCATGCCAGGCTTGTTGGAAGAAGTGTGCTTTTAACCGCTGGCGGAACAGGTGGAGGTCCGAGATGACACGGAGTTCGTGGGGTAGATCACGTGACGGTACGAAAGCTACGATGGTCATAACTATGAGGAGCGGTTATAAGTCATTTTCATTTTTCAGTGGCGTTGTGACATCGAACAGCTGCTAAACAAATAGTTATCAGTTGAGGACTACCTGCATTAGGATTCAATAGGAGCTTGGGGAGAAAAAAACAACAACCCCATCTGCAGCTATTTCTAAAGTCCCATCAACAAAACGGCTACTTTAATGAGATTTTTCACCATTGTACATTTCCATATGATGCTGAATTGCAAGGAGGTGCTTCATTCACATATGTTGTGGAGCATTTCCTTGAGGAAACATTGGCGCAACTTTAATGTTTAATGGCTGCATTTCTGTTATGCTCTTGCTTGTTGGGTATTTCCTCCCTCCCCATACCTCAGACCTCCATTATTATTATTATTTTGCTATTGTGTTCAGGCACAGCAGGGGCTAAAATGGAATCTAACAAATCCAGCCATTCTTGGAGGGATACATTAAGTCTCTGGAGCCTTGGCGTTTTGCAGTAAAAAACCCTAATCTAAACAAATCATACCTCCACTCAGCCAGAAAAAAGGGGCTATATGGGGTGCGAAGTGTGGTGAGGGGGGGGGGGTCAGAAATATATTCCGTTCAACTTTATGGGGAGAAAAAGAAAAGAAAATAATTGGAACAAGATTTGTTTGAAAGGGTACCAGCAAAACAGCGGTCACGCCACCTAGTTCCAATGAAAATGATTATAAAAAGGAACCTTTTTAATATTTGAAAAGCTCTTTTATTTAGGAATGTAGTTGCCAGTATTTTCACAAGCCGTGCAATGAAAAAAAAAAAAAGTCAGTCAGGCAGGCAGGCAGCAGGAAAAGATTGCCCAGAAGGGTGAACAATCATGGCAGGAAATGGCTCCGGCGATTGCAAGCTCCCTTTCTAATTGGCCGTGAGAAATAATGAGGTTTTGACATATTCTTACGGAGCGCTTTGTATCCATCTGGCACAACGCAGGCGTCAAAAGAAAGAGATTGGCCTTCAAAAGTTACAGGAAGGAGAACATCATCGCCTTCCCACCAAGTATTATTCTAGTCCGCCAAGTACCTTAGTACTCATCGTTAATTGGTTCTGGAAGGTGCGATGAGTACCAAAAACAATGAATACGAAACGTCTATGGCAGTGATGGCTAACCTTTTTTGGCTCGCGTGCCAAAAGCAGAGGGAGCGCAGGGGGTTGTACATGGGCATGCCACACCCATAATGCTATGTGCGTGACCCCCTGCTTTTGGTGTGCTTTTTTCGTCCTCCCCAGGCTCCAGAGGCTTTCTAGGAGCCTGGGGAGGGTGAAAACAGCCTCCCCCCCACCTCCAGAGGCTTCAGGAGCTTCCCTGAAGCCTCCAGAGGGCAAAAAACGGCCTCGAAAGAAGGCCTAAATCAGCTGGCCAGAGCACACATGCCTGCTGGAGCTGACAGGGCAATGCCTCGCGTGCCCTAGGAAATGGCTCCGCGTGCCACCTGTGGCACCCATTCCATAGGTTTGCCATCACTGGTCTATGGAGATTCTCAGTCCTCCAGGTCAAAGTTGTCCCAAAGATGCTTTTTTTTCAAGAGGCAATTGGGCTTTGTTTTTCCTTGAAGATGTTTTGCTTCTCATCCAAGAAGCTTCTTCAGTTCTGAATGAATGGTGGGATTTATACTCCTTGCAGACAGCTGGTCATTTGCATTCTTTTAGCGGATCATTAAGGCCACCTGGAGGTTTATCTGTGTCCTTAGAATCACCCCAGTTGTTTAAATGGATGTGGAGCCTTTTTGGAACCGTTGAAGGGTTAAAAGAGGCCATCTATACAAACATTGAACAGCCCTCTCTCAACAGACAGGGAGGGATACAAAATCACCTATCTCCAATCTACAACACAGTCCTTTCAGCAGTTCCAATGAGGCTCCACACCCATTTGCACCACTCAGGTGACTCCGAGGACACAGATAAGCCTCAACTACTCTCTAAAATAATACAAATGTTGAGCTGTCTGCAAGGAGTTTAAATCCTTCCATTTCCCACCATCCACCCTGAGCTGAAGAAGCTTCTTGGATGAGAAGTGAAACATCTTCAAAGAAAAACCAGAAAGTCCAGTTGCCTCTTTGGGAAAAAAAACAACAACTTTTGGACAATGAATACCAAACAAATTTTATCTATAGGAATAATGTATTGAGGCACAATGCAGCCGACACTGGTATATTTTACCTTGTTCATCAAGTATCAAACAAACAATGAGTACTGGGACAATAGGTTACTGACACAATGTGTTGAGCACCAAATTTGACAAGTTTCAAAGTGATTGAGTACTAAGGTACTACTGTAGAAGAAGCCACATGAAGGTTTCCAAAATTCCTTCAGTTCCCATTGTTTTTGGATTTTTGAGTTTTGAATTATCTGACTTTACTTCTAAAGAGCAATGGGGTGTGTGGATGACCTTGGGGAGGAGGGGAAGAGAGGTTGCTAGGGAAAGAATCAGAGAAGAGAGGCAGGAGCCTCCAGTGGCTTAACGGGCAGAGGAGAAACTTTAGGAAGGACCGACCTGAATGGGCCAGACAGTTCTAAGTGGAGGATTGGGCATGCTCTTTCTAATTAGGTCAGTCTAGTGAAGAATGAAACAGATGCAGGAGGAGGAGGAGGAGGAGGAGGAGGAGGAGGAGGAAAGAAGAAGAAGAAGAAGAAGAAGAAGAAGAAGAAGAAGAAGAAGAAGAAGAAGAAGAAGAAGAAGAAGAAGAAGAAGAAGAAGAAGAAGAAGAAGAAGAAGAAGAAGGAGTCCCAACTCAAAAGAGAAAAAAGAACTCTACTCCTTTTCTCAGAAAATGTATGTGATTTATGGGCACTTAACAAGTTAAGTTCACCAGCTCCTTACCCAAATACCCTTCATTAGTGATATGGCCCTTATCACAGCTGTCTGCATCACTTGCTTTGACCATTATATCATATAGCAGAGGGGAAGGAAGGAGGGGAACTTGCTGGCTGAAAATCTGCACTTCTTTGAAAAGCTTGGTTTAACTTGAGCGGAGTTTGCAGAGCTACCATAAATCAAATGAGGTGAAGAGCAGAGCATGAGGGAGAATTTGGATATTCTGCCTTTTTTTCCATTTGCTATAAGCTGGGGTAATGATTTGGCTTCACGTGACAACTTGCTTCAGTTTTGTAAGAACCAAATTCGGTGTGTTTGAGGTCTTTTCAATAAGTCAAAGTGGTTCAGGATCTGGAAATGATAGAAGGTGTAGAAGCTACAGGAACTTTGGGGGCAAGCGATCATGAAATACTGGAATTCAACATTATGCAAACAAAAGTAGTTGAACAAAGTCAAACTAGAGTCTTAGACTTCAAGAGAGCTAATTTCAACAAACTCAGAGAGAGCTTGGGAAGGATTCCATGGATGAGAATCCTCAAGGGGAAAACAACTCAAGAAGCTTGGGAAATTTTGAAAAATGAGATTATAAAAGCCCAGTCCAGCGCAATACCAATGAAGAAGAAAAATAACAGTTCCCAAAAGAAACCAGCATGGCTGCATAAAGAACTCTCTGACAAATTGAAAGACAAAAAGGATAAATATAAAAAGTGGAAAAAGGGGGACATAACCAAGGCAAAATATCAGCAAATAGCCCGAGCCTGTAAAGATGAAGTGAGGAAAGCTAAGGCTCACAATGAAGAAAGGCTTGCCAAAAAAGTAAAAAATAACAAAAAAAGCTTCTTCCAACATGTTAAAAATAAGAAAAAAGTTAAGGAAACAATTGGTCCACTGCTGGGAGAAAATGGCAAGAAGATGATAAGCAACAGGGAGAAAGCAGAACTATTTAACTCTTTCTTTGCATCTGTCTTTACACAAAGGGATAAAACAGTCCAATCAATCAAAAACAGCACCACAAATATCAGATTAGGAACACAAGTTGAAATAGAGAAGAAAATGGTAAGTGAGCACCTGTCTGCCCTGGACGAGTTCAAATCACCAGGACCGGATGGATTACACCCCAGGGTTCTGAAGGAACTGGCAGACGAGATCTCAGAACCACTGAACTATATCTTTCAGAGATCCTGGAGCACCGGGGAACTGCCAGAAGACTGGAAAAGAGCAGATGTGGTTCCCATCTTCAAAAAAGGAAAAAAAACAGATCCAGGAAACTATAGACCCATCAGCCTGACCTCAATACCAGGAAAGATTCTGGAAAAGATAATTAAACAACAAATAAGTGAACACCTAGAAGCAAACAAAGTAATAGCCAAAAGCCAACATGGGTTTGTCAAAAACAGATCATGCCAGACGAATCTAATTGCATTCTTTGACAAAGTAACAAAATCAGTGGACCAGAGGAATGCTGTTGATATAATTTACCTGGACTTCAGTAAGGCATTTGATAAAGTAGACCATAACCTACTATTAGATAAAGTAGAAAATTGTGGGTTAGACAGCACCACCACCAAATGGATTCGTAACTGGCTGACCAACCGCACTCAACGTGTAGTCCTCAATGGAACTGCATCTACATGGAAGGAAGTATGCAGTGGAGTCCCCCAAGGCTCTGTTTTAGGCCCAGTACTCTTTAACATCTTCATCAACGATTTGGATGAGGGATAAATGGGGAACTCATCAAATTCGCAGACGACACCAAGCTGGCAGGAATAGCCAACACTCCAGAAGATAGGCTTAAGATACAGAAGGATCTAGACAAACTTGAACATTGGGCACTGTCTAATAAAATGAAATTCAATTGTGAAAAAAGTAAGGTCCTACATATAGGCAAGAAAAACCAAATGCACAAGTACAGTATAGGTGGTACCTTGCTCAATAGTAGCAACTGTGAGAGGGATCTCGGAATCCTAGTGGACAACCATTTAAATATGAGCCAGCAGTGTGCAGCAGCTGCCAAAAAAGCCAACACAGTTCTAGGCTGCATCAACAGAGGGATAGAATCTAGATCGCGTGAAGTGTTAATGCCACTGTATAGTGCCTTGGTAAGGCCACACTTGGAATACTGCATACAGTTTTGGTCGCCACGATGTAGAAAAGACGTGGAGACTCTGGAAAGAGTGCAAAGAAGAGCAACCAAGATGATTAGAGGACTGGAGACTAAGACATATGAAGAACGGCTGCAGGAACTGGGTATGTCTAGTTTGATGAAGAGAAGGACCAGGGGAGACATGATAGCAGTGTTCCGATATCTCAGAGGGTGCCACAAAGAAGAGGGAGTCAAACTTTTCTCCAAGGCACCTGGGGGCAGGACAAGGAGCAATGGGTGGAAACTAACCAAGGAGAGAAGCAACTTAGAACTAAGGAGAAATTTCCTAACAGTAAGAACAATTAACCTCTGGAACAGCTTGCCTCCAGCAGTTGTGAATGCCCCAACCCTGGAAGTCTTTAAAAAGATGTTAGACAGCCATTTGTCTGAAATGGTATAAGATTCCTGCCCATGCAGGGGGTTGGACTAGAAGACCTACAAGGTCCCTTCCAACTCTGCTATTGTATTGTATTGTATTGTATTGGATGCCAAATCCAACTTACTCCCAGAGTGGATGGCGACTGGAATCTTCTCACTGATTGATTTGTTTTTCAAGGTTATGGAGATATTAGTGGGCACAGTGAGTGAGGATTAAGATGTTTCATCCCTTCAACCATCCCATATCTGCTTTTTTTTTAAAAAGGCTTTGATTTTTGCCTTGAAGAAACAATCAGTGCTTTAAATCTTTAAGCTTCCATCTTTCTGAGGTTGGTAAAATGAGGACCCAGATTTTTGGGACAAGATGCTCAGAGAGCAGTTGTAAATGACTGTGAAGTGGTATATAAGTCTAAGTGCAAAGTACTATGTACAGGTAGTCCTCAACTTACAACCAAGGGATCAGAAAAAAATGGTTCTTAAGTGTCCTCCATCATTATGTGAAGCATCAGGCGACCATATCTTATTTTATAGGTTTTCTTACCACGGGCGTTAAGTGAACCATTGTGGTTATTAAGAGAGAGATCACATCACCACGACTTACTTACTTACTTACTTACTTACTTACTTACTTACTTACTTACTTACTTACTTACTTATTTATTTATTTATTTATTAGACTTATATAACCGCTCCCTCTCCCCAAAGGGACCCGGGGCGGTGCACAGGAAATTAAAACATATGAATATCACAAATATAAATAATTAAAACCGAATTATATAAATTATGCCTGCACTAAAAATTTAAGAATCATTAAAACTCAACCCCATCTAAAACCCAATTAAAACAATTTAGGGTACAGACTATAGGCTAGGTAAATAGATTAGGCCAGACCGGCCTGATGGAACAAAAGAGTCTTTAATTTCTGGCGGAAGGCGCGGAGGTCCGTGGTTGTTCTAAGATCGGGGGTAGGTCGTTCCAGAGGATTGGGCCCACCACAGAGAAGGCCCTTCCCCTGGGTGTCACCTGCTGGCATTGCCTAGCAGACGGCACCCGGAGAAGTCCCTCTCTGTGGGAGCGAATCGGCCGGAGGGATGTATGGGATAGGATGAGATCCCACAGATAACAAGGTCCCGTGCCATGGAGCGCTTTAAAGATGGTAATCAACACCTTGAAGCGCACCCGAAAGGCCACAGGCAGCCAGTGCAGCTCGCGCAGGAGCAGTATTACATGGGAGTACCTAGACGCTCCCAAGATCACCCGCGCGACTTGCAAAGTTCCCTGGTGGATTACTTATTGATTTTGCTCATTGGGACCCCATCTCCCCTGGGAAAGCGATCACATGATTGCAGTATACTATGACCGTCGTAAATGTGTGATATGGCCAACGATTCAAATCACAATAATGTGAGAATAGGGATGATACAACAAACTGATCATAACTTACTTTTTCAGCACTGTCAGAGCTTTGAACAGTTGCGAAATGAATGGTCATTATGAAAGGACTACCTGTAGCTTATCACATGTTTATATAATATTCTGCCAATATCGTTTAAATGTCTTTAAGACCAATCAACTCTCCAAATGTCCATTTCTAAATATAACTTTCTCCCAGCTACATTTCTAAAGCATTTTCTTTTCAAAAGGCACATTTTAAAGTCTATATTTTGTCTCTCTCTCTCTTTGTTTTCCCAGCTGCATCACAACATTAGAAGAAATATTAATACAAGTCTACACATTCATTTGGGAAACACAGCTCAGGTCAATTCACATTAAAATTCACAGATTTTCAACCCACAAGCACCCAGGGGACAGCTGAAACATCAGAAAAAGAACACTGGGAAAGAAATCTCCTTATTCAACAAGTCAAGAAGAAAATTTGTTTTTGCTGGCTTTTCATTTCTGTTTAATTCTCGTGCCTCTGCTCCAAATTTTACTAGCGATGAAAAACTGACCCCGTGCTAATTCCTTGTAGGCTGGCCAAGTCTCTTATTGGGCAAATGCAAAACAACAACAAAATAAAACGCAACATTATAAATTCAAGCTATTCTCCTCCCTACAATTTGCTATTATGAGTTTTGGAAAGCTCTGAATTTTCGCAAACATGTGTCACCAGAGGGCCTCTTGGAAATGCACGCGGCCGTCCAAACCTTGTCTTTATTTAAATTTCAAAACATCACCCAATTCTCAAAACTGCTGGGCAGTGTAGAATAGCCTGCATCCCGTAGGCTGTGGCATGTTCTGCCCCTGACGGGTTACAGATAGTCCTTGACTTGCAGCGGTTCATTTAGTGACCGTTCAAAGTTACAATGGCACCAGGGGTGGGCTTCAAAAATTGCAGCAATGGGATCGCTGTCCCTTTGCTGGATGGGCGTGGCCTAGTCGGCCTCCTGCTCCACGGTGGAGGGGGGGCGTTTTTCGCCCTCCCCAGACTCCGGAGATTGTTGTCAAGCCTCCAGGAAGGCAGAAACTGCTTCCCCTGGGTTCTGGAGGCCCTCCAGAGGGCCGAAACAGGCTCATTTTCGGACTTCCGGAGCTTCCGATAGGCCTGTTTTTCGTCCTCTTCAGGATCTGAAGGCTTTCCTCACGTCTCTAAGAACTAAGGATAAATTTCCTGACAGTTAGAACAATTAATCAGTGGAATAGAAGTTGCCTCCAGAAATTCTGAATGCCCCAACACTGCAAGTCTTCAAGAAGATGTTGGATGGCCATTTGTCTGAAATCGTATAGGGCTTCCTGCCTAGGCAGGGGGTTGGACTAGATGACCTCCAACTCTGTTATTCTGTTCTGTTCTGTTCTGTTCTATTCTATTCTAACTCTATGAGGAGATTGGGCTGAGAGAGAGTAACTGGCCCAAAGTCACCCAGTTGGTTAAAAAATAATAATAATCCTGATGTGAACTATTGTAATGCCGGCTGGGAAATTTTCCATGGAAAAACAAAATACTTGATTTGTTTTTTCTTGTGGAAAACTTTTTAGCCAGCATCAGTGAGGTTTAGTGGCAGCATCAAAGCAACCTTGCCTAATTTTAGGAAAAACAAAAAAAAAACCAAAATACTCAGTGAGGCTGGCTGGAGGATTCTGGGAGTTGAAGTCCACAAGTCTTAAAGTTGCCAAGTTTGGGGACCCCTGCCATAGACATTCAACTCCCATAATTCCTCACCCCTGCCTTTGTGGGTTTGATCTCATGCATTCTGTAGCACCCTTATCCTTCTGGTTGCCTTTTCAACTCAGGCTAAGGTCCCTTTGGTAGATGGCGTCTTCTGTTTGATGGGAGGTAAAACCAACGAAACCCCGGGCTGCAGCTCTCACCTGGATTAGGTGAAAGCAGGTGCCTTGCACCTTCCCACGTTCCCACCCCCCCAATCCCTAACTACCTCCAGCAATCTTCCATCTGAACAGCAAGCCCGCCTCCCACGCAGGAGGAGGGAAATAAAGGTGGGAGCATACGGTTTGTGTCTGTGTGGCAGAGAAAGTGATTAAAAATGCTAACAGCCATGATCGTCCAACAACGAGACTCTCCCTGGAGGCTCATCCAAACAGATGGTGATTAGTTTGGGATGGCCGGAACAATTGCGCATACCATGTTGCTGTAACACCCACAGACGATCTGTCAGTGTCCCAAGAGGCTGTTAAAGGCTGTTTACTTCATACAGTTAACTTGAACCATAAGCTTTACAAGGCTGTTTGATACATTTTTAATCACTCTCTTCATAAACCTATATCACTTTTTGCCTGTCGCCAAAGCCGTGTAGTTTTGTTTTGTTTTATGCATATATATTGTACATATACATATACATATACTGTACATATGCATATAGGTCAGTTCCTAACAGTTCGGAAACAGTTCGACCGAGCAGGTAGTAATTCAGCTGGCCACGCCCCCGAACCAGTTCTTGTTTTTTTTACTACTGCGCATGCGCTTCCCTGAACGAACCGGCAGTAACAGAAGCCAGAACCCACCCCTACATATATACATATACATATACATAAATGTATAGATAGATATATAGATAGATAGATAGATAGATAGACAGACAGACAGACAGACAGACAGACAGACAGACAGACAGACAGACAGATAGACAGACATAAGGACGCGGTGGCTCAGTGTCTAAGACACTGAGCTTGTTGATCAGAATGGTTGGCAGATCAGTGGTTTGAATCCCTAGCGGCGCATAATGGAGTGAGCTCTGGTTACTTGTCCCAGCTTCTGCCAACCTAGCAGCTCGAAAGCATGTAAAAATGCAAGTAGAAAAAATAGGAACCACCTTTGGTGGGAAGCTAACAGTGTTCCGTGCGCCTTCGGCATTTAGTCATGCCAGCCACATGACCACAGAGACATCTTCTGACAGCGCTGGCTCCTCGACTTTGAAGCGGGGATGAGACCCACCCACTAGAGTTGGAAATGACTAGCACATATGTGTTAGGGGAACCTTTACCTTTACCTATAGATATACTGTAGATGTACACAACTTCCATGCAGAAAATTGGAAGCAGGGAAAAGGAATACCTATCAGCATAGGTTACCTGCTGCAAGAGACATCCAGGAGCCTAGTCAAGTGGCTAAAATCTACCTGGGTAAGAGCATCCTGGGAATTTTCCGGGCAAGTTTTGGTTTTTTTTCAGGGAAAGAAACACAAATAACAAAATGAGTTGGCTAAGCCTGAGTTTAGTTTGGAAATGAGATGAAGCGGTTCACTGCAGAAGTCAAGGAACGGGATGGAGAGCAGGCAAGGAAAACATGATCCAACTGATTGGCATGTTGGAAACACGTCAAGCTTTGAATGCAACCAGATTGTGACGGAGGTGATCCAGGGTAATCACACAACCCTCCCTCCAAACATTCACAAATGAACGTTGGGCATGTGTATTACATCTCAATTTCCACAGCCCAGGACAGCTGCTTGAACATGGGCATCCAACGTGAAGGTTATATGCCACCAGCAACTGACTTTGCAATTGTTTGACTCTGGCACAGTTAATCTTCCCATGACATAAAAGTCCAAAGCATGTTGCCAAAGCAAACCAGGGCTGCTGAGGCCAATGTGGGGCAAGCACCACCTCCGCCCCCTCCCGCAAGATCTTTTGAATGACTCTGGGAATCAGGGGCAAAGGCAGGAAGGCATAAAGGAGCCCCAGAGGCCATTGGCAGTGGAGAGCATCCACCCCCTCTGCATTCTGCGAAGGAACTGGGAATAAAATATCGGGAGCTGAGTATTGAGGGGAGTTGCAAACAGGTAGACCTCTGGGCAGCCAAAAGGGTCCACAATTGCCTGGAAGATAGCCAGCTGCAGCTGCAATCCTGAATTGTCCACCTCAATCCGACTGAGCTGGTCAGCCCTGACATTGTCCACCCCCGCTATATGTTCTGCGGTTATTGAGAGCAAATTCCTCTCTGCCCAAAGACCCAAGCTCCTGGCCCCCAGCATGAGGGACCTTGACCTGGTCCCCTCCTGCCTGTAATATGAGCCTTGGTGGCCATGTTGTCTGTGAAGACCAGAATATGTGTGCCCTGAGTTCCAACCAGTTTATGTTGTGAGCTAGTTCCGCTTGGCTCCATTGTCCCTGTGCCATCTGCATATAAGGGAGACTAGTATCACCAAGAGTGGAATCCCTCTTGCCCTGTCACAAGGTCTGGGTAAATAGCCAGATCTTCCAAGGCTTCTGGAACATCATCAGGATGGAAGCCATATCCTGTAAATCTCAAAAGAGACTTCATGGCAGAGGATATATAAGGAGGTTGCTTTTCGGAAGATAAATGCCGGTACAGATGTAAGCTACTCAAAGTTAACAATAATGAAACTCAAAATACTTTGGCCACCAAATAAGAAGGAAGGACTCACTGGAGAAGACTGGGAAAGACTGAGGGCAAAAGAAGAAGGGGATGGCAGGGAATGAGGGGGCTGGATGGAGTCACCAAAGGAGTCGGCTTAAATGGACTCCAGGGGATGGTAGAGGATAGGAAGGCCTGGAGGAAGGCCGTCCATGGGGTCGCGATGGGTGAGACATGACTTTGCAACTAACAACATCATCAATGATGAAAAATGTCAAGTATTATACATTGACTATGGGACATTCCTCAGAAGATCAGAAATAGTTGAGACCCCTGAAAAGTTGCCGTTTCCTGGTGTGGCCAAAAAGTATACCTTGTGGGGATTACAGATATCAGCTAATATAGATTTAAATCAATTTGATCAGGGGAGGATATTTCTGAATAGTTTGATAATTGAAAAAGAAATGAAGATAACATAAAAAAGCCATGCATCGGGACAGTACCATTGTTGCCCAGGCAGACTGTGGTATACTGGATGTTGGGGAAGAAATGGCTAAGAAAGACTTTGTTGAACTTTGCAAATCTCCCATAAAAAATAAATTATTGAACACAAAAATGGGTTTCTTTTGGTATAGGAATGCCAAAACACCAACTCCCAAGATGAGGGACGGGGCCTTCTAAGCAATGGAAATTTGATTATGGATTTCCTCCTGCTGAAAGCCAAGCTCCATCATTACTTCGCTACTGAGTATGAACCAGGGGTGGGTTCCGGCAGTCGCCACTGCCGGTTCGCTCATGGCTGCGCCACACACACGCTTTGCATGCCCATGCTTGATGCACGCTGCATGCGCATGCGCAGTGCAATAAAAATTGCTCTGTGCATGCGCAGAAAGAAAAAACAAGATGGTGGCGTATACAGCACCACCGGGAGAAGCGGGGGTGTGGCAGGTTTGGGCCGCTGCCTGTTCCAGCGACCCAGGCCATCAAACCACTACTGGTTCAGCCGAACCAGGCCAAACCGGTAAGAACTCACCACTGGTATGAAGAGAAAATCTGGATATCAGCCCAAGCTTTTAGGTCTCACTGTATTCTGCTCAATATTTTGCCTTTATATAGATGGCTTTTATCCTACTGTTCTGGTTTATTTTTAATACATACAATTTAGATTGATAATGCTGATGGTGGTGGTGATAATAATAATAATAATTTAGCAATATCAAATTGGAAGGCTATTTAATTGGACATTTAATTCAATGTGCTGCTCAATATAATTGTTTATGCAAAATGAATAAAATTGATGTGGCTTCTTACCAACATGTACCATAGCCTCTGAATAGATGACCTTGCAGACAATGAAATACGGTGTTCAAAAGCCCCCTTTTTTAAAGCAAGCAAGCAATAAACATCATACTTAAAAAAAATACACACCTTTTCCTTAGAGAGAACACAAATAATTTGCAGCTCAGAATAAAATCCGCACTAAAATACTGAGAACCCGTGGATTATTCTAGATCAGTATTTCTCAATCTTGCTTCTTTTAAGATGTGTGAACTCCGACTTTCGGGCTGGCTGGGGAATTCTGGGAGTTGATGTGCACCCATCTTAAAATGTAGCCAAGATTGAGAAACATTGTTCTAGATCAAGGGTCCCCAACCTTGGCGACTTTAATACTTGTAGGCTTTAACTCCCAGAACTCTGAGAGTTGAAGTCCACAAGTCTTAAAGTCACCAAGGTTGGGGACCCCTGTTCTAGATAACAGCTTAAGGGATTTGTTTTTTACAAAGGTTTCAATTGATATCAAACACTGCCACAAAGAAGAGGGAGTCAAGCTATTCTCCAAAGCACCTGAGGGTAGAACAAGAAGCAATGGGTGGAAACTAATAGAGGGACAGAATGAAGATCACGTGAAGTGTTCATACCACTTTATAATGCCTTGGTAAAGGCCACACTTGGAATACTGCATCCAGTTTTGGTCACCACGATGTAAAAAAAGATGTTGATATTCTAGAGAAGGGCAACAAAGACAATCAGGGGACTGGAGGCTAAAACATATGAAGAACGGTTGCAGGAACTGGGTATGTCTAGTTCAATGAAAAGAAGGACTAGGGAAGACATAATTGGAGTGTTCCAATATCTCAGGGGCTGCCACAAAGAAGAGGGAGTCAAGCTATTCATCAAGGCATCTGAAGGTAGGACAAGAAGCAATGGGTGGAAACTGATCAAGGAGAGAAGCAACTTAGAACTGAGAAGAAATTTCCTGAGAGTTAGAACAATTAATCAGTGGAACAGCTTTCCTCCAGAAGTTGTGAATGCCCCAACACTGCAAGTCTTTAAGAAGATGTTGGATAGCCATTTGTCTGAAGTGGTGCAGGGTTTCCTGCCTAAGCAGGGGGTTGGACTAGAAGACCTCCAAGGTCCCTTCCAACTCTGTTATTCTATATTATATACAGTAAACCTATCATGAAGAAGGCCCTGGGCTAATTTTCTAATGAAAGCACCATGGAAAGGCAATATGGGGCCACCTCTGTGAAGCCCCATTTAAAGATGCCGACATGGTGGTGCGGGAGATGCAGATATATTTGGTATATAGCAGGAATCGGCTCAGGGATGACCACAGCGATGGAGGATCCACTTTACATCTATTAAGGACAAACGTCAGTCACCCTGCCAAACCTTCAGCTCCTTTATTCATTCCGTGATGGATTTCTCCCCTGCCCCCCATATGATCTTTTCTAAGGCAGATAGGACCCCCTGAGTCAAAGGTTTCCTTCCATTAGCAAAACTTTTTATGGAACTCTGCTACTATGGATTCTCATTAATGATTTATTTGAATATATATCCAGGGAGTTAATCTCCTCCTATTGATGAATGGTTAAAAATTAAAGAGCTGGAATAGCCCCAAAGAAAATTAGAAGCAAACCACCAAAGAATTCAGGAAAAGCTTTTAAAGCAAAGCATGGCATTTTAAACACCAGGGCGCGAGGCAAGACTATTTCTCAGGCAGAAGATGGTTGAATCAAAGAAGCAAGAATGGAAGGCAGAAGCCTAGCCCAGGTATAAAAGAGGCGACGGAGAGCAGTTCTTTCAAATCAGCCCTTGATTCCCATTGATTACAGGGAGCTGGCAGCTCTTCATCCAAAAGGTACATGATGTCAAGAGTTGGGGCATCTTGATACAAGTTTCCCAGAAGCCAGGAAGTTTGTGAATGTAAGCCTGATAAGCTCCTGAAGGACCCTTGGTGCTCTCTGAGCTTGGCCGCTGGACAGGTCCACCACATGTCATAATAAGTTCCTTGTGTCTGCTTGCATTTCCAATACTTTGGTGACATATTTGGAAACATTTTTGCCAATCTTGCTGGTGGCAGATGCCATCTATAGAACATTTTGTACCGATTTTCTTTATAGGATGCTGCCATGGTTAATCTATAATTTCTTTCCCACAATTTTTGCTAATTGTCTAGTTCTATAGTGTACCCAACGTTTTTTGCCCATGTTATCATAGTTTCCTTTACTGATTCTTCTTTCTTTTTTTTTCCTTTTTAAAGCTCAATAGGTAGTTATAAAACTTCTTCCTCAGTTTTTCATCTGTGTCCTGTAGTACAGGGGACTCCAACCTTGGCAACCTTAAGACTCGTGGACTTCAACTCCCAGAATTCCTGGCTGGCGAAGCTGGCTGAGGAATTCTGGGAGTTGAAGTCCACAAGTCTTAAACTTGCCAAGGTTGAGGACCCCTGCTGTAGTATCTTATCCAATTCCTGTGGTTCACTATAAAACCCATATTTTTCTGTGTCCTTATATCTCGTCTGCATTTGCATGTACGGCCACCAGTCCAAATCTATTCCCTTTTTAGTTCCTGTTTCATTTTTAATTTCCCTTGTTCCTTTAGTATATCTTACTATCTTATCCAGATCTAACACATTCAGATATATTAGCGCTTCTACAATGGATAGCCAGAACGGTATTTTCCTAGAGTGATTCTGTTTAATTTTTCCACATACTAACAGCAGAGAATTTCTAACCTGGTATCATTGAAAGTACCCATGTGTTTTGACTTTCCACTACTAAACTAGATAACACCATCAGTGATAGGCTCCTCTCATATGTAAGAAAGAAAGAAAGAAAGAAAGAAAGAAAGGAGGGAGGGAGGGAGGGAGGGAGGGAGGGAGGGAGGGAGGGAGGGAGGGAGGGAGAAACTCAACCATTATAACCCCAACAAAACTGGAAGGTAAACATAGCTTGATGACTGTCTTCCCATGTTGACGATTTGAAGTTCAGTCCCTAAAGTGCAGAGAATAGCAACAAGGATGATTAGGGGACTGGAGACTAAAACATATGAAGAACAGTTACAGGAACTGGGCAGGGCTAGACTTATGAAGAAACATGATAACAGTCTTCCAATATTTGAGGGGCTGCCACAGAAAGGAGGGGGCCAATGTATTTCCCAAGGCACCTGAAGCCCAGACAAGGAATCATGGATGGAAACTGACCAAGGAGAGATTCAACCTAGAAATAAGGAGGAACTTTCTGACAGTGAGACCAATCAACCAATGGAACAGAAGTTGCCTTCAGAAGTTGTGGGCGCTTCATCACTGGAAGCTTTCAAGAAGAGACTGGACTGCCATTTGTCAGAAATGGTGTAGGGTCTCCTGCTTGGGCAAGGGGTTGGACTAGATGACCTACAAGGTCCCTTCCAACTCTGTTAATCTGTCCACTGGGCATCCATCCCCTGGGCAATGTGGGATGTCACCATTCTACCCTTTCAACCCGGAAGGGCATCAAAGTGTAGCATCAACAAGGCTCGGCAGGATAAGGCAGCTTCCTTGCCTTCCTAGCGCAGCTGCCTTGCAACGTGCACATTGCAATTGTAAGATGAGAAAGAAAGAGAGAACCTACACATCTCGTAGCTAAAAAATGTGTTGCTTAGCTAGGAGCTAACCTCTGCGACATATATTAACGTCTTTCAGTTCAATCAGTGTTCTAGTACAAGAATCAGTTACATTCAATCATCTGAAAGAGCTATTAAAATTGCTGATAAAAAATTCATAAAGTAACACACTGTAATGAATCAGGAGAATTCAGCAAAGTGAGACCTACCCTTAGAGCAGGGCAAGAATGAAGGTGAACGATCATTTGGGCCTAGCGGGCATGAAATACCCTTTTGGAAGATGAATAATTCTGTTTGGGACTGATAAGTTGAACTAATTTATAATGCTGTTTTAGGTCCACTGCTGAAATATTTCAAATCCCTCAACTTTAAAATGCATTGCCTGTCAGAAGCTGGTCTCTTAACAGTTCCCTCTTAACATTTTTCAAAATGTAACTTAGACCAATTTGCATGATTTACTGCTTATTGTATTATAGCACACATGATTTAAACTGGGAAATAAAATTAAAACCAGAAGAGTGGGGGCAGGTATGTGTGAAGGCGGAGGCAGAAAAAATGGGTGTGAAGGGAACCAGAAAATGCAGCCGTTGGGAGGGATCGCTTCTCGGAGCCAACCTGATCTACGAGGGCTGCAAAGATCTACTACTCCTTTTAAAATGTTAATAACAGCCGAAAGGAAGGGAAGGTTGATTTAATCAGGCCAGTTCTACCATGAGACATAATGAGGCAGCTGGTTAAAACATTAGATGCTGCTAATCTACATGCACATCTTCCACTGAAGGACAAGGAGAAGACTCCCACAGACTGACTCACGTTAAACCACACCAAGGTCACCACTTAAATAGGAGCCAACTGTGTGCAGCAGCAGCAAATGCAATCCTAGGCTGTGTTAAGAATAGAATAGAATAGAATAGATGAGGAGAGGAGAGGAGGAGAGGAGAGGAATATGAGAGAAGAGAACAGAATAATAGAATAGGAGAGGAGAGGAAAGGAAAGGAAAGGAGAAGAATAGAATAGAATAGAATAGAATAGAATAGAATAGAATAGAATAGAATAGAATAGAATAGAATAGACGAGGAGATGAGGAGAGGAGAGGAATATGAGAGAAGAGAACAGAATAATAGAATAGAATAGGAGAGGAGAGGCGAGGAAAGGAGAAGAATAGAATAGAATAGAATAATAGAATAGAATAGAATAGAATAGAATAGATGAGGAGAGGAGAGGAATATGAGAGAAGAGAACAGAATAATAGAATAGGAGAGGAGAAGAGAGGAAAGGAAAGGAAAGGAGAAGAATAGAATAGAATAGAATAGAATAGAATAGACGAGGAGATGAGGAGAGGAGAGGAATATGAGAGAAGAGAACAGAATAATAGAATAGAATAGGAGAGGAGAGGAGAGGAAAGGAGAAGAATAGAATAGAATAATAGAATAGAATAGATGAGGAGAGGAGAGGAATATGAGAGAAGAGAACAGAATAATAGAATAGGAGAGGAGAGGAAAGGAAAGGAAAGGAGAAGAATAGAATAGAATAGAATAGACGAGGAGATGAGGAGAGGAGAGGAATATGAGAGAAGAGAACAGAATAATAGAATAGAATAGGAGAGGAGAGGAGAGGAAAGGAGAAGAATAGAATAGAATAGAATAATAGAATAGAATAAAATAGAATAGAATAGAATAGATGAGGAGAGGAGAGGAATATGAGAGAAGAGAACAGAATAATAGAATAGGAGAGGAGAGGAGAGGAAAGGAAAGGAAAGGAGAAGAATAGAATAGAATAGAATAGAATAGAATAGAATAGAATAGAATAGAATAGAATAGAATAGACGAGGAGATGAGGAGAGGAGAGGAATATGAGAGAAGAGAACAGAATAATAGAATAGAATAGGAGAGGAGAGGTGAGGAAAGGAGAAGAATAGAATAGAATAGAATAATAGAATAGAATAAAATAGAATAGAATAGAATAGATGAGGAGAGGAGAGGAATATGAGAGAAGAGAACAGAATAATAGAATAGGAGAGGAGAGGAGAGGAAAGGAAAGGAAAGGAGAAGAATAGAATAGAATAGAATAGAATAGAATAGAATAGACGAGGAGATGAGGAGAGGAGAGGAATATGAGAGAAGAGAACAGAATAATAGAATAGAATAGGAGAGGAGAGGAGAGGAAAGGAGAAGAATAGAATAGAATAGAATAATAGAATAGAATAAAATAGAATAGAATAGAATAGATGAGGAGAGGAGAGGAATATGAGAGAAGAGAACAGAATAATAGGAGAGGAGAGGAGAGGAGAGGAGAGGAAAGGAGAGGAGAAGAATAGAATAGAATAGAATAGAAGAGGAGAGGAGAGGAGAAGAAGAGAGGAGAAAACTAGAATAGGAGAGGAGAGGAGAGAAGAAGAAACGACTAGAATAGGAGAGGAGAGAAGAAGAATAGAATAGAATAAAAGAGGAGAGGAGAAGAATAGAATAGGAGAGAATAGAAGAGAAGAAGAGAAGAGAAGAGAAGAATAGGAGAGAAGAAGAGAATAGTAGAATAGGAGAGGAGAGGAGAAGAATAGAATGAGAGTGGAAAAGAATAGAATAGGAGAGGAGAGGAGAAGAGAAGACACAATAGGAGAGGAGAGAAGAGGAGAAGAATAGAATAGAATAGAATAGAATAGAATAGAATAGAATTCTTTATTGGCCAAGTGTGATTGGACACACAAGGAATTTGTCTTTGGTGCAGATGCTCTCAGTGGAAATGAAAAGACAAGATACATTCATCAAGAATCATAAGGTACAACACTTAATAGTTATAGGGTACAAATAAGCAATCAGAAAACAATCAATATCAATATACGTAAATCGTAAGGATACAATATACAAATCATAAGGACTGAAATCGTAAGTTACAGTCCTGCAGTCGTAAGTGGGAGGGGATGGGTGATAGGAACGATGAGAAGACTAATAGTAATAGTAATACAGCCTTAGTGAATAGTTTGACAGTGGTGAGGGAACTATTTGTTCAGCAGAGTGATGGCGTTCGGGAAAAAAAACTGTTCTTGTGTCTAGTTGTTCTGGTGTGCAGTGCTCCATAGTGTTGTTTTGAGGGTAGGAGTTGAAACAATTTATGTCCAGGATGTGAGGGGTCTGTAGATATTTTCACAGCCCTCTTTGTGACCTGTGTAATATATAGGTCCTCAATGGAAAGCAGATTGGTAGTAATTTTTTCCCCTGCAGTTCTAATAGAGGGACAGAAGCCTTTGTAAGATGACACTTGGAATACGGCATCCGGTTTTAGTCACCACAATATGAAAATGATGTTGAGACCCTGAGTGCAGAGAAGAGCAACTAGGATGATTAGGGAGCTGAAGGCTAAAACCTATGAAGAACAAGACGTTTTTAAGAAGAGATTGGACAACCATTTGCCTGAAATGGCTTAGCATTTCTTGCCTGAGCAGGCGGTTGGACTAGAAGACCTCCAAGGTCTTTCCATCTACCATGGTTCCCCCAAAATAAGACAGGGTCCCCCACATACGCCCCCCCCCCATGAGCGGCATAGACCCAAAGACCAACTGGTCAGTGGGAGGCACAGGCAGATGCATGGTGGAGCTGGGCTGGGGCGACAGCTGGCATGCCTGCAAAGATGGCCATAGGTTCACCATTAGGGGTCTACAGAATGCACTGCTGCAGGTGGTGTTTGGCTTTCATTATGAGTTGTGAATTCCTTGGAAGTATTGAGTTAAGCACTGTAAAGTGGGTAATAGATACGATAAATTGCCATTCTAATACTTATCCACCCAATTTCTAAACTAATTTGAATCCTTTTTTCAAAAATGATACATATTTGCACGCAGGTTTCTCTATTTTTAAAGCATTGTACATCAATGTTTCTTTGATGAGGAATTTTTATCCAATCTCTCGATAGGCATGTTTACACTGGCGTTTATAATGCAGAAATTACTAAAAGCGCCTAGGCATTGTCTTCAGATGTATGAATAAGCTGACATTCAAATACACTTAATGTCAATTACATGGAAATAAATTGTCCCTCGTTCCTATCTTAAGGAACAGAATGCTGACGTCAATTTCAGCTTTTGCTGTTACTCAATAGAGTTCCTGTATGATTTGCAATGTCTTAATAGGAATCCAATACTGAAGGGTGATCTTTTAGCTTTAAAAAAAATCTTGCCACATTAACATCTCATTTTTTAAAACTGGAAATCTTACTTAATAGATCATTGCAATACTGTAGACATAATTGGCTAAATTAGCTAATTAGTTAAGTGCAAACTAGACGGCATAATACATTAAAGGGAGATACAGCTAGCTTATCAATGGTTTCACATTTAGGGAAAGATTACATATGACACTACAAGGATCATCCTGAGTCCTACAACATTTTCATTAATATTTGCATTAATGATTTGGATAAAGTTGAGGAAATGCTTATTGAGTTGAAAGATGATGCAATCTTGGATAGGAAAGGAATATTTTAGAAAAAGTTAGAGAAATAGCAGGTAACAATATTAACTTTAGCAGAGATAAATTCTTCACTTAAGGAAACAAAAAAAAATCAATAAGGTAAAGGTAAAGTTTCCCCACGCACATATATGCTAGTCGTTCACAAGTCTAGGGCGCAGTGCTCATCTCCATTTCAAAGCCGAAGAGCCAGTGCTGTCCAAAGACATCTCCATGGTCTTGTGGCCAGCATGACTAAACATCAAAGGTGCACGGAACACTATTACCAAAGGTGGTTCCTATTTTTTACGTGCTTTCAAACTGCTAGGTTGGCAGAAGCTGGGACAAGTAACAGGAGCTCACTCCATCCCAGAAGCTGGGACAAGTAATGGGAGCTCACTCCGATTCGAACTGCCAAATTGCCAACCTTTCTGATCCACAAGCTCAGCTTGGTGAAACTACTTAGACAAAAGTTCTTGGAACAGAAGCTGAAAATAGTCAAACTTCCCAGCTTCTAGAACTAAAAGCCTCACAAGCAGTGAGTCAAGGTTTTAGCTTCTTAAAATATACTTTCTGCAAGAATTGGGGGAAGCTGTTACAAAATAAAGCAACTACTATATGTAAGATTCAACCCCTATGTACAGTATACAAAAAGCAAAAATCTTTTTTTGAAATCATTTTCTCCTACCACTACAACAAAATGGGTTTCTGGCTGGCCAGAAGTAGCCCTACTAACAGCAAATGGAATATGAGCTACAACTAAAACTTTGGGCTGCGTTCCCAGAAGTATAATTCCTCAAATCACAGGAAATAATATATTCTACTTCATTCTGTTTTCCTAAATTCTATTCAGAGCACTGCAGCCCAGAAAAACACGGAATGGTCCATAGAACCTAAATGTAAGAGCAGAAGAAGCTGAATTGGTGTTAACTTTAGCATAAGGTGGCTAAGGCAGGGGTCTCCAACCTTTGCAATTTTAAGTCTGAAGGACTTCAGCTCCCAGAATTCTCCAGCCAGCTTCTGGGAGCTGAAGTCCTTCAGACTTAAAGATGCAAAGGTTGAAGACCCCTGGGCTAAGGGATGGGGGCTATGATAGCACTCTTTAAACATCTGGAAGGCTGAACAAAGCTTGTTCTGTCTTGCTCCAAAACGCAGGATACTGACAAATGGATTTAAATTTTAGAATGGAAAATTACAATTACAATTTAAAATGATTCCTTAAAAGCATTGCATCATCATGAGCCACGGTGGCACAGTGATTAAAAGGCAGTACTGCAGGCTACTTCTGCTGACTGCCGTCTGACTGCAATTTGGCAGTTCAAATCTCACCAGGCTCAAGGTTGACTCAGCCTTCCATCCTTCCGAGGTGGGTAAAATGAAGACCCGGATTGTTGGGGGCAACAGGCTGACTCTGTAAACCGTTTAGAGCAGGGGTGTCCAAACTTGGGAATTTTAAGGCTTGTGGACTTCAACTCCCAGAATTCCCCAGCCAGCATGGCTGGCTGGGGAATTCTGGGAATTGAAGTCCACAACTCTTAAAGTTTCCAAGTTTGGACACCTCTGGTTTAGAGAAGGGCTGTAAAAACACTGTAAAGTGGTATATAAGTCTAAGTGCTATTGCTATTACTATCATTGCATCATGGAACTATGACTCCAGAGATGTGGTGAACTCCTCTCTGTGGGTGTGTCAAAACACCTATCTTTTGTTTACAATGCAGTCCTTTCACTGTTCCAAGAAGGTTTTCACACCCATTTGCACTCTGATCCAGGTGACCCTGAGGGCACAGATAAATCTTCAAGTGGCCTCGATCACTCTCAGAGAGCTGCTGACCTACCTTCAAAGTGACTGCAAGGAATATAAATCCTTCCATTCCCCAGCCTTCAGTCAGAACCTGAGGATGCTTCTTGGGTGAGAAGGGAGACATCTTCAAGCAAAAAAAAAAATCAAAGAAAGTTTGGTTGCCTTTTGGGACAACCGTGATCTAGATCAGGGGTCTCCAACCTTTGCAACTTTAAGTCTGAAGGACTTCAGTTTGTAGGTTTCAATGGAAAAGAGTCTATGTAATTTAGGGTTGCATATGTGGGGTTCTCAATGATCTCCAAACATGGTTGTTTGCACTGATGCTGTTACCTAGTTGGGTAATGAAATGTCTGCAAACCCATGACAAATCTTAGAGAATATGAAGAACTTTAGCATTGAGATGTTCTCTGGATCTAGTATGCACTAGAGTTACATTTCTGAATGCTACCATTTACTTAAGAGACCATATGAATCCCATCCCAAGGACACCCAAGCATTTAATGTTTACCCCAGCATTTCCTGTAAAGAATTCTTGAGACGCAACACCAACTAGACAGTAAGTCAATCTCACCTCTCCTTGCGGAGGAACAAGAATAGAAATACACCAATTCTTCTCTGTGCATCTGTTAGGGCAGGGGTCTCCAACCTTTGCAACTTTAAGTCTGAAGGACTTCAGCTCCCAGAATTCAGACTTAAAGTTGCAAAGGTTGGAGACCCCTGATCTAGATGACTGAGAATCTCCATAGATATGTCGAAGCAGAAGTTAGACTGACAGACTTTAGTTTGCATTCTTGCACTAATAATGGGACTATTTCCCATTCTAGGATTTTGTTATTTGATTCTGACATTTTTATGGACCACCAAGCTCAGATAGCATCAGGGAACCCACAATCCAACCTTGACCTACAAATGTTCTAGTGAAATCTAAAATTGAAAGACTGGGGCATAACCATTGTGAATACCTTGAATAGCAATAGTACTTAGACTTATATACCCCTTCACAGTGCTTTACAGCCCTCTCTAAGCTGGTTTACAGAGTCAGCATATTTGCCTCCAGAAATCTGGGATCTCATTTTACCCACCTCGGAAGGATGGAAGGCCGAGTCCACCTTGAGCCTGGTGAAAATCGAACTGCTGAACTGCTGACAGCCTGCAGTATTGAATTCTAACCACCGTGACACCAAACTCACATAATTGCAGATTGACCATTCACCAGGGTAGTCAAAAATGGACAATGGTGTTTTGGAGAGAATTACTGCAGCCAGAGCAGAGATTTTAATAAACTTCCTGGTGGCGTAACATTAAGCCATTCGGCTAAAATAATTTTATTTATCAATGTCCCTGAATCACAAGGCGAAGTTTTTTTTTGCTTTGCTTGCCTAGGCAAAAAAATTCCCAGTATTCAATTTACTTTCTTCCGCTCCCTTCTGATAAACATCTTTAGATTCTAAAGTATCTGGATGTCCTTTTTAATGGATATAAGTAAATCTGGATAGAGGGATATATGTTACCATGAACTTCATCAAACAATTATGTTTCATCTCCTCCCCCCCCCCCCCCCGTCCCATAATTGCTCTGAATTCCCAGAAGAGTTCAGTGGGAATGAATGAATAAATGTTTCAATCTTTTATGAGCATAATATTTGTCTCTCACTCTAGATTTGGAGTCTGTTCAATCATGTTCAAATGACGCCTCGCTAATAACACATGAAAACCATCTAATTCAAGGGTGGGCAAACTTTGCAACTTTAAGTCTGAAGGACTTCAGCTCCCAGACTTCTCCAGCCAGCTTTGCTTTGCTGGAGAATTCTGGGAGCTGAAGTCCTTCAGACTTAAAGTTGCAAAGTTTGCCCACCCCTGATCTAATTTATTAGACTGCCATAACCCAGAGAAAAATAGCTAAACACCACAACAGTGTACAAGTGCACAACCCAATCCTCACAAACATTGCAACACAGGATATCAAACAGGCATCCAGACAGGTGTCTGTCTATCCCTAAATCTTCAAGGAGAAATAATTCCATCCAGAATCTGTTATGTTTTCTAAGTTACATTTTGAAGACAGGGCATAGAAGAGCATCAAAGGCGATTAAGGGCCTGGAGACTAAAACATATGAAGAACGGTTACAGGAAATGGGTATGGCTAGTCTAGAGAAAAAAAGGACTAGGAGTGACATGATATCAGGGTTCTGATAGCTCAGGGGTTGCCACAAAGAAGAGGGAGTCAACCTATTTTCCACAGCACCTGAAGCAGTGGTGGGTTTCTGCAGGCTCACACCTACTCGCAAGAGCCGGTTGGTGAAATTTAGAGAACTGGTGAGAGGGGGTTCCACTGGCGTACCTGGAAGTAAATCTGGCCCGCCGCTGCCAGTGACCCAACGGGAAGCAAAGGAAAGGAAGGAAGGAAGAAGGAAAGAAAGAAAGAAAGAAAGAAAGAAAGAAAGAAAGAAAGAAAGAAAGAAAGAAAGAAAGAAAGAAAGAATTTATCATCACAATTGAGTCCAAAATTTTGGTTGCTAAGCAAGAGCGTTGTTAAATGAGTTTCCCCACATTTTAAAAGGTGGCCACTCCCACCCTGTCACATGATTGCCAAGCCACGCCCACAAAAATAGGCCACACCTACAGAGTAGGTTCTAAAAAATTTGAAACCCACCACTGACCTGAAGGCAGGACAAGAAGCAATAGGTGGAAACTAATCAAGGAGAGAACCAACCTAGAACTAAGGAGAAATCTCCTAATAGTGAGAACAATCAGTGGAATGGTTTGTATCCAGACGTTCCAACACTGGAGGTCTTTAAGAAGAGAGTGGGCAGCCACTTGTCTGAATTGGTATAGGGCAGGGATGTCCAAACTTGGGAACTTTAAGACTTGTGGACTTCAACTCCCAGAATTCCCCAGCCAGCTATGCTGGCTGGGGAATTCTGGGAGTTGAAGTCCACAAGTCTTAAAGTTCCCAAGTTTGGACATCCCTGGTATAGGGTTTCCTATTGAGGAACGGGTTGCAGAGGTGGGTTTCTGCTGGTTTGGCACACACATGTACGCATACATGCACACATGCACGCAGCATGTCCCTGACCAAACCGGCAATGACAGTCATTTTTGCATGCCAAAGGCCGGACTAGAACTCACAGTCTCCTATGTACCTCGTTACATAGTCACTGCCTCAAACTGACAAATCATTTGTTCCACTCTGCAGGAAAGATAAAGAAGAATTCTGATAATATCTCTTCCAAGTTCTTTCATCAGAATAAGGAAAATAGCAATGTAATATTTACTAAACGTGTCATTTGAAATCCATACTAACCACTGTCTCCAGTGGCGGGATTCAAATTTCTTTACTACCGGTTCTGTGGGCGTGGCTTGGTGGGTGTGGCAGGGGAAGGATACTGTAAAATCTCCATTTCCTTCCAATCAGCTGGGACTCAGGAGGCGAACAGATGGGGGCGGGGCCAGTCAGAGGTGGTATTTGCCGGTTCTCCGAACTACTCAAAACTTCCACTACCGGTTCTCCAGAACTGGTCAGAACCTGCTGAATACCACCTCTGACTGTCTTGGTATGTGTATTCCACAACCAATCTAATCTGGTTTAAAAAGTATTTTTATTATTTAAAAAATATTTAAGAACAGCTGAGAAAATGCCTTGACAAAAGAGGGAAAGGATCTACCAAGCAGATCCGTTGACAGAGTTGAAGCTATTATGGAAATACTGTATATGGTGGGTGGCCAGAAACAATGGTGTAATTGTAGTCTAACATCAGGAAATATTCCCCAATGTGATATGTAGTTAAGTAGACAGATAGATGATGACTTTCTTTCTATTCCATTTATGAAGAAAAGATATGGATTTTAATAAATAATCAAAATGTTTGGCCATCAATACAGGCTAAATTCATGGCTCCGGCGTTCTCAAGAGCATAAGACACTAATTAGATTGTGGCTACTAATGGCCTTACTCACCTCTTTTGTCCATGTATCTATCTAGGCAGTCTCAACTAACAGAATAACTGACAGATGCCTCCATCCATCTCTTTTGTATACATCAGGGTGGTGTAACATATGTCTCACCAAATGTTCCCCTGCTTCAGCTCCATATCTGTCGAAGCTGAGGAGTAATTGGCGTTGCAATCCAACAACATCTGGGCAAGATGCCCATAACACATGGGTTCAACCAACACAACCCCAAAACAGGTTTAGCAAAGTACCATTACATGCTATGGTATAATTTGAAGGCTATTTCACTCAACATGCTAAGACAATGACTGGGTTTTCATAATGCACTGAGCCACAAACTACCCAATCCCACTTGATCATAGACTTGTGACTCAAAGGTGCTTTTTCAAGAGGCAAGTGGACTTCCTTTGTTTTTCCTTGAAGACATTTCGCTTCTCATCTAGGAAGTTTCTTCAGTTCTGTCTTCTAGAAAAACAAGAAAGCCCACTTGCCTCTTGAAAAAGCACCATTGGGACAACCATAACCTGGATGGTTGAGAATCTCCATAGACTGAACCTTGTGAATTCTACAAAGCTAGACATGAAAGTTTATGTCAAGGTTTCAAATAGCATCCAAAATTAAATCAGAGCCCAAGGCATATTATTGCTCAAAGTTCCAATTTATTAAGAGAGCCATGTTGGCACATCTGAGAAAACCTGAATCTGAAAGCTTCCTGGTTTTCCCAACCAGTTGAAAGTTCAAGATCTTGCCCCAACACCCACAAGTCCATCCCATGGTCCAATCTCCCACTGCCACGCTGGCAGCTTCCACCCATCCAGTTCCGGTCAGGTGCAGAGGTGCAAAGACAAAGGATGACCTTGGCTTTCTATAAAGAATTTTGTTATGGCTATATATCATCTAACTCCGTATAATCCCCCCTCCCATTTTCTCACAATAGAAAATGAATAGTAGAATAATAATAGAAAGTATGGCAGGCCAAAGATCCAAAAGAAAAGATGGCTGCAGGCCTGACAGTTTGTAGGTTTCAATGGAAAAAGAGTCTATGTAACTTAGGGTTGCATATGTGGGGTTCTCGATGATCTCCAAACATGGTTGTGTGCACTGATGATGTTACCTAGTTGGGTAATGAAATGTCTGCAAACCCATGACAAATCTTAGAGAATATGAAGAACTTTAGCATTGAGATGTTCTCTGGATCTAGTATGCACTAGAGTTACATTTCTGAAGGCTACCATTTACTTAAGAGACCATATGAATCCCATCCCAAGGACACCCAAGCATTTAATGTTTACCCCAGCATTTCCTGTAAAGAATTCTTGAGACGCAACGCCAACTAGACAGTAAGTCGATCTCACCTCTCCTTGCAGAGGAACAAGAATAAAAATACACCAATTCTTCTCTGTGCATCTGTTAGGGCAGGGGTCTCCAACCTTTGCAACTTTAAGTCTGAAGGACTTCAGCTCCCAGAATTCTCCAGCCAGCAAAGCTGGCTGGAGAATTCTGGGAGCTGAAATCCTTCAGACTTAAAGTTGCAAAGGTTGGGGACCCCTGTGTTAGGGGATTTTGGGGGGGGGGGAAACTGCTAGTTAGCGGGTGACTTTGTCAACTGGGAAAGAGCTGAAGACTGGGTGAAAAAGAAACATACGCATACACACACACACAAATATAGGTAATTGAAAGTGTATTCAGTTCAAGCAAACAGGCTGGCTGGTAAGCATTTAGACCATTAAAGCTGCCAGCTAACGAACATCAAACGCAGGCCAATATTAATGAAGCAGTTGTATTAATTTCCAATTTCTCAGGAAGCTAAGCAACTGGATCATTAGCCCATTTTTCCTTCTCTCTCTCTCTCTCTCTCTCTCTCTCTCTCTCTCTCTCTCTCTCTCCCTATCTCCTCCCCCTGTCTCTCTCTTTCTCCCTCTCTCTTTCTCTGACATGGTATTAATGAGCTTTTAATGCCCCACAGGCTTTAATAGGCCACGTTGGGAATCCAGGAATACTGCAATTTGTACTGAGGATTTAGACACAACCCTCCCCACTACACCGAGGCCCCTCTCTGCTCCTCAGAGCAAGCATTTGATCAGCCGCTTTCCCTAGTGGAACAGCACAACGGAATAATAAGCGGCGGCTGAGCGATTAAATCAAGCCGCCCGCTCGGAGTGCCAGCGAAAATGTGATTGTCACTAACAATCTACCGTTTGTTAACACCACCAGGGTATAAGAAAGCAGCAGTCAATACGCCGAGTGTTTCTAACACGCTCCCTCATCCAACATATCTTTTCGTTCGTAAACACACATACCCAGACAGAGAGGAAAACAAACCCTAGCAGGTGGTGTGGTGGTGTGCGGTCGCTTCCTCTCCCCCCACCTCCCCTTTTCCAGGAGATTGCTGTTCTTAAGTAATATTTTCTTCTCTGTTTTTCTTTCCTAAAGGCATAAAAGAAAATCTGAAGGGGGAAGAAACGAAACAGTAAACCATCTGTCCTTGCTTTCAGCCAGCCAATTACACCAGAGAGCATCTGATTGGAAAACGTGTCCTTGTCTGAATGCCATCTGATTTGGTGCAGCGGGAAAAAAAAAAAAAGCAGAAATGCCTTCCTTTCTCGTGTGGACGACGCTTGTCTTGAATCGCCACCGTGGTTTTAATTGGGCCTCGAACGGAAGCCGGTGGAGAAGTTTTAGGATGAAAAAAGGCCCCGGTGGAAAACGGCTAGCCGAATGCTTGGGCAGCTGCCCTCTGTTTTCCTTCCAAAGTTTGGATAAGGAGCGTTTGTCACAGGCCCTTCACCTCCCCACATCCTTCCCGGAAAGATTATGGCGTAATTTATGCAACCGTCTTCCCCTTGGTACCATTCCTCCAGGTTGAATGCCATCATTCCAAAGCAAGAAAAAAAATAAAAGGCAGTGAATCAAGTTGGGTGTCTTGGAGAATTCGCACCTTGCTTTAAAAAATTAGCTTTGACAAAAGCAGTTTGCAACTTAAGGAGGGCAACAATTAACCAAGAAGTCGTCAACATAGTTTAGGAATCAATCTAGTTATGGCCAGTTGGACCACCCAAATAACAATAAGGCTCAAATGGCTTTATTCTTCAGTCATGAATACAGAGGTGGGTATGCAGGCAGAACTCGACTTAAGACTACAATTGAACCCCAAATTTATGTTGTTAAGTGAGACAGTTGTTAAATGAGTTTTTAACCCCATTTTACGACCTTTCTGGTTACAATTGTTAAATGAATCGCTGCAGTTGTTACGCTAGGAACATGGTTATTGAATGAATCTGGCTTCCCCATTGACTTCGCTCGTCAGAAGGTCGCAAAAGATGATCACATGACCTGGGAACAGTGCAACCGTCATAAATATGAGTTAGTTTTGATCAGGTGACCATGGGGATGCTGCAAACGTTGTAAGTGTGGGAAAAAAAACCAGTCGTAAGTCATTTTTTTTCACTGCTGTTGTAACTTTGAACAGTCACTGAATGAACTGTTGTAAGTCGAGGGCTACCTGTACATTCACAGCACAGCCGAGACATGCAGAAATCACCTGATCTCATTCATGGGCCTAATTCAAACTTTCTGGGGGAAAAATATCAAATCCAGTTCAAGCCATTCCAACCCTAGGGTATTTGGATCCAGCTTGTTGCTCTGATCCAAAGTAACTTTTCCCCCAGTTCAATTGTCCAATGCTTTGCCCCCCCCCCCCCAAAAAAAAGAGCATATATAGCAGAGGTGGTATTCAGCCAGTTCTGGCAGGTTCTGGAGAACCAGTAGCAGAAATTTTGAGTACTTTGGAGAACCGGCAAATAGGCTGGCCCCGCCCCTGCTACCTCCCAGCTAATCTTCTTTTGTTGGCATAAACAGGAGAACAGAGCTGGAAAGCAGGTGAGCGGGGTGGGGAGAGAATGGGGATTTTGCAGTATCCTTCCCAGCCATGCCCACAAAGCCACACCACGCCAACAAAGCCACGCCCACAGAAGCGGTAGTAAAAAAAACTGAATCCCACAATTGATACAGAGTGATAGTAACCCTTTTTGCAGAGAACACCTAGAAATTTCAGACAACAGAATGTGAATCAATTTGATTTTCTACCATACCTTGTTCATGGTTTGTTCTGGGACTTTTGCTCCAAAGATATAACTCTACTCTAAATAAATAAACAAAGGAACTGCTCCTCTCATGTGCTCTCTTCTTTGAAACTGAAAATCTCATATATTTCGCAGGCTGAGGCATGCACAAACAAGAGGCAGGCACCTACACGTTTCTTTCTTTCTCTTGGTCCCTCTAGCAAACTCCCAATGTACAGATACTTTTTCAGCACATCAATTTACTTAAATATGAATTTTATTCAGGCCTCGATAATCAAGCCTGAGCCATAAGTATCAATATAGTTCAGTTAATGATTTGTTTTACTCTCCTTAAGTGTCATATCATTTATAAGCAGCCGTGGGTTTCAAAATTTTTTAGAACCTCTTCTGTAGGTGTGGCCTGCTTTGTGGGAGTGACTTGTCGATCATGTGACTGGGTGGGAGTGGCTTGTTGGCCATGTGACCGAGTGGGAGTGGTTTGGCAGTTGTGTGACTGGGTGGGCGTGGCCAACTTGTAAACTGTGGTGAAACTCACTTAAAAATGCTCTTGCTTAGCAACCAAAATGTTGGCTCAGAAACTCTGGCATTTGAAGCATGCAAGTCTTAAAGCTGTCAAGTTACAAGACCCTTGAACCCCTAACCCTTTAGAAAAAACCCCCCAGGGGTGTTCAAACTTGACAGCTTTAAGACTTGTGGACTTCAACTCCCAGAATTCCTCCTCTCGCTCTTCATCTGGATGGTGGGCGGATGGGCGGGGGGAGGGAGCTGGAACCGGTTCTAAAAGGCACTGTAGATTTGTGGAACCTCTTCTATAGAAGCGGTTAGAACTGGCAGGAACCCACCCCTATTTATAAGGCAATATAGGAGGAAGAGATTAGGAGGATAGCATACAGTTTTCCTTAAACCTGCTCTCTTGGTATCACAATTTGATTTTCAAACACCTCATGCTTGTATATATATATATCTGCAGCACAACTTTATCCTTCCTCCTTTCCCTGAAAAGTTAAGTGTTCTCGCCAAAGACGAGTAATCAACGTACAATTTTGCAGAGGTTATTTTCACACCAAACTCCTTCAGATGTTCCTACGATTACTGGACAGGAAGATATCTATCAAGCAATAGAACACGTCCATTCTCTTTAAGTGAATGATGGATCTTCTTTCTCTGCCTGTCTTACTTTCTTTGGTATGTCAGTCACACATCCCAGCTGCCTATTCACACTTCATTCATGATGTTCCTTACCTATAATCTCCATTATTTTTCCTGTCGGCTCCTCATGGCTCATTAGTTACGTTTGACACCTGCAGAGAATATCTTTTCACTCATAAGTGCTGGACAGGTTTTGACAAGAGCTAACAACTTTTCAAGTCTTTTAGAGCTCAATTTATGTATTTTTTTTTTTTGTGGGTTAATACAATTTCTTCTTCTCTGCACAACACAGTTCAGATGTTATCCATTATTCCTTGTTAGCAACTAGCAAATTCCCACTATCTTTCTGAGGGAAATAGAGGGATGGAAAAAGGAGGGGGAACCTTATCAGCTTTTCGTTTTTCGCAGAGCTCAGTTACAAGACCATCAATCCTGTCTAAAAAAGCTCTAACAAAAACTCAGAAAAGAAAGTGTGTTCTTCAACTTAATTGAATAAAACATCATTTGGTTTCCATTTTGCCACTTGGAAAGTTCATGACTGTGCTTACAAAATCCTGATAATCTTGCCAACATCTGGAAAGCTTTTTTTGTCAATCTGTTCTACTCTGAACTGACAAAGTTTTTTTAGAGTTGTTTTCTTTTTCTTCTTGTGAATAATTCCATATTCTACATCGCATTGTAAAAATTCGGTTAAGTAACACGAACCCTACTGCATAACATACAATTCTCATCGCTAATTTCGTAAGGAGAGAATGTTTCTTTATAGAGGCTCCAAGCTTGTTAAAGTTTGAAAGGTCCAATGAAGGCTTACATCCTTCAGTTGGATGCAGGAAATCTGCCAACCGATTCGTAAGATCCTTGGTGATCTCGGAGCTTGGTTGTTTTTCTTGCACTCCTTTCCTTAGCCAGAGTTCAACAAACTTTCCAGCTTGTAGACTGGCCGTGTGTATGTATGTATGTGTGTGTGGTTACAAGTTCATGCACGTGTGCAGCTCCGTTTGTGTGAGTGGTGGGCACTGCATCCGCTGCTCGTGCAAATAGACCACGCGCCATTGCCCATTGTTCATGCAAGTGGGGGTATGTGCTCACCCGGACACTCACCCTCCATTCACCCAGTTCCAAACAGCTCACAGTCCAATAGTAGTCCACAACCATGGGATTGGGGACCCCTGCCTTGGCCCACTAAGTAATAACTACAGCTTTAGAAGAGATTAAGGTTTGCTCTTTGTTTATGTACAGATGCTTGCCCTGTTGGTGTTGATGGGAATACTTTTGGGAATATGATGGGAATAGAGTTGATTGGGCTGTTTTTTACTGTTTGATTGTTGGTCTAATATTAACTTTGGCGTCCCTCTCTATTTAACTGGTGTTGATTGCTGGCGAGAAGGTGTTTTGATTTTTTTGCTTCCTTTTTAGCTTTTTGATTGCTTCTTTAAAATGATAGGTAGATGTTGTTTATCTCTATGTGCCTCTTGATGGCTGATTGGACTGAATGCCAGGATTCCAAACATTCTCTAGCAATACTGATCCTTAAACATGGGGAAGATACAGTGGTACCTCGGACCACGAACGCCTCTCATCACGTCCAATTCGCTTCACGACCAAAAATTTCCCAAAAAATGTGCCCCGGTTCACGAACACCGTTTCGCTGCACGAACGGAAAAGTTCGTAAAAAATGCTCCACTGCACGAACTCTGCCTCACTTCACGAACTCCGCCTCGCATCACGAACTCCGCCCTCGCATCACGAACGGAAAAGTTCGTAAAAATGCCCGGATTCACAACCTCCGTTTCGCTTCACGAACCGGAGCCGCGGACATTTTAAAAACAAGGTCAGAACGGATTAACTGGATTTACATTGAACCCTATGGGAAACTGTGCCTCGCATCACAACCAAAAAACAAGGTCGGAACGGATTAATCGGATTTACATTGAACCCTATGGGAAATTGTGCCTCGCATCACAACCAAATCGGATCGCGACCAGAGTCATTTCACGAATTAAGTTCGTGATCCGAGGTACCACTGTACTATCGTGCGCTCTGGAGCAGAAATTCAGCCAACATATTTTGCAAATACTCTTCAAGGGTGATCCTATATAAATGCCTTGAAAAATCATTAGTCATCATGTGAACAAAGCATGGATAAATGTGACCAGATCTGGGCAGCTGAAGAATAGTCCCCACTGGCACATTTGACATTCAGGCAAATGAGTTCCTTAACATCCTCAGTCCATTTGAAGGACTAGAAGTACTTGAAGATCAAGGTGACTCCCAAGAATGCAGATAGTCTCTTGCAGGAGATACAGCTTTTTCAAAACACAATGAACCCTAATCCTCAGGTCAATTTTCCTCTTTAAGTAACAACACCATTTAACTTCAGTTTGTTCACTATCATCCAAGTCATTAAAGAATGTAGGCAATACTTAAGGGAAGCGAGAGCTTCTTTGAAGTTATACATTAAGAAGGATTAGAGCTGGGTGTCAACAGCATTCTGATAGTCCCTCCCTCCAAAGTTCTGGGTGATTCACTTGACGGCTTCATGTAAATGTTAAATAAGCTAGAATATGATTGGCGTTAAAGACAAGAAAGTCCATAATTACTGCAAACCAGTGTCCTCAAGGTCTAATCCCATCAGATCAGGATATTATGGTTGACAGTAATAAAAGCTGCTAGGAATGCCAAGATGAAACATAGGATCAAACTTACCTATCCTGCTCCTGATGCAAGACATTTACCAAATGATTTATAAATTCGATGTCCCACAAAAACCCAGACTGAAATGGTTGGAACTATGCTGTAGGGGATTTATAAAATGAAAATTTATTTATTTATTTACTTTATCCCATTTCTATACCGCACCTATCTCCCCAATGGGACTCAGGGCGGTGCACAGAAGAATTAAAAAAAACACAACAAACAATCAAAATATAAATACAGTCACATCTTAAAATAGAATTACATTTGGTGTGTCTGTGCTAAAATATGATTAAAACTATTAAAACATATATTAAAATTCAATCACTAAGTTTAAAATAATTAAATCTAGATCTAGGCCAGGCCAGCTAGATGTAAAAGGTGCGTTTTAAGCAACCGGCGGAAGAGGCGAAGGTCCGTGATGGTGCGGAGTTCAAGGGGCAGGTGGTTCCAGAGGGCTGGATCTGCCACAGAGAAGGCCCTCCCCCTGGGGATCGCCAGTCGGCATTGTCCGGCCGACGGTACCCTGAGGAGGCCCTCTCTGTGGGAGCGGACCGGCCGAAGGGAGGTATGTGGTAGGAGGCGGTCTCGCAAGTAGCCAGGCCCCGTGCCATGGAGCGTTTTAAAGATGGTTACCAACGCCTTGAAGCGCACCCGGAAGGCCACAGGCAGCCAATGCAGCTCACGCAGGAGAGGTGTTACATGGGGTACCGTGAGGCTCCCAAGATCCCCCGCGCGGCCGCATTCTGTACTAACTGGAGCCTCCGGGTCCACCTCAAGGGGAGCCCCATGTAGACAGCATTACAGTAGTCTAGGCGGGACGTAACGAGGGCTTGAGTGACGGTGTGAAGGGCATCCCAATCTAGAAAGGGGCGCAGCTGGTGTACCAGGTAAACCTGATAAAAGCCCCCCCTGGCCACGGCCGTCACATGGTCATCCAGGGACAGCTGTGAGTCCAGGAGGACGCCTAAGTTGCGAGCCCTTTCCGCAGGGGCTAATGACTCACCCCCGATAGCCAGAGATGGAACCAACTGGCTATATCGAGACACTGGAAACCACAGCCACTCGGTCTTGGACGGGTTGAGTCAAAGATTGTTACTCCCAATCCAGACACGCACGGCCTCCAGACACTGGGACATCACTTCAACGGCATCGTTGGGGTGGTTAGGGGTAGAAATGTACAGCTGAGTATCATCAGGGTACTGATGGTATTCTACCCCAAAACCACAGATGATCTCACCCAGCGGCTTCATATAGGTGTTTAACAGGAGAGGCAAGAGGACCGACCCCTGAGGCACCCCACATGTGAGGGGCCTTGACGTCGACCTCTGCCCCCCTGTCAACACAAATTGCGACCGGCCGGAGAGGTAGGAGGAGAACCACTGCAAAACGGTGCCTCCCAACCCCAACCCCTCCAGTCGGTGCAATAGGATACCATGGTCGATGGTATCGAAAGCCGCTGAGAGATCTAATAGGACCAAGACAGAGGAGCAACCTCTATCTCGGGCCCTCCAGAGATCATCGACCAACGCGACCAATGCCGTCTCTGTGCTGTGTCCAGGTCGGAAGCCGGACTGGCGCGGGTCTAGATAGACAGCCGGGGGAACTGTTGTGCCACCACACTCTCAACAACCTCCGCAAGAAAGCGAAGGTTGGAGACCGGACGATAATTAGCCAACACCGCTGTGTCCAGGGAAGGCTTCTTGAGGAGGGGTCTCACCACCGCCTCTTTCAAGGCAGCCGGCAAGAACCCCTCACTCAAAGAAGCATTCACTCTTTCCTGGAGCCAGCCTCGAGTAACCTCCCGGAAGGCAAGTACAAGCCAGGAGGGACACGGGTCCAATAAACATGTGGTAGCATTCAGTCGCCCCAGCAGCCTGTCCATGTCATCTGAAGTCACAAGGTCGAACTCTTCCCATAATACGGTCTCAAGGCCTGCCTCCGTCTGTCCGCCCAGTCTAATCTCATTGGAGGCCAATTCGTCCCAGATCTGAGCGATTTTATCCTGCAGATAATGTCCAAATTCCTCTGCTTGGCTCTACAAAGGAGCTTTCTGCGGCCTCTGTTGAAGCCTCTGTTAAATAATTATATGTAAGTAACCCTTATTAGTTTAGGTGGGTCATCCTCCCAGGAACATGTATGTTACTTTTGCTTATTCAAGTGTTGATTACTGGTGAGAAGGTGTTTTAAACTTTTTGTTTCCATTTTAGCCTTTTGCTTGCTTCTTTTAAATGGCATGTAGATGTTGTTTATCTCTATGTGCCTGTTGATGACTGATTGCTCTCAATGGCAGGATTCCAGAAATTCTCTACCAATACTGATCTTTCAACATGAGGAAGATAATATTGTGCCCCCTGGAGCAGCAATTCAGCCATTATATGTCATAAATGGTCTTCAAGGGTAATAGAAATAGCACTTACATTTATATACCGCTCCATAGTGCCTTATATTATTGCTATATAAATGGGCTTCTTATATTATTGCTATATAAATGGGCTTCTCCCCATTCAATTCCCATTATTTTCCACTGACTTTGGGCAATAATTGTATATGGTTGCCATGATAACTACCTCAGATAATTTTGTGGGATTGGTCCAATGCTCAACGGTAACCCTTGCAAAAATCATTCGGTTCCAAGGCAATCTGAGATTGGTAATGATGAGACTTCATCCATCCACATATGCTCTACAAGCAAACAGCTGAAGCTGTATAAATATTCTGTTAAACCTTGATCAGTTAGGAACCATTTTGGAGGGCTAACGGAAACTCTTCTGGATTTCGGCACGCACATGCAACCTGGTCTTTACATGTGTCAGAGAGTAAGGTTCTACATTTAGGCAACAAAAATGAAATGCACAGGTACAGTATAGGTGGTACCTTGCTCAATAGCAGTAACTGTGAAAGGGATCTTGGAGTCCTAGTAGACAACCATTGAAATATGAGCCTGCCGTGTGCAGCAGCTGCCAAAAAGGCCAACACAGTTTCAAATTCAAATTCAAATTAAGATTTATTAACCGCACCCTCTCCCCACAGGGACCCGGGGCGGTGCACAGGCATAATTAAAAACAATATACAAAATACAAACATTACTTAAAATAAAATTAAATAAATCTACCTATGCTAAAAATATATAATTAAAACCCATTAAAATTTGTAATTAAAAGACAGAGAGAACTATTCAAGGCCGGCCAGTCGAAAGAGATGGGTCTTCAATTTTACCCGGAAGGAGCGGAGGTCGGTGGTCGTTCTAATATCAGGGGGAAGGTCGTTCCAGAGGGCCGGGCCCGCCACAGAGAGCGCCCTTCCCCTGGGCGTCGCCCGCTGACAAAGTCTAGTGGACGGCACCCGGAGAAGCCCCTCTCTGTGGGAGCGAATCGGTCGTGAGGATGTGTGGGGCAGGATCCGATCTCGCAGATAGCTAGGTCCCGAGCCATGGAGCGCTTTGAAGATGATAACTAACACCTTGAAGCGCACCCGGAAGACGACAGGTAGCCAGTGCAGCTCGCGCAGGAGCGGTGTTACATGGGCAAACCTGGAGGTGCCCATAATTGCTCGCGCGGCCGCATTCTGAACTAACTGAAGCCTCCGGGTGCACCTCAAGGGGAGCCCCATGTAGAGAGAGTTGCAATAGTCCAGTCGGGATGTCACGAGGGCATGGGTGACTGTGCGAAGGGCGTCCCGATCCAATAGGGGGCGCAATTGGCGAACCAGGCGAACCTGGTAAAACGCCCTCCTGGCCACGGCTGTCACTTGCTCTTCCATAGACAGCCGGGTATCCAGGAGGACACCCAAATTGCGCGCCCCATCCACAGGGGCAAGATGTTCGCCCCCTATGGCCAGCGTTGGAGAAAGCTGGTTGAATCGGGCAGCCGGAAACCACAGCCACTCGGTCTTGGTCGGGTTGAGCCTAAGTCCGTTACTTCCCATCCAGATCCGCACGGCTTCCAGGCACTGGCACATCACCGCTACGGCATCGTTGGGGTGGTCTGGGGTAGATATGTACAGCTGGGTGTCATCAGCGTACAGATGGTACTCTACCCCAAAACCACGGATGATCTCACCCAGCGGCTTCATGTATGCATTAAACAGGAGAGGCGAGAGGACCGACCCCTGAGGCACCCCGCATGTGAGGGGTCTCGGGGTCGACCTCTGCTCTCCTGCCCGCACAAATTGCGATCGGCCAGAGAGGTAGGAGGAGAACCACCGCAAAACGGTGCCTCCCACCCCCAACCCCCCCAGCCGATGCAATAGGATACCATGGTCGATGGTATCGAAAGCCGCCGAGAGGTCTAATAGGACCAGGATGGAGGAACATCCCCCATCTCTGGCCCTCCAGAGATCATCTACCAACGCGACCAATGCCGTCTCGGTGCTATGCCCGGGCCGAAAGCCGGACTGGCGCGGATCTAGATAGTCAACTTCCTCCAGGTGACGGGGAAACTGTTGTGCCACCACACTCTCAACAACCTTCGCCAAGAAGGGAAGGTTGGAGACTGGACGGTAGTTGTTCAAAAGAGCTGGGTCCAAAGAGGGCTTCTTGAGGAGGGGCCTCACCATAGCCTCTTTTAGGGAGGCAGGCAAGGAACCCTCACTCAAGGATGCGTTGATAACCTCTTGGAGCCAGCCTCGTGTCACCTCCCAGGATGCCAGTACAAGCCAGGAGGGGCACGGGTCCAATGAACATGTGGTGGCTCGCAGTCGCCCACGTAGCCTGTCCATATCCTCGGAAGTAACGGGGTCAAACTCCTCCCAAACAAGATCTCTCTCGTGGCATCCCACTGGGCCATGAATGGGGGCTAGCTCACTCTGTATCTGGGCGGTTTTCTCCTGCAGAAAAATCACAAATTCCTCTGCTCTACCCTGTAGCGGGGCTTCCCGCTCCCTCTGATGAAGGAGAGAACGGGTCACCCTAAACAGGGCGGCAGGGCGGTTTTCTGCGGATGCTATGAGGGTAGCACAATGGTGACGTTTGGCCACCCTCAGCGCCACAATGTAAGTCCGTAAATGGGCTCTTACCTGTGTCCGGTCAGATTCAGAGCGGCTAGCCCTCCACCTTCTCTCTAGGCATCTCTTGCGGCGTTTCATCACCCGCAGCCCCTCAGTAAACCAAGGAGCCAGGGTGGTTCGCCGCCGCGAGAGAGGCCGCAAGGGCGCGACCCGATCTAAGGCTCCCACGGCCGCATTATTCCATGCGGCCGTGAGGTCCTCCATCGGGGCGCGGGTCAGGGATACAGGAAATGGCCCAAGCGCTGTCTGGAACCCGTCCGGGTCCATCAAGCGCCTGGGGCGGTACCAGATTGGTAACTCTGGTTCCGCCTCCCCGCGGAGGGGAGCAGCGGTCGGAAAGTCGAGTCGGAGAAGTGAGTGGTCTGACCATGACAAGGGTGTGATGACTATATCCCCTGTACCCAGATCACTCTTCCATTGGCCCGAGACAAAGATGAGGTCCGGCGTATGTCCACCCTCATGGGTGGGGCCTTGAATTACTTGGGTCAGGTCCATGGCCGTCATGGAAGCCATGAACTCCCGAGCTACCACGGATGATTCGCCCAACGATGGCAGATTAAAGTCCCCCATGACTATAAGTCTGGGGGTCTCCACTGCCACCGTAGCGATCACCTCGAGGAGCTCGGGCAGGGCTGCTGCTACATAGCGGGGAGCCAGGTATACAACCAGCAAGCCCAACTGCCTCCCTAGGCCCCACTTCATGCAGAGGGACTCACAGCCGGAGGTCTGAGGCACAATGGACTCTCTCGGCTCCAGGCCTTCCTTAATAATGACCGCTACCCCGCCACCCCTGCCTAGGGCCCGCGGCTGATGAAATGCGCGGTAGCCTGGTGGGCACATTTCAACGAGGGGATGACCTCCCTCGGGGCCCAACCAGGTCTCCGCAATTCCTACCAGGTCCGGCTCCCCCTCTGACACAAGGTCACTAATGAGGGGGGCTTTGTTGACAACGGACCTGGCGTTGCAGAACATCAGCCGCAGACCCTGGCTCTGTATTCCCTGGCCACCTAGCCTGCGGGGGTTGTGGCACCCGACCGTTTGTAACCAACGGCTGCGTGCCACCAACCGGGAGGATGAGAATTGTCTCCCCTCGGTCCTGCCCCTCCCCACGACCCTCTGAATTGGTAAGCCCTCCTGAGGAACGACTCGGGTATCCCCCTTCCTTTCGCCTTCCGCTTCCCGCCGTCGACTGCTATCCTGGCCCTTACTATTGATCGTTGCTTCCGTCTCCATCTGTCTATATCTTTTTTTAGACCCCTCCCCCACCCCAACCCTGGAACCCCCTAAAATCCGAATTAAAAAATTACAAAGAAACCCCCTGAGCTTGCGCTTCGCCCACCTCTCAGGAGCAATAACTCCATCTTCGAGGTGGGCCCGAGTTAAACTAGGGGGCCAAGCCTGCGAGAGGGCAGAATCTCGCAGGCAAAGGAGGTCACGCCTCGAATACATTTCTAGGGGAACATGGAGGCTGCATAAACCAGGGGAACGTAATTGCAAGTTAATGTTTAGTTAGTTAATTAGTTAGTTAGTTAGAAAGAGTCCAGATAAAGTGCAGGTGTAAAGTGGCAGTGTACAGTGCAAATAATAGGAGATGGTAAGTCCATAGAGGTAAATCCATAGGGGTAGGAGGGGTAAAGTCAGATAGTCCAAAAGATAGTCCAAAAGAAAGTCCGGCAGATGGGAAAGATCGCAGTTCAGCCCCTTTAAAGGGCCCCATCCATCTGCCCTCTTCAGCCACACAGGCCTCAGTCTGCATTTAGTGCCGTGCAGCTAGATGGTCCACTGCACGGCCTGATGGTAAATGCTGCCATGTGCAGGCTTGGCTTACCTCCTCCAGTCCCATGCACTCACTCCCAGTCCTCCTCGGCCAAAGTTCCACCACTCCACGATCCGGCTGCTTGGCTGCTTGGCCTCCTCTCCTTCCATTCGCTCCTTCACTCCTTCCTTCCGTTTCTATTTCCGTTCCATTCCTTCTTTCTCCTTCTCCTTTCTCTTTCCAATCTCTCCTCTCCTTCTTTCCTTCTTCCTCCTTCCTCCTTTCCATCCCTTCTCCACACGTTTCCTCTCTTCCAATCTCTCCTCTCACATCCTCTCTCCTTCCTCTCACCTCCTCTCTCCGTTCCAGCTTCTCCATCTGCAGCCGTTGTTCGCAGCCGCTCCAGCCCCGGATCAGGTAGGGAACACTCGGGTCGGGGTCGGATGTAGGCTGCACGATCTCCCATCCACTCGTGCAGCCCGATGGAAAATCCTCCCTTCCGCCCGGCCGTTCGCTTGCCTCCAGCGTCCCGGCTTCACAGGCCTACCTCCTCCTACTTCCTGGCAAGCCGGGGACGCGCTAGGCCGAACAGGCCGATTCGGGCCTTCTCCTCGCTCTTCGCCTCGCCGTCACACACTCGGCTCACCCTCCGTCTCCAAAACGGCCCGGTGTGACGACTGGCATGTAGCCTTGCTGGGCCAGCCCTCGGAGATGGTCAGTGAGGGCTGGCGACATTCCCCTGGGGCAAAACAGCCCCCGGCCCCCGCCCTGCCTTCAGAATCAGACCTCCATTCCGCGCATGCGCAAACAAGTTTACTTTACTTTACTTTATTTGCATTTATATACCGCCCTATCTCCCTAAAGGGACTCAGGGCGGTGCACAGAAAGAATAAAAGGTGATACAACAATGACAGTATAAAAGTTAAGAATAAATTAAATAGGTAAATCTGTGCTAAAAGTTATACTTAAAAATTTAAAATTATTAAAATCGGGACTATATCATTAAAAACTATGCCAGGCTGGCCATCTGGAATAGATACGTTTTTAAAGTTCGGCGGAAGAGGAGTGATGGTGCGGAGGTCGGGGGGCAGGTCGTTCCAGAGGGCAGGGCCTGCCACAGAGAAGGCCCTCCCCCTGGGGGTCGCCAGCCGGCATTGTCCGGCCGACGGTACCCTAAGGAGGCCCTCTTTGTGGGAGCAGACAGGTCGAAGGGAGGTATGTGGTAGGAGGCAGTCCCGCAGGTAACCAGGTCCCATGCCATGGAGCGCTTTAAAGATGGTTACTAACACCTTGAAGCGCACCCGGAAGGCCACAGGCAGCCAGTGCAGCTCGCGCAGGAGAGGTGTTAATGGGAGTATCTTGAAATTCCCATAATCCCCCGCGTGGCCGCATTCTGCACTAGCTGGAGCCTCTGGGTGCACCTCAAGTGGAGCCCCATGTAGAGAGCGTTACAGTAGTCCAGTAGCCAGTCTAGGCTGCGTAAACAGAGGGATAGAATCAAGATCACGTGAAGTGTTAATACCACTTTATAATGCCTTGGTAAGGCCACACTTGGAATATGGCATTCAGTTTTGGTCGCCACGATGTAGAAAAGATGTGGAGACTCTAGGAAGAGTGCAGAGAAGAGCAACAAAGAGGATTAGGGGACTGGAGACTAAAACATATGAAGAACGGTTGCAGGAACTGGGTATGTCTAGTTTAATGAAAAGGAGGACTAGGGGAGACATTATAGCAGTCTTCCAATAACTCACGGGTTGCCACAAAGAAGAGGGAGTCAGACTATTCTCCAAGGCACCCGAGGGCAGAACAAGAAGCAATGGGTTGAAACTAATCAAGGAGAGAAGCAACTTAGAACTGAGGAGAAATTTCCTGACAGTTAGAACAATTAACCAGTGGAACAGCTTGTCTCCAGAAGTTGTGAATGCCCCAACACTGGAAGTCTTTAAGAAGATGGTGGATAGCCATTTGTCTGAAAGGGTGTAGGGTTTCCTGCCTAGGCAGGGAGTTGGACTAGATGACCTCCAAGGTCCCTTCCAACTCTGCTATTGTATTGTATTGCTGGAAACCCGAAGACCAGCATGCATGCAGGGATGAAGAGCCTTTTCGGCACCGAGTGCCCAAACCGGAACATGCATGCGTGCGCATGTGTTTGTGTGCCAAAAACCTGAAGACCAGTTGGCTGGCATGCATGCACATGCTTGAACCCCGAAGACCAGGTGGACTGCACATCCATGTACACCAGCCAGCTAGTCACACACACATGCGCACATGCGTGCAAGTTCCGGTTTAGGCACTTGGTGCTGAAAAAGTTCACCATCCCTGTCCTAGATCTTTAGAGGCAAAGCAGGAAATAAATTAAGCCTTTCGCACATCGGAAGATAAACATTGTCAAACACATTCTACCCATTTTTTTAAAAAAGAGGGATGGTTCATTTTTAAACTACCTTATTTATACCTACAATGGCTTCTTTTATGCTGAGGCGCTTTCTCGGTAACTGTGATGCTTTTGTTCCACCAACCGGCAGCCAACCAATAAAAACAAACCACTGTTGGTGTCTACATACTTGTGGACCTGTCCTGTTGCTCATGTGCCGTTCTGTGGGATGAGGGGGAGGGGGGGAAGAGTAAGGAGAGGAGGTTTTATATTTCCTGGCCTATGGAATAAGGCAGCCAAGGTCAGCTTCTCAGAATGGCTTCCCTCCGTTTCTGAGGTAGGCGCAATTTCCATATTGCATATTTTCCTGGGAATGGTGATCATTGTGGTTAAAACAAAAAGTTGAATACGAAGAAGGCAGAGTTACCCAACTTCAGAAAGCTCAGTTCTCAGTTAAATGAAGCCAGATGTTTCCATGGAAAAAAAAGAAAAAAAGAAGAGAGAGAGACAAAGAAAATATTAAGCATAGAAATTGGCTCTAATTTGAACTAAACAAGAATAGGAACCAGGGGTGAGATTCAATTTTTTTTTACTACCAGTTCTGTGGGCGTGGCTTGGTGGGTGTGGCATGGCTTGGTGGGCGTGGCAGAGGAAGGATACTGCAAAATCCCCATTCCCTCCCAATCAGCTGGGACTCCAGAGGCAGAGAATAGATGGGGGCAGGGCCAATCAGAGGTGGTATTTACCATTTATCCAAACTACTCAAAATTTCCTCTACTGGTTCTCCAGAACTGGTCAGAACCTGCTGAATACCACCTCTGATGGGAACCCTCCATCCCCAATGCAGAAAGCAAAACCAGTGACATCATTGGGTACCCACCAAACCAGCCAATAATTGGGGAGCCCATGCCATTAATCCAAGAAAATATGAGATATGTATAAAGTAAATAAGATGATTTTGATAATGTATTGCTCAAAATACAGTCAGATTACAGCATTTGGTACAATGCAGGGGGGACCATAACGATGCGGTGGTTCAGTGGCTGAGCTTGTCGATCAGAAGGTCGGCGGTTTGAATCCCTAGTGTTGCATAATCAAGTGAGCTCTTGTTCCTTGTCCCAGCTTCTGCCAACCAAGCAGTTTGAAAGCGCGTAAAAAATGCAAGTAGAAAAATAGGAACGAACCATTTGGTGGGAAGGTAACAGCATTCTGTGCGCCTTCAATGTCTAGCCATGCCGGCCACATGACCACGGAGACATCTTTGGACAGCACTGGCTCTTCAGCTTTGAAACGGAGATGAGCACCACCCCCTAGAGTCAGGAATGACTAGCACACATGTGCGAGGGGAACCTTTACTTTTAGGGGTGACCATATTGTCCAAGGAAGTGGCCACGATTGAGTGATAGGAGTTCCACTTGTGTGCCAATATGACATCTCTAATTCAATGGAACTTTGAGGAACCTCAAGCCTTGGAGTCTTCCTTCATTAGGGGTGTTACTTGGAACCCTGACAGAACAATTATGCCATTTTGTCTTTTTTGAACTTACTCTGTTGGACATCACTGCAATCAAGACAGGATGACTTTTAGTGGTTTTCCTTTTAGTGGTTTGCAAGCCACCCAGAACTGAGGTAACATGACATAAAGCTTGAAGTGAATATCTGGTGTTCCTCACACACAGAAAAGCTCTTTGGTCACATTAAGCTATTTTGATGGGAAGTGGATATAGAGAAGTCAAGGAATGAATGAATGATCTGTTGAAAAGGAATATGATTAAAAATACACTGACTTGCTTTAAAAATATATATGAGGGGAATGCTTGTTTTTCTCGGTGTTTACCCTCAGGCCTCTAAGATGTGCTCAGCTTTCCTTCACTGAAGGCTAAAACATGAAAAATGGTTGCATACGTCTATTTAATGAAAAGAACATGATAGCAGAGTGACATGATAGCAGAGTTCCAATATCTCAGGGGCTGCCACAAAGAAGAGGGAGTCAAGCTATTCTCCAAAGCACCTGAGGGTAGGACAAAAAGCAATGGGTGGAAACTAATCAAGGAGAGAAGCAATTTAGAAATAAGGGGGAATTTTCTGACAGATAGAACAATTAATCAGTACAATGACTTGCCTCCAGAAATTGTGGGTGCTCCGTCAGTGGGGGTTTTTAAGAAGACATTGGATAGCCATTTGTCTAAAATGGTATATGGTCTCCTGCTTGAGCAGAAGGTTGGGTTAGAAGACTTCCAAAGTCCCTTTCAACTCTATTATTCAGTTAAATTCTGTTAAATTCACCAAGGCCCTTGAATGATAGAGGCCATGTTTTTGCCTCATTAGTATGCTGAAATGATGCAGTTCATTTCGTCAAGGTCCCCCCCCCCCACATCTAGGCCATCTCTAGCCCTTAGTGCAACCAAACTAGACTTTTTCTGAATGTAGGTAGATGCCCCAAGATGCAAGTCTTTAAGAAGATGTGGGATAGCCATTTGTCTGAAATGGTATAGGGCTTCCTGCCTAGGCAGGGAGTTGGACTAGATGACCTCCAAGGTCCCTTCCAACTCTGCTATTGTATTGTATTGTACTTCTTCCTGATACCGGTCATGCTGAAGGTGGCATCATGCTTGAGTTGGTGCCAGAAGTAACAGAAAGCAATGCAACTTGGCCTTTTGGCATCACTCTTCAGAATGTTGTCCAAACAAATCACTTCTTTGAAAATCACTGGTAGACACTGATGGATGTCATCCTGCTCTTTCAATAACCCCTCTTAAGGCAGGGTTTCCCATCTTAGGGAACTTTAAGAGTTATGGACTTCAACTCCCAGAATTCTCCAGCTCGCATAGCATAGCTAGCTGGAGAATAGCTAGCTGGAGAATTCTGGGAGTTGAAGTCCACATTTCTTAAAGTTGCACGGTTAAAAAACACCGTCTTATGATGCGTCTGTCTCACCTGGATATTTAATGGTACTCTAGTTTATTTATGCCTTTCCTCAAACACAGCACTCAGGTCTCTAGACCAGGGGTCCTCATCCCTTGGTCCGTGGCCCATGGCCCACTGCTGTGTTGCACTTTATTCAGAACCGGACCGCATAAGTGGTGGGTGGGCATCTGGGAAGCAGTATTTGTGAATGTGGCACACATCTGTGCATAAAACTATCCCTTCTCCCCACTCCACCCCATCCCACCACTACTGCCACCAGACAGGTTGGGTATTTCTGCTCTAGGCTTAGACCCAAAGAAAAAGTCACCCGAGGTGCAATGGTGAGAGTGCAGTACTGTAGGCTGTTTCTGCTGACTGCCGGCTGACTGCAATTTGGCAATTCGAATCTCACTGGCTCAAGGTTGACTCAACCTTCCATCCAGGGGTGAAATTCAGAAGGTTCTGTCTGACAGGTTCTGGAGAACCGGTAGTGGAAATTTGGAGTAGTTCGGAGAACTGGTAAATACCACCTCTGGCTGGCCATGCCCCCATCTATTCTCTGCCTCTGGAGTCCCAGCTGATCGGGAGGAAATGGGGATTTTACAGTATCCTTCCCCTGCCATGTCCACCAAGCCACGCCCACAAAACAGGTAGTAATTTTTTTTAAAAAAATGTCACCACTGCTTCCATCCTTCTGAGGGAGGTAAAATGAGAACCAAGATTGTTGGGGGCAATATCCTGACTAACCGCTTCGAGAGGGCTGTAAAGCACTGTAAAGGGGTATATAAGTCTAAGTGCTATTATAATAATTTATAATAATAATTTATAATAATAATAATAATTTTAATATTTCTAAACCGCGCCCTCTCCCCACAGGGACTCGGGGCGGTGCACAGGCACAGTAAAACAATAAATACATATAAACATTTCATTAAAAATAAATTAAATCCAGACCTGCGCTAAAATTCCCATTAAAACTAAGCAATAATTACAAAACCCCAATAAAACCCCAAAGACAGAGAGACTATCCTAGGCCGGCCAGACAGAAGAAATGAGTTTTTAATTTGAGACGGAAGGAGCGGAGGTCCGTGGTCGTCCTAATATCGGGGGGAAGGTCGTTCCAGAGGGCCGGGCCCGCCACAGAGAGAGCCCTTCCCCTGGGCGTCGCCCGCTGACAAAGTCTAGTGGACGGCACCCGGAGAAGTCCCTCTCTGTGGGAGCGAATCGGTCGTGAGGATGTATGAGGCAGGATCCGATCCCGCTATTGCTATACCCTTGTGGCCAATTCCCAGTTTTTTAAAAAAAAGAACAACAGCAATCCACTTGCACATATGCATTCATTTCTTGAGACAATTTATCATCTCCTACTCTATTTTACTGTTTCCCCCATCCCTTCCCATTTCTCCCTTTCCCTCCTCCCTACCTTCATAATTTTTTTTTAGTTTTTTTACCCCTGACCCCCCCCAGCCTCTCTTTCAATTCCCTAAAGAGCTGGAAGGCCTTGTAAAAACCCATCAAGACTAACAACCAATTCCTGCTTATTTTTCACATTCAGCATGCACGCTTCCAAACACACACACACACACACACACACACACACACACAGAGCCTTTGCGAGGGTATGCACACACGGTGGCCCCCCGACTCCTCTTAAACCAGAGTCTGCGAAGCCGTTTCCCTTCCCCCAATTACAAATTAGCCCATTAGGCGCTCCGTGTAGGCCCTCTGTTGCTGCTTGGTAATGGCTCCAGAGACTGCCATCATGATCGGAATGACTCCCGGTGCAGCCATGAGGGCAGATGGAGGCCGCTTGTGGGTAATGAGGTATCACGCTACCAAAGGGCACCACTTGGGGGTTCATTAGTTAGCTGCGGCTGTTTGTGTGAGCAAAAACAAGAAGCAGGTAAAACAGGAATGTGAACTGCTCCTGCATATTAATAGCTCCCAGAATTTCCTCTCAAAAACGCAACTTTATCTCTCCTCCCTCCCTTCTGTCTTCCCCTTTCCTTCTTTCCTCCCTCCCTTTCTCTCTTCCCTCCTTTCTTTCCTCTCTCTTTCCTTCTTTCCCCTCCCCATCTTTTCCTTCCTTCCTTCTGCACCAAAGAAAAATTCCTTGTGTGTCTAATCACAGTTGGCCAATAAAGAATTGAATTGAATTGAATTCTATTCCATTCCATTCCATTCCTTCCTTCTGAACCAAAGGCAAATTCCCTGTGTGTCCAATCATACTTGGCCAGTAAAGAATTATATTTTATATAGAATTCTATTCTATTCTATTCTATTCTATTCTGTTCTGTTCTGTTCTGTTCTGTTCCCTTCCCTTCCCTTCCCTTCCCTTCCTTCCTTCCTTCCTTCCTTCCTTCCTTCCTTCTGCACCAAAGACAAATTCCTTGTGTGTCCAATCACACTTGACCAATAAATAATTATATTCTATACTAGCTGTTCCCAGCCACGTGTTGCTGTGGCCCAGTCTGGTTAAATGGCCAACCAATTGTGTGGAGATCTACACCTGTACACACAAACACCGTATAACCCCCAACCTACCTACCTACTGTATTTCTCCCTCTCTCCACCTACCTACCTACCTACCTTCCATATTTCTCCTTCTCCCTCTCCCTCTCTATCCCTCTACCTGCCTATCTACCTACTGTATTTCTCTCTCTATATATCCCTCTACCTACCTACCTACCTACCTACCTACTGTATTTCTCCCTCAGAGTATTTTATGTCATAAAAGATGTCATAATACCTGTGGCCCACTGCTCTCTCCATCTATCCATCTACTTACCTTTTTTACAATTTTTTACATTTCCATTGCATGTACAGGTGTGACATCTACCCAATCTATATATATATATATCATTGGTGCCGTACTTGAAAGGAACATTGTGTGAAAATTTGGAAGCGATCGGTGCAGTACTTTTGGAGATTAGCGGTTTTGAACAAACTCTTGTTACATTTTTATTTATATAGATAGCATTCTATTCTATTCTATTCTACTCCAAGCTATGCTATGCTATGCTATGCTATGCTATACTATGTTACACTATGTTATTCCTTCCTTCCTTCCTTCCTTTCATCCATTCATCCTTCCTTCCTTCCATCCTTCCTTCCCTCCCTCCCTCCCTTTCATCTCTTCTTTTCTGAGCAATCTTTCAAGGAGGATTTGAAGAAGCAGGGGAAAAGGGAACCACAAACCCAGAGAGAAATACAGACTGCAGTACCTGACACAAGAATGTTGCCTATCAGATAAGGGTCTAAAGCCTTCCTGTGCAAGATCCTGGCAGGATTACAAAACACTTTGTGGCTAAGAAGAAGAACAGTGAGGCTGCTGGAATCCACCACGCTGTCACAACTTTGTGGAGGAAAAGAGGCCATGCCTGTGATTAAACTTTCCTCAGATATCTTCCCACTGGTTGCAAATTACCAGTTTTCAGGCATCAGCCTTCATCTACAAAGATGAACACCAAATCCCTTCAGCACAATTCTTTCTCAGTTGAGTCATACTTGAATCGAGCCCTGGATCCTTCTTCCTTTTTAGCTGAAACTGCAACTTTCATTGCTATTAAAGGGGAAAAAATAACTTTACTTTTTAAAAGCATCCATTAATTTGCTAAAGAGCAAACAAGTTAAAACGAGGACCTAGATTGTTGAGGGCAACATGCTGACCAGTGGTGGGATTCAAAAAAATTTACTACCGGTTTTGTGGGCATGGCTTGGTAGACGTGGTGTGGCTTGGTGGGCATGGCAGTGGAAGGATACTGCAAAATCTCCCTTCCCTCCCCACTCCAGGGGAAGGTTACTACAAAATCTCCCTTCCCTCCCCACTCCAGGGGAAGGTTACTGCAAAATCCCCATTTCCTCCCCAATCCAGGGAAAGGATACTGCAAAATCCCCATTTCCTCCCCACTCCAGGGAAAGGATACTGCAAAATCCCCATTTCCTCCCCACTCCAGGGAAAGGATACTGCAAAATCCCCATTCCTTCCCCACTCCAGGGAAAGGATACTGCAAAATCCCCATTTCCTCCCCAATCCAAGGGAAAGTTACTGCAAAATCCCCATTTCCTCCCCACTCCAGGGGAAGGATACTGCAAAATCCCCATTTCCTCCCCACTCCAGGGAAAGGATACTGCAAAATCCCCATTTCCTCCCCACTCCAGGGGAAGGATACTGCAAAATGCCAATTTCCTCCCCATTCCAGGGAAAGGATACTGCAAAATCCCCATTTCCTCCCCACTCCAGGGAAAGGATACTGCAAAATCCCCATTTCCTCCTCACTCCAGGGAAAGGATACTGCAAAATCTCCATTTCCTCCCCACTCCAAGCAGATCAGAGGTGACATTCAGCCGGTTCGGACTGGTTCACCTGAACTGGTAGCACTGAACTGCCCACCCGCCCCAGCTGCAAAATGACCTAGGTAGCCTCATTTTTGACACCACGTGATGCGTGCACTCCACATGTGCAACAAAGCACATGTACGGAAGGCCACACGCATGCGCAGAAGGTGCGTGTGCACCATGAATGCGTGCACCCATTCGCTCACAGTTGCAAACCGGTGGTAGACCTAAGTGAATCCCAGCGCTGAACCAGATGGATATTTTTTCCAACACTTGACAAGACATCAATTTATATCTCTTGAGCCTGGCATGGTTGCAGATCTGAAGCCTGCGAGAACCTCCACAGGTGGCAAAAGACATTCTAGATCAGAGGACTTTAAGTAGGAAAGCAGATGAATGCACTTTTGCTTCTGCTTTCCTTCCATTCCAGCGATAAGTTCGAGGTGGATTTCTGAAGAGGAAAAAGGGCAGATGTGGGGAGGGAATACCACAGGAGGGACATTTAATCAATGTCATGAAAATGTAACATCAATTGGTCTCCTAAAACGAAATTAATAATCTGTGTAAGTAGTATCATTAGGAGATAAGTGACATTTTCAGGCTTTGATTTGTATCGCATAGCAAATGCTGCCTTCATGCATTTCAAACCTCGTCAGCCCTATCCATCTTGATTAAAAGATACCAGAACCTTGGTGACCCCTGCTGGAGTGGTCTATCCAATTCCCTCTTTTCCCCTCTCCTGTGATATCCTTAGGGAAGGAGGAGGGGGAGGAGGGGGGAGGGGGAGGGGGGAGAGGGAGAAGGAAAGAGAGAGAGGGAGAAGAAGGAAAGGGAGAGGGAGAAAAAGGAGAGGGAGGAGGAGACGGAGAAGGAGGAGATAGGAGGAGGTGGAGGAAGAGGAGGAAGAGGAGGAGGAGAGGGAGAAGGAGGAGATAGGAGGAGGTGGAGGAAGAGGAGGAGGAGGAGAGGGAGAAGGAGAGGGAGAAGGAGGAGATAGGAGGAGGTGGAGGAAGAGGAGGAGGAGGAGAAGGAGGAGGAGGAGGAGAAGAAGAAGAAGAAGAAGAAGAAGAAGAAGAAGAAGAAGAAGAAGAAGAAGAAGAAGAAGAAGAAGAAGAAGAAGAAGAAGAAGAAGAAAGATTATCATCTGAATTTTGCTCAGAATGAAGGGAGAAAGGAGACATTACTCTGTGTCATATTCAAATTAAATCTGGGATTTCAATACTCCCTGATTATCAGTAAGCCTTGTCATTCACTAATAAATTTCTCCTTCATCTTATATGAATAGAGCAGACATCTCACTTAAAGGCTGAAAGGGGATGGCAGAGGGGGGTGGGGAATGAAAAGAGAAGACGTCACTAAATTGGAATGTCTAACCTTGACGCCTTTAAGAATTGTGGACTTCAACTCCCTGAATTCCCCAGCCAGTCGCTGGGGGAATTCTGGGAATTGAAGTCCACACAGCTTCAAGCAACCAAGGTTGAGAAATACTAGACTAAAGCACAGTCCACAGTGAAAAGTGGGATTCTACTTCACGGAATTACATTGAAGAAGATGCTTTCTTTGGTGACCCATCAAAGAGAAGCACCCCTTCTTAGCACTGCATTTTTCTAAATTTACCCTCAAGTAAACCAAACTAAGGGGACGCCGTGGCTCGGTGGCTAAGACACTGAGCTTGTCGATCAGAAGGTCGGCAATTCAGTGGTTCAAATCCCTAGTGCTGCTGAACAGAGTGAGCTCCTGTTACTTGTCTCAGTTTCTGCCAACTTAGCAGTTCAAAAACACATTAAAAATGCAAGTAGAAAAATAGGGACCACCTTTGGTGGGAAGGTAACCGCGTTCCATGCGCCCTCGGCGTTTAGTCATGCCAGCCCCATGACCATGGAGACGTCTTCGGATAGCGCTGGCTCTTCGGCTTTGAAACAGAGATGAGCCCCTCCCCCTAGAGTGGGGAAACAACTAGCACATATGTGCGAAAGGAACCTTTACTTTTACCTTAAGCCAAACTTCTTTAGATAAAGGCAATGGAATCTTGCTGTTCAATAAACATAGGAAGGTTGCACAGTATTTTTTTTTCTCTAAATATACAGAAAAAAAATAAAAGTAGAACGGTCTTTAGAGTTGTTTCAAGGAATAATAATCAGTAGATCAAAGGACAGAATGTCTTGATTCTGATCAATGAACAAATAAAAGACTGGATGTTCCCTGCCTATAGATAATACACCCCTCGCACGATTGCCCCTATGACTATAACCTCATAAATATTTCCTAGCTATAAGATCTTATTAAGAAGGGACATCTCCCAAGAGCATAAAACTATCACGTTGTAAATTTTATTTAATTTCCCATAGGGCTTCCCATTCCTTACATATAATTAGAGTGCAGTATAGGACCCCTTTATTCTCATTTTGTGTGTGTGTGTGTGTGTGTGTGTGTGTGTGCGTGTGTGGTCTATAAATAAATCACTGGGAGACAATCAACGTTTAAGATGACAAGCTTTAATGATTATTTTTTTCCCCAGACAACCTCCTTCCAATCTGTGAATCTGATCTTTAACTTCCTCTAACTAGGATTCAAGACAGTAAATCTCCAACAAGAACCCAAGCCTTTGCTGCCATTACATTCCTTCGTCCCTACCGTTCGGGTGATAACTCCAACCTCTTCTAGGATGGTGTCAGCCCTGCAGCCATGTTCCTTTTGGTCTTTCTACCATGCTGTTTCATTAGTGGGGAGTTGGGAGGGGGGGGATAGTAAGGAGTAGAATGTTATGTAGCCAAAACAAAATTCCTTTCTAGAAAACCAAGGTCACCCTTTGTCTTTGCACCTCTGCAGCTGACCAGAACTGGATGGGTGGAACTGCCAGCATGACAGTGGAAGACTGGACCATGCGATGGGCTTGTGGGTGTGGGGGCAGGATCGTGACCTTTAACTTGGGGGGGAAACAGAAGAAGCTTCAGATTCAGGTTTTCCCAGAAGGTTGCCAGCATGGCTCTCTTAATAAATTGGAACTTTGAGCAGTATGTTGCCTTGGACTCTGATTTAATTTTGGATGCTATCTGGAACACTGACATTAACCCGAATGTTTACCAGAGGTAGTATTAAGCCAGTTCTGACCAGTTTTGGTGAACTGGTAGCGGAAATTTTGAGCAGTTTGGAGAACCGGTAAATACCACCTCTGGCTGGCCCTGGCCCTGATCTATCCGCTTCCTCCCGAGTCCCAGCTGATTGGCTGGATTTTCTTTTGTTGCCTTGCACAGGAGAACGGAGTTGGAGAACAGGTTAGTAGGGTGGGGAGGGAATGGGGATTTTGCACTAACCTTTCCCTGCCACGCCCACCAAGCCACAGCCACAGAATCAGTAGTAAAAAAAAATGAATCCCATCAGTGCTTTATTTGGGTTAAGTTATTCCGTTTCAACAGAGCTTCCATTCCACCTAACATACCGTATTTTTCGGAGTATAAGACACACCAGAGTATAAGACGCACCCAGGTTTTGAAGAGGCTTTTTTTTTAAGTAGGTAGGTAGATAGAGAGAGGGGGGGGGGGAAGAGAGAGAAATACAGTAGGTAGGAAGGGGGAGAGGGAGAGAATAGTTAGGTAAATAAAGGGATAGAGAGAGAGAAAAATAGAGAGAGAGAGAGAAATACAGTAGGTAGGTAGGGAGTGAGAGAGATTGTGTGTTGTGGCCTAGAGGTGGAGCTCTTGCCTCACAAGCAGGAGGTTGTGAGTTCGATCCTAGGTAAAGGCACATGTAGGATCTCCTGCTTGGGCAGGGGGTTGGACTAGATGACCTGCAAGGTCCCTTCCAACTGTGTTAATCTGTTAAAGTGCATAAGGACGTTTCTTCCTACTGCTCACCTCCATTCTTATTCAATCTGATGAAGAAAAAGGTAGATGAGGAGATGAAGGACTCCAGGAGTTGTTCTGGGCTACAGGTAGTCATCGACTTACAACAGTTTCTGTAGTGACCGTTCAAAGTTACAATGACAAATGTGACTTATGACCATTTTTCATTTAACACCTTTGCAGCATCCCCCTTGCTCATGTGATCAAAATCCAGGTGCTTAGCAACTGGTTCATATTTATGACCATTGCTGTGTCCCTAGTCACGTGATCCTTTTTGTAACCTTCTGATAAGCAAAGTCAATGGGGAAGCCAGATTCACTTAACAACCAGATTACGAACCTATAAACTGGAGTGATTAACTTAACAACTCTGGCAAGAAAGGTCATAAAACGGGGGGGGGGGGATTCACGTAACATTTCTCACTTAACAACAGAAATGTTGGGTTCAATTGTGGTCATAAGTCAAGGATTACCTGTATAGGGAGCGGTGCTCATCTCCATTACAAGGTCACTGAGCTAACGTCCCTGGTCTTGTGGCCAGCATGACATCATGGAGCACGATTACCTTCTGACTGAAGTGGTACCTGTTTATCTACTCACATTTGCATGCATTTCAACTGGTAGGGCAGCTTGGTGGCTCAGCAGTTAAGATGCTGGGCTTGTCAGCTGGAGAGCTGGCAGACCCAGGTTTGAGACCTGAGCATCACATGATGGGGTGAGTTCCCATCCTCACGCCAGCTCCTGCAAACCTAACAGTTTAATGGAGGAAAAATTGCTTTAAAATTATTCTAGAGAGAAAAAAGAATGGGAGAAATGCTTGAAACTTAAAAAGAGTATGGGTTTTTTGCATAATATTTGATACTAAGCTGCCCAGGAGGTATACCCTCTCTAGAAATCTAGAGTTTTCCTTATTTTCCATGCTTCCAATAAATCCCTTGAATTTCATGAGATACAGTAACTCCTTCCACTGAACAAAAAGCCAAAGGAGACTTCTGCACTATACAATACAATAGCAGAGTTGGAAGGGACCTTGGAGGTCATCTAGTCCAACCCCCTGCGTGGGCAGGAACCTTATACCATTTCAGACAAATGGCTATCTAACATCTTTTTAAAGACTTCCAGGGTTGGGGCATTCACAACTTCTGGAGGCAAGCTGTTCCAGAGGTTAATTGTTCTAACTGTCAGGAAATTTCTCCTTAGTTCTAAGTTGCTTCTCTCCTTGATTAGTTTCCACCCATTGCTTCTTGTCCTGCCCCCAGGTGCCTTGGAGAATAGTTTGACTCCCTCTTCTTTGTGGCACCCTCTGAGATATCGGAACACTGCTATCATGTCTCCCCTGGTCCTTCTCTTCATCAAACTAGACATACCCAGCTCCTGCAACCGTTCTTCATATGTTTTAGTCTCCAGTTCCCTAATCATCTTGGTGATTAAAAAACTGTTGAAGAATTTCCTTCCATGGGGATAGTATCTACCCAACCACACGTATTTGCTAAAGCAGGGGTCTCCAACCTTTCATCTCTACCCAGTTCTAATAGTATTTGGCTGATCATGGTTGATCCTAAACAAGCTATGTTGGTTTGGATCCAGTTTTTACTTGGAAGGGAGTCCAAGAAATCCCAGATTTGTAGACAAGACTAGAAGGCAGGATAAATAATAACTCTCAGAAAAACTCAGTGGCAAATTACTTTTTAATTCTTGCCAGCAAAGCAAGATATACAGTCCAACTAACTGCAAACTCAACTCAAAGGGAGCTTTTATTTTCACCTAATTTATATCCTGGGTAATTTTCGGGCCAAGTAATCAAGAAGATCAAATGTACAGAGATGTTGATCAATTCATCATTCCTTTAAAAGGGTTCATTGTGAAACACTGCATTGATTTACAAAGTGACAAAAATTCTTCCCTTAAACATACACCCACAGAACCAATATTGGTCTTTTAGACCCCATTTTCCGAAACCTAAAACAGAAGTGCCTCAAGTCAGGAACACACAGTCTCAAAACAAAACGAACCTTTGATCCCTATCATCATTGACAAATAAAATTTGTTTGCAGCTTTCCATTATTTATGTAATTCTGAAGTACAATTGTAAAGAGGATCAGCCTTGCTCCGAGGCCGTTCTCTCAGATGGCATGATTGAGAGAAGAGAAGAGAAGAGAGAAGAGAAGAGAAGAGAAGAGATGGGCTAATTCTATGCTTACCGCCTCAGTTTGTAATTTTAAATTATGTTATTAGGTTTTAAGGTTCAGTTTTTAATTTTTATAAATTTGTACAGGGGATTATTTAATTCGATTTTAGTTTATATGTATTGTTGATGTCATAATTTTAATTTTTTACCTGTACACCGCCCCCAGTCCCTTCGGGGAGAGGGGGCGGTCTAGAAATCTAATAAAAGTAAAGTAAAGAGGACTAGGAAAGGAGAAAAAAGAAAGGGAAGGGAAGGGAATGGAATGGAATGGAATAGAATAGAATAGAATAGAATAGTTGGAAGGGACCTTGGAAATCTACTAGTCCAACCCCCTATTCAGGCAGGAAATCATACACCAATTCATGATCATTTTATGATCATTGGGTTGGAAGAGGTTTTGGAGGTCTTCTAGTCTTGCCTAGGGAAGCAATCCTCAGACCATCCATAAACAGTTGTCCAGTTTTTGCTTAACAAATCTCCAGTGATGGAGCACCAATGACTCCAAGAGACAAGTTGTTCAACTGCTTAAAAGCCTTCGCAGCCAGGAAATTTCTCCTTATTTCAACTTTGAGTCTTTCTATGCAACATTTTCACTTGTTAGTTCTTATTCTGGGCATGCACACAATCTCACAACACACAGAGAGAAAAGGGGGCAGGTCTTGTATCACAACACTGCTGTCCTCAGTCTGTTCTCCCTTACCCACACTTGTGAACACCATTAGGTAATGTACACCATTATGTACATTCTTCGACTCTGCACAACCTGCCACCAGTTAATGCTGTATCACAAGCAACACAATATCTTGGGACGACCTTGACATTTTCAAAGAATTCAATGAATTTCAACAATGAATCATTGTTTATGACTACATTTCACAATCTCCATCCATCCAGAGATGGAGAGACCATTAGTGTTGCGGCCCACTAATGGCCAGCAGAGCTGGCAGCAGAGTCAGACAGTGAGGAGGTTGGGGAGGAACAGGGGCCAGTCCTGGAGTCTGGGGAAGGCTCTGATGAGGGCTCTGTGTCGGAGGCAGAGATGGAGCCAGGACCATCTGACAGTTATCAGCTACCATCAGAGTTGGAGATAAGAGGGGCCGAAGAACAGCTGGAGCCTGTTCCTGACGTGTGCAGAGCTGCCAGGAGAAGGGAACAGCTAAGGAACAAGGGCCAATCAGAAGTAAAGGCACAGATGGATGGGGAATGGCCCCTCCCAGAGGGAATAAAAGAGGAGCGAAAGGGGAGTGGAGTTTGCAGGAGACAATTAGTTCATTTCATTCGTGTGAAGATTTGTTTGTGACTCTCAGAGACTCCTTGCCAAATATTTTCTTGTACAGCGTTAGGTTTGGAAGATATCAGCCTGGCAGCTCTCCAAGCCTGATAAGGTCTGTGGTTGTAAATTCACCCTTGAAAGACTGTCCGCGGAGACTTTGCTGGATGTGAATGAGAGGAATTCACATTAGCTTAATAAAAAGGGGTTTTGTCGGGACAAGGAGTCAGTCTGCTTCGTGCTTTTATGAAGCCTAGGTCAGAACAATTAGATGGCAGCTGCTGTTTCTGCCCTGACAAGGAGTGAACTTATGAAATCCATTTGGGGACTAATTAAAAGAGGAAATTGTTTTCAGAGTATCTCTGCCATCACCAAAATCTTTCCCTGGAATAAAGCTCTCCCTTCATTCTCCGCGTCTTGCTGGATATTGCTCTGACCTTTCAAACCAAAGTGGAGAACTATAAGAGTCATGAAAGAAACATGTGGGCAAAAATATTCACACTCTTCCCCGAACAGACTGCAGAACGAGTTAAATATCACATGCCTGAAGTTAAATAGAAGGAGAGGTTTGCCCACCACAAAGCTACGAGGTTCAAGACAGTTGCAGCTCATTGAAGAGAGTCCAACCCCTCCACCTCCCTCCCTGTCCGTCTAGTTAGTAGCTGGGATGTATGAAACAACTGAAGGCTTTTTGCAGCCTTCCATATGTAGAATGTGCAGGGCAGGACCTTCTTAGCTGTGAAAGATTTCACCTAAGATTTGGAGGGGCTTCCCTCCCTCTCCCCATTTCCAATTCTATAAATGTATACTTCCATTCTCCTCTTGTTTGGGAATCAGAAGTTGGCCCTGAAGGACAAAAAGGCAAAAATGTGCCCAGCTGAATAATGTAATAATGTAATCTGATTGCTGAAAAGAAAGTTTGGGTTCAGTGGAATTTACTCAAGGGTAAATGCAGATGGATTTGCAGCTGTAGACCACAGGCCTTTATGTACTCACCCAGCCTCCCTGCAATTTAAGCACTGGGTTTTTTGGTGGATTTTCTTTCTTTCTTTCTTTCTTTCTTTCTTTCTTTCTTTCTTTCTTTCTTTCTTTCTTTCTTTCCTTTTCTCTCTTTCTCTCTCTCCTTCCTTCTTACTTGTTTTCCTTCCTTCTTTCTTGTTTTTCTTCTTGCTTTTCTTTCTTGCTTGTTTTCCTTCTTGCTTTCTTTCTTTTCTTTATTTCTGTCTTTCCTTCTTACTTGCTTTCCTTCTTGCTTTTCTGTCTTTCTTTCTGTCCTCCTGTCTTTCCTTCTTTCTTTACTTGCATTCCTTCTTTCTTTCTTGCTTTCATTCTCTCCTTCCTTCCTTCCTTCCTTCCTTCCTTCCTTCCTTCCTTCCTTCCTTCCTTCTTTCTTTCTTTCTTTCTTTCTTTCTTTCCTTTTCTCTCTTTCTCTCTCTCCTTCCTTCTTACTTGTTTTCCTTCCTTCTTTCTTGTTTTTCTTCTTGCTTTTCTTTCTTGCTTGTTTTCCTTCTTGCTTTCTTTCTTTTCTTTATTTCTGTCTTTCCTTCTTACTTGCTTTCCTTCTTGCTTTTCTGTCTTTCTTTCTGTCCTCCTGTCTTTCCTTCTTTCCTTACTTGCATTCCTTCTTTCTTTCTTGCTTTCATTCTCTCCTTCCTTCCTTCCTTCCTTCCTTCCTTCTTTCTTTCTTTCTTTCTTTCTTTCTTTCTTTCTTTCTTTCTTTCTTTCTTTCCTTTTCTCTCTTTCTCTCTCTCCTTCCTTCTTACTTGTTTTCCTTCCTTCTTTCTTGTTTTTCTTCTTGCTTTTCTTTCTTGCTTGTTTTCCTTCTTGCTTTCTTTCTTTTCTTTATTTCTGTCTTTCCTTCTTACTTGCTTTCCTTCTTGCTTTCCTGTCTTTCTTTCTGTCCTCCTGTCTTTCCTTCTTTCCTTACTTGCATTCCTTCTTTCTTTCTTGCTTTCATTCTCTCCTTCCTTCCTTCCTTCCTTCCTTCTTTCTTTCTTTCTTTCTTTCTTTCTTTCTTTCTTTCTTCTTTCTCTCTCCTTCCTGTCTTCCTTTTTTCCTTCCTTCCTTCCCTCCCTCCCTCCCTCCTTCCTTCCTTCCCTGTATTAGGAGTAGAGACAGGGGTTAAAAGAGAAGCAAGATGATAGCTACAGCAGTATGATCAAACCTTCACCAAGATTCCAATGCCACATGCATGAGCAAAAACATGGGGTTTTATTGTGATCAGCATCTTGCCTGCAAACCCGTGCTTTGTTTATTTCTTTGTATTTACTTATTTAAGAAAATGTATATAGCAACCCAATTCACTCTCAGTGACTGCCAGTGGTTTACAAAGATAAAAAAACCAACATAAAAACAATAACCTCCACACACCCTTTCTTCTTATCCCACCTTTCCTACTTTTGCCAATAACTCAAGGTGTCAAAATATATCTAACACATGTTACTATTGTATTTTCCTCACAACATCCTGTGAAGGTTGGTATTAGTTTTAAGAATCTGTTTGGGTGCTCTAATCCTTTCCCTGCTAGAATAAAAACGATCAACCAATGTGGGATGTTTCTGGATTTTAATCTTAAAAGTTTAAGCTGCCTAAAAGGTAAAGGTTCCCTTTGCACATGTGCAAAGTTATGCAAAGTCCCATGTGCTAGTCGTTCTCAACTCTAGAGGGCAGTGCTCATCTCCATTTCAAAGCCAAAGAGCCAGTGCTATCCAAAGACGTCTCCGTGGTCATGTAACCGGTGTGACTAAAGGCCGAAGGCGCATGGAATGCTGTTACCTTCCCACCAAAAGTGGTCCCTATTTTTCTACTTGCATTTTTATATGCTTTCACTGCTAGGCTGGCAGAAGGTGGGACAAGTAACAGGAGCTCACTCATTACTCAGCACTAGGGATTCGAACCGCCGAACTACCAACCTTTCTGATCGACAAGCTCAGCGTCTTAGCCACTGTATCCCTACATATGCTGTCTACTTTGATTCTTATTTCTTGTTCAGTCACTATGTCATGTCCGACACCCAATGGACCTTAGCATGCCAGCTCCCCCAGCTCCAAGGATCTTGTCCAAATTCATGTTCATTGCATCGATGACACATCTCATCCTATGCCCTCCCCTTCTCCTTTTGACTTCCATCTTTCCCAACATCAGTGTCTTTTCCAATGAGTCCTCTCTTCTGTTTTGGTGACCAAAGTATTTGAGCTTCAGGATATGTCCTTCCAAAGATTCTAATCAAAAGGTTGATTTGCTTTAGGATTGACTGATTTGATCTCCTTTCTGTCCAAGGGACTCTGAAAAACTTTCTCCAGCACCACAGTTCAAGAGCATCAATTATTTGGCACTCAGCCTTCCTTATGTTTCAACTCTCACAGCCCTACATTGCTACTGGGAAAACCATATCTTTGACTGTACAGACCTTTGTCAGCAAGGTGATATCTCTGCTTTTTAATATGCTGTCTAGGTTTGCCACAGCTTTCCTCCTAAGGAACAAGATTTTTTAAATTTTGTGGCTATAGTCACTGTCTATACTCTATAGTGATCTTGGAGCTCAAGAAAATAAAATCTGAAATGTATTTGAATATAAGTATCTCGGGATGGTAATTGAGCTGTTGGTCTGAACTCTGAACTTGGCAATTTGGTTGCAAATGCTTCATCACCATTTGAGGAGACATTGTCAGTGGACTTTGAATTGTGCTCGTCTGTCAGAGCACTGGCCTTTAATTACCTTTTTTATGTGTCGATCAATCCAGTCTACCAATCGCTGAGAGCGAAAGAACTGCATCAACTGTGATCCCAAAGATAGTATTTAAAACAAACAAACAGGGCCCCCACTGCACAACAACAAAAATCACACAACTCATCAGCTTACAAGAAATCGGACCACGTCTCGGTAGCAATAACCAGCCATTCAACCAGACCATGACTCAGCGGTATCCAAAAATACAATGCTCATTTACATCACATGGATGGTACTTAAAATAAAGACCATGCCTCAGTAACAACAGCCAGGCAATCAAACAATCCGAAGTCAGATCTGACTCAGACACAGCCAAAGAAACAACACTCACACTAATTTGCATCACATAGAAAGGTATTTAAAGACCAGTGTTTAGACAGACGAGCACAATTCAAAGCGCACGAACGATGTCTCCTCAAATGGTGATGAAACATTTGCAACCGAATTTGTCAAGCTCGGAGCTCAGACCAACAGCCCAAAATAAAATCTGTGCCTGTTTCCATTTCTTCCCCTTCTATTTACTAGGAAGTGATGGGATTGGATACCATGATATTATCCAGTGGTGGGTTCCGGATTCTGTTCCAAACAGTATGGTTGGAAAGGGCTGGGCGGTGTCCATGTGGAGCGCAGTGCGCACATGCGTCTTGGTGCTTCCGCAAGCCTCCATGACGTTCCAGCTGCCCAGCGGAATGTCGCGCAGGTGCTGTACGTGCTGTGCATCTACGCGGAAGCGCTGAAGACTAACAAGAACAGTAAAAAGTGGAGCACTGTACTGGAACGGTACTGGAACGGTATCCAGTGCTCCGGGCAGGCTCCGATACGCTCGTACCAGGGCATACCACCTGCAACTCACCACTGATATTATCCCTCCATTAAAAACAACGACAGCATTTTCAGCGCCAAAGGACAGAGTGTTTAATTTTGATTACGAATGACTTGATAGTTTATTTTAGTCAGTCTTGTTAATTAAGCGTCAAGATAAACGGAGGCATATAATTATGGAGTCAAACAACTAATGACTCAAACAATAGCGATGTCAGGTTTTCTCCACGGTTTCATTTTATGTGCTCAAAAACATTGCCTTACCTATCGATTACTGAATATATCTGCATTTTCAGAGTTAGACTGGGCATCAGCTTATCGCCCATTAAGAAAAGCTCGTTCAGGGGATGATACAAGAAAGAGATAATGTTATGCTGCACCCTGCAATTTCAGTTCCCGAAAAGTTGTTTCTCCTAGGAAAAAAAGGTTTCTGATTTTCTATCTTCTTCTCAGGATGATTGGCAATTGTTTCCAATTTTTCTTTTTGCGTGTGTGTGTGTGTGTGTGTGTGTTTTACTTCCCTTTATATTGGAGGGTTCTTATGGGGGGGGTTACAAATCTAAAATAGGTAATCCTTGATTTACAACAGTTTGCTTAGTGACTGTTCAAAATTACAACTTTGAATAAACTGTGGTGGTGCAATGGTTAGAGGGCAGTCCTGCAGAGCTACTTCCGCTGACTGCCAGCTGCCTGCAATTTGGCAGTTCAAATCTCACCAGCTCAAGGTTGACTCAGCCTTCCATCCATCCGAGGTGGGTAAAATGAGGACCCAGATTGTTGGGGGCAATAGGCTGACTCGGTAAACCGCTTAGAGAGGGCTGTAAAGCACTGTAAAGCAGTATATAAGTCTAAATGCTGTTGCTATTGCTACAATGACACTGCAAAAAATGACATGACCATTTTTCACACTTATGACCTTTGCAGCATCGCCTTGGTCACATGATCAAAATTCAGACATTTGGCAACTGGCTGATGTTTATGACAATTGAGCATCCCTGGGTCATGACGCAGTCTTAGGGGTTTTTTAACAAAATTCTTAATTCGGCTTTTAGGGGGTTCCAGGGAGGAGGGGAGGGATAGTCTACAGTTTTAAATGGGGGATTTTAATTTGGTTTTAGCGCAGGTTTCTGTCATTTAATAGGTTTTTAAAATTATATTTGGTACTATTTTGTATATTGTTTTAAATTCCTGTGCGCCGCCCTGGGTCCTCTCGGAGAAGGGCGGGATATAAATTGAATAAAATAAAATAAATAAATAAATAAATAAATAAATGTGATCCCTTTTGTGAACTTCCAACAAGCAAAGTCAATGGGGAAGCCAGAGTCACTAAACAATGTTACTAATTCAACAACTGCAGTGATTCACTTAACAACTGTGTCAAGAAAGGTCATAAAACGAGGCAAAGCTCACTTACCAACTATCTTACTTAGCAATGGAAATTTTGAGCTCAATTGTGGTCGAGAGCTACCTGTACAGCTGTTTTTCACACATAAATAAACCCTGTACACCGGAAGAAGGATGATTGTTAATGTGGGGAGTCATAAAATTTGACTAAATCAAGAGAAAATTTAAGCATTCATTTCTTTTGCAGTCTTCGAACTGATGAAATCAGTCGCTGTGCCAATGGAATTTAAGAGGTGGGTGTGATAGACAATGTGTTAAGGTTTTTAAACCATCTGTTTGGTGTGTTGGAGCTTCTTTTTGATTGATTAGGTACCATCAAGTCATTTGTGACTCCTAGCAGCCACACAGATAGTCTTGGAGGCAGCTATGCCATTATTAATGTTCAGTATAATTTAGCTACTCATTTGCCATGCCTGGATATAGAACTGATCCCTGAGGAGATGCTCCTGTCCTTCACACAAGGGGAATATGTCTGATTGGGGTTGTCTACAGAAATTCTCAGTCATCCAGAATCAGAATAGAGCTGGAAGGGACCTTGGAGGCCTTCTAGTCCAGCCCCCTCCCCTTCAAGTGACCTACACCATTTCAGTCAAGTGACCATTTCAGGCAAATGATTGTCCAGTCTCTTCTTAAAAACCTTCAATGATGAAGCACCTACAACATCCGGAGGCAATTTGTTGCAGTGCTTAATTGTTCTTCCCTGTTAGGAAGTTTCTCTTTAATTCCAGCTTGCTTCTCGCCTTGATTAGTTTCCATCCATTGTTTCTTGTCCCGCAGGTGCTTTGGAAAATAAACTGACCTGCTCTCCTTTGTGGCAGCCTCTCAAATACTGGGATACTGCTATCATGTAGTCCGGTCCTACCACTCTAGTCTTTCTTCTCTTTAGACCAGGGGTCCCCAACCTTTGCAACTTTAAGTCTGAAGTCCTTCAGACTTAAAGTTGCAAAGGTTGGAGACCCCTGCTTTAGACTATCCGAGTCCCAAAGATGCTTTTTTCAAAAGGCAACTGGGCTTTCTTTTTCCTTGAAGACATTTCGCTGCTCATTCCAAGAAGCTACTTCTCCTGACTGCTTTTTTAGTTCTGACTGTCAGAACTGAAGAGGCTTCTTGGATGAGAAGCGAAACGTCATCAAGGAAAAACAAAGAAAGCCCAGTTGCCTTTTGTTGGGGAAAAAAACATCTTTCGATCTGTCTTGGGTTCAACCTGCTTGCTACCAACCTGCCTTCCATTAAGGGCCTGTACATTGCAAGAGTCACAAAGAGGGCTGTGAAAATAACTACAGACCCCTCACATCCTGGACATAACACACCCTCTGTTTTAGGCCTTCAACATCTTCATCAATGATTTGGACGAGGGAATAAATGGGGAACTCATCAAATTTGCAGACGACACCAAGCTGGCAGGAATAGCCAACACTCCAGAAGATAGGCTTAAGATACAGAAGGATCTAGACAAGCGTGAACATTGGGCACTATCTAACAAAATGAAATTCAATGGCGACAAAAGGAAGGTTCTACATTTAGGCAAGAAAAACAAAATGCACAGGTACAGTATAGATGGTACCTTGCTCAATAGTAGCAACTGTGAGAGGGATCTTGGAGTCCTAGCGGACAACCATTTAAATGAGGAGACATGATAGCAGGGGAGACATGATAGCAGTGTTCCAATATCTCAGGGGCTGCCACAAAGAAGAGGGAGTCAAACTATTCTCCAAAGCACCTGAGGGCAGAACAAGAAGCAATGGGTGGAAACTAATCAAGGAGAGAAGCAACTTAGAACTGAGGAGAAATTTCCTGACAGTTAGGACAATTAATCAGTGGAACCGCTTGTCTCCAGGAGTTGTGAATGCCCCAACACTGCAAGTCTTTAAGAAGATGTTGGATAGCCATTTCTCTGAAATGGTATAGGATTTCCTGCCTAGGCAGGGAGTTGGACTAGATGACCTCCAAAGTCCCTTCCAACTCTGCTATAGTATTGTATTAAATATGAGCCAGCCGTGTGCAGCAGCTGCCAAAAAAGCCAACACAGTTCTAGGCTGCATAAACAGAGGGATAGAATCAAGATCACGCAAAGTGTTAATACTACTTTATAATGCCTTGGTAAGGCCACACTTGAAATATGGCATCCAGTTTTGGTTGCCACGATGTAAAAAAGATGTGGAGACTCTAGAAAGAGTGCAGAGGGGAGCAACAAAGATGATTAGGGGACTGGAGGCTAAAACATATGAGGAACAGTATGGGTATGTGGTATGAGGAACAGGAACTGGGTATGTCTAGTTTAAAGAAAAGAAGGACTAGGGGAGACATGATAGCAGTGTTCCAGTATCCAGTGTTCCAGGGGTTGCCACAAAGAAGAGGCAGTCAAACTATTCTCCAAAGCACCTGAGGGCAGAACAAGAAGCAATGGGTGGAAACCAATAAATTTTTTTTCATTTTCATTTTTATAAATTTATATCCCGCCCTTCTCCACAGAGGACCCAGGGCGGCGCACAGGAAATTTAAAAAGCATACAAAATACAATAAATATAATTTTAAAAACTATTAAATAATCCTATCCTGCGCTAAAACCACATTTTAAAACCCAATTTAAAACTACCTAAAAGTCCCCATGGGAGGTTAGGCTAGGCCGGCTTGTTGAAACAAATATGTCTTAAGACATTGGCGGAAGAGGCGGAGGTCGGTGATGGTACGTAGTTCAGGGGGTAGGTCATTCCAGAGGGCTGGACCCGCCACAGAGAAGGCTCTTCCCCTGGGTGTCGCCAGTCGGCATTGTCTGGCCAACGGCACCCTGAGAAGGCCCTCTCTGTGGGAGCGTATCGGTCTAAGGGATGTATGGGGCAGGAGGCGGTCTCACATATAACTAGGCCCCGAGCCATGGAGCGCTTTAAAGATGGTCATCAAAACCTTGAAGCGCATCCGAAAGGCCACAGAAAGCCAATGCAGCTCGCGCAGGATCGCTGTTATGTGGGAGCATCTAGTGGCTCCCGTAATCACCCGCGTGGCTGCGTTTTGGACTAGCTGTAGCTTTCGAGTGCACCTCAAGGGAAGCCCCATGTAGAGAGCATTACAGTAGTCGAGTCGGGATGTCACGAGAGCTTGAGTGACTGTGCGAAGTGCAGCCCGGTCCAGTAAGGGGCGCAATTGGCGCATCAGGCATACCTGATGAAACGCCTCCCTGGCCACGGCCGCCAGATGGTCCTCCATGGACAGCCGGGAATCCAGGAGGACACCCAAATTGCGCGCCCTCTCCACGGGGGCCGGTGTTTCGCCCCCAATGACCAGAGTTGGAGTAATCTGGCTGAACCGGGGTGCCAGAAACCACAGCCACTCAGTCTTGGCAGGGTTGAGCTTGAGTTTGTTACCACCCATCCAGATCCGTACGGCTTCCAAACACCGGGACAGCACTTCGGCGGCATTGTTGGGGTGGTTTGGGGTGGATATGTACAACTGAGTATCATCAGCGTACAGATGGTACTCCACCCCAAAACCACGGATGATCTCACCCAGCGGCTTCATATATGTGTTGAAAAGGAGGGGCGAGAGGACCGACCCCTGAGGAACCCCACATAAGAGAGGCCTCGAGGTCGACCTCTGCCCTCCCGTCAACACATATTGCGACCGACCAGAGAGGTAGGACGAGAACCACCGCAGAACGGTGCCTCCCAGCCCCAACACCCCCCAGTCGGTGCAATAGGATACCATGGTCGATGGTATCAAAAGCCGCTGAGATGTCTAATAGGACTAGGATAGAGGAATAACCTCTATCCCGCGCCCTCCAGAGATCATCAACCAACGCGACCAATGCCGTCTCGGTGCTGTGACCGGGTCGGAAGCCGGACTGGCGCGGGTCTAGATAATCAACTACCTCCAGGTGTCGCGGAAACTGTTGGGCTACCACACTCTCAACAACCTTCACCAAAAAGTGAAGGTTGGAGACCGGACGATAGTTCTCTAATAATGCTGGGTCCAGGGACGGCTTCTTGAGGAGGGGCCTCACTACCGCCTCTTTCAAGATGGCAGGTAAGGACCCCTCACTCAAAGATGCATTGACAATGCCCTGGAGCCAGCTTCGTGTCGTCTCCCAGGATGCCAGTACAAGCCAGGAGGGACACGGGTCCAGTAAACATGTGGTCGCCCTAAGTTTCCTTGACAACCTGTCCATATCCTCGGTGGTAACAAAGTCAAACTCCTCCCAAGAAGGAGCCTCAAGACTAGTCTCGGACAGTCCCACAGGACCACTGTCGATGGAGGGTAGCTCATTCCGAATCCGAGTGATTTTCTCCTGCAGATAAATCCCAAATTCCTCTGCTCGCCCTTGCAAAGGGGCTTCCCGCAGCCTCTGATGAAGGAGGGAGCGGGTCACCCCAAACAGGGCGGCAGGGCGGTTATCTGCGGATGCAATAAGGGTGGCACAATACTCACGCTTGGCCACCCTTATCGCCACTAAGTAAGCCCTAATATGGGTTCTCACTAGTGTTCGGTCGGCTTCGGAGCGAGAGGATCTCCATCTGCTCTCTAGGCGTCTCTTGTGGCGCTTCATCCCCCGAAGCTCCTCAGTAAACCAGGGAGCCTGGGTGATTCGTTGCCGCAAGAGAGGCCACAAGGGCGCGACTCGGTCCAAGGCCCCTGCAGCCGCACTTAACCATGCGGCCACTAGGTCCTCAGTCGAGTCGCGAGGCAGGGTCACAGGAATTGGCCCAAGCTCCCTCTGGAACCTTTCCGGGTCCATTAGAAGCCTGGGGCGGAACCATATAGGAGTAAACCGGTTCCGCCTCAAGGAGAGAAGCAACTTAGAACTGAGGAGAAATTTCCTGACAGTTCGAACAATTAATCAGTGGACCAACTTGCCTCCAGAAGTTGTGAATGCCCCAACACTGGAAGTCTTTAAGAAGATGTTGGATAGCCATTTGTCTGAAACGGTATAGGGTTCCTGCCTAGGCAGGGAGTTGGACTAGATGACCTCCAATGTCCCTTCCAACTCTGCTATTGTATTGTATTGTATAAATTGTTTCAACTTCCACCCTCAAAATGGCATTATGGGGCACTGCACACCAGAACAAAAAGACACACAGACAGTGCAAAACTCTGCTAGACAACTAATTTCTACAACACTGTCATATTACCTACCAAGACTGTATTACTATTCTTCTTCTCTTCCTTCCTAGTTTCTATCTCTTCCCACATGACTATAAACATGTTGCTTGTATCTTTACAATTTATATTGCTTTATTTGATTGCTTATTAGTAAACTATGACTATCACTAAGTGTTGTATCTTATGATTCTTGACGAATGTATTCTATTTTATTTTTCTTTATGTACACTGAGAGCATCTGCACCAAAGACAAATTCCTTGTGTGTCCAATCACACTTGGCCAATAAAGAATTCTATTCTATTCTATTCTATTCTATTCTATTCTATTCTATTCCATTCCATTCCATTCCATTCTATTTTCATATGATGGAAGAAAAATATGGCAGAAGGCACTCTTGTGAGTTTTGTGCTTGCTCTACTTTTATATTCATATTTATACGTTTTTTAATAGAGCGCTCAAAAAATGAGAGTCAATAGTATGAATGTGAAGTTGAACTATAGTCCAAAAATCTGCAACCTGTCTCAATATGAGGAATTTAGGATCTGTTAGGGTGATGTAGGTGAAGGCCAATGAAATTATTTGACTGTGTAAAATGACCAGCACACTCAAGTTAAAATCCTGGACGGAAAGCATACAAGCACACACTATCTAAATACAAATCAATTTTCTACTCACACTGTGGGGAAAACTGATCAATGTGATTCTGTGTAGTTAACATTTAATCTATTGATAAAGAATTGAGTGACACTGCATCTTTGCTTTATTATTTATTAATGCCCTTCTTCTTTTCTTTCTTTTCTTAATATTTGTGTCATTTCCTGCTTTTAATTCACTTTGTTTTATTATTTACCATGATAGCTGGTCGTTATTTTGTCTTGTGTTATAAATTAATAAGCAAACTAGAAGAAAAGAAGAAGAATGCCTTATATCTTTAAAAAGGTGGATCAGATAGCAGTGGCGTAGCGTGGGTTGTCAGCACCTGGGGCAAGGCAAGTAATTTGCGCCCCCTAACCCGTGGATTTTAGCACTCGGGGGAGGCAGCTCTTCTTGTGGTGTCGAGCGGCGAGCCCATGCACCTCCCGCGAGGATCCGGCGCTGGCCTCAGCCGGGGGATGGCCCGGGAGGGTTTGGCCCCTACTGGCCGCTGTTCGCTCCCCGACTCTCGCCGGCCCAGGAGCGCCCAGGCGCCGCCGCCGCCAACTCCAGAGACCCGTGGAGGAGAGCTTCCGAGTCAGGTCTCTGGAGCGCGCCCCCCCAGATGTTGCGCCCGGTGCGGCCGGCACCCCCTGCACCCCCCACGCTACGCCTCTGTCAGATAGACTTTCCTGTCTATCAACAAGCTGGATTGTCAGAAATCTTCATTTGAGGCACCTTTTAAAAGAAATTTAGGGCATGTATATATAATGAAATATCAGCTACACCTACAGTACCTTTTTGCAAATGATTTGTTGATGCTTTCTTATGGGATTTAAAAAAATAAATTCCTAGAAGGTTCACCATCCAAATACCAACCGAGCCTATCCCTGCTTAGCTCCCAAATCTAGGCAAAATTTGCCAAGTGCCACCCCATGCTGAGGCACATATATATTAATGCAGTCATTTTTCTTCAGGTCTCACATGATTTAGACTGAGTCCTGCATGTTATAGTCAGCTCAAAATTGTCCAGCAAAATTGCACATACGATTAGTTGAAATGTGCCTATTTAGGAAAAATGAGCACAAAAATAAAAGTCTGTATGAATATAAATGGAAATTTTCTATCCTTTTTTTCTTTTAAACTGCAGAAGGAAACAAATATTTGATATATATATATATATATATTTTAGCCGTTCCCGGCCACACGTTGCTGTGGCCCAGTCTGGTTAAATGGCCAACCAATCTGTGTGTAGATCTACACCTGCACACACAAACACATACACACAACCACCGTATAACCCCCAACCTACCTACCTACTGTATTTCTCCCTCTCTATCTCCCTACCTGCCTACCTACCTACTGTATTTCTCCCTCTCTATCTCCCTACCTACCTATCTACTGTATTTCTCCCTCTCTATCTCCCTACCTACCTACCCACCTACTGTATTTCTCCCTCTCTATCTCCCTCCCTACCTACCTACTGTATTTCTCCCTCCCTCCCTCCCTCTCTCCCTACCTACCTACCTACCTACTGTATTTCTCCATCTATCCACCTACCTACCTACCTACTGTATTTCTCCCTCAGAGTATTTTATGTCATAAAGGATGACATAATACCTGTGGCCCACTGCTCTCTCTGCATCCATCTACCTACCTTTTTTACATTTCCATTGTGTGTACCTGGCACAGGTGTGACATCTACACAATCTATATATATCATTGATGCCGTATTTGAAAGGAATGTTGTGTGAAAATTTGGAAGCGATCGGTGCAGTACTTTCGGAGATTACCGGTTTTGAACAAACTCATAGTTACATTTTTATTTATATAGATTAAAATGACATGTATGGACCCGAACTCACAAAATGTAACAAAAAACAAACAAACAATAAACATTTTTAAAATACAAACACACACACATCAAGGCAAAGGCCAAAAACACAACATACTCAACACAGAACAAAGGCCAAAAGCCTATCCTATCCTATCCTATCCTATCCTATCCTATCTAACCATTGCACCATGGAGTCATGGTGGCACAGTACTGCAGGCTATCTCTGCTGCCTGCTGGCTGCCTGCAATTTGGCAGTTCAAATCTTGCCAGGCTCAGCCTTCCATCCTTCTGAGGTCGATAAAATGAGGACCTAGATTGTTGAAGGCCATATGCTGACTCTGTAAACCGCATAGAGCAGGCTGTAAAGCACCATGAAGCAGTATATAAGTCTAAGTGCTATTGCTATTCTATTCTATCAATTGGATATCACCAGATCAAATCCATTGGATATCACCAGACAAAAACTGGAAGGCCAAAGAAAATCTGGCACCAAACATTTCAGGAAGATCTGGAAAACCTCATCATTAAATGGAAGGATGCAGACTGTAGATGTGGACCGAGAATTGTAGAATATTTTTGTAGCTCAATGTCCTTGGCACAGGAAGTTCTTAAAACCTTACAAATCACCATCTGAACCTCAGAGGAGTAGGCTGATCCAATGGGCAAGCATTTTGTCAGCGAAGACATGCCTCTTGGGCCCCATTAGACTGTACTGGTTCATGGACTAGAAGCATGCCTATTCTATTGCATCTCATGGCATCAATAGACATAATTGGAGGTAGGTGGATGCTAGCTCTTCCAGTGTGTCCAGATAAGGAGTACCAAGCATGCGTACAGGTAGTCTTTGGCATATGATCACAACTGAGCCCAAAATTTCCATGGCTAAGTGAAACATTTGATGTGAACTTTGTCCCATTCTACAACCTTTCTTGACATGATTGTGTTGGAAGAAATACCCATCTGGTTCAGTTCCAAGCCAGGAGAAAGACACTGGAAACATGGTGGTTGATTGGAAAGTTAGTTTAATGATGAAGCAAAACCACCAAGCATGTGATTCTGGGAAGCTGACCACATGGAGTTGAGAGTGAGGGGTATTTACACCTTCTCTTGGGCTTTGCACTTGAACTTCCTATTCCTGTGCAAGAACATGTATTCTATTGGCTGTTGTGGGGATCACAGTTGGCTCTGTAGGTTGTCTGAGCTACATTTGGCTGAAGCCTGGAGGGTGATGCAATGTCCCCAGGAGATTGTGCCATGTGGTGAGCTCTGCTGCTACACGGTAGAGTATTAATCCGATTATGTCCTGCAGTGTCATGTCTTAATCCCATCATCCTGGAGCTGAAGGTCTTTTGTTTAGTAATAGGCTGGCCCAGTCCTTGTCAATGGGTATCAAATATCTGTTGGGGGCTATTAAGAAAGGAGGGGGTTGTATCTTTCTGTCCGCAAGGACATGTTTCTCCATTCCTTTTTTAGGGAAATATAATATTCTGCCTTTTTAATATTTCCCAAAATGTTTCATTCTTCTAGGAGAGGGGGGCCTTCCATCAACTGTTAAGTGAATCTGACTTCCCCATTTCTTGCTAGAAGGTCATAAAAGGCAATCAAAGGACCCAGGACACTGCAACCATCAAAAATATCATTTGCCCAGTGCCTGAAGTTTAATCATGCGACTATGGGGCAGTCATAAGTATAAGTCACTTTTTACAATGCCTTTGTAACCTTGAATGGTCACTAAACAAACTGCTGTAAGTTGAGGACTACCAGTAGTCCAAAAGGGAGGCGATCGAAACATGAGTGTCTTTGAGCAGGCTCGAATACAAGGAAAACTTCAAGACAGCAACATGAATGGCTTCCTGCCTGCTTCTCCTTTTTTCTTAGATTGCTACAATGGTTGCTTAAATGCTGTTGAAAACCCACTGGAGCCTCGGTGAAAAGCAACATAAATATAGAAAGTGGGCAGTTACCATCATAAAATGCTGGGGAAGAAGGAAAACTTGGCTTAAGAAGGTGGAATGCAAGGTTACCCACCTGGGAGTTCACAGGGGTTCGGGAGAACCTCTAGGTAAGATTCTGTGCCGTTCAGAGAACTTCCAAATCCCACTCCTGGCTGGCCCTGCCCACCTGCCCCTCCCTTCCCAGGAGTCCCTACGCAGCCTTCAAAATACTAAGCGAGATCAAACCTGACCTTCTATTGGGATGGGAGACGATCTGCAAATCTCAGGGCGGTAGAGTAGCCTGGAAAGTTTAAGAAGGAAAACTGTAAGAAGGCAATATCTTATGGAGATGCTCGGTCAGCCAGGTCATGGTTGTCCCAAAGCTGCTTTTGCAAAAGGCAACTGGACTTTGTTTTTCCTTGAAGACATTTTGCTTCTCATCCAAGAAGCTTCTTCACTTCTGACTGAGTAGTAGAGGATGGAAGGATTTATATTCCTTACAGCAGGGGTCTCCAACCTTTGCAACTTTAAGTCTGAAGGACTTCAGCTCCCAGAATTCTCCAGCCAGCTCTGGGAGCTGAAGTCCTTCAGACTTAAAGTTGCAAAGGTTGGAGACCCCTGCCTTACAGGGTGGGCCGCTGGAGTTTTAGTTTTTAGTTTTATTCAAATTTATACCCCGCACCTTCTCCAAAAAGGACCCAGGGCGGCGCACAGGACATAACATAACAAATATCATAAAAATACAAAAATTTAAAAAGTAATTAAATCATACCCTGTGCTAAAATAATATAAAATCCCCCAAATTAAAATATATCTAAAAACAGTCAAAACGGGAGGTTATGCTAGGCCGGCTTGTTGGAAAAGGTTGGGAGGTTCGAAGAGGTTCGGGAGACCCTCTAGCTAAGATTCTGTGCAGTTCGGAGAAAATCCCACTCAAATCCCACTTCTGGCTGGCCCTGCCCAATCTGCCCCTCCCCTCCCAGGAGTCCCTATGCTGCCCTTTTCGGTTGTAGGTAAGTGCAGGGCACACATGGAGGCTCAGGGAGGGCACAAAACGGGTCTACGGGAAGTTTAGGAAGGCCAGAAACGGGCCTGTTTTCAGCCTCCAGAGGGCCGTTTTTGCTCTCCCGGAGTCTTGAGGAAAGCCTCTGGAGACCAGAGAGGGGAAAAATGCCCCCCCTGGTGGTGTAGTTTAGTTTAGTTTTATTCATACTTATATCCCGCACCCATCTCCCAAAGAGGGACCCGGGGCGGCGCACAGGAAAATTAAAAACAAGTACAAATATACAAAATACTCCTAATACTCCTACAACTGGGCATGGCCTAGTTGTAGGAGGTCAACTAGGCCATGCCCACCGTGGCCACGCCCACCATGGCCACGCCCATCCAGCAACCAGGCAGAGACCCCCTTGCTAAAATGTTTGAAGGTTCCAAATTGTTTGTTTCTACTTGGAAGGGTAGGTCAGGCCTGGAAGGCCGGCTCTGAGAAGAGCTCTCCCAACCTCTTGAAGGAGATTTGTCAAAGGCCCTTCTTGCCAATTAACTGCCACTTTTAGGCTTATCAGTCATCAAGGTCTGAGCCTCTTTCTGGTTGACTGAAAGCTCAGCAAAAAAAGTCTTTGATCAGATCTCCTGAATGCGCCAGCAAGGTCATTTCAAGAAGAAGAAGAAGAAGAAAGCTGGATAGAACCCATTCACGGAGCATAATGGCATTCCACACAATAGCTGTGGAGAAAGAAAGAAAAAGAAAAAAGAAAGGGACAAGGTTGCATCTTTTAAAAAAAATAAAAAAAATAAAAAGTTTAAAAGGAACCCTGAGCTTTTTGTGCGTGCTTGTGGGCGTGAGAGGGGTATGCAGAAGCACACAAAGAGAAAGAGATTCAAATAGAAGAGGTTTGTCTGATGATTTATGAAGAGTGGGGTCTCCAAAGGGCTGGGGAAAAAAAAGTCCATTTAAACATAGCTGAATGGCCACACGATGCCAATCGCCATCCACAATCCCCAAGGATTGAGCCCAGCGTTTAACTGAATTTAAATTAATAAAAATACTGCTGTTAAATATATCTCTAGCGTAAGTCAGGGATAATTATAGGAGATAATTTACACAATAAGGCAAAAAAAAATATGCTCAAATATTGAGAAATCACCTGTAGGCATGTTTAAATTAAAGTGTGTGTATGTGTGTTTATGTGCCCATGTGTTTGTGTGTATAGGGAGATAAACCTGACTATTTTCTTTGTTCTAACTTCACACTTTTTCAGGTTTTTTTTCAGCACAACTCAGCTCCCCACCCAGTTATAATTTTTGATTTCAAGGCTGCATGGAATTCAAAGGGCTATATCTGGCTGTTTTCACAACTCCCATGAAGTTGTAGATACAGATAATATTAACAACAACAACAACAACAACAACAACAACAACCACAGAACAACTGTTGGAAGGGACCTTGGAGGTCTTCTAGTTTAATCTCCTGCTCAAGTAGGAAACCCTATACCAGTTTACTCTAATGAACCTAGTTTTGCATCTAATATTATCCTCAGGCCACTGTACGTAATTCGGCATGCATTCTTAAATCACTATTGTGCAAAATTCAAAGAACAGCAGCACCAAAGGGTAACTGGATTCTACTTTTTTGCATTTGGGTTCTGGACATATTAGTTCAAGAAATGCCAACTAGAGAGTATCCTATTAAAATACGAAAACCAAAAGGATCTTTGTATTAAATATCAATAACACCTATTTCATGCAAACTTTTCGCTGCATACCGCTTTCATTACAGATGGAATGAGCTCTCTCAAATCCATTTGAGATGGTTGTAGATGAGCCTTCTTTATTTCTGAGAAGGAAGATTCTGCATCACAACCTCTTAGATCTTGCTGCTTTGGGGCCAAAGCAATGCAAAATGAAAAGAGTAGAGTAGAGTAGAGTAGAGTAGAGTAGAGTAGAGTAGAGTAGAGTAGAGAATGAGGAAGAGGGGTGGGATGGGGTGGGATAGGATAGGATAGAATGGAATGGAAGAGGAAGGAGGTAGGGTAGGGTAGGGTAGGGTAGGGTAGACTGGACTGGACTAGACTAGACTAGACTAGACTAGACTAGACTAGACTAGACTAGACTAGACTAGACTAGACTAGACTAGACTAGACTAGGAATATTTGGCCAAGTGTGACACAAGGAATTTGTCTCTGCTTCAGAAGCTCTCAGTGTACATGCAAAGCAACAGAGTAATAATAATCATAATAATGATACCAATAGGAGGGAGTAGTAAAGAAGATGGAAGGATAATCATAATACTACAGTCATACAACATGGTTAAATATACGTAGACATAATACAATGCTGTGGAATTAGGTGTTCAGCAGAATGATGGAAGGAGGGAAAAAGCTGCCTTTTGTGTCTAGTTGTTTTGGCATGCAGTGCCCTATAGCAGTGTCCCGAGGGGAGGAATTGAAACAGTTGGTATCCAGAATGTGAAGGGTCTGTAGATATTTTCTCAGCCCTCTTCCTGCCTTGTGCAGTATACAGGTTTTCCATGGAAGGCAGCCTGGTTGAATGTGTTCCTCCCCTGATTCCTAACTATCCATTGGGAGTCTGTACCTATCCTGTTTGGTTGCTGTGCCCAAGTAGGCAGTTATAGAAGTACAAATGACAGACTCAATAATTCCTCCGTAAAACAGAATCAGCAGGGCAATCTGAGCTTCCTAAAAAGTTAACACAGGGAGAACATTTTCTGTTCTGTCTTTTTGATTATGGTTAGGTAGACTTTTCAGAGATTTTTCAGATCTATTTAATAGGCAATGATGAAAATCAAGTTGTGCTATGCCAAAATATTATTATTAGACTAGCTGTACCCTCCAAGCGTTGCTGTGGCCAAGTTTGGTTAAATGAAAAAGTTTCCCCTCATAGACCCTCTCAGCGACCCCTTTCCTTCTCTGCCTCGGTTTCCCCTCCCTCTCCCTCCCCTCCCTCTCTTACCCTACCTACCTACCGTATTTCTCCCCCACTCTGTCTCTATCCCTCTACCTACCTACCTACTATATTTCTCCCCCTCCCTCTATCCCTCTACCTACCTACCTACTGTATTTCTCCCTCTCTCTCTATACCTCCCTCCCTCCGTACCTACCTACCTACCTACCTACCTACCTACCTACCTACCTACCTCCTGTATTTCTCCCTCTCTCTCTCTCTCCCTGCCTGCCTGCCTGCTTCCTGTATTTCTCCATCTCTCTATCCCTTTCCCTACCTACCTACCTACCTACCTACCTACCTACCTACCTACCTACCTACCTACCTCCTGTATTTCTCCCTCTCTCTCTCTCTCCCTACTTACTTACCTACTGTATTTCTCCCTCCCTCCCTCTCTCTCTCTCTCTACCTACCTACCTACCTAGAGGGAGAGGAGAAAGAGGCCGCTCTCGACAGCGGCCTTGTGGGGGGGGAGTTGGTGGGGAGGCGCTGGTGGTGGCATTGCGAGTGTCAAGGTGGGAGGGGTGGAAGGAGCCGGAGGATGTGGCAGCATTGTGAGTGGCGGTGTTGCGAGTGGTGAGGTGGGAGGGGCGGAAGGAGCCGGAGGGCGTGGTGGTGTTGCGAGTGGCAAGGTGGGAGGGGTGGAAGGAGCCAGAGGGCATGGCGGCATTGCGAGCGGCGAGGTGGGAGGGGCAGAAGGAGCTGGAGGGCGTGGTGGTATTGCGAGTGGCAAGGTGGGAGGGGTGGAAGGAGCCAGAGGGTGTGGTGGTGTTGTGAGTGGTGAGGTGGGAGGGGCGGAAGGAGCTGGAGGGCATGATGGCGTTGCGAGTGGCGTTGCGAGCGTCAAGGTGGGAGGGGCGGAAGGAGCAAGAGGGTGTGGCGGCGCTGCAAGCAGCGGCGTTGCAAGCAGCGAGGTGGGAGGGGTGGAAGGACCTGAAGGACATGGCGGCATTGCGAGCAGCGAGATGGGAGGAGTGGAAGGAGGCGGGGGGGCGAGTGAGCAAGTGAGGAAAACACAGAAAAGCTGCAGTTGTACATTTGCGTGGCGTGTACCTGGCACCAGTGTGCCATCCACACAATTTGTACATATCATTGGTGCTGCACTTGTAAGGAACATTGTGTGAAAATTTGGTGGTGATTGGTGCAGTAGTTTCTGAGGTTAGCGGTTTTGAACAAACCCATAGTTAACTTTTTATTTATATAGATTATTCTGTGGTTAATCTTTGGTGAGATTCACAGCCTTTCGGGCTGGTTGGTAGCTCAACAGCTCGAATCCTAACCAAGGATCTAGGAACTGTTAAGGTAACGTCGGAGGATATAAACTGTTCCAAGTACGGTGGTTTTTTGTAGAATCAGAATGTTCAAGTCAGGTAAATTTAGAAGTTCTAAATAGCGAGGTAGCCCTTTAGGTATTGCTCCAAGGGCTCCAATTACAATCGGGACAACACACAATTTCTTTTTCCACAGTCGCTTAACTTGAATTTGCAAGTCCCGATACTTTGTGATTTTTTCTTGCTGCTTATTTTAAAGTCGTGCATCACCAGGTATTGCAATGTCAATGAATCATACTTTTTTTTCTTTTCAACTATTGTTATGTCGGGTGTGTTGTAGGCCAAGTGCCTGTCAGTCTGAATTTTGAAGCCCCATAAGATCTTGACTTTCTCATTCTCTAAAACTTTCTCAACCTGATGTTCCCAGTGGTTTTTGCTGTACTCAAATCCAAACTTCTGGCACAATTTCCAGTGAATGATCTTAGCAACACAATCATGGCGTTGTAGGTAGTCAGTTTGTGAAATTTTACTGCACCCACTGATCAGGGGTTCGACTGTCTCATCTTCCTCATTACAGAGGTGACATTTGCTGTTGGTGGTAACATGTTGAATTTTTGCCTTCATGCAGTTTGTGGCTAGCACTTGTTCTTGAGCTGCCAAAATAAAGCCTTCTGTTTCTTTTTTCAGTACTCCTGATCTTAACCAGTTCCAAGTTAGTTTTTGGTGAACTTTGCCTTCAATACTTTTCAAGTATTGGCCATGCATAACTTTGCTTTTCTAATTTTCAGCTCTCTTCTCAATTACTTCTTTCTTATATTCAGCTTTTGACTTGGTTGTCTTTAAAAGGCCTCCTTTATTTACTTCCTTAATTATTGGTTCTTCACTTTTCTGGATGTAATCATTCAAGCTGTGTCTTTCTTCTTCCACAGTCTGCTTTAGTTGTAGGAATCCTCGACCACCCGCTGCTCTTGGTAGATATAATCGGTCAACATCACATTTAGGGTGTAAAGCATGATTCATTGTCATAAGCTTCCTCGTTTTTCTGTCCAAATTGTCCAACTCCATCTGGGTCCAGTCAATTATTCCTGCAGAGTATCGAATCACAGGCATAGCCCAGGTATTTATGGTTTTTATGATGTTTCCTCCACTCAATTTGGACTTTAATATCTTGCGAATTCATCAAATGTACTTGGCTGAAGTTAATTCCTTATCATCATCATCATCATCATCATCATCATCATCATCATTATTTACTTCATTTCTTAAGCATGAAACTCAGTCAACTGAACATTCAAAAATGGTGCTAATGGTTGATACAGGTTGCTGCCAGCATCCTAGGTATCAACTAAGTACTTTCTTAAAATATACAATGTTCCGAGTAGCATAATTTTTTGCAGTTCTGCTGGTGTTATTGCAGGAAGCTACAATTTGTTGATGTATCTTGTAAAATTCTTGGACATGGTACCAAGTGCCTCGATGCCAATGGGTATCACTGTTGTTGTTATTGTTGTTGTTGTTATTTAGCATCTTAATCAATCTCATTCAATGCAATGGAAAAGAAATGGTTTGAATTTTTCCCCTCAAGGAGAATTTGAGCACGGATCTGTTATTTCCTACCTTCATTTCAATATGAGATGGGAAAATGATTGTGGCTAATTGTTTTCACTTTTACTGTCTGACCCTCACTGAAAGCATACACACGTCTGTTAGAAAATGAATCATAAATGTTGCCCACATCCTTCCTTGACTTCTCTCACATTCCAGTTAAAAAATAAGGAAGAGTATTATAACTTCTAGGAAACCAGAGTGCTGAAGTGCATTGGAGAATTAGGGAAAGGAAGTTTTTAAAAATTCAGCAATACTGGCACTCTAGTTAGATTAGAGAGCCATTTCCTGCCAACATAGATTGCATAAAGCAATTCCTTTAAAAGAGGTAATCTAAGTTTTTAAAAGGTGCTTGAATTCAAGATGGAAGCTTTTTGGTTCTTCAGGACGCCTGAACAGAAAAATGGCATTTCAAACTCAATGTTTGGCAGCCTCCATTTCAAAATCCTTCCGGAATGATCAGAACACTCATTTCAAATTTGAAATGAACGTTTCGGGCTTGAACTATTTCAGATTTGAAACATTTATGTACTTCAATTGGCCACATAATAAGGAGGGAGAGAGAGGGGAGAAGGAGAAAAGGCAAGTTTCTCTTTTGGGGGAAAAAAAAAAAAACTTTTGCAAAACAAGCCACGTTTTCAGCTTCCCTGGCTTGGTAGAAAAGACTAGCAAAGCTTTTATGAGAAACTTTCACTCCCAAAAGGATAATAGGCAGGAAACCCAGTACATCTTCACACATACGCACACATATACACAAAGATTTCATTATTCGGCTAATGAGAGACGGAGGTCACAAGCTAAAGTGTCCTTTAAATTTGAAGCATGGAAGAAACCATAGTCAATGGGAGGGAGGGGGAAGAGGGAGCCCTTAAAAACTACAGTGAGAATGCAAAGGATGAGCTCCCAAGGAGTTAAAAGAATCTTCTATGACTTCACCCCCTTCATTAGGACTGTTTAAAATGCATCCAGGGTGCTATTTATACAATAATACAATAATACAATAGCAGAGTTGGAAGGGATCTTGTAGGTCTTCTAGTCCAACCCCCTGCGTGGGCAGGAACCTTATACCATTTCAGACAAATGGCTATCTAACATCTTTTTAAAGACTTCCAGGGTTGGGGCATTCACAACTTCTGGAGGCAAGCAGCTGTTCCAGAAGTTAATTGTTCTAACTGTCAGGAAATTTCTCCTTAGTTCTAAGTTGCTTCTCTCCTTGATTAGTTTCCACCCGTTGCTTCTTGTCCTGCCCCCAGGTGCCTTGGAGAATAGTTTGACTCCCTCTTCTTTGTGGCACCCTCTGAGATATCGGAACACTGCTATCATGTATCCCCTGGTCCTTCTCTTCATCAAACTAGACATACCCAGCTCCTGCAGCCGTTCTTCATATGTCTTAGTCTCCAGTCCCCTAATCATCTTGGTTGCTCTTCTCTGCACTCTTTCCAGAGTCTCCACGTCTTTTCTACATCGTGGCGACCAAAACTGTATGCAGTATTCCAAGTGTGGCCTTACCAAGGCACCATACAGTGGCATTAACACTTCACGTGATCTAGATTCTATTCCTCTGTTTATGCAGCCTAGAACTGTGTTGGCTTTTTTGGCAGCTGCTGCACACTGCTGGCTCATATTTAAATGGTTGTCCACTAGGATTCCAAGATCCCTCACTAGGATTTAAACCCCTTAGTCCAGGGATGTCCAAACTTGGGAACTTTAAGACTTGTGGACTTCAACTCCCAGAATTCCCCAGCCAGCTATGCTGGCTGGGGAATTCTGGGAGTTGAAGTCCACAAGTCTTAAAGTTCCCAAGTTTGGACATCCCTGCCTTAGTCATAGTTGTGCATATGCACACCTATGGAAAAAAGAGGCATAAACACTAGATTTTAAATTTGACCCTCAAATTTAGAGAGTAGGTCCGTGATGGAGAACCTATGGCATGCGTGCCACAGGTGGCATGAGGAGCCCTCTCTGGGAGCACACGAGCCGTTGCCCCAGTTCAGCTCCACCGTGCATGCACGCAACCTCCTGCCAGCTAGCTGATTTTGGGTCTCTGCAGTGCATGCGTGTGGGGGAGGAGCAAATGTGGGTGACACATGCGCATGCGTGGGGCGCAGGGGGGATCACATGCGCATGTGTGGTTGTGCCCCCTCGGGCCCTTTTTTGCCCCAGGAGGCTGCAGAGAAGCCCACTAGGCCCAAAACGGGGCACATGTGTGTGTGTCACACATGTGCATGGGGGGAGAAGGAGAGAGAGTGTGTGTGTGTCGCACACGCATGCACAGGGGGAAAGGTGCATGGGGGAGGTGCCCACCCCCATAATGCAATGCATGCATGCTTTCGGCACACAATTCCAAAAAGGTTAGCCATCACTGGAGTTGGTCAACCTCTACTGGTGCTCAAACCTCACTACCTCTCACTACCTCTCTATATACGAGACCGCCTTCTGCCCCGATCCGCTCCCACAGAGAGGGCCTTCTCAGGGTGCCGTTGGCCGGGCAATGCCGGTTGGCGACACCCAGGGGAAGGGCCTTCTCTGTGGCGGGCCCGGCCCTCTGGAACGACCTGCCCCCCGACCTTCGTACCATCTCGGACCTCCGCTTCTTCCGCCAACACTTGAAGATGTACCTATTCTAACAAGCCGGCCTAGCGTAGCCCCCCGTTTCTGACTATATTTATAAATTTTAAATTTTTAGGGTTTTAAAGGGTTTTATCACGGATTTTAGGTTAATTTAATATGCTTTTAAGAATTTGTATTGTTTTGTAATGGTTTTTAATGATGCCTGTGCGCCGCCCTGGGTCCTAACAAGGAGAAGGGCGGGGTATAAATTTGATAAAATAAAATAAAATAAATAAAATAAAATACTGGTGCTCAAACCTCACTACCTCTCCAGTGGAATTTCTGCCTGCTTTGCTGCCAAACATGGGGGTTGGGCTAGTGTGTTTGGAAAATGGGGAATCCAGATGATGTCTCTCTCTCCTCTCTGATTCTATGGATGAAGACTTAGTCTTATTCCAGGAACTCAAGTTTCTACAGGTGGTGGTCCTCGGCGTACGACACAATCGAGCCCAGAACTTCTGTTGCTAAGTTAGACATCGTTAAGGAAATTTTGCCCCCAAAATCTGACCTTTCTTGTCACCGTTGTTAAGTGAATCGTTGCGGTTGTAGGTTAGTGACACGGTTGTCCTGGGTTTTTCCTCATGGTTCTGACTCCACTCAGTTTATCTGAGGTCATCAATGGTGCATTAGGCAGGACGTGAGGTAGGATTTATTAGGGAATCAAGAATAGGGATCTTTTTTGTATGTGAAAGGGCAGCCAAAAGAATGCTTGTCCATTTGATCTGTAGCCATGAAGTGCTGATCCCTGGCGTTAGTCAGCATTTTTCAGATGGATGAAAGGAACGTACTGTATCTCTAGAGCAATCTGGCCAAATTGTCTGGCATTGTTTTGTCTACAAATTTTTTTTAAAAAAATATTGTATATCACTCAAAGATTTTGCATGGTTGGGTGGCCTCAAAAACGTGGCAAAATAAAAGTATTAGCGCAATCCAATAGGAACTACTAACTATTTCGTCCCTTTTTTCCCACTTAAATTCCATTTTAAACATGCAACATCTGTTTTTAAAATTTTCATGTGAAGTATAAACTGTTGCTATTCAGGAAAGGTCAATGATCTAACACAGCATTTCTCAACCTGGGGAAACTTTAAGATGTGTGGACTTCAACTCCTAGGATTCTGGGAGTTGATGTCCATACCTCTTAAATTTGCCAGGTTGCAAAACACTGGTCTACCCATATTCATCAACCAATCAACCAATCAGGCAATATGGCTGGTCAGTGTATAACATTAAAATATAGATGTTTGCCTGCAACATTATTTATTTACTTAATTTCTAATAACTTATGTTTATTAATGAAATGTAACAGTACAAAAATTAAAAGAATATACTTAAAGCATTCATTTGTTTTTAACAAAGTCCCAGAGTAGTTGTAGAAAGCAAAATAAAAACACAAAAGTGATTCTAAATATCATTCTTATCTATCTTCTAGGCAGATGGCTCTCATAAATATTTAAAATAAATAAATCGAGGGAGCAAAGGGCAAGCTAGAGCAGGGGTCCCCAACCTTTTTTGCACCAGGGACCGGTTTCATTTTAAAGAAAATTCTGTGGACCGGCTGGTGTAGAGGAGGAGCGGGAGGGAGGGGGAACAGGCGGTGCCTGCGGGGGGGGGGAGTCGGCTCACTCGGCCCTCTAGGGCCTCCAACGGCGCAAACGGCCACGCCTGCACTCTCCCACATCCGGTGCGCGCTCTGCCCAGGGGGCTGCCCCCTCCTCCCTCCTCCTCCTCTCCGGCCCTGAGGCCCGGTTCCTATCAAGCCACGGACCAGCACCGGTCCGCGGCCCGGGGGTTGGGGACCTCTGAGCTAGAGGATAAACTTTTAATCCAACGCATAACCGCTACCTACTGTATTCTGCTGCGGTTCTTTCAAATAAGTCTCTTCTTTCCCCCCCCCCTCAAATAGGACCTTCATTTCTTCCATTTGCACACACAACAATTAGCATCTAAAATGCCAACCTGCAACCATGCATATGGCAGCCACAACACTGTATGATAGACCTTGCAATAACTGGAATTTGGCTTACGTTAAATGCAACCTGATACCAATGTATAGTACCCATAAATTGAACATTACAACATTCAAACATTCAAACTCGGACTATTGTGACTTAGTTGTATTTGTATTTTTAGAAAAAGCCCTGTTGGTATCAAACTTTCCCACAAACTGTGAATGTACAAGCCTGGATTGAAGAACTAAATTTGAGCTTTAGATGTTGGGTGTCTCACTTTGTATGCAACTCCCTATGGCATCAGCCAGGTTTCAAACTGACCCTCAGCAAAATTAGAAATGTTTCTGAATTTGCATCCTTCGGTCTTAACTCAAAAGGACCCATTTCCAGACTTCCAGTAGGTCCATTTTTCGCCCTCCCCAGGTTTTGGAGGCTTTCCGCGAGCCTCCGTGAGAATGAAAATAACGTCCCCCAGGTTCCGGAGGCCCTACTGAGGTTGGAAACGAACCTGTTTACGGACTTCTGGTACTTCCAGTACTTCCGGTAGGTCCATTTTTCACCCTCCCCAAGCCTCCACACGGGCCCTGCACTTACCAGGCATGATGAACAGGCCACGTGGAGACTCCTGGGAGGGGCAGGGTAGGGTTGGGCGGTGTCAGCCGGTCCTTGTAACTACCAATTCGGCAAATTAATATCTGGTTCGTCAGAACCGATCCAAACCGGCTGAATCTCACTCCTGCATGAGGTGGCACTAATGAGACAAAATCACTATCCAAAGACTGGGATATGGGAAGTCCTTGACTTATGAGCACAATTGAGACCAGAATTTCTCTTGCAAAGCAAGGCGGTTGTTCAGGGACTTGCATCCAATTTTCTGAACTTTGGTTGTTGAGTGAACCACACAGTAAGTGAATTACACACGTCTGACTTTTCCCATTGATTTTTCTTATCAGAAGGCAGCTGGGAAGATCACAAATGACAAGTACATCACCCTGGGACATTGTAAAATTGTAAATACATGTCAGTGGCCAAGTGCCTGAATTTTGACGATGAGGATGCTCCAGTGGTGAGATTCAAATAATTTAACAACCGGTTCTTTGCCCTAATGACCGGCTGGGTGAATGTGGCCAGGGGTATGTGACAGGCAGCACTCAGCCTCCGGCAGCCTCCAGGAAGCAAAAATGGTCCTTGCGGGGGACTGCATTGCAACGCCCTGTGCCCTGTTTTGGGCCTAGTAGGCCTCCCTACAGCCTACTGGGAGCAAAAATGGGGCACAGGGGGACTCCTGGAAGAAGCAGGGCAGGGCAGGGCAGGAAGGGGCAGGACCAGCCAGCAATTTAACAACTGCCCGAATCAGCCTGAACCAGCTGAATCCCACCACTGAGATACTCGAATGAACCTACTATAGATGTCAGGACTGGTCATAAGTCACTTTTTTCAGTACTATTGTAATTTTGAATGGTTTTTAAATAAATGGTCATACTGTATGTTGAGGACTACAAATAGACATTTCTTCTTAAAATAGGCTTTAAACATGCTGCAGTTGCTTTTCTCCACTAGCCCAAATTAAGGCAGGCTTTAGGTTGAATCATTTGTATTTCTATTTCTGTTAAGAAAGAGGCTGCTTGATGCCATTTACAATAAGTGGACATTAATTAATGTTAAATTACAATGGAATTCCTGTTGAATTGGATATGACATCTACATTAATAGTCAGTGAGTTTATTCTGATTAATGTTATCACAGCCGTTAAGTGCTGGGATTTATAATCATTTGCCAGGACTGCTAACTGAAAGCTCTTTAGTCAGATTTTTCATGAAGGGAAACAAGCATAAAATGTAATGAAAGTCTACCATTAATTTAAATAAATATTTTGTAACATATGCATACGGAGCACCCTCATGCAAGACCTTGGGCTGAAGAGAGCATAGGCTGATGCTTCAGGAAAAGGAAAAAAAAGTGGAACTCCCCTCTAATCTTGGATTTACATATTTGCTAAAGAAATAGGAACATACCGTGTTTCCCCTAAAATAAGACAGGGTCTTATTTTCTTTTGACCCCTCGAAATAAGCACTTGGCCTTATTTTCGGGGAGGTCTTATTATTTTTGAGGTGCAGGAGGAGGCGAATGTGGTCACCTCATGGCTGCTGCTGTGTTGCAATATTTTCAGGGGAGGGCTTATTTTAGTGCATCCGCTCAAAACCCCGATTGGGCTTATTATCAGGGAAATGGGGTAATATCTCAGGGGCTGCCAAATAAGAGGGAGTGAAGCTATTTTCCAAAGCACCTGAGGCACTAGTGGGTTGCAGGCAGTATGCCCTAGAGCAGGGGTCTCAAACTCAATTTACCTGGGGGCCGCTGGAGGCAGAGGCTGGGTGAGGCTGGGCTGCATAAGGGATTCCTTATATTAATATTAATACTAATATTAATACTAATATTATACTTTCATATCACGGTGGGGGCCACAAGATACCGTCCTGCGGGCTGCAATTGGCTCGCGGGCCGCGAGAATGAGACCTCTGCCCTAGAGGCTGCCCGGAGCCTGCCCTGCGCATGTCCACGTAGACGCCGTACTGGTTGGAATGGAATCCAGAACCCACCACTGACCTAAGGGTGCTTTGCACCTGTGGAAGGGGAGGCAGAAACGGCATGCGGGCGTGGGAGTGCGCTCAAACCGGTAGTAAAAAAAATCGGCCACCCATCTCTGCCCTGTTCTGTAACAATTGTTTCCACCACTATATTTACCTGCCCTTATCATTCTATTAAGGTAGCCCTCAATCTAGGATCACAATTTGGGTCCCTACCAGTCCTAAATTGGGAGGTTGTTAAATGTCTCATGCCTGATCTTATGACCTTTTTACCACGGTAATTCAGCAAATCATGAAGTCATTAAGTGAATCCAGCTTCCCCCTTTCAGATTTTGCTTGTCAGATGCTGGCTGGGAAGGTTGCAATTGATGATCATGTGACCTCAACCCACTGAAACTGTCATAAATACATGCAAATATCCCAATTTTGACCATTTGGACATGGGGAATCTGTGATGTGGGTAAGTGCAAGGATAGGTCATAAGTTAGTTTTTTTTAGTGTTGGCATTACTTTGAATGGTAGCTAAATGAATGGTCAGAAATTGGGAACTACCTGTGCAACCCTGGTCAAGTCTTACATCTCTGAGTAGAGTTTTCTTCTTGGTCATCACTCCAACATTCCATCTTGGTTAAAGAATTTTGACTGGTGCAACATTTTATCCAACAGATTGGCTAGGGGCAGGGGTGGGTTCCTGCCAGTTCTAACCTCTTCTATAGAAGAGGTTCCACAAATCTACAGTGCTGTTTAGAACCGGTTCCAGCTCCCTCCCCCCGCCCATCCGCCCATCATCAAGATGAAGAGCGAGAGGAGGAATTCTGGGAGTTGAAGTCCACAAGACTTAAAGCTCTCAAGTTTGAACACCCCTAGGTTTTTTTTTCAAAGGGGTTAGGGCTGCAAGGGTCTTGTAACTTGACAGCTTTAAGACTTGCATGCTTCAAATGCCAGAGTTCCTGAGCCAACATTTTGATTGCTAAGCAAGAGCATTGTTAAGTGAGTTTCACCACATTTTACAAGTTGGCCACGCCCACCCAGTCACATGGCCGGCAAGCCACTCCCACAAAGCAGGCCACACCTACAGAAGAGGTTCTAAAAAAAATGAAACCCACCACTGGCTAGGGGTGATATGATAACAGTGTTCCAATATCTAAGGGGCTGCCACAAAGAAGAGGGGTCAACCTATTTTCCAAAGCATCTGGAAGCAGGGCAAGAAGCAATGGATGGAAACTAATCAAGGAGAGAAGCAAACTAGAAATAAAGAGAAAACTCTTCACAGTTAGAACAATTAATTGGGGGAACTCCTTGCCTCCAGGAGTTGTGAATGCTCCAACACTGGAGGTTTTTAAGAAGAGACTGGACAACAATTTGTCTGAAATGATATAGGGTTTCCTGCCTCAGCAGGGGGGTTGGACTAGAAGACCTCCAAGGTCCCTTCTATTGTTCTGTTATTCTATTAGGTGGGCCCTCGCTCTTCTGGCCTTCAGAAAAAGTGTTAAGGCCTGGTTCTGCCAATTGGCATGAAGGTCAATGGGTAAAGTGCAATTAATTCTGTAAACCTACCTTTATTTTTTTGTTTTAAATTTGTTCTTATTTATGCTTTCTATGATGATCCACTTTTATTGTAAGCTGTCCAGGAATGTGATGAATAAGGAAATAAATATTTGCCCAGGAATGTGATGAATAAATATACTTTTATTTATATTGTAATATGTCATCCTAAGCAGCCCATACCTGAATTGAAAACCATGAAACTAAGGTTCAACACAGTTTTTCCTAACGATTTACAGGGTTCCCAGTTTCCAAACAATTGAGTCCAGCAACCTGACATGATTAATATTTCAATAGGAAATCCAGGGAAACTGTATTCTACAAATGAAAATTTTACAAAAATAATATTAATGCCTTGTGGCTGAATTGCTCCAGATAAGCCAACTCCTGTTAAGAAAATGCTTCCCTGAACATATTCCACAAGCAAAAGCACAAGCACAATACACAATTCTCTATGCCAGGTTTTTTTTTTTTAATTTTGGCAAGTTTAAAAAGGGTGGACTTCAACTCCCAGAATTCTCCAGCCAACTGAAGAAGTCCACGCATCCCAATGTTGCCAAAGTTGGGAAAATTTTGCTCTGTGCAAAGTGTCTGCTTGCCAACATACTGGCTTGGTGGACTTTCACAACTGGAAATCACCCATCTGGTAGGATTTGAATTGTAAATGAAATGCTCTGCTTATATTTGGTTTGCCACCTAGGGTTTCTTGGATGGATAGATAGATACACAGACATAATAACTGAATGAATGAACAAGCAACCCAGACAATACATCAGGTTTCTGGAAAAGTATCATGGTGGTAGAAAAGAAATGGATGGAAGGAGACCACAGTGGGTATCTGATCCCAGTAGCTACAGTAGAACAGTACATAGAATTATAGCTAGGATGAATCAGAATAGAGCTGGAAGGGATCTTGGTGGTCTTCCAGTCCAACCCCCCGTTCAAGCAGGAGACCCTACACTGTTTCAGACAGGTGGTTGTCAAGTCATGTTGTGGTCTACTGGCAGTCTGTGGAGCTGGCAGCGGACAGTGAGGAGGTTGGGGAGGAACATGGGCCAGTCCTGGAGTCTGGGAAAGGCTCGGATGAGGGCTCTGCACTGGAAGCAGAGAGGGGGCCAGGGCCATCCGGTAGTTATGTGCTGCCTTCGGAGCCTCCGGAGTCTGACATCAGTGAGGCAGAGGAACAGGGGGAACCTGTTCCCAGTGCGCGCATACGCAGAGCTGCCAGAAGGCAAAAACAGTTAAGACAAAACGGGTGACTCAGGAGGAAGGCTTGGAGATGATTGGCCCCTCCCATAAGACATAAAAGAGGAGCAAATGGACATGAGCCTTTGCAGGAAACAATTTTGTTCACTCTGTTTGTTTTAAACTCTGAAGCTCCACTTGACTCTGTCCTCCGTTTGGCCTTGCAAAATGAATTGGCAATTTGGCAGCGTTTCAAGGGAGACCAAAATGGGTGCCTATCAGTGTTACCCTGAAAGACTGTGGCAGATTTCTGTCGGACTTTTCACTAACTGTTTGTGAGTCATTATGGGCTGTGAATGAACACAATTCACAGCCATTAAAATAAAGAGGGTTTTTGGGACTAAGTGTGTGATTTATGCTTTATCAGGAAGCCTAGGTCAGAACAAGTATTTTCTTAAAAAGCTCCAGCAATGAAGCAACTTCTGAAGGCAAGCTGTTCCACTGATTAATTGTTCTCACTGAGAGGAAATTTCTCCTTAATCATAAATTGGATCTCTCTGATAATTTTCCATCTGTTATTTCTTCCCTTACTCTCAGGTGCTTTGGAGAAAAGGTCAACCTCCTCTTCTCTGAGAAAGCCCCTTAAATATTGGAATATTGCTATCATGTCAATCCTAGACCTTCTCTTCAATAGACAAGACATTCCCAGTTCCTGCAACCCGTTCTTTGTATGTTTTAAACCTCCAGTCCCCTAATCATCTTTGCTGCTCTTCTCTGCACTTTTTCTAGAATCTCCACTGGTTAATTGTACTCTATTGTTAGGAAGCTTCTCCTTAATCTAAGGTGACCCGACGTCCCGCTTTTGGCGGGACAGTCCCGCTTTTGAACAATTTGTCCCGCGTCCTGCGGCGTTTTAAAAAAGTCCCAAGCTGAAAGCATTGTTAGAGACCCCACACATCTACTTTACAGTCTATTTCTGTTGGTCCCTTCTGCGAGAAGGTTTCAAAGTATTTCTAGCAGGACTGCCACATTCTGTAGCAGCTTTCTCCACCATGCCAGAGGTGGGTTCCTACCAGTTCAGACCGGTTCGGCTGAATAGGTAGTAATTCGGCCAGATACGTGACCATACTGGTTCTACCCTGGGCGCCGCCATCTTTATTTTTTCTTTCAATCTTCATTGAAAAAAGGCAATTCCCCCCCTTTAATGGTGTGTGCATGCGAGACCCAGAAAGGTCCCAGAGATGGGTTATTTTTCTCAAAAATGGAGGCATTTTTTCTTTCTCCAGCCCCCAGAAGCACTCTGCAGGCTTCAGCGGGACTTGGGAGAAGGCAAAAATGCCTTTGTTTTTGCAAAAAGAATCCCGTTTTCCACCCATTGTTTGCAAAAATTGAGGTGTTTTTGCCTTCCCCAAGCCCTGCCTGCAGGGTGTCCCTGGGGACTGGGGAGCACAAAAACTTTTTTTTCTTACTGGGTAGTTTGCAAACACTCCCTCAGCTCCGGCGAGGCTGTAGGCCCCCCTCCCCCCCTCCAGTCAAATCATTTTGCCGCCGTTTCGGTGGGCATGGCTTTGTGAGTGGGTCATGTGACTGAGCATGTGGGAGTGACATCAAGTTGCCCACAACCACTCATTCACATGCCCATCTAGCCATGCCCACTGAACCGGCAATCAAAAACATTGAAACTCACCCCTGCCCTATGCCATTCATCTGGTAAACTCGCAAGATTTGTTTTTCTCGACATGTGCATGTCATATAATATACGCAGGAATATGCATCATTTTGTATTTAATGATTTATTCTGTCATCGTTATGTAGTGTATATTGGAGGTGGTAACCCTTTGAGACCTGTATGCATTGAAATTTCATTTTAATATATGCTTATTAGTGCACATTGAAAGTGACAATAAGTTATTCTACTCTATTCTAATTGGAACGCAGTAGCTCAGTGCCTAAGACGCTTAGCTTGTTGATCAGGAAGGTTGGCAGTTCAGCAGTTCGAATCCCTAGCGCCGCCTAACGGGGTGAACTCCCGTTACTTTTCCCAGCTTCTCCCAACCTAGCAGTTCGAAAGCATGTAAAAGTGCAAGTAAAAAAAATAGGAACCACCTTTGATGGGAGGGTAACAGTGTGCTGTGCGCCTTTGGCATTTAGTCATGCTGGTCACATGACTACGGAGACGTCTTCGGACAACACTGGCTCTTTGGCTTTGGAATGGAGAGGAGCACCGCCCCCTAGAGTCGGGAACGACTAGCACATACTGTATATATAAGGAGAATTTTTACCTTTACCTCTCTTCTCTTCTATTCTGTTCTGCTCATAAGGGAAAAAATCATCCAGGAAGATGTCTTTCAAAATTTCTTCCCATCGAGGCCTTTAAAAATCTCTAAATATTATTAGTGTTGGAATTGGTCACTAAGACATAGTCAGTATTTCCCATGGCAGGTAGTCCTCAAACTACATACATTCAGTTAGTGACTGAAGTTCCAATGACATTGAAAAAAGGGATTTTTGACAGTTTATGATGCTTATGACCATTGGAGGACCCCCATGGTCAAAATTTGGATGCTTGGCTCATATTGATAATGGTTGCGGTGTCCTGGGATCATGTGATCACTTTTTGTGACCTTCTGAGAAACAAAGTCAATGGGGAAGCCAGATTTACTTAACAACCACCGCAATGACTCACATAACAACTATGGCAAGAATGAAAAAATGTGGGCAAAACTCACGTAACAATTGTCTCAGCAACAGAAATTTTGGGCTCAATTGTGATCGTAAGTCCTGTACTCACAAGGAGCTACGTAACTTATTTTGACCAACTGTGGTTAAAGGCAAGCTTGACCATTTTTGGATGCCTGGCAATCTCTATAATTCAGTGCTTTCTTGGGCAACTCCTTGAATAATTAAGTTATTGTCTCAAAATGAAGGTAGGTGTGAAATAAATTAGTCACCCAGGGACTGCCAAACTATTTATAGGATAAGTGAGATCACACAGAGGTAAGAAGTTAGTTTTTGTGCTTGGTAATTAGGGATTACATGGGTGAGTATTTTGATGAACTGGGGAGCAAAAACCACAGAGAAATGAATAAGAGAGTTGGAACAGACCCTGGAGGTCTTCTAGTCTAACCCCCTGCTCAACTGCAAATACCATTTCATGTGCCATTTCAGACAAATGGCTATCCAATCTCCCATAGACACCTCTAATGTTGGAGCACCCACAACTTCTGAAGGCAAGCTGTTCCACTGATTAATTGTTGTCACTGTCAGGAAAGATTTCCTTATTTCTAGGTTGGTTTTCTCTTTAATTAGTTTCCATCCATTGCCTCTTGCTCTGCTCTTCAGGTGCTTTGGAGAACAGGCTGACCCTTCTTTGTGGCAACCTCTCAAATATTGGAAGACTGCTATCATGTCACTCCTAGTTCTTCTCTTTGTTAGATTAGGCATACCCGGTTTTTTTGCAATCATTCATCATACTTTTTTATAGTGAGCATTAGAAATGAACTGCAGGCAAGCAGCATTTTTCAGTATACAGAATTAAGTTAAGAAGCTTTATTCTCGTTTCAGATTGGCTTCATTAATTTACCAGATGTTGTCACAATAAAACTAATTCAGAGTGAGGGATTCACACATCGCTGTAATAGAAGAATGGAATGGAATAATAAAGGCTCCACAGAAATACCTGAAGTTGGGATTTATTATGGACCATATAATAATCTTTAAAGCCTCCCAAATAAATTTCACTCTCATGGATAGCATTTCAAAACCATCATAATCTTAATCAGAAACGCTTGGGCTATATATACATATATAAAAAAAGGGCCGCAGTATTCTTTTCTAAACCAACATTTTTGCCCCCGCGCAGGCATAAAAGTTCTCATTTATTCCAGAAATAAAACTCTGTTTGTCATGCATGAACAAAAGGATGGCGTATTATCCCTGACACTTTTATTCAAATCATTGCAAATGAAGGCAACTCAATTCTATCATAAAAATGATTTTTTCTACTTTCAACGAAGATGAGAAAAACTTAATGATTCCTGTTTCCAGAGAGGATATTAATGGGAAACTGTTATAGACAATGGGTATACAGGTAGTTCTCAACTTGCAACAATTTGTTTAGTGACCGTTCGAAGTTACAACAGCGCTGGAAAAAAGTGACATGATAATTTTCCACACTTATGACCATGGCAGCACCCCCATGCTCATGTGATTTACATTCAGATGCTTGACAACTGGTTCATATTTATGACGGTTGCAGTGTCCAGGGGTCATATAATTTCCTTTTGTGACCTTCTGACAAGCAAAGTCAATACGAAAACCAGGTTCACTGAACAATGGTATTGTTCATTTAACAACTGCAGTGATTCACTTAACAAAGGTGGCAAGAAAAGCCATACAATGGGGCTAAACTCACTTAACAAATGTCTCGCTTAGCAACATGCATTTTGGGCTTAATCGTGGTCGTAGGTCGAGGAATATCTGTATTCCTTAAAGCAAATTTAACAAATTTCTCATTTAGCAACATTTGTTGAGACTTTGGAAAAAGTTCAGAGAAGAGCAACTAAGATGATCAAAGGCTTGTAGACTAAACCATATGAAGGATTTGGGTTTGGCTAACGTAAAGAGAAGAAGGAGAAGGAGAAGGAAGAAGAAGAGGAAGAAGAAGAAGAAGAAGAGGAGGAAGAAGAAGAAGAAGAAGAAGAAGAAGAAGAAGAAGAAGAAGAAGAAGAAGAAGAAGAAGAAGAAGAAGAAGAAGAAGAAGAAGAAGAAGAAGAAGAAGAAACAGCAGGAACATAAAATGAAAAAAATCTACAGAAGGGCTCTTTGAGGTCAACTTGTTTAATCCAGGGAGTCAGTTATAGCAGAGAGAAGGACATTGGAAGACCTGAAAAAACTAGGTTTAAGGGATAGATTGTCATGGAGAAAATCTATCTATGTGGTCTTTAGGAGTTAAAAACAACTTGAAGGCACATAATCAATCTATTCTAATCCCTAGCTCATTGCAAAATCCACTGGAGCATCTCTGACAGATTATCACCATTTAGCCTTTGTTCTTTGTTCTGAAAACCTCCAGTGAAATAGAATTTACCAATTCTGTTGTTGCCATTTCTTCTGCCTGACAGCTCATATAGACCGAAAACTCTCCCTAAAATATACCCTGTACACCAGGGGTGTCAAACTAGATTTCATTGAGGGCTGCATCTGGGTTGTATTTGACCTTGGGACACTGGTTGGGCGTGGCCAGGGTAGTAGGTGTGGCCAGCTCAACATCACTTGTGTTTGGGTTGCCTGTGGCGGCCTGAATGCTCTGCCAGTGAAAACAGAACATTTTTGGAACAGAACAGATTTATCACACAGGCCTTCTGTTTGACACCCCTGCTGTACACACTCGGAGTGTGTTAATTCTGGCCCTGCCTACTGGGACAATAGAGGATAGATTTACACACATATGTTGTCTTCAGCCTGGTTACATCTATATGTTCATTCCCTAAAGTGTATCCAACATATCTGGAAGCAGAACAGAATAACAGTTTAACAGAGTTGGAAGGGATCTTGGAGGTCTTCTAGTCCAATCCCCTGCTCAGGCAGGAGACCCTATAACCATTCCGGACAAATGGTTGTCCAATCTCTTCTTAAAAACCTCCAGATTGTAGCACCCACAACTTCTGGAGGCAAATGGAGCAACCAACATGAGATAGTCAGAATAGTCCGTCATGTAACAATATAATGGAAAGACGTTGGGAAATATAATTTAGCATGAATTTGGCACATGTGTTCCTTTTGGCTTCTAGGTGCTTGCTAAGAAAGGATTTTTTGAAATGACCATCAATTCATTAGCATTTCGTATATAGTAATTAATACGCTTTGATGCTAAGGAGTTCTACTCCCCCTCCCCACCTGAAAAGAACTCTGCCCCAACTGCCAGTAGCCTCACATTCTGTTACTCAGTTCAAACTGGCAGATGTTCCACTCTCACTCAGGAGTGGTCTGGTGTTCTTTACAGTACTAAATGTCGGTACCTCACCAAAATGTCTATGCCTTCCACCTATAGAACTGCTTCCAGACTCAAGGCGATGAGAGCAATATTCCCTATATGTTTCAATCACCAATCACCACTGATCCAACGGATTGAACCAGAGTGAGCTGGATTTCTCCTGCATTTCCTGATCATATTGCGTGAAGCATGAGTATCCAGCTAATATGAAATATAAATAAGGGGCTGCCAGAAAGAAGAAGGATTCGACCTGTTCTCCAAAACACCTGCAGGTGGGACAAGAAGCAGTGGATGGAAACTAATCAAGGAGAAACCCAACTTGGAAATAAGGAGAAATTTCCTGACAGTGGGAACAATGAATCAGTGGAGCAACTAGCCCCCAGAAGTTTGAATGCTCCAACACTGGAAGTTTTAAAGAAGATATTGGATAACCATTTGTCTGAAATGGTGTAGGGTTTCCTGCCTGGGCAGGGCGTTGGACTAGAAGACCTCCAAGATCCCTTCCAACTCTATAATGATTTATAAATAAATCAGTTCCACCCCTGTTCAAACCCCACCCACCACCACCATTTTTCAGTTTGCTGGCATGTTTAAAAATGTGAAATCATATCATAAGTAGGCATAGAAAATACTGTTTCCCCCAAAGCAAGCTACTCTGATTGTTTTCCTCTGGATCTCCCTAGCAAGATGGCCCTTTCCAACTCAGCTGACTGTGAAAGAAAGCATTTGGCTGCAGATTTTTACCATTGGACTTTTTACAACTGCCTCTGGGATCAATCTGTGGCTCAGAGCAGAGAGGGTTTTTTAAAAAAATAGATAGATAGATAGATGATAGATAGATAGATAGATAGATAGATAGATAGATAGATAGATAGATAGATAGATAGATAGATAGACAGACAGACAGACAGACAGACAGATCAATGATGGATAGATGATAGATAGATAGATAGATAGATAGATAGATAGATAGATAGATAGACAGACAGATCAATGATAGATAGATGATAGATAGATAGATAGATAGATAGATAGATAGATAGATAGATAGATCGATCAATGACCGATAGATGATTGATTGATAGATAGATGATAGATGATAGATGATAGATGATAGATAGATGGATGGATGGATGGATGGATGGATGGATGGATGGATGGATGGATGGATCAATGATAGATAGATGATAGATAGATAGATAGATAGATAGATAGATAGAGAGAGAGAGAGAGAGAGAGAGAGAGAGAGAGAGAGACAGACAGACAGACAGACAGACGGATAGGAATAGGGATAGAGATATGACATTTGTGGATGGTCCACACTAGATTCTCACTGAAATGAAAAAAAATGGAAAGAAAATTAAAATCAGGTAGGTGATGGAAGCTGCTCAGCACCGAGAAAGATGTTACTGGGCAGACTGGTGCCATACAAGTCTGCCGTTTGGATGTCGTTTTGACATCCAGACAGAGGAATGTCGTTTTGACATCCAGACAGAGGAAAACTGTATGTACTGTTCCCTCTTTTTTTTTTTACTCTTTAAGAGCAGGGGTGTCCAACCTTGGCAACCTGAAGCTTTGTGGACTTCAATTCCCAGAATTCCCCAGCCCGGCTGGGCTGGGGAATTCTGGGAGTTGAAGTCCACAGGCGTTCATGTTGCGAAGATAGGACACTCCGGCTCTAGACAGTGTGCCTAATTGGACCTCACTAACCTCTTCTTTTTTTTCTCTCCCTGTGTTAAAATTGTCCCCAATATTGTCACCTCTTCACATTCTCTGCCACATGCCGGTGACAGCTCAGGCCGATTCCAAAGGACAGCCATGGAAGTCAGGAGCAAAGTGACAGAGAACAGAAGGAACTGCCGAGATCCAGCCCAGCCGCTGACATTGAGTCTCCTTGGTGAAGGCAGCGAGGGCCTTGGAGATATCCATCAGCCTGCCTGCCTGCCTGCCTGCCTCCAGCACGAGCCGAAGTGGGGAAGTTGCCGGAGAAGCTAGTAAAATTTTAATGCACTCTGTAGTGCGGTCATGTCACACTCACTCATGGCAAATAATCCCCCATGCCTGCAGAGGTAAAATGGAGCTGTAACGTGCTCGCCTCCTAACCCGAGCTGACAGCGATGATGTACGACTACCATTAGCGGAAAATATCACTTCAACTAACCCATGATCCAGCTCTGCTAAGGGTCATATTATCCGTGAGGAACAAATTACATTCCCAAAGTAAATACAAATTTTCAACAGAAAATGGGCCCGCTCCTAAAGAAAAAGAAAAAAAAGGGGTGAGGGAAGGAGGGAAGGAGAGAGGGAGGGAGGGAAAAAGAAGAAGAAGAATAAGCGTGGCACTGAATCGAACATGCAGGTGTGGAGAAAAGGAAGCGTTTGTTACCTATGACAAACGGATTTGTGGAGTGACAAAAGTGACAGCCGGTGGAATGAATCATCGCCAGAAATCAGGCGAAGTCTGCAGCGGAGCAACTTCCGAGACCTCCGAGACCTGGGAGATCCCATTTCTCCTCAAACCGCAGAACCAATTCCGCCTCAGGAGCCTCTTGTGGGTGGCGATTTACAGAGAGAAGAACGATTTGGACCGCGTCGCCTGTCCTTTTTTTGCTCGGATTCCAGGAAAGTACACATAAGAGCAATTTGTTGCTAGTCAACACACAGGAAGGAGCCTGGCTCATTAGTTGATCTCATTGTGTGCATGATGAAGTTCTCACCCTGAATGGTGGCATCTCTAAGAGCTCATCACAGGAGACAAGATGCATTAGATCAGGGGTCTCCAATCCTTTTGGATCTCAGGGACCACTAAATTCGTAATTTTAAATCCCGTGGACCACTAATATGATCTGCCTAATGACTGGGTGGGCGGGCACGGCTAGGTGGGTCATGTGACTGAGTGGGCACGGCTAACTTGATGTCACTCGCATCGTGGGGCGCCTTGCTGGCCTATACTCACCCCTCCCCTCCCAGCCATTCCTCACCTGGGCTCCTTAGGGCCCCAATAAGAAGCAGTTGTTGGAGGTAAGCAGCTACCATGATAAAGAGTTGGCAAAATTGGTGGCTCAGTTCAAATTGGATCTGACCGAGAAGGAGGCTTAGCAGAAGCACCTCACTGAGGACTACGCACATAGGCTTTCCAAGCAGAGGGGAAACCTGCAGGAGTCCAAGGCCAGGTACCGGCACCTGGAGGCTGAGCGGGCTGAGATGGTCAGCCAGTTCCAGGCCATGATGCAGTCCCACTGGAATAAGGCCCTCCAGCTCTTTGCAACCAGCCTTCACCCAAAGCCTCGCACCAGGAGGCCGAAGCAGACCCCAAGTCGGAATTTCTGCCCCCCTCTGACCTGCACAAAACCCCCCAAAAGTGGGAGACTCTCTGCAGCAACACAAGCATTCATTGCATGCATCCGGCCCAGTGGCCATAGTTTGAGGACCTCTGATTTAGTGCAATATAAAAAATCCAAATATTTTTTCGGCAGACCACCAAAATATTCTTGCGGACCATCAGTGGTCCATGGACCACCAGTTGGTGGCCGCTGCATTAGATTACCCTTTCCCCTTTCTTTGGTCACTGGTTGAGCTAATTCCATATGATGGAAGTTTTAAAAAGGAATGGAGCTTGGATCGGTCTGTCACACTCACCATTTTAAAGTTGTCCCCCCAAATCTGTGGGCACATTTTGCTGCTATGGTTTGAAAGTAGTCTTTTGGTTAGCTACTTCACCAAGGAACCTCCCATCTCAACTAAAACAGTAATTGTCCCAAAGGGGCTTTTTCAGGAGGCAACTGGACTTTCTTGTTTCATTTCTCATCCAAGAAGCTTCTTCAGCTCTGGCTGGATAGTGGAGGAATGGAAGGATTTACAGTATATTCCTTGCAGACAGTTGGTCATTTTCATCCTTTTAGAGAGTCATTGAGGCCACCTGGAGGTTTATCTATGTCCTCAGGGTCACCTGAGTAATGTTCCTGGTTCCTGTAGTCTGCAATTTTTTTTTAACCAGAAGCACTACTCAGGTGATCCTGAGGACACCCATAAACCTCCAAGTGGCCTCAACGACTCTCTAAAAGGATGCAAATGACCAGGCCTCTGCAAGGAACATAAATCCTTCCATTCCCCACTATCCTGTCAGAACTGAAGAAGCTTCTTGGAGGAGAAGCAAAATGTCTTCAAAAGAAAAACCCCTCAAGAAAGTCCAGCTGACTCCTAAAAAAAGCATCTTTGGGACAACCATGACCCAAAAGACTGACAATCTCTACAGACTGAAAACAGTAGCTGCCTTGATTTAAGAGCTCCTAAGGCACTGCCTTATTCTTTAATAATAATCATTTTGCTAATATGCAAAGGACTATTCATTCAAAATCTGGCAGACACATTTTGGAATTATTATTATTATTATTTGATTTCCTTTAGTTTAGTTAGTTAGTTAGTTAGTTAGTTAGTTAGTTAGTTAGTTAGTTAGTTAGTTAGTTAGTTAGTTTATTAAATTTATATACTGCACTCGGGACTCGGGGCGGTGCACAGGCAATTTAAAAACATATATAAATATAACAAAATACAAAATATAAAACCAGATTAAATTAACCCTGTGCTAAAAAATTTAAATATGTTAAAACAATATCAATACAATAATACAATACAATAGCAGAGTTGGAAGGGACCTTGTAGGTCTTCTAGTCCAACCCCCTGCGTGGGCAGGAACCTTATACCATTTCAGACAAATGGCTATCTAACATCTTTTTAAAGACTTCCAGGGTTGGGGCATTCACGACTTCTGGAGGCAAGCTGTTCCAGAGGTTAATTGTTCTAACTGTCAGGAAATTTCTCCTTAGTTCTAAGTTGCTTCTCTCCTTGATTAGTTTCCACTCATTGCTTCTTGTCCTGTCCCCAGGTGCCTTGGAGAATAGTTTGACTCCCTCTTCTTTGTGGCACCCTCTGAGATATCGGAACACTGCTATCATGTCTCCCCTGCGCCTTCTCTTCATCAAACTAGACATACCCAGTTCCTGCAACCGTTCTTCATATGTTTTAGCCTCCAGTCCCCTAATCAGCTTGGTTGCTCTTCTCTGCACTCTTTCCAGAGTCTCCACGTCTTTTCTACATCGTGGCGACCAAAACTGTATGCAGTATTCCAAGTGTGGCCTTACCAAGGCACTATACAGTGGCATTAACACTTCACGTGATCTAGATTCTATCCCTCTGTTTATGCAGCCTAGAACTGTGTTAGCTTTTTTGGCAGCTGCTGCACACTGCTGGCTCATATTTAAATGGTTGTCCACTAGGATTCCTAGATCCCTCTCACAGTTGCTACTATTGAGCAAGGTACCACCTATACTGTACTTGTGCATTTGGTTTTTCTTGCCTATATGTAGGACCTTACTTTTTTCACAATTGAATTTCATTTTATTAGATAGTGCCCAATGTTCAAGTTTGTCTAGATCCTTCTGTATCTTAAGCCTATCTTCTGGAGTGTTGGCTATTCCTGCCAGCTTGGTGTCGTCTGCAAATTTGATGAGTTCCCCATTTATCCCCTCATCCAAATCGTTGATGAAGATGTTAAAGAGTACTGGGCCTAAAACAGAGCCTTGGGGGACTCCACTGCATACTTCCTTCCATGTAGATGCAGTTCTACATGGAAGGAAGTATGCAGTGGAATATCCCTAAAAACCAATTTAAAACAATTTAACTGCAGACTATAGACTGGGTGATGTAAGTTAGGCCAGGCCGGCCTGTTGGAAAAAATAGGTTTTCAGGTTCTGGCGGAAGGAGCGGAGGTCCGTGCACCCGGAGAAGTCCCTCTCTGTGGGAGCGAATCGGCTGAAGGGATGTATGGGGCAGGATGCGATCCCGAAGAGCTATGCAGCTAGTTTCCCATGGGGTCCTTGGTGTTCTCTGAGCTTGATGGTTTTATTGTAGTCGTTTCATTACCAGACTTGATAACATCATCCATGCGGCAGTGATAATGTTACAAAGTTTGGTAATGAAATGTCTACAAGAAAACTACAAGCTCAGGGAACACATAGGATCCCATAGTTCAACCCTGAGTTACAAATAATATCTTCTAAGTTATTATAACAAAACAAAACCTGTGGGATTTTAGTGTCTATGGAGATTCTCAGTCATCCAGGTCATGGTTGTCCCTAAGGTGTGTTTTCAAACAGCAACTGGATTTTCTTAATGTTTTTCCTTGAAGATGTTTCACTTCTCATCCAAGAAGCTTCTTGTGGGATTTTAGCAAAAAAAAAAACAAAAAAAAAAAAAAACAACGAGTGCACAGCTCTAGCATTTTGATTTTTTTCTCATGTCACTTCAAACAAAAAGGGTTTGCTGAAGAGACTTGCCACCTTGCTGGTTCAGAAAAAAACCCACGGTTAAATATGAAAACAAATGTCAGGCCTGGCAGCCATCTTTTGCATTGGGCCTTCAGGCCTGCCACATTTGATGCTATGGGGAAATGGGAGAGGGAATTATATGGAGTATGGGAGATAGGCCTGAGGAGAGGGAGGGTGCAGCTGGTACATTGTTCCGGGGCCCATGAAGGGGATTTTTTTTTTTTTAAATTACAAAACCAAATTTTTGGGATGGATATGTACTTCATATTCTATACTTTGTTTATAGCAAAACTGCCTCAAAGCCTTGTTTGACATAACATTTAGGCTACATTTAGGCAATAAAAACGAAATGCACAGGTACAGTATAGGTGGTACCTTGCTCAATAGCAGTAACTGTGAAAGGGATCTTGGAGTCCTAGTGGACAACCATTTAAATATGAGCAGGCAGTGTGCAGCAGCTGCCAAAAAAGCCAACACAGTTCTAGGCTGCATAAACAGAGGGATAGAATCAAGATCACGTGAAGTGTTAATACCACTTTATAATGCCTTGATAAGGCCACACTTGGAATATGGCATCCAGTTTTGGTCGCCACGATGTAGAAAAGATGTGGAGACTCTAGAAAGAGTGCAGAGAAGAGCAACAAAGGTGATTAGGGGACTGGAGACTAAAACATATGAAGAACGGTTGCAGGAACTGGGTATGTCTAGTTTAATGAAAAGAAGGACTAGGGGAGACATGATAGCCGTGTTCCAATATCTCAGGGGTTGCCACAAAGAAGAGGGAGTCAAGCTATTCTCCAAAGCACCTGAGGGCAGAACAAGAAGCAATGGGTGGAAACTAATCAAGGAGAGAAAGAACTGAGGAGAAATTTCCTGTCAGTTAGAACAATTAATCAGTGGAACAGCTTGCCTCCAGAAGTTGTGAATGCCCCAACCCTGGAAGTCTTCAAGAAGATGTTGGATAGCCATTTGTCTGAAATGGTATAGGGCTTCCTGCCTAGGCAGGGAGTTGGACTAGATGACCTCAAAAGGTCCCTTCCAACTCTACTATTGTATTATTATTGTATTATTATATAACCTATATTAATCTGAAACTCAGTGAACAGTTATTTATGTAATTGATTGAATTTTAATTTCATTACTTATTTAAGTTGGAAGTTTAGTTTCATTAAACTAAACTTCCTGGCCTAATGTTATATTCCTAACCGCAGAATGAAATTGTATAATCAGAATTTTAAGGGGTAATTGTTAGGGTTTAAAGGGTTTTAATAGTGATTTTAGCACAGGGGTAATTTAATTCGGTTTTAACATTTTGTATTTTGTATATTGATGTATTTATTGGATTTTTAATTTCCTGTGCACCGCCCCGAGTCCCCATGGGGGAGAGGGGGTGGTCTATAAATTAATTAATTAATAATAATAATAATAATAATAATAATAATAATAATAATAATAATAATAATAATAATAATAATAATAATAATAATAATAATAGTAATAATAATAATAATAATAATTATTATTATTATTATTATTATTATTATTATTATTATTATTATAACAACAACAATATTAATAACAACAACAACAACAACAATAATAATAATAATAATAATTATTATTATTATTATTATTACTATTACTATTACTATTATTATTATTATTATTATTATTATTATTATTATTATTATTATTATTATTATTATTATTATTATTACCTTTATGAATATATTTTATATTTCATTTCAGTTTATAGTTATGGCTATGAAACGCTGTCTGGAGCTCAAAAAACGCAAGGAAAAACAGAAACATGATGTGTCCATGTGTAGGTGAGTCTTAGTCTTGTTCCAGCACTTAATATTTCTCTCGGGTGGCCCTGATGGGAGAGATATAATCATAATAGCATTCCTTTCTCAGAGAGTCAAGGTCACCTGCCCTGCATCTGGAGTGGTGTGACTGGGAGGCATCTCCAGTTGGGACGGTGCTCAATTGGGCCATGTGACAGACATGTGGGTGCTGGGCAGGGACTTGGACTTTCATTTGGGTGGGGAAAACCTGGAAGCTTTCAGATTTGGGTTTTCCCAGATGTGCCAATATGGCCTCTCTAATAAAATGGAACTTTGAGGAACTTCAAGTCTCAGAGTCTTCTTTCATTTGGGGCTGTTACTTGAAACCATGACAAGGACACCTCTGCCCTAATATAATTTGGGATACGGTAGCCATAAATGGGACATCGCTCAATTAGAATTCATGTTCTTCCACTCTTTCCTTCTGGATAGACCTTGTTGAAGAGACTTTTCAAGAATCCTGCTTGGAAAAAAGAATTATTTTCGCTTTTAGGCTTAGGCCAAACAGCCTGTCATTTCCTGTCCCATTTTCTTGGGATTTTCCTCACTTTTAATCCTATAAGCTTCTGCCATTTTCAGACAAGGGAAAGCGGGGGGGAGGGGGGGCAGCACCCAAAATAAAGACAGAAAAGGAGATAAAAGAGAAATCCCAGCGATTGCTATCTGTCTGAATGAAAGGAAGTTCCAACTTGTCAGTTAAACAAAGCAATAACACAGCGCTCTTCTTCATAGTCTATGTTTTCATCCAAGAGACCATTATCACGTCATGCCAGAGTCTTCCCTTCTCCAGGTCACTTGGTTTAAAATGACATGGATAATGCACACGTCAGGAAGCTGACAGCTTCGACTGCCCTTCGGAGATTTAAGAAAAGAGAGGAAATAAAGGAGGGAGGTGGAGGGAAACCGAGCCGAAGGAAAGGAAAGACGAATGCCTGTTTCTTATCTGCGGTCCATGCCTCGGGTCTATCTTGGAAGTCAGGCAGAACATGATTTCTCCAGGGAACACTTTTTTCATTTCCTGATTTTAAAGAAATCAAGTAAGCGCCATTTGTCTTCATCTGAATATGCTTGACCCGTTCAAATGATGGTGCGTTGCTTCTCCCCCATCCCTTTTCTTTCTTTCTTTCCTTCCTTTTTATTTTTTATTTTTAAGAGAACAAGCAACGTCGGCGGAATTGGCAATGAAGGGAACGCAAGACGCTTAGAACGCCGCCGAGAGACGCCGGAGCACAAAGGGTTGAACGCACCTTCTCTTGAGGGAACCGATTCAATTTAAGAAGGCGACAGGTTTCTTTTAAAATTTCATGCAGAATGAATTCATCACTCCTGGTGAAGGGTGGGGACGAATAAAAAACACCTTGAAATCGAAGGACTCACTCAAGGGGTGGCAGCAGGGGTGAGATGCTCTGAAGTCTGCTACCGTTTCGCTTCGCTACCATTTCACTTCGTGCATGTAAAAAATGCTGCGGGTTCGGGTGAACCGGTAGTTCCAACAGTCAGCTGTGCGACAATCAGCTGTCATTGGAACCAAACCAGTAGTAAAAAAAAAATGCTATCGGCTTGGGCGAACCTGTAGTTCCGACGATCAGCTGTGTGACAATCAGCTGTGCGGCACAATCAGCTGTGCAGCACTTTTTACTACCGGTTTGGGAAAATCAGTCTGAACCGGTAGCATTTCACCCCTGTACCAGAGAAGAACCTGGGACTTCAAGGTGAGTTGTGTGAGCTCCACAATCACCATCTGCCAAATGTGGCCAGGAAATCCTTTGAGCAGTTGTATCCCTTTCTGGACTTAGAGGCGTGGCTGACCATGACCCATGCCTTAGTTAACTTCTGATTGGATTACAGATAGTCCTTGGCTTAGAACCATTCGCTTAGTGACTATTTAAAGTTACAATGGCACTTACAACTGGTTCCCCACATTTAAGACTATCACATCATCCCCCACATTCGCGTGATGAAAATTCAGGTGCTTGGCAACTGGCATTTATTTATGATGCTTGAAGCATCCCAGGGTCATGTGACCAAGATTTGTGAGTTTCCCAGCCAGTTTCCAAAAAGCAAAGTTAATGGAGGAAGCCAGATTTGCTTATTAACCACACGGTTCACTTAACAACTGATTTGATGCGATACTTGGTTGTTGTTTTTTAAACTTGACTTACCTGAGGAACTATTGCCTGTGTTATACCCTATATAACAGCCTTACATAGCCCCAAACCCCAACACCCACTATCACCCATATAATAATAGGATCACAAAGGTGCAATGGGTGTGTGTTTTTACAGTCCAGTTCCAGTGTGATTACTGCTATCATTTTATTTGCACCAGCAGGAGTAAATCACAATTAACCTTGACTTCCATGCCTTGCTAGATTGGCAAGATGTCTATCTAAATAAATAAAATCAACCAAGAACTGCCACATCGTGAGATTTGCTTCCTCGCTGACAAAATTATGGTTCCTAAACTACAGATCCATAGTCAATACCAACAATATTCCCCAACAAGAAGATCACTAATCATGCGTGCACTCCAAACAAAAATACTGTTAATGAAAGCTGTGTAGCCCGTTAATTAGTTTTGTAGTAATTTAGCTGGATTGAGAAAGCAGTTTTAATTTGTGTCATTCCCATTTATATATTAACAATTCCATGGAGCTTTTTTCCCCGGGATATGGGGGAAGGGGAACCCTTGCATAACACAATTTATATTGTATGAACAGTATTCATTCTGTGATGTCCAGTATTTTAACCAAAGAAATATAATGGTGCAGATCCAGTGGAATATATTTTGCAGCCAATGAATCTGTATTTGAAATAGATTCCAGTGTGTTTTGAGAAGCAATTCTGCAAATAAAAGAACTTTTTAGGACACAATAAAACATTTACCACCCAATTGTCAAACTTCAATATACTACAAAAGAAACGTCAATACAGATAGTCCTCGAGTTACAATGATTCATTTAGTGACTGTTCAAAGTTACGACAACACTGAAAAAAATGACATAACATTTTTTCATACATGACCATTGCAGCATGCCCAGGCTAACGTGATCAAAATTTGGATGCTTGGCAACTGAGTCATATTTATGACTGTTGCCGTGTGCTAGGGTCATGTGATGATCTTTTGCAAGCCAAATTCACTTAACAATCATGTTACTGCAGTGATTCACTGTAATAACTGTAGCAAGAAAGGTCGCGAAATGGAGCAGAACTCACTTAACAAATGTCTCACTTAGCAACAGAAATGTTGGGCTCAATAATGGTCGTAAATCGAGGACCACCTGTATTTAAAACAGCAGAATTACCGATTTTGCACAAATAATAACAATGCTATCGCAGGAGTGAAAGCTAAATAACGAAGTACATGGTCCCACCATCCAGAAAACAACCCAATATTTTTCAAGTCATTAATAAAAACATCAAGTTATGTTAAAGCCTAACAAATGCATGTTATTTTCTAAGGTGGATTAAAATATCTACAACCTCTTGCCGTGAAGGATGCTGAAAGTGGCCGATAGACGTGACCCAATTACCTACCTTAGTTCCAAGCAGCAGTTCTTAACCTCTGCAATGTTAGGATGTGTGGACTTCAATTCCCAGAACTCTGGCTTGGGAATTCTGGGAGTTGAGGTCCACACATATTAAAGTTGCAGAGACTAAGAACACTGGTTTTAAAAGTAAATGTTGCAGATGAATGCATGACTCCATTTTGGGACACTGTTTAGAATCATAGGACGTTCTACGCCTCAAACAAAGAGGCAAAGAGGATATTTCCACTTTAGAGCTATTGAAATCTACTACAGCAAGGGAATTATGGATCCAATAGATCAGGGTTTCAAACTCATGGCCCACGGGCTGGATCCGGCCCACAGGATGCTTAGATCTGGCCCTTAGGGCCGCCATGGAAACAGTGAAGGACCGCCCTGCAGTGCCTTTGCCAGCAAAAACAGAGCTTGGGAGCCCATTTTAGCTGGCAGAGTGCTCAGGCCACCACAGGCACCCAGACACGAGTTATGTTGAGCTGCCCCCCACCCCGAGGTCAAACACAACCCCGATGCAGCCCTCAATGAAATTGAGTTTGATACCCCTGCAATAGATCAATAGAGAAGAAATCATCTTGGGTAAAGCATGGACCATGATGGAATGTTGAGCTTATAGATTTAGCACACCAAACACTTTGAGTCCTTCGGGAGTAGGGCGGTATAGAAAACCAATAAAACTCAAACTCAAACTTTACACATCTCAGGCTAAAATTCACCAATGAGCTAAAAGGAAACAAACATGAGAACTGTAAACCATACCAGAAACAGCCGTAAAAGGGGGAATAAGACACCAGAAACTGACTTTACCTTCTCTTCTTGATCACTGTCGCTGTCACACTGAAAGAGAAAGGAAGAGATTACCTTCAAAAACAATCCACAGATGTCGGAAGCTTTCGGTGTTAAATGAAAATTCATTTCAAGGGTGTAACCTATAGAGGTATAATCTTCCAGAACACATCACGCTTTTTTCCGCAGGGTTGAAAATGGCCCACCCGGTGGAGGGCCACAGCATGTCTAACTAATATCAAATACAACCTCAATTACATGGAACAAGTCTGTCCTCCATTCAAGGTCAATGTTTTCCCTACGTTTTGGCCAAATTAGCTCGACTAGGAGAAATCCCAGCAGCTAAGTGACCTTGTCGGGGCATGGAAGCTAAGCAGAATCAGGCCCAGTTAGTATTTGGATGGGAGATTATCAGGGAATGCCAAGGCTGCAGATTAGCTCGAAAAGTCAACAAACAAACACCCTGGAAGTAGGCAATGCCAAACAACATAGCATTGCAAAAAACCCTGCATAAACGTCTTCATAAACATCCAGAAGTTGAGTTCAACCTAAAGGGGATTGAATCAGAGGTGGTATTCAGCAGGTTCTGACCAGTTCTGGAGAATCAGTAGCAGAAATCTTGAGTAGTTTGGAGAATTGATAAATACCACCTCTGACTGGCCCCGCTCCCATCTATTCTCTGCCTCCCGAGTCCCAGCTGATCGGGAGGAAATGGGGATTTTGCACTAACCTTCCCCTGGAGTGGGGAGGGAATGGAGATATTACAGTATCCTTCCCCTGCCACACCCACCAAGCTATGCCCACCAAGCCATGCCACATCCACCAAGCCACACCCACAGAACCGGTAGTAAAAAAAATTGAATCCTACCACTGGATTGGACTCTACATTTTCTATAGCAGATAGGAGGAAAATTCACTGTTGTAAATCGTAAATCTTTATAGGTAGTAAAGATTTACTACTTACAACCGACTTACCACCATCATTGTTAAGTGAGTTTTAGCAATAGCACTTAGATTTATATACCACTTCATATGGGCTTGTACAGCCCTCTCTAAGCAGCTTACAGAGTCAGCATATCCCCCCCCCCCCAATCTAGGTCCTCGTTTTATCCATCTCGGAAGGATGGGAGGCTGAGTCAACCTTGAGCCTGATGAGATTTCGAACTGCCAAATTGCAGTCAGCCGACAGTCAGCAGAAGTAACCTGCAATACTGCACTCTAACACTGCGCCACCATGGCTCAATCTTCTTGCCACAGATGTTACATGAATTGCTGCAATTATTAAAGTTAGTAACACAGTTGTTAAGTAAATCGGGCTTCCTCATTGACATTGCTTGTCAGAAGGTCGCAAATGGGGATCACAAGGGGCATTGCAACCATCATAAATATGAGTCAGTTGGCAAGAATCTGGAATTTGATCATGTCACCTTTGGTATTCTGCAAAGGTCATAAGTGTGAAAAATGATCATGTCACTTTTTTTTCAGTGTTGTCATTAACTTTGAATGGTCATGAAAGGAACAGTTGTATGCCAAGGACTATCTGTAACTGATTTTAGTATACATATCAGTTGGGCTGCAACAGATACTGGTTAATTATTTTATAATTTCAAAATATTGTCAGCTATAAAGCACTTCTCCAATTAATATGGCTATGGGATAATTTGAAGGTGAGTGACTGATCCATCCATTCGTTCCCAAGAACAACATATGACATGCACACAATCATTCAAAAAGGACTCAACAAGTCTTCATAGAATTCCTAAAGAGTTCGCCAACTATTCTTATCAATCCTGCAGAATCCTCAATACACGATTAGTTATTTTTAAGTGAGAGAAAAATGGAGCACTGGCTTAAAATTCATCATAAAGTGGAGGATTTTTCCCAGTTTAATGCTGCAAGGACAAGGATCGCAATAGCAATTAGACTTATATACCACTTCACAGTGCCTTACAGCCCTCTCTAAGCAGTTTACAGAGTCAGCATATTTTCCCCAACAATCTAGGTCCTCCTTTTACCAACCTCAGAAGGATGGAAGGTTGAGTTAACTTTGAGCTGGTTAAACTTGAACTGCAGAACTTCTGGAAGTCAGCAGAAGTAGCCTGCAGTACTGCATTTTAACCACTGGGCTAGAGTGGAGTGGAGTGGACTGGACTGGACTGGACTGGACTGGAGTGGACTAGACTAGACTAGACTAGAATAGAATAGAATTTTATTGTCACTTTAAATGTATACTAATCAGCATATATTCAAATAAAATTTCATTGCATTCAGCTCTCAAAAGATAACCATTATACATATACCCACATACACACTCATATACGATACAGAGAAACATCACAGCCTAGTTCCCATTACTTGCTCCAGCTGCTCCCCACCAAACAATTCGAAAGCACGCAAATGCGAATAGATACATAGACACCAGTTTAGTGGGAAGGTAACACAGTGTTCTGTGTTCCCTTTGGCTTATACCCATGCTGGCCACGGAAATTCCCATTGGACAATACTTACTCCCTCGGCTACTGTCTTGCCCATAGTACCACAGCCTGGATCATCAACTTTGCTCATGAACTGGGAGTAAGACTTCATCTTTACTTTTTGACCTCAGAATGCCTCTGCAAGTTTCAGCATGATACCTCTAGCCCAGTTTAAAGCACACACTCACATATTAAATGCTCAAATAAATAAGTTCATTCATTCATTCATTCATTCATTCATTCATTCATTCATTCATTGTATGCAGATTCCCATTGCAAAGCAATGATGTTGGGTGCTACACAGAGGATTAACATAAAGCAGATGAAAATTAAAACAGTAACATAATATGCAAAATGCTGTAAACAACCTCGCTAGCTAGACATGATGGTCTGGTTGACATAGCACCTCCAGAAATGTATAAACCCATTTTGGCTTAATATAAACATGTTATATGAACACAGCCATCAAGTCTCATCGCTGATCAGCTGTAGAAATTTGGTATGTTTAATGAAAAGGGGTAAGTTTAATGAAAATAAGGACTAGGAGCGACATAACAGCAGTGTTCCAATATCTACCATGTTTCCCCGAAAATAAGACCAGGTTTATATTATTGTTTGCTCCAAAAGATGCATTAGGGCTTATTTTCTGGTTAGGCCTAATTTTGGGGAGGGGGGCGCAACACGGTACTAATTGCATCCATCTGGCCGATGATCTTAATGGGCTTTTGGGGGTTGGATAGGGCTTATATTACAAGTATCCTGAAAAATCATGCTAGGGCTTATTTTTTGGGATGGGTCTTATTTTTTGGAGAAACAGGATAAGGTGTTGCCACAAAGACGATCCAACCTAGAATTAAGGAGAAATGTCCTGACAGTTAGAACAATTAATCAAAGGAATGGCTTGCCTTCAGAAGATGTGAGGGCTCCAACACTGGAGGTTTTAAAGAAGAGATTGGGATTGTCTGAAATGATATAGGGCCGTGATGGCCAACCTATGGCACGCATGCCAGAGGTGGCACACAGAGCCCTCTCTGTGGGCATGTGCGCTGTCGCCAGCTGCTCTTCCAGGTTCCATCATGCACATGCACACTGGCCAGCTCCTCTCTTCCAGGTTCTGGTCCTCCGGTACGTATGCGCGTGTGTGTGTGCTCCAGTTTTGGCACTCGGTGCCGAAAAGCTTAACCGTCACTGGTATAGGGTTTCCTGCTTGAGCCGGGAGTTGGATCAGAAGTTCTCTAAGGTCCCTGCTGACTCTCTTATTCTGTTATCTACCTACTTCCAGTAATTCCAGGCTGGCCTTTTTTTTGTAGATTATAAGACCACACTAATTTTTAATTGCACCACCTGCAAATGAGGCTAGCAAGAATCACCAACGGGGAGGTGACAACATCACCAAAGGAATAGGAGATGGAAGCAGGAGGGAATGTCGCGGTCTTTTTGCTTATAAAATTATATTTGGCATTATGAGGTGGTCTTTTTTTTTTTTTTTAATCAATCCTAATTCCCTTTTTTGGCAAGCAATTGCTCTGCTTTAACCGGTGGTAGGCTGTTGAATTTTGATAATGTAATATTGGGACATTTCAGGAGCCACAAAAATATCTTTCCGGGACCGACAGATATTTCCCTAGGATACCAGGGCTTTCCAAAGGCAAACCAACTGCTTTAAAATTAAGCCATGACTCTTCCTAGAATTCTTTGCCATGACATTAAATCTCTGCCTTCTTGTTATGCCAGCTTGTAAGTTGTTGGTGAGTGTGTAAGTCGGTGTTGTGTTCTGAGCTGCACAGCTTTAACTGGGGGAAAGGAACGAGTGTCTTTTTTTCCCTGCCATCCACCCCAACCCATAACTCATTAGATCTCACTGTGAAGCTAATCAACGCCATCTGAATTTTCGCATGCGATGTTATCTTGCGCTGCGGTGATGCTGCAGAGAATGCTGGAAGCAATACAATCCCCAGGAACCACCGTTTCCACTGCCAATATATTATGCTTTCCTGCCTTTTCCGACAGTCCAGTTCTAATTTCAAGGTCCACTTAATTCTTCCATCAAATCATTACTGCTATACCCAGCAGCACCTTCTCTCCAGAGCTAAGCATATGGCAAAGGACCGAGGCCGACTGGTTTCCATTATGGAATGAGAGCTGGTGCCAAGCTGATTTTAAAGGGAAACAGGGGAGGATATTTGTGGTGTGTGTGTGTGTGTGTGTGTGCGTGTGTGTGTGTGTGTGTGTGAGAGAGAGAGAGAGAGAGAGAGAGAGAGAGAGAGAGAGAGAGAAGGAGGAGGAGGAGGAGGAGGTCCCAAAGGTGCTTTTTCAAAAGGCAACTGGACTTTCTTTGTTTATCCTTGAAGATGTTTCGTTTCTCAGCCAAGAAGCTTCTTCAATTCTGAGAAGCGAAAAGAAAAACCCAGAAAGTCCAGTTGCCTTTTGAAAAGGCACTTTTTGGGACAACCATGACCTGGATGACTGAGAATCTCCATGGACAGACAGACAGACAGACAGACAGACAGACAGACAGACAGAAAATGTACGCAACCTCTGATGACTGATGACTTTGTGACTTGGCTAAGCCAAGGAATTGCCGAGAAGGTCTGGCCGAGCGACACAGAACTCATGGTGGGAGAACAATTTCCATTTGTGTCCCTGGATTCTTGGGTTGACCCACAAACTTCACCGATTTTACTCTGAGCCGTGCAATTTTATGACTTTCTCCTTCAGAGCCGGCCGCCCCGGCACACAAAAAAATAAGGCAAAGGAAGGGACCCTCCAGCTCATACATTATAGAAAAGCAATAAACGCAGTCGGCAAACCATCATGCCCAACGCCGAGAAAGGTCGGCAGAAACGCCCAGGGCTATGAAAAGCCATTCTGTTCTAAAAGCAAGATGATCTACGTTAAATTTATGGGGTGTTTCCCATTCGGAAGACACAACCTTCTCCCATCACAGGGGCTGACATTCTCAGGTTTTTGTGTGTGCGACAAAGATGGAGGGATGCCAACATGGTTTCAAAGCAGGAGTAGGGGTGGGGGAAAGGCTGGGAGACACAAACAGATTCAGATTGATCTACACCTGTCAGTCATGGGGGGGTGGGGGAAATGAGATGTAGGTGGAACAGACTTTTCTTTATTGTGAAAAGCAACTAAAAAAGATGGTTTAGATTTGAATCAATTCTGCCAAGGCAAGTTTAGAATTGCATTTAAAATTACAGCAGAAGCCAAATCATATATTCTAGAACCAGTGGTGGGTTTCACATTTTTTTTAGAACCTCTTCTGTGGGATTGACTTGCTGGCTATGTGACCGAGTGGGAGTGGCTTGGCAGTCATGTGATTGGGTGGGTGTGGCCAACTTGTAAAATGTGTTGGAACTCACTTAATAATGCTCTTGCTTAGCAACCAAAACGTTGGCTCAGAAACTCTGGCATTTGAAGCACGCAAGTCTTAAAGCTGTCATGTTACAAGACCCTTGCACCACTAACCCTTTAGAAAAAAAAGGGTGTTCAAACTTGAAAGCTTTAAGACTTGTGGACTTCAACTCCCAGAATTCCTCCTCTCGCTCTTCACCTGGATGTTGGGCGGACAGGCAATGGGAGGGAGTTGGAACCGGTTCTAAACGGCACTGTAGATTTGTGGAACCTCTTCCATAGAAGCGGTTAGAACTGGCAGGAACCCACCCCTGTCTAAAACAATACCCATTAAATACAGGTAGCCTTCAACTTACAACAATTTAATTTAATTTAATTTATTCGAATTTATACCGCGCACCTTCTCCTAAAAAGGACCCAGGGCAGTGCACAGGAAATTTAAAAACAATGCAAATATAAAAAAAATTCAATTTTTTAAAAAAACTATTAAACCCATACCCAGTTCCCGAGGGTAGGGCCCGCCACAGAGAAGGCCCTTCCCCTGGGTGTCTCCAACCGGCATTGCCCGGCCGACGGCACCCTGAGAAGGCCTTCTCTGTGGGAGCGGATCGGTCGAAGGGATGTATGGGGCAGAAGACGGTCTCGCATATAACTAGGCCCCTAGTTCCTTTAGTGACCGAAGTTACAACAGCAGTGAAAAAAACTGGCATGACCATTTTTCACACTTACAACCACTGAAGCATCCTCATGGTCAGGTGATTCTAATTCAGACACTTGGCAAATAATTCATGTTTCTGATGGTTGCGATGGCCCTGGGTCATGTGATCTCCTTTTGCGACCTTCTGACAAGCCAAGTCAATGGGAAAACCAGGTTCACTTAACACCTGTGTTACTATCTTAAGAACCGCAGTGATTCACTTAAAAACTGTGGCAGTAATGGTTGTAAAATGGAGTAAAGTTCACTTTTTACTACTAGTCTTCTCATCGTTCCTATCACCCATCTCCTCCCACTTATGACTGCAGGATTGTACCTTAGTTGCTGGTATCCTTACGATTTATGTTGATATTGATTGTTTCCTGATTGCTTATTTGTACCCTATGACTATCATTAAGCGTTGTACCTTAACATTTTTGGTGAATGTATCTTGTCTTTTTATGTACACCGAGAGCATCTGCACCAAAGACAAATTCCTTGTGTGTCCAATCACACTTGGCCAATAAAGTATTCTATTCTATTCTATTCTATTCTATTCTATTCTATTCTCAACTAACAAATGAAAGCGTTGCACAGAAAGATTCTTGAAATAAGGAGAAATTTCCTGGCTGTGAAGGCTTTTAAGCAGTGGAACAACTTGTCTCTTGGAGTCATTGATGCTCCATCATTGGAGATTTTTTAAAGCAAACATTGGACAATGGATGGTCTGAGGATTGCTTCCCTCCAAAACCTCTTCCAACCCCATGACCATGAAATGGGCATCAAATGGTGTAGGATTTCCTGTCTGAGCAGGAAGTTGGACTAGAAGACTTGCAAGGTCCCTTCCAACTCTGTTATTCTATTCTATTCTACTCTACTCTACTCTACTCTACTCTACTCTACTCTACTCTACTCTACTCTACTCTACTCTACTCTGTCCTAGTCCTAGTCCTATTCTATTCTATTCTATTCTATTCTATTCTATTCTATTCTCAATAGCACTTAGACTTACACACTAATTGGATGGGACCTTAGAGGTCTTCTGGCCCTTAAAGACCTTTATCTGCAGGGCCACCTATTCCAGAGGGGTTCAACTATTCCTTTAGCCTGAGACACAATAGCGACATTTGAGATCCCTTCCCTTAAACGTTATCGACTAGTGATACCTTAGAAGCATGCTTCTCCCATAGCAGACCCTGCCCTATGAACACCATATGCCTTTAGATCCAGCAAGCTGTCTTCTAGCTTAACAACCCAGAAGGCCATGGACAATTGCTGTTCCCTCAGGCACTGGGACGGAGTGAGATTAGAGCCTGAGGACTGTATGGCTTGATGGACCGGAAATTGTGAATCAGGCATGCGGCTTTCTTAATTTTATTGTCTCTAGGGCAGTGACGGCTAATCTTTTTCTCCTCGCGTGCTGAAAGCATGTGCATGCGTGACAGCATGTACGTGCCCACACCCATAATGCAATGCACACATGACAACCCAAGTGGTCCTCCCCCTGTGCATGAATGCGCGGCCTCCTCGTCCCCCCGTCCCTCCCCGTACATGCGCGCGCAAACCCCCTGCATCCTGTTTTTGGCCTAGGAGGCCTTCCTGCAACCTCCTGGGACCAAAATGGGGTGCGTGGGGTGCTTCACCACATCACGCCCCGCCTGCATATGCATGCATGCCCACACATCTCCCACATGCACAGCAGAGAGCCAAAAATCAGCTGGCTGGTGGGACGCATATGCGCATGTGCGGTGGAGCTCAGCTGGGCGACGGCTTGCATGCCCACAGAGAGCGCTCTGCCATAGGTTCACCATAATGGCTCTAGGGCAGTGTTTCTCAACCTTGTCAACTTGAAGATGTCTGGACTTAATAATAATAATAATAATTTTATTTTTTTATAAACCGCGTCCTCTCCCGACGGGGACTCGGAGCGGTGTACAGGGAAAAAATTAAAACGCATAAAATACATATACAATAAATACACTAAGTTAAAAACCAAATTAAACTCAATTCAATTGTCAATTCATTCGCTGGCTGGGGAATTCTGGGAGTTGAAGTCCAGACATCTTCAAGTTGACACGGTTGAGAAACAATGCTTTAGGGCTGTGATGGTGAACCTATGGCTCATGTGCCACAGGTAGCAGCTGGAGCCATATTTTCTGGCACATGAGCCGTCAGTTCCAGTGCGCATGTGCATGCTGGCCAGTTGATTTTCAGCCTTGCGGAGGGCTGGGGGAGGATGTTTTCACCCTCCCCAGGATTCAGGAAAGCCTCCGGAACCTGGAGAGGGCAAAAACTATGGTGGGTAGGGCACATTCAGTGGTGGGTTTCTGCAGGCTCGCAACTACTCGCGAGAGCCGGTTGGTGAAATTTAGAGAACCGGTGAGAGGGGGTTCCACTGGCGTACCTGGAAGTAAATCTGGCCCGCCGCTGCCAGTGACCCAACGGGAAGGAAAGGAAAGGAAAGGAAAGGAAAGAAGGAAGGAAGGAAGGAAGGAAGGAAGGAAGGAAGGAAGGAAGGAAGGAAGGAAGAAAGAAAGAAAGAAAGAAAGAAAGAAAGAAAGAAAGAAAGAAAGAAAGAATGAATTTATCATCACAATTGAGTCCAAAATTTTGGTTGCTAAGCAAGAGCGTTGTTAAATGAGTTTCACCACATTTTAAAAGGTGGCCACTCCCACCCTGTCACATGACTGCCAAGCCACGCCCACAAAATAGGCCACACCTACAGAGTAGGTTCTAAAAAAATTGAAACCCACCACTGGCCACATTGCATTGTGGGTTTGGCCATGCGCACAGACAATTTTGGCACACCTTTACCAAAAGGTTCGCCATCCCTGCTCTAGGGTTTTATTTTTGCTTTGAGCTGACTAGAGTTTTACATAATTGGGGTCCTATGAATCTTTTACTTAAAAACAAAAAAACTCTTGACCTTAAACTTTTTAGACCATCCCAGAAAAATGTCTCACTTTTCCTTGAAACTTCTGGAGACGGAGCCTGCATAACTTCAGGGTGGAGACTTGGCGTCCTGCTGAATAGCTTTCATAGTCCAAAAATTTCTCCTTATTTCGAATTTGGGTCTTGAAATAAAGAAGAATCCCCTGATTCTTCCGTTTCTTCTATCTTTAGTTGGAATAATCTCAGCCTAGTTGGGCGAGAGTTTATTTTCCTGTCTCGTGAGTTTCTGGCCAAAATCTGAGCTGGCTGAACTGGTGGTTAAGTGCATGTTTGGCCATATGAACTACAGCTGGCCTCTCGGAGTGTGAGAAAACTAGCCTCTGAAGGCCACGTACACCTCAGTGCATCTTGCAAGGAAAAAAGTCCCACTTTCATATTTCAAATCCATTTATTGTTGACATCTGGCATCTTCTCCAGCTGGGAGTATGCTGTTAATGCATCTTTGCCTCCTTCTCCTCCTCGCTCTACAAGAAACGTAAAGAGACTCCAGGGCAAACCCTGGCCAACCTCCTGGAATGCTTTTTCTGTGTTGCTAACAATATCCCCCTGCATCTCTTCTCCTAGGACAAGCTGACAGTTTAGGAAGAGAGGGCAAAAATGAGACTGGAGCAGCACTAGCTGATCTCCTTTTTCTGAAAGGAAGAGGGGAAAAATATGGCTTCACCCCTGAAAGCAGGGAGACAATTCTACACGCCAACTTCCTGCATCAACATAGCCAGGTTGAAACTACAAAATGCCTGCTTAGTTGAATCCTTGTATTTATTTTCATTTATTATTAAATTTATTTGAATAGAATAGAATAGAATAGAGTAGAGTAGAGTAGAGTAGAAGAATATAGAATAAAGTACAGAAAAGTAGGGTAGAGTAGAGTAGAATAGAAGAATAGAGTAGAAGAATAGTAGAAGAATAAAGTACAGAAAAGTAAGGTAGGGTAGGGTAGGGTAGGGTAGAGTAGAGTAGAGTAGAGTAGAGTAGAATAGAATAGAATAGAATAGAATAGAATAACAGAGTTGGAAGGGACCTTGGGGGTCTTCTAGTCTAACCCCCCGCTCAGGCAGGAAATCCTACACCACTTCAGGCAAATTTATTTATTTATTTATTTATTGTATTTCTATAATAAAAATAATAAAATAATAAATGCAATCAAAATAATTAAAATGAATTAAATTGAATTTTGTAAACCCGTGCTAAAAGACATAATTAAAACCCAGACTAAGATCAGCCATAACAACTATGCCAGGCCGGCAGCATGAAAGAAGTATGTTTTTAATGCCCGACGAAAGAGGCGAAGGTCCGTGATTGTACGGAGGTCGGGGGGCAGGTCATTCCAGAGGGCGGGGCCTGCCACAGAGAAGGCTCTTCCCCTGGGAGTCGCCAGCCGGCATTGTCCGGAAGACGGCACCCTAAGGAGGCCCTCCCTGTGGGAGCAGACAGGTCGACTGGAGGTGTGTGGTAGGAGGCGGTCCTGCAAGTAACCAGGACCCATGCCATGGAGCGCTTTGAAGATGGTCACTAGTAGCTTGAAGTGCACCCGGAAGGCCACAGGCAGCCAGTGCAGCTCGCGCAGGAGAGGTGTTACATGGGAGTATCTTGAGGCTCCCAGAATCCCCCGCGCGGCCGCATTCTGTACTAACTGGAGCCTCCTCCCCATCCAGACTCGCACGGCCTCCAAGCACCGGGACATCACTTCGACGGCATCGTTGGGGTGGTTAGGGGTAGAGAAGTACAGCTGGGTGTCATCAGCGTACTGATGGAACTCTACCACAAAACCATGGATGATCTTACCCAGCGACTTCATATAGATGTTGAACAGGAGGGGCGAGAGGACCGACCCGAGGGACCCCACATATAAGGGGCCTCAATGCCGACCTCTGCCCTCCTGCCAACACAAATTGCTACCGGTCAGAGAGGTAGGAGGAGAACCACCGCAATACGGTGCCTCCCAACCCCAACCCCCCCAGTCGGTGCAATAGGATACCATGGTCGATGGTATCGAAAGCCGCTGAGAGATCTAATAGAACCAGGATAGAGGAATAACCTCTATCCCGAGCCCTCCAGAGATCATCCACCATCGCGACCAATGCCGTCTCTGTGTTGTGCCCAGGCCGAAAACCGGACTGGTGCGAGTCTAGATAGACAGTTTCCTCCAGGTGCTGGGGGAACTGTCATGCCATCACACTCTCAACAACCTTCGCAAGAAAGTGAAGGTTGGAGACCGGACGGTAGTTAGTTAACACAGCTGGGTCCAGGGAGGGCTTCTTGAGGAGGGGTCTCACCACCGCCTTTTTCAAGACGGTCGGTAAGGACCCCTCACACAAGGAAGGGGAACAAGGAACAATTCCCTGGAGCCAGCCTTGTGTGACTTCACAGGAGGCCAGTACAAGCCAGGAGGGACACGGGTCCAATAAACATGTGGTGGCATTCAGCTGCCCCAGCATCCTGTCCATGTCATCAGGAGTCACAGGATCGAACTCAGCCCAAACAACGGTCTCAAGACCTGCCTCTGTCATCCCGTCCGGACCAGCCCAATCGGAGGCTAATTCGTCCCGAATGTGACCGATTTTATCATGCAGATAACATCCAAATTCCTCTGCACGACCCTGCAAAGGAGCTTCCCGCGGCCTCTGGTGAAGGAGGGAGCGGGTCACCCTAAACAGGGCGGCAGGGCGGTTATCTGCAGATGCGATAAGAGCGGTGAGGTGATCCCATTTCGCCGCTCTTATCGCCACAAGGTAGGTCCGCAAATGCGACCTTGCCCGTGTCCGGTCAGACTCAGCACGAGTGGACCTCTAGACGCTCACTAGGCATCTCTTTCGGCATTTCATCTCCCTCAGCTCCTCAGAAAACCAAGGAGCCAAGGTAGATCGATGCCGAGTGAGAGGCTGCAAGGGCACGACTCGATCCAGGGCCCCCATGGCCGCACTATTCCAGGCGGCCACTAGGTCCTCAGTCAATTCGTGGGTCAGGGGCTCAGGTATTGGCCCAAGCTCCATCTGGAACCTCTCTGGGTCCATCAGGCGCCTGGGGCGGAACTATCTCGGTGCTTCTGGTTCCGCCTCCCCGCGGTGGGGTGCAGCGGTTGGAAAGTTGAGCCGGAGGAGAGAGTGGTCTGACCACAATAGGGGTTCGATGGCTAACTCCCCTAATCCAAGATCACTCATCCACTGGCCGGAGGCAAAAACTAGGTCCAGTGTGTGTCCCCCAGTGTGCGTGGGGTCATGAATTAATTGGGTCAGGTCCATGGCCGTCATGGAGGCCATGAACTCCCGAACCACCTCAGACGTTTCGCCTACCGATGGCAGGTTGAAATCCCCCATGACTAACAGCCTGGGGGTATCAACCGCCATCTCGGCTATCACATCGAGGAGTTCGGGTAGGGCTGCTGATACGTAGCGGGGAGCCAGGTACACAATCAGCAAGCCCAACTGCCTCCCATGTCCCCACTTCACATAGAGGGACTCACAACCGGCTGTCTGCGGCACAGTGGTCTCCCTCGGCTCTAGACTCTCCTTTATGACAACCGCCACACCCCCCCCACCCCGACCCTGGGCCCGTGGCTGTTGGAATGCCCGGTAACGAGGGGTACTCCCCCCTCATGGTCCAGCCAGGTCTCCGTGATACCCATCAGGTCCGGCTCCCCCTCCGACACCAAATCATGGATGAGGGGGGCTTTGTTGACCACAGACCTGGTTCTCCAACATCTTCTTAAAAACTTCCAGTGTTGGAACATTCACAGCTACTGGAGGCAAATTGTTCTGATTAATTGTTCTGTCAAGAAATTTCTCTTAGTTCTAATAGAATAGAATAGAATAGAATAGAATAGAATAAGAGTAGAGTAGAGTAGAATAGAATTAGAGTAGAGTAGAATAGAATAGAATTAGAATAGAGTAGAGTAGAAGAGAAGAGAATTAGAGTAGAGTAGAGTAGAGTAGAATAGAATAGAATAGAATAGAATAGAATAGAATAGAATAGAATAGCAGAGTTGAAAGGGACCTTGGAGGTCTTCTAGTCCAACCCCCTGCTTAGGGCAGGAAACCCTACACCACTTCAGACAAATGGTTCTCCAACATCTTCTTAGAAACCTCCAGTGTCAACAGCCTTTGCCAGCCTGTTCTAAGCTGTTCCATTCAGACAGGTGTGAGTCTGGAGCCACATTGAATAGCAATAGCACTTAGACTTACATTCCACTCCATAGTGTTTTACAGGCAGTCCTTGAGTTACGACCAGAACTGAGCCCAAAATTTGTATTGCCAAGTTAAACAGAATTAGTTCAGTGAGTTGTGTTCCGTTTTACGATCTTTCTTGCCACAGCTGTTCTCCCAATCACTGCCATTGATAAGAGGGCAACATGGTTATTAAGTGAATTTGGCTTCCTTGTTGACTTAGAAGGTTGCCAAAGGGGATCACATGACCACATTCATTTAGGATCCCGTTTGCAATCCCTTCTTCCTTCTGCCTCCCTATGCCTCCCTCAACAAAGCCCGTTTGCCTCATTTTATTTCAATGCAACCTTTACCGTGGCCTAATTCACTGAGCATGACCTTCTACAAAGCCTTTGGGATATGACATTTCTCTTTTGCCTTTTTCTAGGGATCATGCAGGAGTGCCCTTCTTTGTTGATTAATGACATTTTCACCAGCTAAAATAGCTCCCAAAGAGTCGTATATAGGATGATTTTTGTTAGTATTATCATACTCATTCTCTTATCCTCATCAATGCCTCCAGTTTCCAGTCGGAAAGAAAAGAAGCGAAAGGAAGCAGGAGGAACGGGGCAGTTGGAAGTTGAAAGAGGGAAACATCATTCACCAAAGCTAATACTAGAATTCTTATAATGGTCTTATACTTGCTAATACCTTGCCTAGTAGGATACACAATGGGAAAAGAAATAGGCTAGCAGAATCAAAGGAAGAGATACATTTGAATGAAAGGCACAAGGGCTAAGCAAGAAGCCCCAAAGGTGGTTTTTCAAAAGGCTACTGGACTTCCTTTGTTGTATTTTTCTTGGAGATGTGTCACTTCTCATCCAAGATGCTTCATTCAACCCAATGATTCCATGAAGGTTTAACAGGAACATGTTTCCTAGTTTGGTGGAGATTCCTGGCATGGCAAGAACGTCGTCTTCTTCTTCTTCTTCTTCTTCTTCTTCTTCTTCTTCTTCTTCTTCTTCTTCTTCTTCTTCTTCTTCTTCTTCTTCTTCTTCTTCTTCTTCTTCTCCTTCTTCTTCTTCTTCTTCTCCTTTTTCTTCTTCTTCTTCTTCTTCTTCCTCTTCTTCTTCCTCTTCTTCCCCTCCTCCTCCTCCTCCTCTTCCCCTCCTCCTCCTCCCCCCATCACTTCCCTTTCCTCTTCTTCCTCCTCCTCCTCTCACACAAAATGAAGAAAATGACATTAATTGGGAGTAACAACAGAAGTTATTTGGAGTGCGTTGACATCTATGGTAATTATGTCTTTGGAGAAGGAATAGTGAGGCCAGACTGAATTTTAGAACCATCCATTTCAGCGGTGGGATTCACTTACCTTCCCTACCGGTTCGCAAATGTGAGCGTGCGTGTCAGTAATGGTATGCTATTTTCTTTACAACCGGTTCGGTATTAGGAACGTGCGCCCATGTGCAGAAGGCCTGTGATGACATCAGGGTTGGTGGTCGGAGCCTCGTGCCTCTCCCATTACTGGTTCGCCTGAACCAGTGAGAACCAGCAGCATGCCACATCTGGTGCACATGCAACATAATGCGCATTGCTCACGCATTGTCAGGGTGGGTGGGCGGAGCCTCCCGCAGCCGCCACTACCAGTTCACCCAAACCGGAGGGAACCGGCTGAATACCACCTCTTCTCTATTTGCTTCCTAGGAATGGCGTCTTTTGTGCTTGGCAGCCATTTTGTGAATGCAAAACCTGCTTCTCCCCCCACTTTCCCGATCCATAACATCCTTTTTCTGAACATGCCCATAGCATGCTTTTAAACATCTAAATGTGCCCTTCAAAGGCCATAGACCTAGCCATTGGCAAATGGCTAATGGCAACATATCAAGCTAAATTTCATATTCATGATGCACCGACTAACAAAAAATACAAAGCATTAGGAAGCAATGGAATATTTATATTTGCTTCCTTTTCCATCTCCAGACCATTATGTGTTCACTACCAAACTAGCAAAATGTCATTTGGGGCTCGTAAGACATGGTTTCATTTTCGCAAACGTATTCGCATTCAAAAGTAATTTTTCATTTTTCTTCCTTGGAGATAGTTCAGCTGCTGCATGATTTTTATTTTTATTTTAATAGCTAGAATAATGTTCTACCTGGTACGCCTTTGAAGCATTATATCATTTACTGCAGAAGGCACGTCTGTATCGGCATTTTATGCAGAATATGTGGTGAGGGAATGAACAAAGGCACCAGTCAAGGAAACCCGCAAGGGCATGTATGTGTGTGTATGAGCGTGTCAAAAAAAGTCAAGATCATGGTCGCAACCACACGATCAAAGGTAGGCCCCTTTTTAGATGCAATGAAGCACATTTATTTATTTATCAAAATTGTATGCCGTCTATCTCACTAAAGGTAATTCTAGGCAGCTTGCAGACATTGGATAAAATGCAAAATAAAACACTAAAATAAGAAATGCAGTTCCGAAATTTAAATTTTTAATTAAAATAAAATTAAGCAGGATGGAGAGGAAGGGAGCAAAGTGCACACAGAAAGGAGGTGGGGTGTGTCAGAGTTTGTTGCATGAATTCAAATCCAGAAGCCCACACAGATAACTGATGCAGCTGGATTCATTAATTTCTCTATAGACATAAGAATAGATGAATAAATGTACAATACCAACAGGTGGTTCTTCTAAGTAAACACAAGGCAGGAGAGTTACAGGCAAACACAAGCAGTTAGCTTCATTTCAGCTGACAAGCTCAGACTGAATGCTAGTTTACTTTTCAGAGCAGCAGACTGCTTAAGTTTCTGTTTCTCAGCACAAAGCTTAATGTTGCTTAGCCACGTCCAGACTTCTTACGTAAGTTTCTGTTTCAATTCTCTGCACAGACTCAGATCTGTTTAAGGTCCCATTGGCTGACTTAGGTGCTATGTCTATTCATTGGCTGACCTTGTTCCCATGCCTCTCCCAGTCATGAATATTTTAACAGGGTGTTCTTTACTCCAACGGGCTGCATCCCTATTAGTTAGTTGGCATAGCCATGTCTTCAAAGGCCTTTCAAAAGACTAAAAGGGTGGGAGCTTATCTGATCTTGGGAGGGATTAAAAGAAGGGGAGCTTCGATTGCACAGTTATGATTGCCATCTTTTGGGGCCATGTCATTTGGGGAATTTCACTGGAGAAAGCAATTATGTTGGGAAGAGTTAGCGATAAAAGGCTGCCAAAGAATACAGCGGCTGGACCCCATCAAAGCTCACACCAGCCCAGAGCATAGAAGAATTCAAAGAAATAGTGGAAGACCAGAAGATGTGGAGAGACCTGGCCCACAAAATTGCCAAGAGTTGGACACGATTCAATGATATCATCCTTATCATCGTCATCATCACTATCATCATCACGATTGATTGCCATCTTGCTATTTTTGTTTTCATCCAACCAAAGTAATTGAATTGAGAAGACCAGTGTAATAAATCAAACAATATTTGATACTTAGTCCTGTTTTGACCTAGGCTTCCCGAGAAAGCATAAATCTCAAACCTAGTCCCCCTCAAACCCTCTTTTATTTAGACGGCTGTATTCACACCCTGTAATGATTCACAAAATATTTCGACAGACGTCTGCTCGAGTTGACACAGTCTTTCAGGGTAACGTTGATAAGTACCCACCTTTATCTCCCTTCAAATGCTGCCACAGACCTAATTGCCAATTAGTTTAGCAAGGCCAAACGTAGCACAGAGTCAAACAGGACTTCTCAGAGCTTGAACTGACTAGATGAACTAATTGCTTCCTGCAAGGGTTCATACCCTCAGGGGTCGGTCCTCTCGCCCCTGCTGTTCAACATATATATGAAGCCGCTGGGTGAGATCATCCGTGGTTTCGGGGTGGGATATCATCTGTACGCTGATGATACCCAGCTGTACATATCCACCCCGGACCACCCCAATGATGCCGTCGAGGTTATGTCCCGGTGCTTGGAGGCTGTACGGATCTGGATGGGTAGTAACAAACTCAGGCTCAACCCGTCCAAGACTGAGTGGCTGTGGCTTCCAGCACCCCGTTTCAGCCAGATTATTCCAACTCTGGCCATTGGGGGCGAAACACCAGCCCCTGTGGAGAAGGCACGCAATCTAGGTGTCCTCCTGGACTCCCGGCTGACTATGGAAGACCAGGTGGCGGCCGTTGCCAGGGGGGCATTCCATCAGGTACGCCTGATGCGCCAATTGCGTCCCTTACTGGATCGGGGAGCCTTATGCACAGTCACTCAAGCACTCGTCACATCTCGACTTGACTATTGCAATGCTCTCTACATGGGGCTTCCCTTGAAGTGCACCCGAAGACTACAGTTAGTCCACAACACGGCCGCACGGATAATTACGGGAGCGCCTAAACACTCCCATATAACACCTGTCCTACGCAAGCTCCACTCGCTTCCTGTGGTCTTTCGGGTGCGCTTCAAGGTCCTAACGACCATCTTCAAAACACTCCATGGCTCGGGACCTAGCTATCTGCAAGACCGTCTCCTGCCCCATACATCCCTGGGACCGACACGCTCCCACAGAGAGGGCCTCCTCAGGGTGCCGTCGGTCGGGCAATGTCGACTGGCGGCGCCCAGGGGGAGGGCCTTCTCTATGGCAGGGCCGGCCCTTTGGAACGACCTGCCCCCTGAAATCCGCACCATTCCTGACCTCCGCCTCTTCCGCAAATGTCTTAAGACTCACTTATTTCAACTAGCCGGCCTTGCGTAACCCCAGCACCGCCAATTATAAACGAGGGTTTTAAAAACGGTTACAACACAGGCATCTAATATCTATGTATTTGTATTTTGTATTTATTGATTTAATTCTATGTTCGCCGCCCCGAGTCCCTTGTTGTGAGATGGGAGCGGGTTATAAATATGAAAAATAAATAAATAAATAAATAAATATCCGTTTGCTCCTCTTCTATGTCTTATGGGAGGGGCCAATCATCTCCAAGCCTTACTCCCGAGTTGCCCTTCTTTTCTTAATTGTTCTTGCCTTCTGGCAGCTCTGCGCATGCACACACTGGAAACATGCCTCACTGATGTCAGACTCAAGAGGTCCTGGAGGCAGAACACTACTACCAGATGGCCCTGGCCACCTCTCTGCCTTCGACACACAGCCCTCATCTGAGCTTTCCCCAGACCCCAGGGCTGGGCCATGTTCCTCCCCAACCTCCTCACTGTCTGACTCCACTGCCAGCTCCGCAGGCCGCCAGCAGACAACAAGTCCTGATTTCATCTCATCATTCCTGCTATTCCTGAGATTTCAGGTAATGGGGATCAATTCTACTATAGACAAAACAGCGACATCATGCCAAGTTGAACCATGCCTGTAGAAAAGGAAGATGGCTCTGTATCACAATGAGCACCTACAATCTTTTCACTCAATGCAAAGTTCAATTGGTCTTCATCTTAATTTGTTGTTCTCTTTGCTTCATATTGGGGATTTAGTATATTGTGAAAGCCTATGCTATTTACCTAGTTTAATGTACTGTGGGAATCCAGAATGGAAGGTAATTCATTATCCAATTAATGTCTTATGGGAATGCAATCTAAGAGTACAATTCTATCAATTGACTATTTAAAAAAAAAAGCTGAGCTTGGTTGTTTCCTGCAGGCATTTTATTACCCAACTAGGTAACATCATCAGTGTTAGAAGGGAGTTGGGTTTGCTCTTTGTTTATATACTAGTGGGTTGCCTTGTTAGTGTAGATGGGCATTTTCTTATTGATTCCTTGATTAGGCTGTTGCTTACTACCAGTTGTTTGTTTGAGTTCGTAATTCCTTGATTGGGGTATTTTGCTTACTATCTAATTGTCGATCTAGTGTTAATCCTGATGTTTATCTAAATGATGGTTGTTAGCAAAGAGGTAATAAGAAGATAATGAAATGTCTCCAAGAAAACAACCAAGTTCAGAGAGCACCAAGGATCCCACACTCCAACCTTGAGCTACAAATATTCTCTTCTATAGGGAGCACTAAGAAAACTTTATTAAATTCCAGAGTGAAAGTCAGGTGAGACCAAACACCAAGACCAACCACATAGCACAGCCTGCCATACATCAAAAACATTTTGAAAGCTGTAGAATGCAGCTTCTGAGATCTGCAAGTGGGCATCACATACTTCCCAGAGGCTAACAAACATGGACAAATTATGCATTGTAAAGATTGCTGGGAACTCGGAGATACTTCCAGTGTAATCTACTGAATCCCCTGCGTGGACTGTGACTATGTAGGACAGACATGGAGAGGAAGCTAAGCACCAGATTGCAAGAACATAAGCGAGCAGTCATATGAGACACCGGAAGTCATTGGTAGCCTCATACAGGAATGAACAAGGACTTTCAACTTGACAGCTACTAAGATTGTTGGTTGAGCAGGCCCAAAAACAGCCAGGGAAGGGATTGAAAACAGGCCTCTCATCAGTCAACAGGAGTGCTGATTTACCACCAGTTTATCAAGTACTAAGAAGGGGAGGACAGGTTAGCCCAAGCAAAGAACAGCCAATGACTTAAAAGCCAGCCATCAACACACCCCAATCAGCATCTAAAAAAACCCACCAAATATAACAGGCACCATATGAATACCACACACAGAAGAGCGCACATTCTGCTAGAGAGAGTTTTCCTAAATATGATCTCCAGCATGGATCCAAAAGCTCGGAAGATAAAACCTCTGGCCCCAATGATCGACCCAGATTGGATCCGGCAGCATTATCCTGGGACACGCATATTCACCTTCATTCATGAGGGACATCAAAATATAACTCTATTTAGCAGTGGTGGTTAACCTTTTCGGCACCAAGTTCCGAAACTGGAGCATGTGCGTGTGCACATGTGCGCTGGAACACTGGAGCGCCAGAACCTGATAGAGAACAGCCGGCCGGTGTGCATGCATATGGCGGCCATCTGCTCTTTTGGGTTCTATCGCATGCATACGCACTGGCCAGCTGGTCTGGCATGCATGCGCAGTAGTCAGCTGCTCTCTTCTTTGCAGACCTGCTGGCCAGTGTGCATGCTCACGCCAGAACCCGAAGGAGAGCCGCTGACCAGTGTGCATGCATACCAGACAGCTGGCTGGCATGCATGCACATGACAGAACCCAAAAGAGCAGCTGGGGATGGCTCACATGCCTACAGAGAGGGCTCTGCGTACCACCTCTGGCACGCGTGCCATAAGTTCGCCATCACGGCTATATAGGAAGTTGCAAAACACCCCAAGAAGAGGATGGAAAATAAAAAGAGATGAGAAAGAAAACGGTGTCGTAACTGGAGAACGGACTTTACTGTGGTATCGAAGAAGAAAGAGGTTGCCTTTAAAGTCAAAGCATGCGGCGGGTTAAACTAATGCACAACCCACCCACCCTCCTTCTGACATTTTTCTCTCTCTCTCTCACTCTCTCTCTCCTCCCTCCCCACCATGTTGCGATCCATTTAAAAAAAAAAATCACCCCTGAACATTTGCTTCTTTCTTCTCCTCCCGGGAAGCCAATTGCTTTGATTGCAGCGATACAAGACTGCGGAGATGGCTTGCCCTTGCCTGCGAAGCAAATGGAACGTGCTAATAGAACTTATCACATTACCCGATGCAGAAGTGCCATAGCTCATTACTCTAAGATAAAGGGATATCATTGCGGACGGGAAGCAGGATTGACTTTCGAAGGCCCAACTTGATGATGATTTAATCAACTGCTCTCTTTCACTTCTCATCTCCGCGCCTGTCGGTTTCGCAGGTGCGGTTTAAATGAGACACTCCGAACGGGAGAGCAGGGAGAGAGATTGCCGTCATTATTCCTCCCGAAAGGAAGTATGCAAATCCTCGACAGGCAGATTGCGTTCATAATGGCCCCAGTAAAATAGAAGGGGGCACACTTGACAGGTGAGGGCAAGTTATTTGTACATCTTTAAAAGAAAGCAACTGTCCTCGTTTAAACATCGGGCGTAAAGGGAAGAGAGAGACGGAGGAAGAGCAGCCAGTAAACACCGCAGACTGCAGAGGGGAATGGAGAGGGAGTCTTTGAATGCCATGTTACGATGGAGCCAACTGAAGCATTGGGTGTATGGCCTTTCGACAGATCTGCCATGCAGGAAAACAGCAGGCTGAGATGGAAGGTGGAGTTAAACGTGTCATCAGTTTGGAGTCGTTGCGTTGCCACAAGAGACCCAAGTCCAGCCCCCCATAAATTCTGTTGACCTTTACGTAGAGCCATCTTAGCTTTGAACATTACACAGATTCCTGTGTGTAAAGGTAAAGGTTCCCCTTGCACATATGTGCTAGTCGTTCCCGACTCTAGGGGGCGGTGCTCATCTCCATTTCAAAGCTGAACAGCCAGCACTGTCCGAAGACATCTCTGTGGTCATGTGTTTGGCATGACTAAATGCCAAAGGCGCATGGAACACTGTTACCTACCCACTAAATGTGGTTCCTATTTTTCTACTTGCATTTTTACGTGCTTTCGAACTGCTAGGTTGGCAGAAACTGGGACAAGTAACAGGAGCTCACTCCATTACGCGGCGCTAGGGATTTGAACCACCGAACTGCCGACCTTTCTGATTGACAAGCTCAGCGTCTTAGCCACTGAGCCACCATGTCCTATAATTCTCGTGTGCAGGTAGTCATAATAAGCATATTCTTAATAAACATATTCTTGTGTGTAGGTAGTTACAATAAACACTTGTGTGCTTTGAACTCAACAAAGACTCCTGGTTACTTGCACCTGGCATTACGGTGCTGAAAATAGAAAAAAATAATAAAGTAAGGGACACCTTCTCTTTCCTGACCTTGAATTGATTCATGTACCGTAGAATCATTGAATGGTAGAGGTCAATGTTCTATTGAGATATTATAAAATGATACAGTTGGAAGGGACCTTGAGGTCTTCTAATCTAATCCCCTGCCCAGGCAGGCCATTCCAGGCAAATGGCTTGTTCAACTTTGCTTTCCATACCTCCAGTGAATGGAGCCACCATGACTCCATCATTTTAACTTCTGGCTCAGTGGGAAAACCTGACTCTTACAAATGCAGCATGCAAATAAAGCTTCAAAAAAATGCCAAGCAACTTGCAAAACAATTTGTTCCAGTGCTGAACAGTTTTGCTATTGTTTGTTCATTTATTTATTCATTTAATTTAGATGCCATACAACTCCTAAAAGACTCTGGAAGACTTAAACACCCACAAAACAAAACAAAACAAAAAACCTAAACCAAACAATAAACAACATGCATGTGGGAAGACGAAAGGAGCCAAACATACCGCAAACTAGCCAAAAGGAACAAATGTTTGGTGTCCGTCCTAATCCCAGATCTGGAAGCAGAGCGACATTTTAATGACCTTTTGAACAGTTGTTGAGTGGGAGCAATATGAATCTCTGGGGGGGAGGGAGGGATTTTGTTCCAAAGGAACAAGGAACCCAACAGAGAAGACATGCTTGGTCATGATAGAGGGCATTGTTTAATTTAAAGGACTTGGAATTTACCCAATCGCCTTAATCTCACTAGACAAGTAGAAATCAGAGATAGAAAGTCCATCAAACAGCCGGGTTCTATGTCAGGGGTGTCTAACTTGGCAATTTTATGACTAGTGGACTTCATGGCTGTGCTCTGACCTAGGCTTCCTGAGACAGTAAAAATCACACGGTTAGTCCCCAAACCCTTTTTATTTAAATGGCTGTGAATTATGTTCGTTCCTAGCCCGTAATAATTCACAACCAGTCTGTTAAGAGTCCAACAGAAGTCTGCCACAGTCTTTCAGGGTAAGACTGATAAGCACCCACCTTTATCTCCCTTGAAACACTGCCAGATACCTAATTGCCAAGGCCAAAAGGAGCCCAGAATCAAATGGAGCTTCAGAGTTTAGTTTAGTTTAGTTTAGTTTAGTTTCTTTAAACTTATATACCGCTCCCTTTCCCGAATGGGACTTTGCACAGGAAATTAAAAAGCATAAATAAACATAACAATATACAAAATTTAAAATTAATTTAAAATTAATTTAAACCGACCAGAATGAATAAAATTACTTCCTGCAAAGGCTCACGTCCATTTGTTCTTCTTTTATGCCTTATGGGAGGGGCCAATCATCTCCAAGCCTTACTCTTGAGTCCCCTTTTGTCTTAACTCTTCTTGCCTTCTGGCAGCTCTGTGCATGCATGCACTGGGAACAAGCTCCATTTGTTCCTCTGCCTCGCTGATGGCAGAATCCAGAGGTTCCAGAGACAGAACATAACTCTCAGATGGCCCTGGCCCCCTCTCTGCCTCTGACATAGAGCCCTCCTCAGAGCCTTCCCTGGACTCCAGGACGGCCCCATGTTCCTCCTCAACCTCCTCACTGTCCGACTCTGCTGCCACAACTTATGGCAATGATCTCTACCAATTTTTTTTTCTGTGTTGTGTGAAAAAGGGGTTTCTTCCCCCTTGTTCTCCTTCCACCCAGTTCCATTAAATGAACCTAGTACTAGCATTTTAAGAGGAAAAAAGTGTCTTTCTATTTTTCTTCTCCATGTGTCTTTATCAATCATATCTCTCTTCCGTTGTTGGTCCCCCCCCCCACTCCACAGCAAAACCAAACTTTTGAATAATTGATATTTATGAGTCAGACCTTCCTCATAGCGAGGAACATCTGAAGATCATCTCTGATGATGCACAATGAGGTTTAGGTGGGGATTAATAGGATGTATGAACTCAGTCAATGAAAGATGAAATGGGCACCAACCCATTCATTATTCAAGAACTTCTAGATCCGTGATGGCGAACCTATGGCACGGGTGCCACAGGTGGCACATGGAGCCATTTCTTAGGGCACGCGAGGCGTTGCCCTATCAGCTCCAGTGTGCATGTGTGTGCTGGTCAGCTGATTTAGCCTTTATTTTGAGGGCATTTTTTGCCCTCTGGAGGCTTCAGGGAAGCTCCTGAAGCCTCTGGAGGTGGGGGGGGGGAGGCTGTTTTCACCCTCCTCAGGCTCCTAGAAAGCCTCTGGAGCCTGGGGAGGGTGAAAAAAGTGTGTCAAAAACAGGGGGTCGCGCACATAGCATTATGGGTGTGGCACGCCCACGTATGACCCCCCTGCGCTCCCCCCGCTTTTGGCACATGAGCCAAAAAAGGTTAGCCATCACTGTTCTAGATGCTCACCAAACTCCTGCCCTTCTTTCCTATCTATACAGATTTCCCAACTTGGAATTGAACCAGATGGATTTTTCCTTCCAACAGAGAAGGCTGGACACTCACTTGTCTGAAATGGTATAGGGTCTCCTGCTTGAGCAGGGGGTTGGACTGGAAGACCTCCAAGGTCTCTTCCAACTCTGTTATTCTATGCTGAATCATTCTGACTTCTAGTAAGCAATTACTAGAAAAGATTAAGTCATGAGTATTAGGGCAGCTTTTAGGGCAGCTCGTCTACCTTTGGCCCCCACCTGTCACTCATTTCTCATCTGTGGCTCCTAATAGCTGTAGCATGCGCAGCGGACAAAGCCTGGGTAACAGCTTCAACTGGCTGGCCAAACCAGGTTGGGAGTAGCTGTTGGGTCATTGACCTTCAGTAAGCTAGGGACTTGTCTATCCAGAGCATGTGAAGACAGATTCCGGTGGACTGAGCGGATGAAACCTACTAGAGACTCTGGAAAGAGTGCAGAGAAGAGCAACCAAGATGATTAGGGGACTGGAGGCTAAAACATATGAAGAACGGTTGCAGGAACTGGGTATGTCTAGTTTGATGAAGAGAAGGACCAGGGGAGACATGATAGCAGTGTTCCGATATCTCAGAGGGTGCCACAAAGAAGTGGGAGTCAAACTATTCTCCAAAGCACCTGAGGGCAGAACAAGAAGCAATGGGTGGAAACTAATCAAGGAGAGAAGCAACTTAGAACTGAGGAGAAATTTCCTGACAGTTAGAACAATTAACCTCTGGAACAGCTTGCCTCCAGAAGTTGTGAATGCCCCAACCCTGGAAGTCTTTAAAAAGATGTTAGATAGCCATTTGTCTGAAATGGTATAAGGTTCCTGCCCACGCAGGGGGTTGGACTAGAAGACCTGCAAGGTCCCTTCCAACTCTGCTATTGTATTATTGTATTATTGTATTATTGTATAGAATAGGACTATGTTCCTGAAGGTGGTCTCCACAGGTGACGTGGTATGCTAAGAGCACGGCAAGATACCAAAGACACCCGATCGACTGCTGCGTCCAACACACCTCCAACAGTCTAGACCAGGGGTGTCCAAACTTGGGAACTTTAAGACCCGTGGACTTCAACTCCCAGAATTCCCCAGCCAGCATGGCTGGCTGGGGAATTCTGGGAGTTGAAGTCCACGGGTCTTAAAGTTCCCAAGTTTGGACACCCCTGGTCTAGACTCTTGTCCTGCTATTGGAGCAAGGTGGAATCTGGGAAGAGAGAGTGAGGCTGACGATGCACACCTTTTCCTCACTTTAATGCAATTCACATGCAAGTCTTGACACCCCCCCCCCCCAATTCCTGTGATGTCGAGGTCCTCTTCGAACATGACGGACGAACATCATTGCTAGAAAAGAAGCAGTTGCCAGTTGCCAGGGAATGAAAAAAGATATAATTGCCAATCTGCAGGAACACTCCGACTTAATGTTCCTGTTTAATCCTACCGGGAGGTTGCCTCGTCTCATATACACTACCCAAGGCTAGATGACCACATTGCCACACTTCTTAGAAAGACAAAGTGCAAAAAGTTGGATTTCTTTTAATAGATCTCTGGGAGGAAGATGTAATTGCCTTGATTTGATGCTTTGAATTATCCTAACAACTTCCCCTAGCAGCTCTAGTAATGGAAGCAGCTCCTCTCCATCGACAGAAGATGTATCAAAAGCCTTTTTTACCATAGCATTTTACAATGACTCATTGGAAGCACCAGAACTGGCTTTTGTGAATGTGCAAATGGGAAAGAGGGGTTTTTTTTTTTTTTGGATTATCAAAATTGCTGGAGAAAACCATCAGAGTGATATTTCAGCCACTTCAAGCACGACAGGAATGGGAAGCTGATGTATCTCATCCGTATCGTCCCTATGTCACACGCATGTGCTGCTATGCCCGCGACAGCTGCATGAAATGTGTGGTCTGCAAGGGGAGGGTATCGGGTTGAGCCATTGATAATAAAAGGAGAAATGGGGAGACAACTGGCAACCAGACAATCGAAAGGGATTTTGCTCAGGAACGTAACACGGGCGAATCCGATGAGTTCTTCTGTATTTTTTCTACCAATACTAGTTCGGTTTAATACTCGTTCAAGATCTGCTTTATAATTCCATTTTAAAAGAGAAGGATATTTTGGAGAAATGCAGTTAGATAGAGAACAATTCACACAGAATTTAGAAAATGGGCAGGGAAGGTATGAGCGCCCTGTTTCTCACTATTCAAACTTTTGTCAGAATAAAATAGAACAGAACAGAACAGAATAGAATAGAATAGAATAGCAGAGTTGGAAGGGAACTTGGAGGTCTTATAGTCCAACCCCTGCTTAGGCAGGAAATCCTATACCAGTTCAGACAAATGGTTGTCCAACATCTTCTTTAAAACTTCCAGTGTTGGAGCATTCACAACTTCTGGAGGCAACTTGTTCCACTGGAGGATAGCTTGACTCCCTCTTCTTTGTGGCAGCCCCTGAGATAGAGGGAATATTGCTATCATATCTCCCCTCGTCCTCCTTTTCATTAAACTAGACATGCCCAGTTTTCTCTAGGAGGTTTTTTTTGCCTCCTTTGTATATTAGGCCTTGATTAAAAAAGAAAAAAAATTCCAAGGAAATCAGGAGGCATTTGTAATAAGAGTGTCACTAAAACTCTTGCCCTTGAAACCCTATTGGAGTTGCTCCTTTCCCTGAAGATATTTTATTCCAGCCATCTCCTCTGGCCACACGCTTGGAAAGTCATTTGTGTCAGTCTTAATCTGGATAGACAGTCTTGGATAAATTTGCAGGGGGAAACTAGAGGGTAGGCTGCCTTCCTCAACCAAATACAAAGATACAGGACACAATGCCCACTTCTGACTGGCAGACCTTACTTATGACTTGGTCACCTCCTGTTAAAATTATATCGGGCTACCAATTAGGCAAGGAAAAAATAATATTAACACTTAGGCAAGAAAAACAAAATGCACAGGTACAATATATGTGGTACCTTGCTCAATAGTAGTAATTGAGAGGGATCTTGGAGTCCTGGTGGACAACCACTTAAATATGAGCCAACAGTGTGCAGCAGTTGCCAAAAAAGTCAACACAGTTCTAGGCTACATAAACAGAGGGATAGAATCAAGATCACGTGAAGGGTTAATACCACTTTATAATGCCTTGGTCAGGCCACACTTGGAATACGGCATCCAGTTTTGGCCTCCACAATGTAAAAAAAGATGTTGAGGTTCTAGAAAGAGTGCAGAGAAGAGCAACAAAGATGATTAGGGGACTGGAGGCGAAAACAAATGACGAACCGTTGCAGGAACTGGGTATGTCTAGTTTAATGAAAAGAAGGACTAGGGGAGACATGATAGCAGCCTTCCATTATCTCAGGGGCTGCCACAAAGAAGAGAGAGTCAAACTATTCTCCAAAGCACCTGGGGGCAGGACAAGAAGCAATGGGTGGAAACTAATCAAGGAGAGAAGCAAGTTAGAACTAAGGAGAAATTTCCTGACAGAACAATTAGTCAGTGGAACAACTTGTCTACAGTCCAGAAGTTGTAAATGCTCCAATACTGGAAGTTTTTAAGAAGAGATTGGATAACCTTTAAGAGCCTTCAGAAATTGTAGCTGGTCCAGAATGAAGCAGTATACTTGGCATTCAATTCTATGCTCATTGGCTTCCAGTGAGCTTCTGAGTGGGATTCAGGATGCTGGTTGTCGCTTATAAATGCCTGCATGACATAGAACCTGGTTATTTGCAGAACTGCCTATTTCTGATCGTTCCTGCTCACTCCACCAAAACTACCTCAAATGACATTATTTCAGGCCTCTTCTATCAAGCAATGTCATCTTACCCTCATACCTTTCCTGTTGCAGCACCTGCCCTGTTGGGCAGGATCGTTTTGGAGATGTGGATGTCCACTGTGCTAGCCCAGCATGAAAGACTTTGGCTATTTTCCCAGGCATATAAACCAGAAGGTTGAGCGAGCACTGCTGATTGATTGCTTTTATTGTTGCTGCTTTTTCTACCCTCCGTTGGGAATCATTTTGTGACCTTCGACATTTGTTTTCCGGATTGTTGGTGCAATTATTGTAGATTTTACTTTGTATGCCATTGCTACGACACGGGCAGCCTTATAAAGTGTATCAGTCAATCAATCAACCAATTCCAGGTATGGCATTTGATTAAGCCTTCTGAGAGATGACCTTTCACAAAAATTGGTTTCAAATAGAAAGCAGGATTGTTTTTACAGGATATTTGTGGGCCCACCAAAGCCAGGGCTAGATTCTATGCTCGTTTCCACTCTAGGATACTCCACTTTCTGCTCTGTAATGCAATCTGTGGTAGGTCAGAGGTAGAGAACGAGGGTCCGTTTATGAATTGTGAACCTCAACTCCCAGAATTCCTGAGCAGGCTATGTATCTAAATTGGCTAGAAGAAAGTGGAGTATCCTAGAGTGGAAACGACCATAGAGTCCCTTCTGTCCCATGCAGTCTAGCCTTTGAGTGAATACTCTCAATAAAAGTCCCTAAAGCAGAGGTGGGTTGCTTCCGGATTGGCCTGGTTCGGCCGAACCGGTAGTGGTATTTTTGCGTGGGTTGCAGAACCGACAGCGACCCACAATTGCCATGTCTCCAAACCGGTTCCCTCGCCGCCATCCACTGATGCCGCAGGTCTATTTTTTTGTAGTGACCTACAAAAGGCCTATTTTTTTGTAGTGCGCAGTTCACTATAAATTGTTCTGTGTATGCACGAAGAACAATTCACATTGAACTGTGCACGCACACGCAAAACGCACACGAAGTGCACCGGTAGCAACCCAGTCCTGTCCCAAAGGTGTTTTGTTTGTTTTTTCAAAAGGCAACTGGACTTTCTTTGTTTTTCTTTGAAGACGTTTTGCTTCTCATCCAAGAAGCTTCTTTAGTTCTTAGATGAGAAGTAAAACGGCTTCAAGGAAAAACAATGAATGTCCAGTTGCCTTTTGAAAAAGCACCTTTGGGACAACCATGACTGAGAATCTCCACAGACACCCAATGAAAGAAGATCCCATTCCTTCCCTGAGTGATTGCTTCCACTGCAGGTAATCCTTGACTTACCATAGTTCATTTAATAACCGTTCAAAGACGGCACTGAAAAAAGCAATGGATGACCAATTTTCACACTTATGACCGTTGCAGCATCTCTATGGTGACCAAAATTCAGACACTTGGCAGCTGACTCATATTTATGAGGGTTGCAGTGTCCTGGGATCATGTGGTCTCCTTTTGCAACCTTCTGACAAGCAAAGTCTATGGGGAAGCTCATCAACAACCATGTCGCCAACTTAACACCTGCAGTGATTCACTTAACAATCATGGCAAGAAAGGTTGTAAAATGGGGCAAAACTCACTTAACAAATGCCTCACTTAGCAAGAGAGATTTTGAGCTCAAGTGGGGGCACCTGGGGGCAGGACAAGAAGCAATGGGTCTAGACGTGGAGACTCTGGAAAGAGTGCAGAGAAGAGCAACCAAGATGATTAGGGGACTGGAGGCTAAAACATATGAAGAACGGTTGCAGGAGCTGGGTATGTCTAGTTTGATGAAGAGAAGGACCAGGGGAGACATGATAGCAGTGTTCCGATATCTCAGAGGGTGCCACAAAGAAGAGGGAGTCAAACTATTCTCCAAGGCACCTGGGGGAAGGACAAGAAGCAATGGGTGGAAACTAATCAAGGAGAGAAGCAACTTAGAACTAAGGAGAAATTTCCTGACAGTTAGAACAAATAACCTCTGGAACAGCTTGCCTCCAGAAGTTGTGAATGCCCCAACCCTGGAAGTCTTTAAGAAGATGTTAGATAGCCATTTGTCTGAAATGGTATAAGCTTCCTGCCCACGCAGGGGGTTGGACTAGAAGACCTACAAGGTCCCTTCCAACTCTACTATTGTATTGTATTGTATTGTACCTGTATTGAATGGCTCTTTACATTAGGATGTTGCCTGTACTCCCTTCAACCAGACTTTTATCTCCTGAAAATCAAGTCAGCAGACCTGGTTGTTGTCTGTTTTGTTTGCTGGAAAACTCACCAAAATGGCTCAGTGTATATTTGGGAAGGAAAGATACCAAGGAAGAGAGAAAAAGCAAAAGCACAGAATATTAGGACTACTTATATTTAGAGAAGCACGAACAGACAAAAAAGGACTAGTCATTTTATTTCAATCATTGACCAGCATAAGAAGTTATTATGGTTGCATGAAAAATAAAATTGCAGAGAAACACGCTTTGCGCAATATTGTATGTGGAGGAATCATGCACGCGATGAAGCTTTTTGGAAAAGAAATGATTTACTGCGGGGGAAAATGGTGTGAAATGACACAGAAGCAACATTTTGAATGAATTCTCAGGGAACCACACGTCTCGTTTTCAGAATACGGGATATCCACAGGTAATGCACAGGTAATCCTCAAATTATGATCATAATGGAACCCTGACCATTACACTCCTTAGTTGTAAGCATCATAAAAAAGTGTCGGTCATGTGACCGGCCTCATTTTATTACTTTTTTATGTTGGTCATTAATTGAATGTCATAGTCATTAAAGCAAAGCCATTGTTTGCTATGGTAGAGCTTTGCCAAAAACAAAACCCAGACGTCAGGGTTCCAAGTAACACCCCAAACGAAAGAAGAGTCCAAAGCTTGAGGTTCCTCAAAGTTCCATTTTATTAGAGATGTCATATTGGCATATCTGGGAAAACTCGAATCTGAAAGCTTCCAGGTTTTCCCCACCCAAGTGAAAGTCCAAGTCCCTGGCCAGCACCCATATGTCCATCACGTAGCCCAATCAGGCCCCGTCCCAACTGGAGATGCCTCCCAGACACACCACTCCAGGTGCAGGGCAAGATGACCTTAACTCTCTGAGAAAGGAATGTTATTTTGCCTATATAATCTCCCATACTACCTCCTCCCAGCTTCCCACAGCAATAGGGGCACTCGAAAGCTACAGTTAGTGCAGAATGCAGCAAAAATTTTATATTTTTGTATTGTTTTGTATATTTTTAATTTTCATGTGCGCCGCCCTGGGTCCTTCTGGAGAAGGGCGGGATATAAATTGAATAAAATAAAAAAAATAAAATAAAATAAAATAAAATAAAATAAAATAAAATAAAATAAAATAAAAAAATAAAATAAAATAAAATAAAATAATGAAATGAAATGAAATGAAATGAAATGAAATAAAATAAAATAAATAAATAAATAAATAAATAAATAAATAAATAAATAAATAAATAAATAAATGTGGCAGGCCTGAAGGCCCAATGCAAAAGATGGCTTCCAGGCCTGACACCAGAAGTGTTACTGTTTGGCAAAACTATCATAAAACATGACCACGGGGCACTTCAAACCGCCATAAATGAAGCTGTATTACTGAGTGTCGGCGGTCCAGTCACGCATGTCTAAGTTCCTGAAGTGCAGCCACATGACTGTGGGGGAGAGAGAACCCAATGCAACTTCAGATTTGGGCTGTAAATTTCCTTTTTCAGGTAGGTCGTAATTAAACAACCAGTCATAAATCGAGGACTAACTGTTTTTTTTTAAAAATCAAAATGGCAATCACAAAGACAAGATCAAAGGTGGAAGGAACTGTCATGGCTGACATCTTGACTTGTTTTACCCCATTGTGCAGACATTCCTATTTATCTGCTTGTTAAAAAAATACTGAGCTCCTAAGACAGTGATGGCTAACCTTTTTGTTGTTACATGCCAAAAGCACACATAGTTGCCCGAACCCATAATGCAATGCACATGCAACCCCCCCAGCTCCCCCCTGCACATGTGCATGTGACACACACACACACACACACACACACACTGTTTTGGGCCTAGAAGGCCTCCTGGACCAAGCTGGAAGCCAAAACGGGGCATGGGGGCACTGCACAAGCCACCAAAATGCAATGTGAGTGCCCCACACACATGCCCCTGCCCCTGCGCATGCCTGAGCATCTCCCACATGCGCCCCACCCCTGTGCATGTATGACAAAGAACCGAAGACCAGCTGGCCAGCGGGTGTCACGTGCACATTTGTGGTGGAGCTGGGCTGGGGTGATGGCTGGTGCGCCCACAGAGGGTTCCGTGTGCCCTCTGTGGCAGGTGTGCCATGGGTTCATCATCACGGTCCTAAGAAGTAATTAGACGTGCATTCATGCCATGGAATATGTAGAAATATGTCTGCTTGCAAAACGGATTTGCATGTCAATTGGCCATTTAGTGCTGTTAGATTTACAATAATCCTAGCTTTCTTTGTGGTCATGCAATTTAAATTATACATCATCCCCGGATGATAAAGGCTGCCATAAATAATAAACAACAAAATAGATCACAACAACACAAGTAATGAATTATAAAGCAGGAGTGTTGTGGGTGGGAAAAATAGATTTTATAGGATCAGGTCTGACAATTGAGTTGTTTACTTGCGTTATTACAGTGGGAATCAGACAAATGAAAATGGACATCTAAAACCCATCCGTTGCATTATATTAAATCACTCTGTCTACACATATTTATATCCAACCCAAATTTATTTAAGATCTGTGATGTGGGAGTAGATGATAGGCCTATTCTGTTTTCCTTTTTGAGGACTTTAAAAATGCATGCTTTAAAAAAAATGTACTTTGATGTGCATCCACCTTAAGTGCTTGCACACCCACACACCCACATGCATGCTTGGGTCCCCGTGCATGCGTGCACAAGCCCCTTGTGATGAACACATGGACCACCTGCGGAACACCTGCGGAACACCTGCACCCACAGGCCAGAGACCTGAAGACCAGCTGGCCGATGGATCGGGATGCCCTTTGCACAGTCACTCATGCCCTCGTGACATCCCGATTGGACTACTATAATTCTCTCTACATGGGGCTCCCCCTGAGGTGCACCCGAAGACTTCAGCTCATCCAGAATGCAGCCGCGTGAGCAATAATGGGAACCTCTAGGTTTACCCACATAACACCGCTCTTGCGCGAGCTGCACTGGCTGCCTGTCGTCTTTCGGATGCGCTTCAAGGTGTTAGTTATCATCTTTAAAGCGCTCCATGGCACGGGACCTAGTTATCTGTGGGATCGGATCCTGCCCCATACATCCTTGCGGCCGATTCGCTCCCACAGAGAGGGACTTCTCCGGGTGCCGTCCATTAGGCTATGCCAGCGGGCGACGCCCAGGGGAAGGGCCTTCTCTGTGGCGGGCCCAGCCCTCTGGAACGACCTTCCCCCCGAAATTAGAACAACTACGAACCTCCGCTCCTTCCGTCAAAAACTTAAAACACACTTTTTCTGCTTGGCCGGCCTAGGTTAGTCTCCGTCTAATAGGGTGTTAGGGGATTTTAGTTAATTTATAATTGGGGATTTTAGCGGAAGGGATAATTTTAGTTTAATTTGTTTTTACTTATTCTATTTATGTATTTTCTATAGCTATTTTAATTTCCCTGTGCACCGCTCCGAGTCCCCTGGGGAGAGGACGCGGTTTACAAATAAAATTCTATTCTATTCTATTCTATGCGCAACAGATCTGAATTGGGACGATGTCTTTTCTAAACTGGGTTAGCTATACATTTTTAAAATGCCATGGGGATAGTTAAGAGGTAATCCTCAAATTATGTCCATTCATTTAGCGTCCATTCAACCTTACAACAGTGCTGAAAAAAAAGTTACTTATATCCTTGCAGTTATGACCATCATAACATTCCCACAGTCACGTATGGAAATTCAGGCGCTTGGCAACCGGTGTGTGTTTATGATAGTTACAGCATCCTGGAGTCACACGAGTTCTTAGTCTGACCTTTCCAGACAGTTTATGACAAGCAAAGTCAATGTTCAGATTCCCTTAACAACCATGTGATTCACTTAATGACCATGGTGATTTGCTTAACAATTGTAACATAAAATATAACAAAACTGGATGAAATTGATGTAATGATGACCTCCCTTAACAACAAAAATCCCAATCCCAATTGCGACCACTACTTGTAGTGACATAATATCCCCAGATTTGGAAGAATCAGTTTGCACATCTGATTTTTATTTTATTTTTAAATTGTATTTATTAATATCCCTAGGAAATGGGTTCGGCTGAAAGAGATTGGTTGGCCCAAAATTACCCAGCTGTCTTAAGCCGAAAGAAGAACTTCATCTTTCCTTATAGCTCAAACATATCTGGTTAAAGAAAATACTGAGAAAAAGCCCTACCTTCCTCCTCCTCTTCCTTCCTTAACAGATAACAGAGTTGGGAGGGACCTTGCAGATCATCTAGTCCAACTCCCTGCCCAAGCAGAAGACCCTACATCTGCCTCTACCTAGGATTGAACTCACAACCTCCTTATTTTTAGTAATATTTGGGAATTTTAGTGCAGGGTTTTCTGTTTAATATGCCTTTTAGTTAGTATTTATGTACGTTTATTGTCTTAAATTTTGTATTCTTTTTAACTGTTTTTAATTCCCTGTGCCCCGCCTCGAGTCCCTTCGGGGAGAGAGAGCGGGTTATAAATAAAATTCGATTCGATTCGATTCGATTATTGGGAGGCGAGAGCTCCACCTGTAGGCCACAGCAGCACCTTCCTTCCTTCCTTCCTTCCTTCCTTCCTTCCTTCCTTCCTTCCTTCCTTCCTTCCTTCCTTCCTTCCATCCATCCATCCATCCATCCATCCATCCATCCATCCATCCATCCTCCAAAGTTGCAGTAACTCTTATTCCAAACTTGGGAGGCAATTTCCTTATTATCTGAAGCATTTTAATGTGTCTCTGGCATCCAGTAGGAGCTGAAAGATAACAGTTTCTCCATGTAATCATCCTTAGGTTTTGAGTTTCCCAAGGACACATGCTGATAATCCCAGCTGAGCTCGTAAATCGACACACTGAAGGCTACTTGGGATTTGCAGCAATTCCTGCTCTCTAAACCCAAATCATCCCACAGGAGCAGAAGCTCATGTCAACAGCACATCAGTAAAACGCAGAACCAGAACTGTATAGAGGTCCTAAGGGTGTTTTTCCAAAAGGCACTTGGACTTTCTTCTGTTTATACCCCACCCTTCTCCTTGTTAGGACCCAGTTCTTCTTGGATGACAAGCAAAATGTTTTCAAAGGAAAAAACAAACAAACAGAAAGTCTAGCTACCATTTTGAGACCACCACGACCTGGATGATTGAGGATCTCCATTGATAACTATATAAAAGATACCTTGGTGTAAGTCAAAGAGATTGAGCTAAAACTGCATTTCTCAAACTTGGCAACTTGAAGATACATGGACTTCAACTCCCAGAATTCCTAAGCTAGCATGGCTGGCTGGGGAATTCTGGGAGTTGAAGTCCAAGTATCTGTAAGTGTCTATGGAGATTCTCAGTCATCCAGGACATGGATGCTTTTTCAAAAGACAACTGGACTTTCTGATTTTTCTTTGAAGACATTTCACTTCTCATCCAAGAAGCTTCATCAGCTCTTCTTCTTCTCCATTCCTAACCATCTTCCATTCCCTACCAACGAATCAGAGCTTCTTGGATGAGAAGCAAAACATCTTCAAAGAAAAACCAGAAAGTCTAGGTGCCTCTTGAAAAAGTACCTTTAGGCTAAGCACCTACAAGCTGCCAAGGTTGAGAAACACTGATCTAAAATATGCAAATTGAGTCAGTCACTAGGACCAGAGTTTTAGCCTTCCAACCTTTCAGACTCACACTGATCCTGCAATATGTGAGTAGTGTGCAGCAGCTGCCAAAAAAGCCAACACAGTTCTAGGCTGCATAAACAGAGGGATAAAATCAAGATCACGCGAAGTGTTAATACCACTTTATAAGGCCTTGGGAAGGCCACACTTGGAATACGGCATCCAGTTTTGGGAAGCCACAATGTAAAAAAGAAGTTGAGACTCTAGAAAGTGTGCAGAGAAGAGCAACAAAGAGGATTAAAGGACTGGAGGCTAAAACAAATGATGAATGGTTGCAGGAACTGGGTATGTCTAGTTTAATGAAAAGAAGGACATGGGGAGACATGATAGCAGTCTTCCAATATCTCAAGGGTTGCCACAAAGAAGAGGGAGTCAAACTATTCTCCAAAGCACCTGAGGGCAGAACAAGAAGCAATGGATGGAAACTAATCAAGGAGAGAAGCAACTTAGAACTGAGGAGAAATTTACTGACAGTTAGAACAATTAACCAGTGGAACAGCTTGCCTCCAGAAGTTGTGAATGCCCCAACATTGCAAGTCTTTAAGAAGATGTTGGATAGCCATTTGTCTGAAACGGTATAGGGCTTCCTGCCTAGCCAGGGGGTTGGACTAGAAGACCTCCAATGTCCCTTCCAACTCTGCTATTGTATTGTATTGCTATTGCTATTCAACATGGCTCCAGACTCACACCTGCCGACAGTTAGAACAATTAATCAATGGAACAACTTGCACCGAGTAGTTGTGAATGTCCAACACTGGAAGTTGTTAAGAAAAAAATTGGATAACCATTTGTCTGAAGTGGTGTAGGGTTTCCTCCCTAAGCAGGAGGTTGGACTAGAAGACCTCTAAGGTCTCTTCCAACTCTATTATTCCTATTCTATTCCTATTCCTATTCCTATTCTAGTGCATTCTATTCTAGTCCATTCTATTCCATTCCATTCTAACATTATCCTGGGACACCTATATTTGCCTTCATTCATGAAAAATAAAACAATGGACCACAGAATAGATGGACATTCCCCTTTCCCTTAAGGAGAAGGCCTTTGCTTCGTTTTGTCCTTTTGATGAAGTCGGTTTCCAGCCTTGCCCAGAAGACATCATCAATCCCTCTGTATTTTCAGTGTGATGTAGGCTGAGATTTGTCACTTTTCTCAAGAAAAAAGAAAGAAAAGCACCAACGATTTGACACATGCCATCCGAAGAAAGGAAGGAGTTAAACCCGGAGCAGGGCTGCCCTCCGAGGGCATCTCGAAGCAAGCTGCCGTCTCCACAGCCAGATATGACAGAGCCAATTTGACAGGCTGCCATCAAGGGCCTTCCTAAGAAGCTGAGCTTCCTGATGGCTTCCTGATGAGAACAGCCACATCACAAAATGGTTTTCTTCTCCTGCTGCATTTGCTTCCATCTGCTGCTGGGGCTCGGCACTAGCGGCCGCCTGCCTGTCACAGCATGTATTAAAATTAGCCAGGGAGGAGGGCCTCTGTTGTGCTAATTACATTTTAATCATTGGAAATGTGTTGGCAAATCAAGCTTCGATTGCCATCTCGGAGTCAGATCTCCTGCAACAGAGCAGAGGGGCTGCCTACATTAGCCGAACCCTGCTGGGCCTAGTTCATTCAAGAAGATGGAATAGGAGGCCTCGCGGCGCACCACTGAGACAGCTTTGGCACATTATTAGAAAGCCACAAGGCATGTTTCAAATCATCACGGTGTGAGATCTGCTCATTCTCACATCCCGGGGTAGCCCAGTGTGTTTTCACTGCAGCCTTTGCGCGCTGCCGCCTCGCTCTCAAAATGGCCGCCGCCTGAACTGTAGCAAGAATAACAAAGGAAGGCTATGGATCTTCAAAAAGAGAAGGACGATTTTTGCGTGCCCTGACCAATCACTCTTTTTAAACTTTGCATCTCCTAACCCACTACCATATCTCCCTTTCCCCCAGGGACCTCTGGTTAGGGATTTTTTCCCCGAAACAGATAACAAACGTTCAGAGTTGTCATTCATTCTGCAGCATCCCTCCTGCAGGCGTTGGATCTCCAAACACCTCTTCTTCTTTTTTTTTTGCATGCCCACGTATGACAAGGGTTACGTGCAAATTTGTCTCACTGCATTGTGTAGACCAAAGTCTGCCTGCAGTTTAACAGTCCCCTCCTGAACTGCTGACAACATAGCTTAGGAGCTCTACGTTTCGCACTGCGTCGTTAACCCATGAATGTGGGGTGGGGAAAAAGGTTATTGCACAGCAAATACACCATGCGTACAGAAGATGGAAGATAAATTTGCAATGTATACAGTTCATGTGGGTATATACGGTATAACAAAGTGGCTAAGTGTGTTCAGAGATGGAGAGAGAAGGATGGAGCAAAGAAAATCCATCATTTATTTGAAAATGGATTAATAGCAGCTCCAATATTAGTCTCCTTCCTTCCTTCCTCCTTTTTCTCCTCCCTTCCTTCCCTTCCTCCCTTTTCTCCTTTCTTCCTCCCTCCCTCCCCTTCCTTCTCTCCCTTCCCTTCCTCCCTTTTCTCCTCCCTCCCTCCCTCCCCTTCCTTCTCTCCCTTCCCTTCCTCCCTTTTCTCCCTCCCTTCCTCCCCCCCTTCCTTCTCTCCCTTCCCTTCCTCCCTTTTCTCCTTTCTTCCTCCCTCCCTCCCCTTCCTTCTCTCCCTTCCCTTCCTCCCTTTTCTCCTCCCTCCCTCCCCTTCCTTCTCTCCCTTCCATTCCTCCCTTTTCTCCTTCCTCCCTTCCTCCCTCCCCTTCCTTCTCTCCCTTCCCTTCCTCCCTTTTCTCCTTTCTTCCTCTCTCCCTCCCTCCCTCCCCTTCCTTCTCTCCCTTCCCTTCCTCCCTTTTCTCCTCCCTCCCTCCCTCCCTTTTCTCCTCCCTCCCTCCCTCCCTCCCAGAGAGTGGTTTGATGGTGAAGCCAATTACTAAAGATAATGTATGGGTTCAGAGAGAGATGAGGTACTACAACATTCATTGAGCAAAGGGTCAGTCTAAATGATCAGTACCAATTCTGGTTCTATGAAAGCAAAATGAGGATAAAAAGCCCTTGCCAAACCTTAGAGATTTGCTTTCGCTGTTGAATTTTTAAAATCACATTTTAGAAAACAGCCCCTGCTCCCAAAGCATATAATAATCATTTAAACAATATAATGCACTCTCCATTCTTAAACCCAAAGTTACAATCCTTCTTTCCTGACGTAAGAAGAGGTTTTGTCCCAGCCTTCTAATTCTTTCCCCCCAAATGTGTTGGGTCTAGTTTTCAATGTTTTGAAGGATGCCGGCAAAGACATATAGCAAAGCTTTCCATTTGGCCCCAGAATCCTTGTTCAGAGATTTTGCAAAACTGTCGAGAAGTGCCATAAGGTGCCTGAAATATAAGCCAAGAGAAAATCTTCAGGGCCACACAGGCTCCTGTTACCAAAGCTGTTCTTTCATCTGATGTGCCAGTCAAAATCACTTCTGCAAGATGCTCAAATGCAACCTGGGTGGGATAGTTACAGACATCCAATTTCTACCAGATAATGCAGAGCATGTGTGTGTGCGAGTTTATCTGTGTGTGTATGTGTGTGTGTACGTGTGTGTCAGTGTGAGTGTGTATGCGCGCGCTTCCGTTAACCTAAAGCAATGCAAATTAGATTCTCTACCAAAAACAACTTTGTCTTCAGACATTATTCCCAAGCAACATGTCTCAATATGGTAACTACAGTGTTCTAAATTGCGATTGTACTCCGAAAAATAGATCCAAAAAAAGGTGTCTCTGAAATTCTTATTTATCTAAGCATCTGCAGAGACCTGGAAATTTCAAATTACCTATGCTTGTTTTTCTAAAGCTAAAACTGATATATTGGGGGTCCATTTTAGGAACTTTTGGGCCTGGGACTGTTACTTCAACAAAGCTAAGCTTCCCCTGAAAAATTGCAAGTACTTTACAAATTCTACTTATCCTGCTTCCCAGGCAGCACCTAATTTTCAAAGTCTTTAACTTAGGCCTTTGAAGCATCAAGAAATAACCCTGAATCTTCCTCCCAAAATACTGTCTCCTCTACCCATCTTGGACAAGGTGAAGGACAGCTTCTAACGAAGGCTATACCCCTTGTTTCACATTCTCATAGGCAACCATGGTGATTTTTAAGATGTATGGACTTCTAGTCCCAGAATTCCCCAGCTATGCTGGCTGGAAAAATTTGAGAACTGAAGTTCATAGGTCTTAAACTTGCCAAGGTTGAGAAACAGTGACAAACATTTCACACTCCTTTTTCTTTTTGTGATTTTTCTTACCTTTATATTGAACATAAGAACAACCTTTTGGATCTGAACTAACAGATTTAACAGATTAACAGAGGTGGAAGGGACCTTATAGGTCATCTTGTCCAACCCCCTATTCAAGCAGGAGACCCTACACCATTTCTGATAAATGGGAGTCCAATCTCTTCCTGAAAGTCTCAAGTTATGAACTCCCACAACTTCTGAAGGCAAGCTGTTTCTTTGGTTGATTGTTCTCACTGTCAGAAAGTTCCTCCTTATTTCTAGATTGAATCTCTCCTTGGTCAGTTTCCATCCATTATTCCTTGTCTGGCCTTCAGGGGCCTTGGAAAATAGTTTGACCCCCTCCTCTCTATGGCAGCCCCTCAAATATTGCAACACTGCTATGATGTCTCCCCTGGTCCTTTTCTTCACTAGACTAGCCATGCCCAGTTCCTGCAACTCTTCATCGTATGTTTCAGTCTCCAGTCCCCTGATCATCCTGGTTGTTCTTCTCTGCACTTTTTCCAAAGTCTCAACATCTTTTTTATAATGTGGTGACCAAAACTGGATGCAGTACTCTAGGTGTGGCCTTTCTAGGGCGCTATAGAGTGGTATTAGTACTTCACTTGATCTTGATTGTATCCCTCTGTTAATGCAATTTAGGATTACATTGGCTTTTTAGGTTCATCCGAAGCCAACATTGTCTTTCTCAAAACAGTCCGCCAAATATCTCTGGGTGTATGCAAAAAAAGGAGATATGTCATTCTCTTTCTGTTGTTTCCTTGCAGTTTGATATTTGAAGGCCCATAAGCTCGGATCTAGAGGTAGTATGGAATCTTTAAGACTACTATAACTTGGCTAACCTGTACTCCATCACCCGCACTTCTCTCATTCCACTTTAATGGTAAAGGTAAAGGTTCCCTTTGCACATATATGCTAGTTGTTCCTGACTCTAGGGGGTGGTGCTCATCTCTGTTTCAAAGCTGAAGAACCAGCGCTGTCCAAAGACTTCTCTATGGTCATGTGGTCGGCATGACTAAAAGCCAAAGACGCACGGAACGCTGTTCCCTTCCCACCAAAGATGGTTCCTATTTTTCTACTTGCATTTCTTACGTGCTTTCAAAACTGCTGGCAGAAGTTGGGACAAGTAATGAGAGCTCACTCCATTATGCGGCGCCAGGGATTCAAACCGCCAAGCTCCCGACCTTTCTGATCAACAAGGTCAGTGTCTTAGCCACAGCCACCGCATTCCATCTCTATATGCCTATAGTTGGATAAATTAGTTCAGGGGCGTTAAACTCAAGGCCCATGGGCTGGATCCAGCCCACGTGGTGCTTAAATCTGCCCCATGGGACCACCCTGGAAACAGTAAAGCAGGGGTCCCCAACCTTTGCAACTTTAAGTCTGAAGGACTTCAGCTCCCAGAGTTCTCCAGCCAGCTTTGCTGGCTGGTGAAGTCTGGGAGCTGAGGTCCTTCAGACTTAAAGTTGCAAAGGTTGGGGACCTCTGCAGTAAAGGGCTGTCCCTTGGTGTCTTTGCCAGCCAAAACAAAGCTCAGGAGGACCACGCACATCCCCCTGAGCTCCATTTTCGCTGGCAGAGGGCTGCAGGAGGCCATCACAGCCAAAAATAGAGCTCAGGAGCCTGTTTTTTCCATGCTTTTGAACTACTAGGTTGGCAGAAGCTGGGACAAGTAACAGGAGCTCACTCCGTTACACGGCGCTAGGGACTCGAACCACCAAATTGCCAACCTTTCTGATCGACAAGCTCAATGTCTTAGCCACTGAGCCACCCTCACTCCTCTTTGAAACCATCAAAATTAAAGTTTTGCAGTATTGAATTCCATAGATCAATCATGGGGGTGCTTTGTTTTTGTCTGTTCTACATCTTTTTACATTCAGCTTCACTACGTGACCCCCTGGTCCTCCTGTTTTAAGGCAGGGGGTGGGAAAAAAGGCTTTAATTTGATTTTGATTGGGAGAACTAACGGCATATATTTATTGTATAATATAGAACACCATTCCCCAGTTCTGACCTCAAGTAAGAATGACATGGATTAGAGTCACTCCTTGCTGCATGTTCATAAAATTCCCTTGTAATACTGATGAGGTTGATAATCCTTCTGTTCACAAAGGGAGGTCAATTAATTCTCCAGAATTAATTTTAGAAATTATCTTAGCTCAACTGGAATTCAGGCAGAATACATCTTACACACTATGCTTCAATAACGGCCACATTTTTCAAATTAGACACCCAATCTGTTTAGAATTTGTCGGAAGCGATAGGTTTTCAGACCGGAGTCTTTCTCAGCTAAACCTAGGGAACTTGGGGTTTAAAATCCGGGATCTTTGGGGTGCAAAAAAAGTCCCACTTTACTGAGCAATAGCGCTCGCCTCGGTTCTAGTAGCGGCAATAGTTAATAAACTCATGAGGGAAGACCAAAGATTTCCTCAGCACAATCCGGCAAGCCCTATTTTGTCTTCTCAACAGATGCAAAGGCAGTATCCAAAGTGGAAACTGGCGGAAACAGATGGTGCCGTAGGGCAATTTTTTTCTTCTCGCCCTCTCGGGGCCTGGGCTAGTGAAGATGAGTGACATGGAGAGAAGTAGAAAGCTGTGGTTTTTTGGTTTTTTTTCATCTGCGGGGTAAAAAAAAATAAAAATAAAATAACACGATTTGTCACACCATCCCTGGCTGCGTTTGCAACACCACAGTTAATATCTGAAACCAATGAGGCATCCCTGCCTTGCCATTTCAGCCCAAAAGGTTGGCGGTGGGGAGGGGGCTCTTGGATGAATCCTATAAAAGCCATTTCTATTCTCCAGAAAGAGAAAGGGGAAAATGGGGTTGCGGGGAGGTCCATGGCGATCTATTCTTCCTTTCTGAATGCTTCAGCATTCTGAAGCCCCCTTTCAAATGGGAGACGCTGGGGCGCCTGTTTGATCTCACGGAGGCTTTTTATAATGATATACTATTATAATGGTATATATATAATATTAGCAACTTACTGAATTACCCATTGGAGTTTATTATTCAGGGAGGATTACAAAGAAGGGGATGCCATTCATTGAAATATGTAATGGAGAACTTTTACATATGCCTGAACACCCGTGAATATAGGTCTTGTGTGGGTTTATATTCCTTTCCTTTATATTCCTAGTACTCTTTCGTTTAATTATTTCCCTTTCGGTATATTTTTGCATCCTTAAGAGCGGCGTGGTGGCCCAGAGGCGAAGACGCTCACCTCCCACTTTGGCAGGTTAAGAGTTCAATCCTAGGCAGTGGCAAATGTTTTTCCATGAGGGCGCAAAGAGAAAATATCTGCTGCAAGCTCCACATAGGTCTCAGGAAGGGCATCCAGCCAGCTCCATTCAGTTATCCCAACTCCATTCCAAATAAAGGAATTAAAGGGTCATAAAAAAAAAAACCTTTTACACCCTTACTGCAATTTGCACCCATTTTCTATTTGTATTCATGGCGCCTACTCAGCGGTAAGTGGAATTTGGAGGTAGGGGGACCTTGGTCCGCTTTGGCTGGTGAGTTTCTTGGTGCAGGAGGACCTGGTTATAGATACCTCCACCTGGTTAGACTACTGCAATGTGCTCTACACAATGGCACGCGTACCACAGGTGGCACATGAAGCCATTTCTGAGGGCACGGAAGGCATTGACCTGTCAGCTCCAGTGTGCATGCGTGTGCTGGCCAGCTGATTTTTGGCCTTAATTTTCAACTGGTTTTTTTTTTTTGCCTCTCTGAAGCCTCTGGAGGGCAAAAAAACCACCCAACCTTCAAACCGGAAGTTCGGGAACAGACTTCCGGTTTGCGTGTTGGGCTGTTTTTCGCCTTCCGGAGGTTTTAGGGAAGCCTCCTAAAGCTTATGGAAGGGGAAAAAATGACCCAACCGGCAACCTAGAAGTCCGTTCCCAAACTTCCGCTTTGCATGCTGGACCGTTTTTCACTCTCCCCAGGCTCCTAGAAAGACTCTGGAGCCTGGGGAGGGTGAAAAATGGACCTACTGGGCCCACTATAAGTTGGAAAATGGGCCCTTTCTGGCCTCTAGAGGGCCTTCGGGGGTACGGGGAAGGTAGTTTTCACCCTCCCCAAGCTTCAAGAAAGACGGGCAAGGCGTGGGGAGGCATTAAATTATGGGGGGACACACACAAGCGCACACAATAGTGTGCGTGCCTGTGCTTTTGGTACTCAAGGGGAAAAAAGTTTGCCATCACTCCAGTGGTGGGTTTCTGCAGGCTCGCACCTACTCGCGAGAGCCGGTTGGTGAAATTTAGAGAACCGGTGAGAGGGGGTTCCACCGGCGTACCTGGAAGTAAATCTGGCCCACCGCTGCCAGTGACCCAATGGGAAGGAAAGGAAAGGAAGGAAGGAATAAAGGAAAGAAAGAAAGAAAGGAAAGAAAGGAAAGAAAGAAAGAAAGAATTTATCATCACAATTGAGTCCAAAATTTTGGTTGCTAAGCAAGAGCGTTGTTAAATCAGTTTCACCACATTTTAAAAGGTGGCCACTCCCACCCTGCCACTGACTGCCAAGCCACGCCCACAAAATAGGCCACACCTACAGAGTAGGTTCTAAAAAAATTTGAAACCCACCACTGCATCACTCCTATATTCAATCCCCATCTTGCGTTCTATTATCTCGCCCATGTACAACAGAGGGCAAGTGTTTCCTTTGTGTATCCTTGAAGATTATAGAACGTTCTGCATCCATTGAATGCGTCTAATGCAATTGAGTACTTTGAAAAGAAAAAATAATGGCTTACTTTAGAAAATCTAAATTCCAGCCCATTAGAGTTTTTACTGGATCTTGAAAAAGAAAAGACTCATTCCATACCCCATATTTATTTTGATTTTGATTTTCCCCTAAAATGTAAAGCTGTTGAACGCAACTTTCTTTAATATATACAGTACATATAGTTTTTAATTCCTCAGAAATGCTCTTTTAATGCAAATTTCCCTGACGTGCTTCTGTGTTTCACAAATTGCTACAATGCAGGCTTTTACAACAGGAATGCCCCTGTTTGGGGCAGAGGGTGGCATTGCTCACAAACCATTTTTTATATGCAAGTTTCTAAAACCTCAGCTTTTATTCAATGCCACATTTTTACAAGCTTTTGACAGGAGCAGTAGAGTTTGATATGGAGAAAGATTAATAATGACAAACTGGTGCCCTAATCTCTCTGCAGCACGGTGGATCTGGGAATTTTTACCATAAGGATAATAGTCCCAAAGGTGCTTTTGGAACATAGTTGCTCCAAAAGTGTTTTTCCAAAAAGGCAACTGGACTTTTTTTGGGGGGGGATAGAATAGAGCTGGAAGGGACCTTGGAGGTCTTCTAGTCCAACCCACTGCTCAAGCAGAAGAACCTATACCAGTGATGGTGAACCTTTTCGGCACTGAGTGCCCAAACCAGAATGCGTGTGCATGCAGATGTATGTGCGTGCGTGCCGGAAACCGGAAGACCAGCTGGCTGGTGTGTGAATGCCTGTTTTTTTGGGCATCTTTGGATGCTTTTCAGACCATTTTCAGCCCTGAAAAACAGCCTGGAAAATGGCTTGTTTTTGACCATTTTTCGGGCGATTTTCAAGCCACCTCCCAGCACTTTGGTGCCCACAAAGACCAGCTGGCTGGTGTGCATGTGTGCACCAGAAACCAAAACAGCAGCTGGCAACAGCATGCATGCCCACAGAAAGGGCTCTGCGTGCCACCTCTGGCACACGTGCCATAGGTTCGCCATCACAGACCTATATACCATTTCAGATAGGTGGCTGCCCTGCCTTTTCTCTTTTTCAAGAAAGTTTCTTCCAAGAAAGCAAACAAGAAAGTCCAGTTGCTTTTTGGGAAAGCATCTTTGGAATAACTACGGCCTGGATGATTAAGAATGTCCACAGACATTAAGGATAATAGTCAATTTTAAAAACCGATTCTGTTCCCCACCACATGGCTTTCCCTTCCCTCTGCTTATTCACGCAGCGTACATATTTCAGAAATTTTTGAAGAGGACTCTTAATAAATAACACATTCTTTTCTTTTTCTTGTAGAGATGTTGCTTAGCTTCCAGGGATCTAACCTCTACAAAATGCATAGGTCTTATTATTTTTGCTGTTGTTAAATCCGTTCCCATCTTTCTATTCTGAACCATGAAATCAAGGTCGGTATCAATACTTTTTTATTTTCCCATGCTTTTTCCATAGACTTTTAGTTGTGTTTTAATTAATTCCTCTTGAAGCATTTCAATGCCATACCACGCTCCTATGTATTGTATAGGGTGTTTTTCATTGGGTAATTTGTTTGATTTTAGTGTGGATGTTTTTACTCAGATTGTGTTTTAGAGCAGGGGTCCCTCAACCTTTGCAACTTTAAGTCCTTCAGACTTAAAGTTGCAAAGGTTGGAGACCCCTGTTTTAGAGTACTGGATTGTAATTGCCTAGAAGAGGGGAAGGGAGGGGAGGAGGAATGAGGAATGGAGAGGAAAGGAAAGGGGAGTGAAGCGAAGGGGGGAAAGGGGAGAGGGAGAAGGGTGGGGGGGTGAGGGAAAAGAGAAAAAAGGGGAGGAAAGGAGAAGAGGGCAAGGGAGAGGAGGGGAGATGAAAGGAAAGGAAGAAATGGGAAGGGAAGGGGGGAAAGGGGAGAAGGAGAAAGGGGAGGGGCAAGGAAAAAGAGAAAAAGGGGAGGAAAGGAAAAGAGGGCAAGGGAGAGGAGAGGAAAGGGAAAATGGGAAGGGGAGGGAGAAGAGGGGAAAGGGGGAGGGCCGAGGGAAAAGAGAGAAAGCAGGAGGAGAGGAGAAGAGAAGAGGGCAAGGGAGAGGAGAGGAGGGGAAGAGAGAAGAGGAGAAAGGGGGAGGGCCAAGGGAAAAGAGAAAAAAGGCGAGGAAAGGAGAAGAGGACAAGGGAGAGGAGAGGAGAGGAGAAGCTGTCGTGCATGCTTTACTGTCTGAATAATTTTTTTAAAATATACCACTAAATATTTTGGCATTCTACCATGTTGCTGGGAGTCTATCATGGCACGGGACCTAGTTATCTGTGGGATCGGATCCTGCCCCATACATCCCTACGGCCTATTCGCTCTCACAGAGAGGGACTTCTCCGGGTGCCGTCCACTAGGCTGTGCCAGCGGGCGACGCCCAGGGGAAGGGCTTTCTCTGTGGCGGGCCCGACCCTCTGGAATGACCTTCCCCCCGAAATTAGAACAACTACGGACCTCTGCTCCTTCTGTCAAAAATTAAAAACACATTTCTTTTCCTTGGCCGGCTTGGGATAACTTAATTGTTTTTACGGTTTTTTTAGGGGGTGGTCTTAGTTTTAACATGGGATTTTAGCGCAGGGTTTAGTTTAATTCCTTTTAATACTGTATTGTTTGTGGTTTTATATGTATTTTTAATTTCCCTGTGCCCCGCCTCGAGTCCCTTCGGGGAGAGAGAGCGGGTTATAAAATAAAATTATTTATTTATTTATTTATTTATTTATTTATTTATTTATTTATTTATTTATTTATTTATTTATCCATTCCGATAAAAGCCCATGCGGTCTCATGATCCTCCGTGCTGAAGGGGCACAGTTTTAAAGTTTACCAGTCTGAATGGAAAAGAAGGGCTTATCCTGGTGACAAGTTGACAGAAAGAGCTGTCTCCTTTTCCATTTCAGAGAGTTCCTCCTAGGGAGGCTATGAAACACGCCAGGGATTCCTCGGTGCGTGTGAAGACAGAGATGGCATCTCCTCCCCAGGGGGGGAAACAGGGATTGGTGGTGAACGGACTGACTGCTCGCAATTTGGCATCCTGATTGACAAATCCAGAAGAAGAAGAAGAGAAAAAAGCAGAATTCTGTTTACTGTATGTTGTAAGTGGATTGTCAATGGTTTGATCTGGCACATTATTGAAATTCTATTGCTTTTAAAAGATACCTGAGGTTTCCATGAGGGTGTCTCGTTTTTCTAGGGCCAGGAAACATTCAACAGGTTCCAATCATCCCCAGCCATATTCCTGATGGCAAAATAAGGGAGATGTTTTTTTTTTTTAAAGAAATCTGGAACAAATTTCTTTTTTTCTTCTTGTGGAAATGGGCGTAGATGTGTAAATGGGCAAGCTTTGTTAATTATTTATATTTTATTTGTACCGTGCCTTTATTGTTTTTTACAAATAATTCAAGACACCAAACATATCCAACAGACTTTACTTCTCCTATTTTCCCCACAACAACAATCCTGTGAGGTGGGTTGCGTTGAGAGAAAGCGACTGGCTCGAAGTCACCCAGCTGGCTTTCATGCCTAAGGCAGGGCTAGAACTCAAAGTCTCCTGGTGATTGGCCCCAAAGTCACCCAGCTGGCTTTCGTGCCTAAGGCGGGACTAGAACTCACAGTCTCCTGGTGATTGGCCCCAAAGTCAGCCAGCTGGCTTTCGTGCCTAAGGCGGGACTAGAACTCACAGTCTCCTGGTGATTGGCCCCAAAGTCACCCAGCTGGCTTTCATGCCTAAGGCGGGACTAGAACTCACAGTCTCCTGGTGATTGGCCCCAAAGTCACCCAGCTGGTTTTCATGCCTAAGGCGGGACTAGAACTCACAGTCTCCTGGTGATTGGCCCCAAAGTCACCCAGCTGGCTTTCATGCCTAAGGCGGGACTAAGTCTCCTAGTGATTGGCCCCAAAGTCACCCAGCTGGCTTTCGTGCCTAAGGCAGGGCTAGAACTCACAGTCTCCTGGTGATTGGCCCCAAAGTCACCCAGCTGGCTTTCATGCCTAAGGCGGGACTAGAACTCACAGTCTCCTGGTGATTGGCCCCAAAGTCACCCAGCTGGCTTTCATACCTAAGGCGGGACTAGAACTCACAGTCTCCTGGTGATTGGCCCCAAAGTCACCCAGCTGGCTTTCATGCCTAAGGCGGGACTAAGTCTCCTAATGATTGGCCCCAAAGTCACCCAGATGGCTTTTGTACCTAAGGCGGGGCTAGAACTCACTGTCTCCTGGTGATTGGCTCCAAAGTCACCCAGCTGGCTTTCATGCCTAAGGCAGGGCTAGAACTCACAGTCTCCTGGTGATTGGCCCCAAAGTCACCCAGCTGGCTTTTGTGCCTAAGGCGGGGCTAGAACTCACTGTCTCCTGGTGATTGGCTCCAAAGTCACCCAGCTGGCTTTCAGGTGGGACTAAGGCGGGACTACAATTCCTGTTTTCTAGCCTGGTGCCTTAATAACTAGGCCACGGGTCGGCAACCTTAAACACTCAAAGAGCCACAAAGGTCCTAACCGGAAACCCCCTGTTCAATTCTGGAGCCAACCGGAAGTCCGGTTCCCCCACCATAGAGTCATCTTTACCTTTACCTTTAAGAACCTGAGAATCTTTCTGCTGCCTCAGAGCAGGGCTAGTCAATCAGAATAGAGTTGGACGGGGCCTTGGAGGTCTTCTAGTCCAACCCCTTGCTCAAGCAGAAGACCCTAAACAATTTCAGACAAGTGGCTGTCCAGCCTCTACTTAAAAACCTCCAGTGATGAAGCACCCACAACTTCTGAAGGCAAGCTGTTCCACTGTTTAATTGTCCTCACCATTAGGAAGTTCCTCCTTAATTCCATGTTGCTTCTCTCCTTGATTAGTTTCCATCTATTGTCTTCTTGTCCTGCCCTCTGTTGCTTTGGAAAAGTGGACTAATCAATAAGTCCACTATTTTGTCCCTCAGGATAATCAACCAAGATGCCTCTGGGATGCTCCCAAGCATGAGATGATGGTTGATTCCTCTCAGCTGGTAACTAACTCCCTAATTTTATCCCCACAAGAACAATCCTATGAGTTAAGTTTAAATCACCCACTGAGCTCTGCAGTCAAGTGGGACTTCCACCGAGATCTTGTTTGTCCGGATCCAACATCTTAAGCATTGAACTATGCTAGCTTAGTAAAAGTTTCAGTGTTATTACGTTGGCCTTGAAGGAATCTGGCACAGGACTGGCCGTGGAGCAGATTAAAAGCCAAAGATGTCCTTGGAGACTCCTGACCCTTATTAGTCTCTCACATAAAACTTTCCCCATCATTGCTACAGCTGTTGCTAATCCATGCCTGTTGGGAGAAATCAAAAGTGCCTTTAAAAAGTAAATTGAGATGGCACCAGCATGCATGCCTCCCTTCCAGCACTTAGAGCTTAAATCAAATAGACTTCAAAGGAAATGTGAATATATAGCCCTCAAATTTTCTTCTCTAGCTTGAATTAAAAAATGCAAATGTAAACCTAGGAAGAAAAGATACAAGGGATAGAAGATCTCCAGCCAAACCTTCAATGCACTCTTCATAAAAACAGCCTATCAATTTGCCACATCCATAGGCAATCAAAAACCTTGCATATTAACCTTATCTCGGGAGAAGATACCTGTTCAGCTTTAAGCTAATGGGGGTCAACTCGCAGCATGCAGGTATTATGAGGGATATGCAAATCAGGAGAGAACATATTCAAATTTATGATTCAGTTCAAAATGCTCGGATTTGAATTTGCCATCTGAGTTGAATGGGTTGATCCGATCTGATTCAGACTTGAAAACGCATGTGAATGGAAGCCCTATGGAGAAAATGCCACATACAGAAAGCGTTCAGTTGGAAGATTGCAAGTAGCAGGTCAAATGAAAGATTCATAGACCCTATAAATGGGAAATTCGCATAGTTCTAGAGGTTAACACACTCTACAAAGCTCTAGATGATAGGCACGACCTTAGATGTCATGATACTTTACAAATTCTCCCCACATACGGAAGCCTTCAGGTGATAGAGAAAATATTATTTTTTAAAAATTAAGTTTATGTTGCTTCAGCTCAAGAGGATGCTCGGAGGGTTATCAAGATGGCAGTAACTCAGTGTGCATTTGCAGCTTCTTTAGACTGTCCAGATGGTCAGAGAGGTTCTCTCCCTCCCTCCCTCTCTCTCTCTCTCACACACACACACATACTCACACACTCAATCTCTCATCAGGATACCACGGAATATATTGCTGGCATTCAACTCATATGATATATGTTTCCTGTCATTGCTGAAATAACAGCCAATGCATCTGAGCAGACTCCACCTGCCAAGCAATATGCTCTGAATCCCTCTGGCAGAGAAGAGCCTCACATCTAACCACCCGACAAATGGCTGAGTGGAACAATACAGCTATAGACATGGAACAATTGCGCTCTCTCCTATAATGCGACGTAGGTGGAGGCGATGTAGGTGTTCAGCCTCATTTCACTGCAGTAAGAACATCACTTTCAGACGCATGATCACAAAAATAGATGTGCAACCTTTTCATCACATCCATCATTACTGGAATTGGCCGAAGAATTAGCTTGTGAACTCATTGGGCTTGATGCAATGGAAGGAAGGACGGAAGGAAGGAAGGAAGGAAGGAAGGAAGGAAGGAAGGAAGGAAGGAAGGGTGGATTAGCTTGTGGATTCATTGGGTTTGATGCAATGGAAGGAAGGACGGAAGGACGGAAGGACGGAAGGACGGAAGGAAGGAAGGAAGGAAGGAAGGAAGGAAGGAAGGAAGGAAGGAAGGAAGGGTGGATTAGCTTGTGGATTCATTGGGCTTGATGCAATGGATGGATGGATGGATGGATGGATGGATGGATGGATGGAAGGAAGGAAGGAAGGAAGGAAGAGTGGATTAGCTTGTGGGTTCATTGGTCTTAATGCAATGGAAGGAAGGAAGGAAGGAAGGAAGGAAGGAAGGAAGGAAGGAAGGAAGGAAGGAAGGGTGGATTAGCTTGTGGATTAATTGGGCTTGATACAATGGATGGATGGATGGATGGATGGAAGGGAGGGAAGGAAGGAGGGAGGGAGGGAGGGAGGGAGGGAGGGAGGGAGGAAGGGTGGATTAGCTTGTGGATTCATTGGGCTTGATGTAATGGATGGATGGATGGATGGAAGGAAGGAAGGAAGGAAGGAAGGAAGGAAGGAAGGAGGGAGGGAGGGAGGGAGGGAGGGAGGAAGGAAGGGTGGATTAGCTTGTGGATTCATTGGGCTTGATACAATGGATGGAAGGAAGGAAGGAGGGAAGGAAGGAAGGAAGGACAGTTAGCTTGTGGATTCATTGGGCTTGATGTAATGGATGGATGGATGGAAGGAAGGAAGGAAGGAAGGAAGAAAGGAAGGAAGGGAGAGAGGGAGGGAGGAGGGATATTCACATTTATTACAGATAAATAAATCTATCTCTTCCTACAGGAAATTGCTAATATGAGAGAGCTGTCTCCAGGTTGTAGGGACTATGATGAAACCTCATCCAGCTGCTGTTATCTGAACTAAATTGATCAATTTTATTCTTTTCTACCACCTATTGTTTTCTCATCATCCAGAGGAATTATCAGGGCAGGGAAGTGGATTGCATTCTTTTTTTTTTTTCCTCATGAGTTGACAAAGAGTGGATGTAAGGTAGCTGTACTTCCTTCAACTGGAAAGTTTTAAGTGGGGGGAAGAAACTATTTGTTGACGATTTCATGGAAAAGCTGCCATCCAATTCTGTTTCCCTTAGGAGCTTTGTGACAAGCAATTCTATAGATGGGACAATCTTTTCACTTTCTGAACCATTTGTTGTTCTCTCCAATTTGGTCTCACCTGCCAGTGTTATGGCAGCAAAGGTGACTGGCTTCCAACTAATATGTGCAGCCAGGTATCTTGATTCTTTCTAATATGTGTGGCATGCACATAAAAACCTGATTGCCTGCCATTGCTGCCATTTTAAAGCCAGGGCCTATGTCATTGGACAGTTTTTTTATTAAATTTAGTTGAAGAGTACTCTTTTTTGCTTTATGATCCAAGCCATTAAGAAATGTGTCTAAGAGTGCTAGCATGAGATTAAAACGTGGGCTTCCCACCTTCCTTTCTCTACATGGATCAGGAACCATGGAGCACTTTTGGAACAGCTTTCAATGCAGCTATATCTTCATTGAAAGCTGGATGTTGTTTAGTTCATACTTTGCTTTAATAGGTTGTCATGTTGTTTAGTTCACACTTTACTAGCTTGCAAAACAGAATGACTTGTGGTATTTTGTCAAATGCTTTGCTGAAATCAAAATACATCTACTGAGGAATTCAACAGTTATCATACTACCAGATTATATATCTCTCTCTCTCTCTCTTTCTCTCTCTCTGTGTATCTATTTGCATCTCACCTTTATTATTTTCACAAATAAGGTGGCAAACATACCTAATACTGTCACTTCCTCCAATTTTGCCCACAACAACCGACCCTTCTTTCCTTCACTCCCTCCCTTTCCCTCCCTCCTTTTCCTCTTCCTCCTCCTCCTCTCCTCCTCCTCCTCCTCTTCTCCTTCCTTCCTTCCTTCCTTCCTCCCTCTCTTTTTATCTATATCTATATCTGTCTGTCTGTCTGTGTCTGTCTGTCTGTCTGTCTGTCTGTCTGTCTGTCTGTCTGTCTGTCTGTCTATCTATCTATCTATCTATCTATCTATCACATCCATCCACCCACCCACCCACCCACCCACCCACCCATCCATCTATCTACCCATCTATCCGTCCGTCTGTCCATCTACCTACCTACCTACCTACCTACCTACCTACCTACCTACCTACCTACCTACCTACCTACCTACCTATCCACCCACCCACCAACCATCTAAACTACCTTAAATTTAGGGCCACCTGACTCCTTAGGACTTTAGGAGGTATTTAAGGATTACATTGCAGTTGTGGTGAGCTCCCCGCCTCTGTGCAATCAAGTTACTCTTTTTAGCGAATGTTGACATAAGCATCATGGGTTGAAAATCTGAGAATTGAGAATCGAGGGCTTCAGATTGTCAACCTCCACATTAAATGCAGTTTCTCACTTCATTAATCTGGACAAAGCTAATGTCAGAGTTTTACTTCTTTATGTAACAGGACATTTTGATTGAGTGGGAAGGCAGAGTACGTATCAAATATTAGCAATACTATAATAACAGTATTATTTTTTTTGGCATGTTTCATCATTACCCATGCTGTTTTGTTCACTTTCCTCATATGCATGAGTAGTGCTGTTTTGGCTACAAAAAGGCTAACATTTGGAGAACAGAAATTGCTATCAGTATTGATGAGAGCACTCAAATCCTAAAATTGATTTATCGTGCATTCTTAAAAGAAGCTTTCAGTTTTTATTTGATTACAAATCTGTTTCCATTCCCATCATGGAGATGTGTGATCTAGATTTAGTTGAACTTAAATTCAGGAGTTCTGTTCTGACCCGGCTCCCAAATACAACAAACCTTCTGTAGTTAAATAAATGATCAATAAATTCCTTTATTAGGAGCGCCAGCAACCCCTGCAAAACGTCTCTCTCTCTCACACAACAGGCTAACAAGTCTGTCCAGCAGGGGCGATGAATAATTGTCTGCCACATCTCTTCATCTACACCCCTTGCCTTTTATCCCTAGAGCTAGAGTGGGGCTTCCCTAGCAGCGGTGGCTCTTTCAACCCAAGGACCGGCCCATAGATTTCCACTGCTCTCCTCTCCTCTACCTTCTGCGTATCTGTGCATCAAGCACTGGACCCAGCCGTTCCTCCTCTTGCTCATCAGCCACCTCCAGACCTGGGAGCTGTTGACTCTCTTTATCTGAGGGCTTCCTCTGACTCCCTCTGATTTAACTGGAAATCTCAGATATATGATCTCTACATGCATGGCTTCTCCGTACACTGGTAACTTCCTGTGATATAATTTCGGCGACTGTCCTGCCCCTTTGTGGTTTCTTAGCCGCGAGTCAACATTTTGGTTATTTCTTTCTGAACTTTCCAGCGGTGGAAGGAAGTCCATGCTGCTTTGGGAAAAGGCCTTCGGTTTAACTTGTCATGTATTCCTAAACATACACAGACTCCTGAAAGGCCCCTGTGTTAAAACAGCATCAGCCACGGATGTTTGGGGTTTTTTGTTTTTTGTTTTGTTCTCGCTGCTCAGGAGAATAATTCTACGGAAATGTGGCACCTGGATCTTCCTCCTAGGGGACTTAAAAGCTCATTCTGGGCTTCTTTGTAACCTCGCAAGAGAAGGACCGAAGATTTGGGAATGCTCTCTTGTCTACCAATCTTACAAGCGTGTGAAGGCACGCACCCAAAGATGAGAAACCGCTATGAGAAACCCCTACCGCTCTGGGTTGGAAATCACCAATTCAAGACACCTCTGCAAACCTGCTAAAAGAGAGAGGAATAATCCCTCAGGTCTTAATTACCTGGCCTGTTTTATGTGCTGCTAAGAAGAAAATTTCCCAGAGGGTCTGTTAAGGGTCCAGCATGAAAACCTTGGCTCCTTGCAAGATGTTGAAGACAAAGGAGAAATTAGACAGCAAGGAAGAGAGTTTCCAAGTATGTATGTTTGTCTCTCTCTGTGTGTGTGTGTGTGTGTGTGTGTGTGTGTGTGTGTGTTAAATACCAAGTAACACATTTACAAGCTGGCAAACCCTAAGTAGCAAAGCTGCAATCATTAAAAACATCCCATTTTTATATTAAAAAAAAAAATCCCCCCTCCCTCAATTCCTTGTTATCCAATACTCACACTGTAAAGACTTTCTATCCACGCATTTAAGGAAATCTACAGGGGGCCATAAAGCCCAATTCAATTTAATTGGGTGCTCTCCTGGCAGAATAGTTATTAATAAGTCTGCATTGTACAAACCTTCTCTGAAATCCCAATGCAGCCGAGGAGAAGGGGGGGGGGACCCACATATTTAACACTTTGGAAGAAAAAAAAAAACACAACCCACCAACCCAGGCACACCGATAGATCTGTTCCCTTCTTCTTTTTCCACTCTACGTTTCCCCCTCTGCGCCCCTGGCGAGCCCCTCCTGCCCGCCATTTTAACGGATGCTCAAAGTAGACGGAATGGGATGGGGGGGAAGGTATAGCATGAAAGCCTCCCATAAATTATTCACACGGCATTAAGATAGTATGTCAGCAAGTCTTGCAGTGTTTAAAAAACTTAACTCGAAGCCAATTAAAATGTAAGCTGAGAAAGACGAATGGGCCTTGCTTGTACTCGATGAACTTCAGTGGCTTGTAACAATGCACTCTGTAACATCCAGGTCTCCTAATTTGACAGCAGTTCTCCTCTAACCTAGTATGATATCCCCCCCCCCTCTCTCTCTCATGTGTGTATTCCTGTGTAGCATTTCACTCAAAGGGCTGTGGAGCTGGTCGGCTAATAGCAATAGCGCTTAGACTTATATACTGCTTCACAGTACTTTCCAGCCCTCTCTAAGCGGTTTACAGAGTCAGCCTACGGCCCCCAACAATCTGGGTCCTCAGTTTACCCACCTCGGAAGGATGGAAGGCTGAAGATAGTAATAGAATACAATAGCAGAGTTGGAAGGGACCTTGTAGGTCTTCTAGTCCAACCCCAACTCAAAGGGCTGTGGAGCTGGTCGGCTAATAGCAATAGTGCTTAGAAATAACACTTAAACTTATATATCGCTTCACAGTGTTTTTACAGCCCTCTCCAAGCGCTTTACAGAGTCAGCCTATGGCCCCAAACAATCTGGGTCCTCAGTTTACCCACCTCAGAAGGATGGAAGGCTGAGTCAACCTTCAGCCTGGTGAGATTTGAACTGCCAAATTGAAGGCAGCCGGCAGGCAGCAGACGTAGCCTGCATTCTAACCACTGCACCACCACGGCTCTTATGAATTTGAATAAAAATAATACACATAATACATTTCCGCCCTGGGTCCTCTTTGGAGAAGCGCGGGATATAAATTTAAATAAATAAATAAATTTCTAGGAAATTAAGTTGCCATAGCCCACAATTTTTTTTAAAAAAATGTCCTGGATAATTCATAAAGCAGCAATATGTTTAGACTGGCGCCCCTTCCTCTTCTCAATTTAGTTAAATACCATTTGGGGCATTTGAATGTGATTGTGAACTTTTCTCCTTAGCTCTGCCTCGATTTTGAAATGCGGTTCTTGGAATCCCTTAGGTTTGAGTATTCATAAGTATGGCATTTGCTCACTCCTCTTCCCCAGGGAAATGGTAGACAAGTTAGTCCTTGACTTAGAACCGCAGTTGGAACCAGAGTTTCTGTTGCTAAGCAACATGGCTATTAAGTGAGACACCCCTCATTTTATGATCTTACTTCCCCTGTTGTTGAGTGAATCACTGCAGTTGGTAAGGGAATCACAGGGTTGTTAAGCAAATGGCTTCTCCCATTGACTGAATGTAAGACGCCATCTGGGAAGGTCCCAAATAGGGATCACATGACCCTGGGACATTGCAACCATTGTAAATACATATTAGCTGCCAAGTGTCTGTGCATGCGCAGTGCTCGCACATTACGTTGGGGCGGGTGGGAGGAGCCTCCTGCAGCTGCCGCTATTGGTTCACCCAAACAGGAGAAAACCAGCTGAATACCACCTATGAAGGATACCCATTTCCTCATGCCTTATTGCCTGGGTAGGAGGATCAATAATTAAGAGTACACAACACATTATATCCATCAAAAGTGAACCTTCTGATGCATGGAAGACCGTATCTCACCCATGCAGGCCCTCAGAAAGGCATATACCACAAGGTTTATTAAAAGCTCATGCACCTATATTTTAGTTTCACTTGCACAAATGAAGGCGAATATACGTGTCTCAGGCCAATGTTGCAGGATACAATCTATGTCGGTCACCAGGACGAGAGGTTTAGTTTTCTAAGCTTTCAGACTCATGCTGGAGCCCATCCCCAGGGAACTCTCTATCCAAATGTGTGCCTTTGGCTATTCTATGTGTAGTGTTTACTGTTGTGCCTGGCTGTGTGTGGCTTTTTATTTGTTGGCTATTATTTCCTTGTGCTACCAAGTCCTCAGGCCCTAAGTACCTGATAAGTTTGTGGTAAATCAATGCTCCAATTAATTGACAAGGTGTCAGACCTGCCTCAACTTCTAATTAAAAACGACCCTTAACTCCATTTAAAGTATAGTTTACTAGAAGTCAAGTGAATTATAGTAGTGCAAAGCCAGAACTGAAACTCATGCACCAAAGTTTCCCAGTTAACTTTCCCCATTTAGTTCCTCCCCTCTTCTGGTCCATTAGCATCCAATCATATTTGAATAAGTTGCTTTGGGAAACAACAGTCATTTCATTCCATTCCCAGGGCTTTGACCTTGAGATGGTGCCTCTGGAAAGTACAATGAGTTCTTCCCTCCCCCACTTAGTTCATGGTAGACTGGCAGCTAGCAAATGGGAAGCTTAAGTGTATGATGGCAGTTCTGACACAAGGGGCCCATTTCCCAGGCTTCAATCATTTCACTTGCCCTCAACACATTCTGTCTTCATATACATCTGGTATTCCCCAAAGAACCATCCGTTTGCCTGTGACGTTTCCTAGATGTCTCCTGTCCCATTTGAGTTTTTTATACTTTCTATCTGTCTTCTGTCAGGAAGGAAGGGATTTAATAGAGAGGTTACCTGTTCGATTTACATACATAGCACCTAACATTTAGAGAAGCCGCACTATACAAAGATACTAAAATGTGAGCGCTGGTAGGAGGCTCATCAACAATCTTTGTTATGTTGATGACATCCCACATTACTGGCTTAAAATGGAGATGCTCTGAGCATCTGCTTATCAAAATCAAAGAACATATCTTATTTTTCGGAGTATAAGATGGAGTATATACTCTTTCCCTCGGAGTATGCTCTTTCTCTCCCCTAAAAGAGCATGAAAATATTGGTGTGTCTTATACACCAAATACAGCCATTTTTGGCCTCCCGAAGCCCCACCCCCACATCCCATTTTTGTCAAAAACTGGCAAAAAATGGACTGTTTTCCACAAAAACTGAAGCATTTTTGCCTCCCTTCAGCCCCCAGCAGTACTCTGCAGCTTCAGCAGGGCTAGGGAAGGCAAAAATGTTCCAGTTTTTGCAAAAATAGGCAAAAAATGGACTGCTTTCCACAAAAACTTACGTATTTTTGCCTTCCCTCAGCTCCCAGCAGCACTCTGCAGGTTTCAGCAGGGCTGGGGAAAAGCAAAAACGCCCCCGTTTTTTGTGAAAAACGAGCAAAAAAACAGGCCATTTTTTTCACAAAAATGGGGGCATGTTTGTCTTGCCCCAGCCCTGCTGAAGCCTGCAGAGTGCTGCTGGGGGCTGAGGAAAGGCAAAAACTATATTTTCTTTCTTACCTCTTCGAAATCTTGGTGCGTCTTATACACTGGTGTGTCTTATAATCTGAAAAATACGGTAGTCTCCAAAAGAGCCTACACTTTTAAGGTGAAAAATATTCTAACAATTGGGATAATTTCAGAGAAGAAATAGCAATAGCTGACAACCCCAACTTGCTTAGATCAATAATCAGTAATGAAACTACAAGCAATCAAGAAATGATTCTTGCCTTGGGAGGGGGGAAATGGCTATGAAGGACTTAAGACAAGATCTCTGAAGCGCAGAGATGTTTCTTTGTGTGCAAAAGCCAGTAGAGGGTGACATGAGGGGAAAAGAAATAAGTTTGAATTACAGTATTGGCAAAGGATCCTACGGGTAGCATAGACTGCCCGACACACAAATCAATGAATATTGAGAAAATCAGCTGTAAGCTTCCCTCATACGCTCAAAGGACAAGATTATGAGTTTTCTATTTTGGACATATCATGTGAAGAGAAAAATCATTACAGAAGTTTGACGCATTTGAAGGAAAATATATTTTTAAAAGGACAGCAGGCAATGTGATGGATTGATACAGAAAAAAAAAATATGGATGACACTTTTGGAAGAAATGTCCATCTGGGTTCAGTTCCAAGTGGGGAAAAAGACACTGGAAACATGGAGACTGTTTGGAAAGATGGTTTTAATGGTGGACAGGACCACGTGGCTTGGAGCTCCTGGGTGAAAAGGGAAGAGATGCTGAGAGCTCCTGGGTTTTACGCCCTCTTTGGGCTTTGAACCTCTCGGGGCACAGGAAGAGTATCCTGATTGGTTGCTGTGAAGAGGTCCTAGCTAGATTTGTAGGTTGTAACTATCCACAGAGTGATGTCAAGATTGAATCATTTATTGTCTTCAAGCTCCTATCACTTTTCAATTTGTCAACAATAAGGCCAGAGAGGGTGGAATGTGTAGGGAGAAAAGGGGTTGTCATTCATGGACCGTGAGAGCTTGCAACACATCAAGGTCACTCCCGCAGGTGCTCGATGGAGAAATAGACTGTTCCCATAACAAAAAGAAGTACTACTATTGGACCATGTTAGCATTTGAAGGGTGGGAGAAAGGGAATCTATTGTTTAACTAAGCAAGCTTCTGCACGGGAAAAGTAGAGCTGGTTTTGCTTCTTCAGTTCCAAGATGGTGTTTTCAATAAAGTTTTACTTTTTGGGATTCTAAGACCCCAAGAGTTCTTTTTGTTGGGTTTGCCAGTTGTACTGTTGACACCTGACTTTTGCACCACTCAGGTGATCCTGACGACACAGATAAGCCTCCAGATGACCTCAAGGACTCTTCGAAAGAAAGCAAATGACCAGCTGTCTGCAAGGGATATAAATCCTTCCACTCCCCACCATCCAATCAGAACTGAAGAAGCGAAACGTCTTCCAATTGTCTCTTGAAAAAAGCACCTTTGGGACAACCATGACCTGGCTGACTGAGAATTTCCATAGACATCCATTCATGATGCAACTGTGTGATAGTGATGGTATCAATTAACTTGTACCAGACACTGATTTGTATTGAATGGGAATACTTGGCTGAAGATCGCCCAGTTGACTTTTATGCCTAAGAGAGAACTAGAATTTGGGGCGCCCTGGTTTTAGTCTTTCCCTTTAACCCCTAGCCCAGGGGTCGGAAAGCCTTAAACACTCAAAGAGCCACAAAGGTCCTAACTGGAAACCCCCCATTCAATTCTGGAGCCAACTAGAAGTCCAGTTCCTCCACCATATAGTCTCCTCCTAACGCAAAATCCTTTTTCCTCTACCTATCCTAGCCGAAAGCCCTATCAATTGTGGAGCTGACCGCTGACAGGGAGCCGCAGCAGAAGGATGAAAGAGCCACATGTGGCTCCAGAGCCGCAGGTTGCTAACCCCTCCACTAGCATTTTTTGAGTCTTTTAAGAAAAATTCTACTTGTTCTGAATGTTAGCCGAGTAGAGTAGCATTCAGAGCAAAAATATGTCTGGGGTTCAAGAAAGAAAAGGAGCAGATAACCGCACTGTGGTCAGATGTAACTCAAAACAGAATAATGCCATTGACACCCAGAAGCTGAGAAATCCAATACAGTTTTTACAAATCAGGAAGAGGTAGCTATGGGTAACTACTCCTTGGTGTAATCTCAGGGAAATAACTGCCCTGTCTAAAAACAAACAAAAGCAATGGGCAGGGCCTGCAGTTCCATGGCGCAAGGCTGAAGCAGGAGTTAATGATGATTTACAGAGCATCATTGGGATACAGCTAGAGGGCAGCTGACTTACACTTTTCACCTCTTCTATCAGATGCAATGAATCAGATGCAATATACTACCTAATCCCTGTAGATGACAGGTAGGAAGGGGGGGGGGGAAGTTAACTGGACAAGCCACTGTCAAACATTATCTGTCTCTACTTGCAATAGCAAGGATGTAATAAGAAAGAACAGTTGCTTTCTATGATTCACTCGTCGCCATAGTTCTGTAGGAAGAGAACTTGATTACTGCAACTGGAAAATCAAATGCACCAACAGAGGAGAATGAAGGTAGTCCTCACCTTACAACAGTTTATTTAGTGGCCATTCAAAGTTACATCAACACTGGGGAAAAAGACTTATGACCGTTGTTCACACTTATGACTATTGCAGCATCCCCGTCATCACATACTCAAAATTCAGACACTTGGCAACTGGCATGTAGGATTGCAGTATCCTGGGGTCATGTGATTATCTTTTGATACCTTCTGACAAACAAAGTCAATGGGAAGCCAGATTCACTTAAGATAAGATAAGATAAGATAACCTTTATTGTCATTTTTTTTCTGTGAGACTCTGCCACACTTTAAAAATGAAATTCTGTTTCCTTTTTACATAACACACATATAGATAGGTATTGTGGCCCAGCCGGCTCTGGAGGAGCTGCTGATGGACTCTTCTAGTGAAGAGTCCTATGAGTCTGCCCTGGAGGAGGAAAGAGACCTTGAGGAAGCAGAGAGTCTGGTTGGCCACCAGGAGGCGCCTGGGTCATGGAGCAGTGGGGAGGATCCGGGGCAGTTTGTTCCTGATGTTAGATTACGCAGGGCTGAGAAAAGGAGGCAACAGTTATGGAAGAGGCAAGCTCGTAAGCCCTGATGAGCACTAGCTGGTTGCTGAGTGGCCCCTCCTAAGAGAGTTTATAAGGAAGGCTTTGGGGAGGGGTCATTTGCAGGAAACAACTTTGACAACTCCTCATTGGAAATTCTGGTCAGTCGCATCTGCAATTCTCTGTCTGTCTTTGTTACGTGAGTTAGGGCTCTCAGCCAAGGAGATAGTGGCAAGCAGCCAAGGAGATAGTGGCAAACACCCAAGCTTGTGTGTGTGTGTGTCCGTCTGTGGGGGCAGAACAGATAGGTTATATACATGCATGTGTATATACCTGCACCCTAGCATGTAAATACGTATAAATATTAATCACTACCCATCTTGAACACATAGCAGAAAAAAGAAGCTTGAGACTTCCCAAGGTTGATATTGTATGGAGCAAAGCTGTGGTTGAATCTGGATGTTCTGCTTCAGATACCACGAAGCCTCCTCACAGAAGGTAACAAGGAAAACGGGTCATGAAGAGGGTGTGTAGTGTCCCAGACAATCCCGCAGACCCTGCTCAAATATCGCTTATGTGCTATGTCTTGGATGGGAGGGAGTGAACTGCCAATGATCTTTTTTGCTGTCCTCACCACTCTCTGTACCACCTTCCTATCTGAAGCTTCCAAACCAGACAGTAATGCAATATGACAGGATGCTCTCGATCGTCCCGCTATAGAAAGTGGTAAGGACAGGGGGAGGAAGATGTACTTTTCTCATGCAACGTGGAAAATGCAGGCACTGTTGCGCCCGATTCACCAGTGTCTCTCTGTTGAGCATCCAAGCCAGCCTGTTCTGACCTAGGCTTCCTTAAAAAGCAAGAAGCAGAGTCTTGGTCCCGGCAAGACCTTTTTTATTTACACGACTGTGAATTCCTTTCATTCACAGTCAGCAAGGCTTGGAAAACAGTCATTCAGAGGAATATTTATCAACACGAACTTTATTTCACTTGGCAAGCTGCCAGATAACTAGTTTCCAAACACAGGGCAAGGCAACACTTGGCACAGGGTCTCTTATAGTCACAAACAGAACTTTCCACTCTTGAAATGATCAAAGGAATGAATTGTTTCCTGCAAAAACCCACTCTCCGTTCGCTCCTCTTTTGTTTCCTATGGGAGAGGCCAATCACCTCCAAGGCTTGGTTTTACTCCCAAGTTGACCCTTTCTTAGTTGTTCTTTTCTTCTGGCAGCTCTGCGCATGCACACACTGGGAACAGGCTCCAGCTGTTCCTCTGCCTCACTGCTGTCTAGCTCCGTAGGCACCTGATTACCGCCAGATGGCCTCGTCCTCGTCTCTGTCTCCAATGCAAAGCCCTCACCTGAGCTTCCCTCAGCCGCCAGGACTGGCCCATGTTCCTCCCCAACCACCTCCCTGTCCAACTCTGCTGCCAGCTCTACCGGCCGCTGGCGGGCCACAACACAGCCTACTTTGTTCCTAACTTAACAATTGCAGTGACTCGCTCAACAACTATGGTAAAAAAAAGTCGTAAAATGGGGGGGGGGGAGATCACTTAACAACTGTCTTGCTTAGCGATGGCAATTTGGGGCTCAGTGCTGGTCGTAAATTGAAGACTATATATAGTGATCCTGTGAATGTTCATTCTTTTTAAATGAAAAATTTAAGGTTTGAAAAATCTAAATCTGGGACCTGGCTGCTACTGTGCTGCTGATCCCTGATTGACCAAACAGCAGGGGTGAAATCCAGCTGGTTCTGACTGGCTCTGGAGAACCAGTAGTGGAAATTTTGAGTAGTTTGGAGAACTGGCAAATATCACCTCTGGCTGGCCCCAGAGTAGGGTGGGAATGGAAATTTTGCAGTATCCTTCCCCTGGAGTGGGGTGGGAATGGAGATTTTGCAGGATCCTTCCCCCAGGAGTGGGGTGGGAATGGAGATTTTGCAGGATCCTTCCCCCAGGAGTGGGGTGGGAATGGAGATTTTGCAGTATCCTTCCCCTGGAGTGGGGAGGGAATGGAGATTTTGCAGTATCCTTCCCCCAGGAGTGGGGTGGGAATGGAGATTTTGCAGTATCCTTCCCCTGGAGTGGGGTGGGAATGGAGATTTTGCATGATCCTTCCCCCAGGAGTGGGGTGGGAATGGAGATTTTGCAGTATCCTTCCCCTGGAGTGGGGTGGGAATGGAGATTTTGCAGGATCCTTCCCCCAGGAGTGGGGTGGGAATGGAGATTTTGCAGTATCCTTCCCCTGGAGTGGGGTGGGAATGGAGATTTTACAGGATCCTTCCCCCAGGAGTGGGGTGGGAATGGAGATTTTGCAGTATCCTTCCCCTGGAGTGGGGTGGGAATGGAGATTTTGCAGTATCCTTCCCCTGGAGTGGGGAGGGAATGGAGATTTTGCAGGATCCTTCCCCCAGGAGTGGGGTGGGAATGGAGATTTTGCAGTATCCTTCCCCTGGAGTGGGGAGGGAATGGAGATTTTGCAGTATCCTTCCCCCAGGAGTGGGGTGGGAATGGAGATTTTGCAGTATCCTTCCCCTGGAGTGGGGTGGGAATGGAGATTTTGCAGGATCCTTCCCCCAGGAGTGGGGTGGGAATGGAGATTTTGCAGTATCCTTCCCCTGGAGTGGGGTGGGAATGGAGATTTTGCAGGATCCTTCCCCCAGGAGTGGGGTGGGAATGGAGATTTTGCAGTATCCTTCCCCTGGAGTGGGGTGGGAATGGAGATTTTGCAGGATCCTTCCCCCAGGAGTGGGGTGGGAATGGAGATTTTGCAGTATCCTTCCCCTGGAGTGGGGTGGGAATGGAGATTTTGCAGTATCCTTCCCCTGGAGTGGGGAGGGAATGGAGATTTTGCAGGATCCTTCCCCCAGGAGTGGGGTGGGAATGGAGATTTTGCAGGATCCTTCCCCCTGGAGTGGGGTGGGAATGGAGATTTTGCAGGATCCTTCCCCCAGGAGTGGGGTGGGAATGGAGATTTTGCAGTATCCTTCCCCTGGAGTGGGGTGGGAATGGAGATTTTGCAGTATCCTTCCCCTGGAGTGGGGAGGGAATGGAGATTTTGCAGGATCCTTCCCCCAGGAGTGGGGTGGGAATGGAGATTTTGCAGGATCCTTCCCCCTGGAGTGGGGTGGGAATGGAGATTTTGCAGGATCCTTCCCCCAGGAGTGGGGTGGGAATGGAGATTTTGCAGTATCCTTACCCCAGGAGTGGGGTGGGAATGGAGATTTTGCAGTATCCTTCCCCTGGAGTGGGGTGGGAATGGAGATTTTACAGTATCCTTCCCCCAGGAGTGGGGTGGGAATGGAGATTTTGCAGTATCCTTCCCCCTGGAGTGGGGTGGGAATGGAAATTTTGCCGTATCCTTCCCCTGGAGTGGGGAGGGAATTGAGATTTTGCAGGATCCTTCCCCCAGGAGTGGAGAGGGAATGGAGATTTTGCAGGATCCTTCCTCTGGAGTGGGGAATTGAATGGAGATTTTGCAGGATCCTTCCCCTGCCACGCCCACCAAGCTGAAACGGTAGTTTAAAAAAAAATTCACCACTGCCGAAGAGTGATACAAAAAGGGCCTGATTAAAAGAGAGGAGGAACCCCCAATTAATAAGAGCAGGGGGGGAAGTGGAATCGAATCCTAGATACAACTATTGACTAGAAAACAGAACGGAGGATATATTCCATCATTCCCAGGAAGCAAAGACTGAATATTTCCTAAAAGAGACATTTCTCTTCTGCACGAAGATAGAGCCAAACCAACCAACCAACCAACAAAAACCCTGGGCTTTAAAAAAAATAAAAGAACAAGAAATCTCTTTGGCAGGCAAGTGGTCACTCTGTACTTATCTGAACAGACAGCACTGCTCACAACCCATCAGTCACCCCAACGGCTATTGGAAAGAGGTTACTTGTTCATAAAACAATTGGACAGAAGAGTGCCAGACCATTTTCTCTTGTAGATTGGATTCTACAAAAGAGAAGGATTTGCTCCTTTTTAAATTTGAAAGCTAGGGATCTGGACAAGCTAATGAGTCCCTGAGGTTTTGGGTAGAAGGGAGGGAGCGTGTGCGGCTCTCTTTAGCCCGGTGGTTAATCTGGGAGCACGGCTGGAATACAAAATATGGGAGCTGTGGAATTGGGGCTTGCAAAGTGCTGAATAAAGAAATTATCTACTTCAGTGGAAATGCTTGTTAATGTTACCCAGATTTCATTTCTAGCTGAAGTATGGTATGTCAAGGAGGAAAACAAATATCTGAGTTAAAACTACTGCATTGGTAAGGCCACATTTGGAATATTGCATACAGTTTTGGTCACCACAATGTAAAAAAAAGATGTGGGGACTCTAGAAAGAATGCCGAGAAGAGCAACAAAGATGATTAGGGGACTGGAGACTAAAACACGTTAAGGAATGGTTGCAGGAACTGGGTATGTCTAGTTTAATGAAAAGAAGGACCAGGGGAGACATGATAGCAGTCTTCCAATATCTCAGGGGCTGCCGCAAAGAAGAGAGAGTCAAGCTATTCTCCAAAGCCTCTGAGGGCAGAACAAGAAGCAATGGGTGGGAACTAATCAAGGAGAGAAGCAACCTAGAACTGAGGAGAAATATCCTGACAGTTAGACCAATTAATCAGTGGAACAGAAGTTGCCTCCAGAAGTTGTGAATGCTCCAACACTGGAAGTTTTGAAGAAGTTGTTGGCTAACCATTTGTCTGAAGTGATGGAGGGTTTCCTGCCTAAGGAGGGGTTGGACTAGATGACCTCCAAGGTCTTTTTCAACCGTTTTTTAATATTGAAAAAGTTTTATTGGGTTTTTACAATTTTCCAAAAGGATAGGGTAAGGGATACAGAAACATTTTGAGAACTATCGCGTCGGGATCATTGGCCCCTCCAGGGCTTCATAATAAAACATTAGTAAAACATTTTTCCAAAATACTACGAGGTGAAAATAAGTGCATACACTCTAAATTCTCAATACTGTGCTGGCAGTCATGTACAAACATCCAGATAAAAAGGTTATACTATGTTAATAAAAAAGCAAAGTCATTTTTTTGATCTAAGTCTCTTGGCTATTGTATCTTCTTTTTCTCCTTCCTGGCCCCCAGCGGGCGGGGCCGTGGCCCCCCCTGCCCCCCCTGAATCTTCCCCCAGGGCAGAGGAATGTTTTTTAAGAAAGGCTTCCGCCTCAGCAACTGTTTTAATCCTAACTCTCCCTCCTTCCCAGAACACCAACATCCCTTCCGGCATCGCCCACTTAAACCAAATCCCGTGGTCAACCAATTTTTTGGATAAGAAGGAATACTTCCTTCTCATCTCTCTAATCTTTTTTGGGATCTGTTTCAAGATGACAACTTCCTTTTGTTGATAAATTAGTGGTCCCCCTCTCTGCGCCTTCAAAATTCCCTCTCTGGTTGACCTTCTAACAAATTTAATATGTATCTCTCTGGGTACTTCATTTATCCTGGCATATGCTGAATTTATTCTGTAGACTAGGTCAATGTCCCCCCTGATCTCATCTTTAGGTTTATGTAAATAGTCTGCTAAAATTGTGCTCATGAGTTCAGGAAGACATTCACCAGGTTCTTCAGAAATGTTCTGAAATCTTAAAAAATATGACATCCTTTCAAAATCCATCCTAGACATATGCCCAGTTAGTTCTCCAACCTCAATGTTAACATTTTTAAGCTCCCCCATTGCCCCAGCCAGCCCCCCTTCCAGCTCCTCAGTCTTCTGTGTGTTCTCCTTCAGTTGTTTCCGTGTTTCCAAAAGTTCCTTTTTAAAGCTGCTATGGTCTTCTCTCAAAGCTTTAATTTCCTGCACCAAAGCTTGTAACACTGTTTCCATTGATGTCATCCTTTGTTCCAAACCTGCCAATTCTGATTTTGATGCCATGGTAAACTGTTAAAGTCAGTGCCACTAAGATGGCGTTTTTTGGGTGGGGCCGCTGGAGCAAGTCAGGAGAAAAAAAAGTTCAGATCACAGTTGTAAAAAGTTGTAGGACCCAGAAGAGAAGCAGTTTTCACAGTCAATAATTATAGCAGAGAAGGCACTCCAGGGAAGGAATCAATTAATCCAGAAATTTCTTCATTAATAGAGAGAGGAAGTCCAAATCATGAAGAGATGTTGTTAACTTACCATAAATAAAAATAGTCATTCAGGAACAAAGGGCAGCCATCTTCCACCGCCCAGACTGAGAGCCAGCAGGAGAAAGTATCAAAAGAAAAATTGTTTCAAACCAGCCAGACTTAGATACATTATATAGAAACAAGCCGCGAAGCACTTTCGCTTGTTTCCCAGCAATCCGGATGTGAAATATCCGCTTCCTCACAACGAGGAGCCATTTCTTAGCGCCGCTTTAAATCCGAGGGGGGGGTTTAACAAACAAACACCCCCCTCCACACTCTTTCAGTCCAGGCTGTCACACAAATAATTTTAAAATCACTCACTCTCCACCTCGCCGCCAAAGCCCTGGAAAGCCTTCCGAACCGAACACTCAGCTCTCTCCAAATTCATTGTACATTGCCGTCCTCCGTTGGCAAAGGGAACCAAGCCCCCCGCAGCATGTCTTCTCTCACCTAGGCTGAAGACAAGGGCCCCATACATCCCTTAGACCGATACGCTCCCACAGAGAGGGCCTCCTCAGGGTGCCGTCGGCCGGACAATGCCGACTGGCGACACCCAGGGGGAGAGCCTTCTCTGTGGCGGGGCCAGCCCTCTGGAATGACCTGCCCCCTGAATTACGTACCATCACCGACCTCCGCCTCTTCCGCCAATGTCTTAAGACATATTTGTTTCAACAAGCCGGCCTAGCCTAACCTCCCATGGGGACTTTTAGATAGTTTTAAATTGGATTTTTAAATTTTGGTTTTAGCGCAGGATAGGTTTATTTAATAGTTTTTAAATTATATTTATTGTATTTTGTATGTTTTTAAATTTCCTGTGCGCCGCCCTGGGTCCTCTGTGGAGAAGGGCGGGATATAAATTTAAATAAATAAATAAATAAATAAATGTTCTCCGGCTGCCGCCAGGATGAGCCAACCCAGCCAAGCCAGCCTTACGGAGGGACCCCCAAAAAAAGGGGTGCCCCACCCCGTTGGGGGCAGAAAAAAGGACAAAACGGCGGACGAGTCCTAGGACTCATCCGTCGCCTCTGGAAGCCGGAACCGGAACTCGGTCTTTTTCAACTGTTATTCTATTCTATACTATCAAAGCCCATGAAAGTCTCTGGAGATTCTCAGTCATCCAGGTCATGGTTGTTCCAAAGCTGCTTTTTCAGGCGGCAACTAGATTTTCTTATTTTCTCTTTTGAAGATGTTTTGCTTCTCATCCAAGAAGCTCCTTCAGCTCTGACAGGATAGTGGGGAATCAAAGCCCCTGAATTCAAGGAAGCCTCCTTAATAGCTTGCTTACATGTTTCCCATGCTAGCTTGCAACTTATCTTAAATCAGGGCTCATATTTTTAAATGGAAACTAGAAAATAGCTAACCACAAAAATGATACGTTTTAACCTCCACTTTATCATTACGCTTATCTCACTATAAGCAGAAAATAACCACAGGTAGTCCTCAACTTATGACCACAATTGAGGACAACATTTCTGCTTGTTAAGTGAGCTTTGCTCCATTTTACAGTTGTTAAGTGAATCACTGCAGTTGGTAAGTCCATAACCCAGTCCTTAAGTGAATCTGGCTTCCCCACTGACTTTGCTTGTCAGAAGGTCACAAAAGGGGGAATCACATGACCTTTGGAGACAGCAGCGGTCATAAATATGAACCAGTTGTCAAGCATCTGTATTTTGATCACACGATCATGGGGATACTACAAAGGTCGTAAGTGTGAAAAATGGTCATAAGTCCCATTTTTCAGTGCAGTTGTATGAACTGAATGAACTGTTGCAACTCGAGGACTGCCTATACTACAAAATAGCAGCTGGAAGGGACTTGGGGGGGGGGTCGTCTAATCCAGGGGTCTCCAACCTTTGCAACTTTAAGTCTGAAGGACTTCAGCTCCCAGACTCTGAAGGACTTCAGCTCTCAGCAAAGCTGGCTGGAGAAGTCTGGGAGCTGAAGTCCTTCAGACTTAAAGTTGCAAAGGTTGGAGACCCCTGGTCTAATCCAAGCCCCTGCTGGAGCAGCAGAACCTATTCCAGTTCAGACAAATGGCTGTCCAATTTCTCCTCGCAAACCTCCAGTGATGGAGCACCCACAACTTCTGGAGGCAAGTAGTTCCACTGATTAATTCTTCTCACGGACAGGAAATCTGCTGACCACAAAAGAGAATAGCATGATGAATATGAGGCCCCATCCATAACTACAGGGCTCTTCACAATGCATTGTCAAAAGAACCTCAGTGCTCGAAGCTGTACCTGTCTTTTTAAAGGTGACTCTTGACTTACAACCACTCATTTAGCAACCGTTAGAAGTTACAATGGCATTGAATACAGTGACTTACAGCCAGTCCTCAAACGTAAGACATTTGTAGTATCCCCACTGTAACATGATCAAAATCCAGATGCCTGGCAACCAGTGTGTATTTATGCTGGTTGCAAGCATCCTGGGATGCTGAGCCGTGGTGGCTCAGTGGTTAGAGTGCAGTACTGCAGGCTAATTCCGCTGCCTTGCCGGCTGCCTGCAATTTAGCAGTTCAAATCTCACCAGGTTCAAGGTTAACTCAGCCTTCCATCCTTCCGAGATGGGTAAAATGAGGACCCAGATTGTTGGGGACAATCCGCTGACTCCATCAACAGCTTTAGCGCTGAAGACTTATAAACCGCTCCATAGTGCTTTACGGCACTCTCTAAGCCAGTGGGTCTCAATCTTCCTAATGCTGCAGCCCTTTAATACAGTTCCTCATGTTGCGGTGACTCCCAATCATAAAATTATTTTTTATGTTTTCAGTATTTTTTTCAAAAATATGTGTTTTCCAATGGTCTTAGGCGACTCCTGTGAAAGGGTCCTTCGACCCCCAAAGGGGTCCCGGCCATCAGGTTGAGAACCACTGCTCTAAGCAGTTTTACAGAGTCAGCCTATTGCCCCCAACAATCTGGGTCCTCATTTTACCGACCTCGGAAGGATGGAAGGCTAAGTCAACCTTGAGTCAGTCAGGATTGAACTCTGGACTATGGGCAGAGTTAGCCTGCAATACTGCATTCTAGCCACTTTGCCACCACAGCTCCTCACATTAGTGTTTTTGATAAACAGTTCAACGCCCTTCATCTTCCACTAATCACTAGAATTAGCTGAACTGAATTATCTTGGGTCAGGGCAATGAAGGATGAATAATACAGGTTCTAAATGTTTTGAGACAAAATAGTAAAAAGACAACACCACGTTTTCCATAAACAACGCTTTGAAAAGAACTGCCACATTCACCCAGTACACAGAATCTGATTGCCTAATTGATTTTCCTCAGTATGCACATCCCATCAAACCAAATCTGCATTGGGTTTAAGCCACACGACAAACCACAAAATAGAAACGAACCAAAAAATCCCCACAAATTTAGTGAGTTGCAGAAGGACATTTGCCTTTACCTGGCTTGATTAAATATATTCCATGAGTGTCATCAATCTTTGTCAATTGTAGTTAAGATGATCCAAAATAAAAAATAAATAAAAAGAAGATGTTGATCCAAAATCCAAGAAGATGTTGAATAGCCATTTGTCTCAAATGGCATAGGGTTTCCTGCCTAGGCAGGGGGTTGGACTAGAAGACCTCCAAGGTCCCTCCCAACTCTGCTATTGTATTGTATAGAGGCAGCGGTAGGGTCCCCTGCTTGGGCAGGGGGTTGGACTAGATGACCTGCAAGGTCCCTTCCAACTCTGCTAATGACTCTGATTTTTTCCCTCCAATCAGTTAACATCTTTGGTATTTTTCACATGATGGCTAAAAATTGGAATTTTACAAAGTTTGTGTAACTTCCAAGTTCTCGTCATTCTTTTCACTTTTTTAAAAAAGAAGAAAGAAAGAAAGAAAGAAGGAAGGAAGGAAAGAGAGAGAGAAAGAAAGAAAGAAAGAAAGAAAGAGAAAGAAAGAAAGAAAGAAAGAAAGAAAGAAAGAAAGAAAGAAAGAAAGAAAGAAAGAAAGAAAGAAAGAAAGAAAGAAAGAAAGAAAGAACAACTTGGAAGACAACCTGGTTTGGTTGAAGTTCTAAAAGTTTCTAGCCGTAGTTTATGTTCTACTCGGACCTCCCCACTCAGAAAATGCTCATTTCCCCTAAAACAATTAGTCAAACAGTGCCCACTTCATTCCTTGCATGTTAAACAGCTTATGTGCTTCTGGGAAAGCTGCTTTAAGAATGAAACCAGTTGGGAAAAGCACAATCAAAACGTGGACATTTGAAGCCCTGGGCTTCTGCTCCATTTAATAGCTTCCTGAGTCAAGAAGGTCTTTCTCAGCTACCCAGACATAATAGCAATTAGCTGTTTCAGACAGAAGGTCTCATGTAATGGAGTTCACCTTCCTTCATATGGTGGAACCACTTACTGTGAATGTGTCCTTTCCCCCTTTTCCTATTCTTTCATTCCCCGGTCTCTTGACAGCTGCCAGACATCACCCCTAGAGCTTCAGCTCTTCAGATGTACCGTCTCGGGGGGCTATTAAGGAATTAAATTCTGTAGTAATTTCCCCCCAGAACTGGAGATCCCTGTCAAATGGAAGGCTCCCCAAATGTACACCCCAAGAGGGATGTAGGGGAAAAAAAGATGTGTTGCCTTCATTCATGAAGAAAAAAACCTTGGTGTTGTGGCCCGCCAGTGGTCAACAGAGCTGGCAGCAGAGTCGGACAGTGAGGAGGTTGGGGAGGAACATGGGCCAGTCCTGGAATCTGGGGAAGGCTCGGATGAGAGCTCTGCATCGGAGGCAGAGATGGGGCCAAGGCCATCTAACAGTTATCAGCTGCCTTCAGAGTTGGACCTCAGTGAGGCAGACGAACAGCGGGAGCCTGTTCCCAGTGTGCGCATGCACAGAGTTCCCAGACGAAGGGAACAGCTAAAGAACAGGGATCACCTTGGGAGTAAGGCCACAGATGGACGATGAATGGCCCCTCCCAGAGGAAATAAAAGAGGAGCGAAAGGGGAGTGGAGTTTGCAGGAGACAATTAGTTCGCTTAATTGGTTTGTGACCAGGGGTGGGTTTCAAATTTTTTAGAACCTACTCTGTAGGTGTGGCCTGTTTTGTGGGCGTGGCTTGGCAGTCATGTGACAGGTGGGAGTGGCCACCTTTTTAAAATGTGGTGAAACTCATTTAACAACGCTCTTGCTTAGCAACCAAAATTTTGGACTCAATTGTGATGATAAATTCTTTCTTTCTTTCTTTCTTTCTTTCTTCTTTCCTTTCTTCCTTCCTTTTTTCCTTCCTTTCCTTTCCTTCCCGTTGGGTCACTGGCAGCGGTGGGCCAGATTTACTTCCAGGTACGCCGGTGGAACCCCCTCTCACCGGTTCTCTAAATTTCACCAACCGGTTCTCGCGAGTAGGTGTGAACCTGCAGAAACCCACCCCTGTTTGTGACTCTCCGAAACTCCTTGCCACATCTTGCAGATATTGACCTGTCAGCTCTCCAAGCCAGATAAGGTCTGTGAGTACAAATGCTCCTTTGAAAGATTTTGCTGGATGTCAATGAGCAGAATTCACAACAAATTAATAAAAGGGGTTTTTGTCGGGACAAAAGGAGTTTTTGGGAAGCCTCAGTCAAAACACTTGGGTGTTACTGCCTGAGCATGATGGAATTAAAGAAATCAGCTGCTCTTCTCTATCAATTGGTTATTCATTGTAATAACCAATTTCATTGTAATTTTTACAATGACAATAAAGATTATTATTATTATTATTATTATTATTATTATTATTATTATTATTATTATTATTATTATTATTATTATGACTCTATACGGCATGGGTGTCAAACTTGATTGCATTGTATTGTGACATTTTTTTGCCTTTGAGGAGCCAGGGTTGGCATGGCCTACGGGTGACGCATCCAGCCCACAGGCCGCCAATTTGACCGGCCTGCTATAGGGCTTAATCAGACTGCTGAGAAAAATGGTTTCTTTAATATGAGCCTCCAGTGTTGTTTGCTCTGGGCTCAGGATACATGGGCCCACAGCCTTACCAGAATATAATCTCAGTCATTCATGTTTTCTGTTTGGACTACTGCAATGCGCTCTACATTGGTCTACCCTTGAAGAGTATTCAGAAGCTAAAAGATGCACTGGACCTACACAGTAGCTATGTTCCATTGCTTTCAACAAAAAGACCTTCCCCATGGAATGAACTAAAAAAATATGAAGAACAGTTTCAGGAATTGGGTATGGCTAGTTTAGAGAAAAGAGGAGCTAGGGGTTGATGTGACAGCAGTGTTCCAGCATTTGAGGGGCTGCCACAAAGAAGATGGGCTCAACTTATTTTCCAAGAAGGCATCACAAGGCAAGGCAAGAAACAATGGATGGAAACTAATCAAGGAGAGAAGCAACCTGGAATTAAGGAGTAACTTCCCAAGAGTGAGGGCAATTAAACAATGGAACATCTTGCCTTCAGGTGCTTTATCACTGGAGGTTTTTAAGAAGAGTCTGGATAGTATGTCTGAAATAGTATAGGGCAGGGGTCTGCAAAGTTGGCTCCTTGAAGACCGGTGGACTTCAAAGAGCCAACTTTGCAGACCCCTGGTATAGGGTCTCCTGCTTGAGCAGAGGGTCAGATTAGAAGACATCTAAAGTCCCTTCCGGCTCTATTCTGATTGATTGCTATCCAACTCTTTCTCCCAATCCTCTCTTTACACACACACACACACACACACACACACACACACACACACGCACTCACTCACTCACTAGAAAGAGATATGTCACACTGAAAGTGTGAGAAGGACTGAATTCTGAAGGATGACAAATCCCACTACAAGGTACCCATCTACCCCTTTCATCACATGAAAGTGTACGAAGTTATCACCCACCCCTCTCCTAGAAAAATGAAATATGTCGAGAAATATTTAAAAAGCTGGAATATTATATTTCCCTGGATGATAAAAGAAGAAACATTATTTAAAGACAGAGAGTAGCTCCCTGCCCCCAGCAGATATTTGGTGCCC